>VCII01000011.1:0-600000 GCA_006030095.1 Triplophysa siluroides | reverse complement strand
TAAACACAATACATAAATGTTCTATTTATTCTTTGATGATTTGCTACAAAACAACTTTTTGTACTCCGTACTTAAGGAGTTAAATCATAAAATAAAATTAGTGCAATAAAACATTTCCAAACTGAAGAAAAAAGTAAAAATAAAAATAATATTTTTTGTTTGTATGTTAACTCATACTTTGTATAAGCTGTTTGGTTTTCCACGACAAACAACATTTTAGAATGTTTTTATCTAAGCATTAAGAGCAATTTATGCTAAATCTTGATCACTGTCTTTGTCTTTCAGCAGCATTCAGTCGAGCCCCCGTGCCCATGGCCGTCGTTCGGCGGGAGTTGTCCTGTGAAAGTTACCCCATTGAGCTGCGTTGTCCGGGTACGGACGTCATTATGATCGAGAGCGCCAACTACGGCCGAACAGATGACAAGATTTGCGACGCCGACCCCGCCCAGATGGAGAACACGCGCTGTTATTTACCCGATGCCTACAAGATCATGAGCCAGAGGTGAGACGTGCAGACACAACACAGACAGAAACGTGTTTTAGGAAAAACAAGGATATGCAGAAGAATACCAAAGGTAACGGTATTGTTCACCCGAAAATGAAAATTCGGTCATCATTTACTCACCCTCTTGTCGTTTCAAACCTGTATGAGAAGATATTTGGAAGAAAGTTGGTAACCGAACAGCATGGACCCCATTCACTATTGTATGGGGACCTGTTAACAACATTTTTCCAAATATCTTCTTTGTGTTCTGCCGCCGCCGAAGAAAGAAAGTCATACAGGTTTGAAATGACAAGAGGGTGAGTAAATGATGACGGAATTTTTATTTTCGGGTGAACTATCCCTTTAATACATTCACAAAATATGCTGTACATATGCAAACTAAAGGTGTAAGGATATACACAGCTCACGATTTGATACAGTACGCGATATTGGGTTTATGATATATTAATATAACGATTATTTAGACTTTTTTCTCGAAATATTTGATCAATAAAAACTGATTTTTAAAAATACTAAAACATGTTTATGAACAGTTTTTATAGAACCTATTATAGAATTGACAACAGTCAAGGTTTAATTGAATCTTGCGTATGTAAAATAATAAAACATGGATGGATATATATATTTACCCAAAAATAAAATAGTGACATCATTTATTCACCCCCACGCCTTTCAAAAAAGTCATACAGGTTTGAAATTACATTTTTGCTTTGATAAAAAAAACATAAAAAGTTATACATGTTGTCGCAGGTAATGTGTTTGCAGATCAACCAAAAGCATTAGTAGTCCAGACTAATGCTCCAGACTTTAATTTGTTTTTAGTATTAAGCATTTTTGAGATGTGTTTTAAGAATGTTATATTTTATTTTGCACCTGTTAGTTTGGTTTCTTCTCACAGTAAACTGTATTGGAGTGTGTTTCAAGCCTGGGGCTCTTACATTGTGTGTGTGTTTGAATGAAGGCGTTTTGTTTCTGTGTTAGTCATTTAGCAGCACTTCTCACAATACAATTACGACAGGGAACGTCCCCCCGGAGCAATCTAGGGTTAAGCGCTCCGCTCAAGGACACGCGGATGATAGGGTCTCAGAAAGCCGCCGGTCTATAAATCTGCCCTTCAGGGCTTGGAAGCGGCAGCTGTCTGTTAATACGCCGATGCAGATTTAGGGGTTTAATGGGTGCGGTGCTGTACTGTCTTTTTTGCCGTCTCCTCATTGTTTTGTTCCATGGGGTCTGATGCTCATCACCTCTCGGCAGAGGTTGAAAGAGTCAGACGGGCTGGGTGTCTGTAATTGATCCTGCGTGTATCTCTCTCTTCTGCTGCTGAAATAAATCAAACCAGCTGCTCGCAGCACGGCACCATTACAAACAACAGCAGAGGCCGTCTACCGCAGAACAACGGCTTCCTTCTCCATACCAAACATCTACGCATACAGCTTTTATTATCCCTGGGCCTGTGAATGGGCCTTTAGAGCTATGCTAGAGCTAGAAGGACCTTATAAAATATGCCTGATATTCTATGATTTTCTGGATCTGGTAGAAACAATAACTGCTGTATTTTATAACACCTAAAGCTTTTTTTTAGTTTGCTTTAAAAGCTCATTTGAAATGACTGGTGTATTACAGTAATGTATTCAGGTGATGAATGCATGAAGTAGCTTTTCTTTATCAGGAGCTTGTAACTTAGCAACTTAGCAACATTTTTAAAATTGATAAACACTGGAAATGTGGTTTTCAGAAAGGAAATCTTGGCAAAACATTGCGCTAGGTCACAGCTTCTTTTATAAGGAACAAACATATTTACCTTGACATTTACATTTAGTCATTTAGCAGACGCTTTTATCCAAAGTGACTATCAAATGAGGTAAACAATGAAGCAATAATCCACTCAATACACTGTTGCTCGCTTTGGATAAAAGTGCCAGACAAACATGTAAACGTAGAAGTTCTAATTGCTGAAGGCAAACCATTAGGACACAAGCTGTCAACTGTATTATGGCACAGTATAATAAAATAGTTTAGTAGTGTACTGTGGAGTCGTGTACTGTAAATTTAGGTGCAATATATGTTAATGCACAATGTAGTAGGGTACAGTTTAGTAGTGCATAGTATTACAGTATCACAGTAGTACAAAATTAAGTAATGCATTGAAATGTTCAGTATAGTAATGTACAGTGTAGTAGTGTACACTATAGAGGTGTACTTTATATAAATGGATAAAGAGTGGTGTAAATGGTAGTGGGGTACAGTACAAAGGTGTACTTTATGGAAACGGACAGTATAGTAGTGTAAAGTGTAGTAATGTACACTATAGAGGTGTACTTTATGGAAACGGACAGTATAGTGTAAAGTGTAGTAATGTAGACTATAGAGGTGTACTTTATGGAAACGGACAGTATAGTAGTGTAAAGTATAGAGGTGTACTTTATGGAAACGGACAGAAGAGTAGTGTAAAGTGTAGTAATGTAGACGATAGAGGTGTACTTTATAGAAACGGACAGTATAGTAGTGTAAAGTAAGAGGTGTACTTTATGGAAACGGACATAAGTAGTGTAAAGTATAGAGGTGTACTTTATGGAAACGGACAGTAGTGTAAGTGAGTAATGTAGACGATAGAGGTGTACTTTATAGAAACGGACAGTATAGTAGTGTAAAGTATAGAGGTGTACTTTATGGAAACGGACAGTATAGTAGTGTAAAGTATAAAGGTGTACTTTATGGAAACGGACGTAAAGTGTAGTAAGTAGAGGTTACTTTATAGAAACGGACAGTATAGTGTAAAGTATAGAGGTGTACTGGAAACGGACATAAAGTAGTGTAAAGTGTAGTAATGTACACTTTAGAGGTGTACTTTATAGAAACGGACAGTATAGTTGTGTAAAGTATAGAGGTGTACTTTAGGAAACGGACAGTATAGTTGTGTAAAGTATAGAGGTGTACTTTATGGAAAACGACAATGGTAGTGTAAAGTGTAGTAATGTACACTATAGAGGTGTACTTTATGGAAACGGACAGTATAGTAGTGTAAACTAGTAAACTTTATGGAAACGGACAGTATGGTAGTGTAAAGTGTAGTAATGTACACTATAGAGGTGTACTTTATGGAAACGGACAGTATAGTAGTGTATAGAAACGGACAGCATAGTAGTGTAAAGTGCAGTAATGTACACTATAGAGGTGTACTTTATGGAAACAGACGAAGAGTAGGTGAATTTTAGTAGAGGTGTACGGACTATAGAGGTGTACTTTATGGAAACAGACAGTATAGTAGTATAGAAACGGACAGTATAGTAGTGTAAAGTATAGAGGTGTACTTTATGGAAACGGACAGTATAGTAGGGGGTATAAGAAACGGACAGCATAGTAGTGTAAAGTGCAGTAATGTACACTATAGAGGTGTACTTTATGGAAACAGACAGAAGAGTAGTGTGAATTTTTTAAGTAGAGTGTACACTATAGAGGTGTACTTTATGGAAACGGACAGTATAGTAGTAATGTACACTATAGAGGTGTACTTTATGGAAACAGACAGTATAGTAGTAATGTACACTATAGAGGTGTACTTTATGGAAAGGAACCAGTATTTATGTAAGTGTAACACTAGTGAGGTGTACTTTATGAAACGGACAGAGAGTAGTGAAGTGTAGTAATGTACACTATAGAGGTGTACTTTATGGAAACAGACAGAAGAGTAGTGTAAAGTGTAGTAATGTACACTATAGAGGTGTACTTTATGGAAACGGACAGAAGAGTAGTGTAAAGTGTAGTAATGTACACTATAGAGGTGTACTTTATGGAAACGGACAGAAGAGTAGTGTAAAGTGGTACACTATAGATTGTACTTTATGGAAACAGACAGAAGAGTAGTGTAAAGTGTAGTAATGTACACTATAGAGGTGTACTTATAGACAGGTGTACTTTATAGTAACAGTACACTATAGAGGTGTAATTATGGAAAAGACAGAAAGTAGTGTAAGTGAGTACACTATAGAGGTGTACTTTGACACTATAGAGGTGTACTTTATGGAAACGGACAGAAGAGTAGTGTAAATTGTAGTAATGTACACTATAGAGGTGTACTTTATGGAAACGGACAGTATAGTAGTAATGTACACTATAGAGGTGTACTTTTGGAAACAGACAGAAGAAGTATAAAGTTTAGTAATGTACACTATAGAGGTGTACTTTATGGAAACGACAGAAAGTAGTGGTAAAGTGTAGTAATGTACACTATAGAGGTGTACTTTTATGGAAACGGACAGAAGAGTAGTGGTAATTGTATTAATGTACACTATAGAGGTGGTAACTTTATGGAAACGACAGAAGAGTAGTGTAAAGTGTAGTAATGTACACTTTAGGTGCTTTTATAGAACGGACAGTATAGTTGTGTAAAGTATAGAGGTGTACTTTATGGAAACGGACAGAAGAGTAGTGTAAAGTGTAGTAATGTACACTTTAGAGGTGTACTTTATAGAAACGGACAGTATAGTTGTGTAAAGTATAGAGGTGTACTTTATAGAAACGGACAGTATAGTTGTGTAAAGTATAGAGGTGTACTTTATGGAAACGGACAGTATGGTAGTGTAAAGTGTAGTAATGTACACTATAGAGGTGTACTTTATGGAAACGACAGTAAGGTAGTGTAGAACGGACATAGTAGTGGTAAAGTATAGAGGTGTACTTTATGGAAACGGACAGTATGGTAGTGTAAAGTGTAGTAATGTACACTATAGAGGTGTACTTTATGGAAACGGACAGTATAGTAGTGTATAGAAACGGACAGCATAGTAGTGTAAAGTGCAGTAATGTACACTATAGAGGTGTACTTTATGGAAACAGACAGAAGAGTAGTGTGAATTTTAGTAATGTACACTATAGAGGTGTACTTTATGGAAACGGACAGTATAGTAGTAATGTACACTATAGAGGTGTACTTTATGGAAACAGACAGTATAGTATTGTATAGAAACGGACAGTATAGTAGTGTAAAGTATAGAGGTGTACTTTATGGAAACGGACAGTATAGTAGTGTATAGAAACGGACAGCATAGTAGTGTAAAGTGCAGTAATGTACACTATAGAGGTGTACTTTATGGAAACAGACAGAAGAGTAGTGTGAATTTTAGTAATGTACACTATAGAGGTGTACTTTATGGAAACGGACAGTATAGTAGTAATGTACACTATAGAGGTGTACTTTATGGAAACAGACAGTATAGTAGTAATGTACACTATAGAGGTGTACTTTATGGAAACGGACAGTATAGTAGTATGTACGTGTACTGGAAACGGACAGTAGTAATGTACACTATAGGTGTACTTTATGGAACGGACAGAAGTAGTGTAGTGGTAGTAATGTACACTATAGAGGTGTACTTTATGGAAACGGACAGAAGAGTAGTGTGAAGTGTAGTAATGTACACTATAGAGGTGTACTTTATGGAAACGGACAGAAGAGTAGTGTAAAGTGTAGTAATGTACACTATAGAGGTGTACTTTATGGAAACGGACAGTACATACTAGAGGTGTACGAAACGACAGAAGAGTAGTGTAAAGTGTAGTAATGTACACTATAGAGGTGTACTTTATGGAAACGGACAGAAGAGTAGTGTAAAGTGTAGTAATGTACACTATAGAGGTGTACTTTATGGAAACAGACAGAAGAGTAGTGTAAAGTGTAGTAATGTACCACTATAGAGTGTACTTTATGGAAACGGACAGAAGAGTAGTGTAAAAGTGTAGTAATGTACACTATAGAGGTGTAACTTTATGGAAACGGACAGAGTAGTAAAGTAGTATGTACACAGGTGTACTTTATGGAAACGGACAGAGAGTAGTGTAAAGTGTAGTAATGTACACTATAGAGGTGTACTTTATGGAAACGGACAGTATAGTAGTAATGTACACTATAGAGGTGTACTTTATGGAAACGGACAGTATAGTAGTGTGAATTGTAGTAATGTACACTATAGAGGTGTACTTTATGGAAACGGACAGAAGAGTAGTGTGAATTGTAGTAATGTACACTATAGAGGTGTACTTTATGGAAACGGACAGAAGAGTAGTGTGAATTGTAGTAATGTACACTATAGAGGTGTACTTTATGGAAACGGACAGAAGTAGTGTGAATAGTAATGTACACTATAGAGGTGTACTTTATGGAAACGGACAGTATAGTAGTAATGTACAGTATAGAGGTGTACTTTATGGAAACGGACAGAAGAGTAGTGTAAAGGGTAGTAATGTACAGTATAGAGGTGTACTTTATGGAAATAGATAGTTTAGTAGTGTAAACTGTAGTGAGGTACTGCATAGAAGTGTAAATTGTGGTAGGGTACAGTATTGAAGTGTACTTTATGGAAATGAACAGTATAGTGGCGTACATAGAAAAGTGTAGTGTGGTATATTCAGTTGAATTCAAGTTTATTTATATTGAATATTTGACCCTGTTGCAATGTTACACAATATAGTAGTGTACTGTGTAGAAGTGTAGTAGGGTATAGTATAGTAGTGTACAATATATAGACCACTTCGGAACATGTAAATGTCGCCGATCCAACGCTGGTCCAGAAGAATTTTCCTTTTCTGTGTTTTAACACTATACAAACGTTTGAACAAAATACAACCAACAAAACATTTATAACCAAATTGATTTTTAAAATAAACAACTAAAAACTGAGACTGTAAGTGCTTCTGGATCAGTGTTTATACAGAATATTGTGAAGTGGTCTATAAGTGTATAGTAGCACAGAGTGTTGTAGGGTAGAAGAATGTAGTAGTGTACAGTGTGTCATTGAGTTTTAGTATGCGAGCTGTTAATAGAGTCAGAAGCTGTTGCTGGTGTTTTGGCTCCTCTCCTGCATCTCTCAGCATCTCATTGGCATGTGCAAAGATGAGAGGAAGTAAAACTATCACAGAGAGAAAATCTACTCAAAACATCCCACTTATACTCTTTAAAAGTCTCATAGAGAAACGACAAGAGAAACGTTCAAACAGAGAGACAGGGAGAGAGAGTACAGAAAGAAATTTACACAAGTATGGAAATACCACAGCAGCCCTTGCAGACAAACACTCTCTCCAGAGTCCTGCTCGTCTTCTATTTGTCTGATGAACGTTAATCAGATCTCTTAGATTTTTATTACAAACAGATTCTGAAGGAGGAGATTCCCTTCTGCTTACGTCTGAGTCATTATTATCGGTTTATGAGTTGAATTTTCTCTCTGCCTGTCACTGTAGGTGTGCAGAGGCTCTGGGATTCGGAACAGACGCAGGTCATGCTTGTGTCATCTGATATCTTAATTCGGAAGCGCTCCTCGTCTTAGAATGGAATTCTGTCCCCGTGGGAATAGAACGGGCCGCAAGCCACCTGTCTGCACGCTGGCCCTGCTTCAGTCGTCTTACACAAACACACATGCACAGCCGACAATTCCTGCCGCTAATATCTTTTCCTGCATAATTATCATTTTCATATATACCGTAATATAAAATCAGTTTTAATTTTAAGTCAGTTTTCCAAGTTTTTTTAGTTTTTTATAGTTTGACATAAACTATATAGAGACTGAAGTTGTTCACTCAGCACTCAGAGTAATAGCACAGAATGGCTGACATAGAAAATAATGCACTTGAAAGGTGATAGGAATGATTTCGGACACAAATTCTCATTATGATTTCATAGGGGCTTTAAAAAGAAAGACAGCACACATAAAGAAAAGAGAAAGAGAGAAAGTGGGACAGACAAAGAGAATCATTGGACGTTTGATTTTTACCGCATTCATGTTTGCGAGGACAGTGACTGTGAGAGATTAAGCTGACAGATACATTTTCCTCCATCCCCAAAATCTCTCGTTCTATTCGGCTGTGGCGACACGGACACACGATCTTCATAAACATTAACACGCATGTCTCTTCTGCCACATGGCTTTTATTTCCCCATCTATAATGCCAGACACACGCCACATCTCTTAGGGGAAACCATGAGATTGAATCCAAACAAACTCAAAATTTGTGAACCGTGAATAACCGATTTATTGAATGACCACACACACGCAATATCAAAAGTCACATTCAGTCCCTTTACAAGCAGTCATACAAACATTCTGTTTGCTCGTAAGGCATGAAGTATTAATAATATATACGTATAATTCAGAGTATGCTTGCGAACTAAATCAACAAAAAAATGGAAGATGATAACTTTAAATCGTTCTCGTGTCTTACTGTTTAATATTAATATCTATCTATCTTCTATTTGTCCAGATCAGTAATGATTTGTCTTAAAGGAAAAGTTTACCCACAAATGAAAATTCTGTCATCATTTTCTCACCCTCAGATTGTTCCAAACCTGTATACATTTCTTTGTTCTGCTGAACATAAAAGAAGATATTTGGAAGAATGTCAGTAACAGAGCCGATCTTTTTTTTTACATTGAGTTACATCAAGAAAAAGTCTAGTAAGAAAATCCTATAACAAATGCTGTAATGCAACAAAAGATTAATCAAAAAAGGACAAATTTAACTTTATCTCAATATGTCTCTCCCAAACTGTTTTAATAAGAAGAATGTCAAGGACAGAAAACAGAAAACGTTACACATCATCTCATGACACTTTTATGGGGTCTTTAAAGTTATTCCATGCAGTGCAACGGTGTGACTACAAACTAACAGCAGCCTTTGTGTCACACAGACAAAAAAGCACGACTGTGGTAATTCCTGCAGTATAATGGGTTTTATAGTGGAGTTTTAGACTCGCTGTATCGGTGTTGGGTTCATTATCCTGCAAGAGGAAGAGAATAGAGTCAAGATCACAGAGCAACACACACGCACATACAGGTCGAGGGGAGTTTTATCTCTACACGGAATAAACAAATTACTACAGCAATGAAACAGCTCACAGTTCCCTGATTACGTCTGGAGTTTAAGCCTGGAGTGCTCGCACGCACACACGCTCGCGCACACACACACACACACACGCACGCACGCACGCACGCACGCACTCACACACACAGAACACAAAGGATTCTTCTGTTCAAACTTCAGCTTCAGAACTGCTCTGCTGAGATGCTGTTCTGGCTTCTTATTAGAAGTTCAGCTTCTGTTCTTCTTGTTTTTGTTGTTTGTTTTTTGGTCTTGAAGATTGTTACGACTTTCTGTGAGCGTAGAGGACTGAGGTCCATCACTGCATTCTTTGACGCTGAGGGATTTGATCGGGTTCCTCTGATGTTCTGAATTATACGTACCAGTGAAACAGAACAACAAATCTGATCTACAAATCTCAGTCTGTACAGCAGTAAGAAATGAACGTTTTTAACATGTTGACCATCCAGAGCGTCCCACGAGCCACCAGTTTTTTAATGTTAGACCTATTCGTTTGTTTGATAAACTATATGCTGATATATACATTAAAGTCATCATTTACTCACCCTCTTGTCATTTCAAACCTGTATGACTTTCTTACTTCGGAAGGACACAAAAGAAGATATTTGGAAGAATGTTGTTAACTGGTCCCTATTCACTTGCATTGGTTTTGTGTCCATACAATAGTGAATGGGGTCCATGCTGTTCGGTTATCAACTTTCTTCAAAATATCTTCTCATACAGGTTTGAAACGACAAGAGGGTGAGTAAATGATGACAGAATTTTCAAAAATAGTGTCGGTAACAGAAATCCGTTGGTCCCTATTGACTTGCATTGGTTTTGTGTCCATACAATAGAAGTCAATGGGGACCGACGGTTTTTGGTTACCGGCATTTTTCAAGATGTCTTTTTTGTTTTGTTTTCAAGATATTCAAGAAATCTTTTGTGTTTTGTTTTTCATGTCTGTAATGTAAATAATGTTGTAACGTGCGACGAGAGCCGTGAGGGACACGAGTGATAATGAGTGTCAGCTGCGCGTCGCACCGGTCTCGCATCTCTCACGGACACAGGAGTGTACGGCGAGAGAGGACCAGGCCTGGACATTATGTTTGGTTTTATTATGTTTGTGTGGCCGGCATTTTACTTTAGCTTTGTTGGTCGTTTATTTTATCAACAGTTTGTGGTTGAACGTTTGCCGGTTCCCGCCTCCTTCCTTCCTTACTTTGAACATTATTACTAATGTATTGTACTATTTTCTTGCATTTTGATATTATATTTGATGTGTTATAAGCAGCTCTCCCTCTCGGTCTCTTCCCTCTTTTGTCTTTTATTCACCCTCCTAATCGGTGGGAGTTGAAATGAAGAATGTGTTTGATGTTCTCCTCTAGATTCCTCTGTCGTCGGCTTCTGTCTCCCGTCAGTACAATTGAGTGGGCTGCTGCTTCCTCCCGACCTCTCTGTGCCATCCTTTCTTCATCTCTCTCTCTCTCTCGCTCTCTCTAACTGTGATTAGATCATAGCAATGCCCTCTGAAGACTCTGCCATGGGTCAGGAAGGCACAGGAGGAATTTCACTTGTATTAAGTTGATGTATTAAATCTGTATCCAGATGATTGTGGATAGAATGCAGCTGGTCGTACACTGAACCTCACACAGGCCAGCAGGAAAGAACCCCTTTCATGGCTTTATGAGGATTTATATGTTCGGTCCAGATGAATTTTCATATTTTTTCTTTCTTTATCCGCTTGATTGCTTGTTTGTTTCCATTGGGATTGGGCGATGTCTGCCATATTGGCATCAGATGATGTCTACAGTAAAACATTGTGATGGACGATGACATCAGCATCTTTTAAACAGTCAGGAGACTGCACAACAAGCCCATAACCTTTGCTCGGCTAACACAATGCCAACTAAGCAACAGGAATCGCTCTAGTATAGCGCAGCCATCACATGCTTCAATTAAACGCCAACCTAAAACTTTTTTCACAGTCCAGATATCTAATTGAAAATCTCTCTTCCTCAGGCTGTTATTCATTTAATTCTCTGCTCTTTGTCAAGCTGTGAGCCGTTGCGATGCCAGCGCCGGTCGTCGGTGAGGTTGTGCAGGCGTGACACCAGCTCTTTCAGGAAAGGCGAGGACGCGCTGCTCTCTTTGAGCGAGTCCCTCGTGCTCCGCGCTTGTCAATGGCTCGCCGCTGGAAGCTTTGACGGGTGCGATTCGTATTCATGAGTCTAATTCAATCAAAGAGGCCTTTGAGTAAAAGGCTTCAGAAGCGCCGTAACCACCTTTTTGAGAAAGTCATCAAATACGAGAGGTGGCCAGAGCGGCGTGCTTTCACCCACTGTAAGATTAGAGCGAGCGTGCGTTGTGCTGCCTACAAAGAAATAGATGCGCGACATGTCTTCGCTAACCATTGACTAATGTCTGTCTGTGTTTAAAGCTGCAATCCATAACATTTGACTCTATGTCGCCATCTCTGTTTGAAACATAAAATTGCAGGGTACTTGTCATACATTTTTATAAATGTATGCGTGTAGAATTGCTCGAATTTTTTTTATAGTTTAAATGGCAAACAGCTAATGAGTCATAATGCTATTGTATTAGAATTTGTATTAAAGGTGCTGTATGTAATATTAAGGAGGATCTATTGACAGAAATGCAATATAATATACATAACTATATCTTCAGAGGTGTATAAAGACATTACATAATGAAGCCTTATGTTTTTTAATTACCTTAGAATGAGCTATTTCTATCTACGTACACAGCGGGCCCCCTTCATGGAATTCACCAAGTTTCTACAGTAGCCCTAAACCGACAAACTGCTCAACAGAACGCGTTTCGTAAATACGTCGTCTCCTTCCGCAAAGCGAAAATGTGACTACATTTCAGCACTGTGTTAGCCTCCGTTTTGCTTCGAAAGAGGAGGGGTGGAGTGAGCCATTGGTTGCAATTCGCAACCTCACCGCTAGATGCCGCTAAAATCTTCATATTGCTCCTTTAAATTCATTCATTTACATTTACATTTATGCATTTGGCAGATGCTATTATCCAAAGCGACTTACATTGCATTATCTTATACATTTTTACATAGTTATTTGCAATCCCCTGGGATCGAACCCACAACCTTGCTCTTACCACTGAGCTACAGGAAAGCATTCAAATTTCTGTGATGGTTTCTATAGTTTTTTTTCAATCCTGAATACTCAAAGTATAAATCATTATTAAAAGTGTACTGTATCGTGGTGAGGTACTTTTTATTTACAGTATTTATTAACTGATTTTGGTTTATGTTTAATCTTAAAAAAGTAACAGGTTGCATCTTTAAATGTGAAATTCAAGCTCGGTTGGAAACCTATTGAGCTGTCTTGTTGCCGACTACCAGCATAGTCAGTTTCCCACCTTGCAAGCGACTTCTTTGAAACACTATACATATCTCAAACAGAGTGTGTGTGGGCAGTCAAACACATGAGCTTGTCTTATGGGAGCGTCTTTGAAATGTGGAAGTTAAGAGCCAGCGTCCCTGACACATACACAAACCGGGCTGGACAGCAGCTTGGCGGGAGCTCCGTGGAGAACTCTGTCACCTTCACAACGGAAAGCGTGCATTGCGTTTCGATGTGTGTGTGGCGGTCAGACTCAGCCAGGCGCTGTCAGTCTCAGGACAGTCTCCGGCGTTGAGATCTGGTCCGCTTTTCGCTGCTGTGCCGGTACTGTAACCAGGTTTACAACTCATGTTTTCCCCCTGGGAACACAGTCTCTCTGAGCAAGTTTCAAGAGCTTGTCCTGTTGATCATGTCAGTAGGCTTGACTTTCTGTTGTCGTGTATTGGAGCACTAAATCGCTGTTTGCCTCATGGGGACTGCGGAATTGAATGTGATATACAGAAGCGTTGTACAGGGGTTGTTTTGGTTTATCTCTCACTTTATACCGCGAAGCTGTGAGCTCTTCACTAACCAAGTGTGAATGGGACTGTCGTACCTGAGGAAAGCTATGATGTGTTAGCTCGGCCCACTGAAAAAAATAAGTATACATTCAAGTTTATATTTTCGAGGAATACGTACAGTTTCATTGTACTACTATTTCAACAGTACTTGGGTTTAAATTGACCGGCTTTTTTGTAAGTGTAAGTATACACTTAAGTATAGTTTAGGTATAACAGTAAGGCTGCTTCCAAATACCCCCGCTTGACTACTTTCATGACGTATTTTCTGTTTTTGGCCCAAGTGTTCTAGTGGGCGTGAAGATCCCAAGTGAGCATGTAGTATTCCTAACCCAATGGGACACACTTGGCAAGTGCAAACATGTAACGTTAATTATAGTGGTGTTTCTTATTATGTGATAAAAAACAGTTTTACAAAACATTACTCTGAATTTTCACCAATAAAATGTGCATCACTACATTTTACTACTTCAAGATAGTGTGCGTTAAGGGCAGTGCACTTTGGGATTTTTAAGACATTGGACAGACTTGCGATCTTACTTCCTGTCGCGTGCACGCACTATTAAGTGGCCGAGACTGCAAGTGGGGGTATTTGGACGCAGCCTAAACTTTGAGTACACAAGTACACAACTAACATGTATACTGATACTGTTTACTAATACTTCAATTATTGTAGAACATTTCTTATTACACTTTAAAGTATACTCTCAGTAACTAACACTACACT
Organism: Triplophysa siluroides; assembly: GCA_006030095.1. NCBI lineage: Eukaryota > Metazoa > Chordata > Actinopteri > Cypriniformes > Nemacheilidae > Triplophysa > Triplophysa siluroides. Next base: position 585,979 of record VCII01000011.1, on the reverse strand, counting down.
CATAGTTCACTATTTATATTTTATTTTGGTACTTTGCTACTTTGTTACTATTTAGGTACCCTTGAAATATACCTTTAAGTGAACCTTTTGAAATATATTCCTCATCTTCACTTCCACTCTTGTTTTTTTACTCTAAACTTACCCATTTTAAAGCTGACTTGTTACTAAATAAACTTGAACATGAACGTTTAAAGGACAGTATGTAAACGTATGTGAAAAAGTATTTAATGGGTTACTGGATCACACACAGCTGCAAGCCAAGTACATATTGAATACTTGTGCTGTATGTATACATAAGTACAGTATACTTAAATGAGCATAAAACAAACTGAAAGTATACTAGCTCAAAAGAAGTATACACTTACAAGGGCTAGCACAGGACACCCTCGAAGTACACGAAGTGCAGTACACAACTTTTTGGACCTAAAGCGTACATGCCATGTGAACAAAATAATGCTATATTAGGCATATGTTGCAATCAAAATGTAAACAATCTGATAAAGTAATATTAGCTCAAGCATTGGAGTGGGTTTTTCTGTTTTGCCGAACAATGGAAGACAGTGTGAAAACACACAGAGTCAGAAATGACGGTCGCTGTCCTTTGTTTTGTGTCACAAGACTCTTTTTGACTCTCTCTTTCTTCTTCTCTAAGGGTTGAGACGGCGTCACGGCCGTGGAACTGGGTGTTGCTCTAGGGCGCTGAGAGCGATTCAGAATGAGAAAATGGCTTTAAAGCGGCACAGTTGAGTCTCAAAGCTGCTCGCTGCTGCTCAGGAATGAAGTGTTGTGGTTGGAGAGAGAGAGAGAGAGAGGGAGAGAGAAAAAGCAGTCTTTGGAGTTGGACATTAAGGTTGCCATGGTTACTCCGAATGGAAATGGAAATGTAATGCTTTAAGACCGTGTGTGTCTGTGCGTCTCCGCATGGATGGTGTGTGTGTTTGGAATGATGAGGGCTGCTGTGCTAAGAGAGAGGCTTTGTATGAAGGGGATTAAGCTCTCTTTGTGGTTGCTATGCTTGGCATTGCGACACAGGACCTTCTCAAAAGCTCAGTTCTGAGTCGAAACAGGGCTTTCAGTATCCGAACGCACACATACACGCAGAGACAGTTTTTCCAGAAATGTCTCTGCACATTGTTTTTAATTGTATGAGCATGTGAGTAAATGTGGTCACCTGAGCAGGTGTGTGCATGTGTGAGTGCAGGTGTAGCCTCTATTGTGGGAGATAAATGTTTTCACACGGATTGTAAAATCTGAGATCGCCTACTTCATTTTGAACATGTAAAAAGGCAGAAAGGTTTCTGTGAGGGTTTGGTTTAGGGGTGTGGTGAGGGGATGGGAAATACCATTAGGTTATTATAAAAACAATAGACGTCAAAAACAAGTCTCCATGAAGATACTTAAACAAACATGAATCTGTGTTTGCAAGAGTTATTACAGTGACAGTTCACCCAAAAATAAAAATTATGTCATCAGTTACTCACCCTCTTGTCATTTCTGTATGCCTTCCTTCCTTCCGCTGAACACAGAAGATATTTTGAAGAACGTTGTTAACTGGCCCCCATTCACTTGCATTGGTTTTGTATTCACACAATAGATGTGAATGAGAGCCAGGGCTGTTTGGTTACCAACTTTCTTCAAAATATCTTCTTTTGTGTTCTGCGTAAGAAAGAAAGTCATGAAGGTTTGAAATGAGGAGAGAGTAAATGATCTGAACCAAAATTATGTCATCATTTACTGACCCTTAGATTGTTTCAAACCTGTATATATTTCTTTGTTTTGCCGAACACACAGGAAGAAATTTCGGAAGAATGTCAGATCTCACCCACCATTTATTGCCATAGTAGAGAAAATAAATACTATGGGAGTCAATGGGGGGGTCAATGGGGCGTTACAATCTTTTAGATATCTCCCTGTGTGCTCAGCAGAACAAAGAAATGTATACAGGTGTGGAACAAACTGATGTTGAGTAAATTATTACAGAATTTTCATTTTTGGGTGAGTATCCCTTTAATTAATCAAATGTGTGAGACAGGTGTCTGATATGACCTGATGAGTCATGATACGATTAATTAAAATGAACAATATTATTTATTTATGTTTGTATATATTTCTATATCTATTTTTGCTGTAAATCTTTTTTTTGTATTTACAAAATGTTTTTTTATTACAATTTTTTATTATACAGTTCAGTCAATTGAAAAATTATTATCAAAATCTCTTTGACTCTTTGATTCTTTTTTTTTTGGCAGAATGCAAAGCAAATGATAACAATTAAATGGCTGCCATCATTGCAATCCATTTAAAACAGAGATTTCTGTTTCTTTGTAAAAAAGAAATAAAACAGGAGTTCTTCTGTTGAGATGTGTACACATATAAAACGAATGTAACATTTCCAGTATACACACATTTAACATCATAAACCATCTGGCTTATCCATCTGGATTCATTTGGCCTTATGAAAGAATGTGAAAGAAATGTTCTACACAAATGTCCCCAGACTGACATTAGAAGTCTTAAACACCTACATCGGGAGGGGGGGCCGGCCAGGTTATTAAACTTACTAATGGTTATTTGAAAAAGCCGTAAGGTCCCTGTTAGGGTGTGTGCGTGTGCTCAACAGGTTCAGTAAGTGTATCTTAAAAACATAAATGACAAGCACAAAAGCCAGAGACGTTTATTTCAGCAAACGTTTTATGACCCATAAAAGCCCATTCAGCTATAAAATGTATACACACACACATTCTTTCTGGATGTATATATGCATGATCATCTAAACATTACTCTTCATTCTGGCCCTCCGTTGTGCATTTCTGCTGAATTGTTTTCGTTAGATCCGTAGACTTTCATAACCCTGCTAGCTAGAATCATTTGTCCAATCTCTCTAGACATTGTTTATTGGCAAGAACTGGTAAATTCCTTCTGATCTCCATAAATCATTTCTTAAGTAGGCCCCACTGACCTGACGTGTCTACTGTATCTGAATCGATTTAAGCGATACGTGTGTTTTTTAAGACAGCCTTTCCTCTGTATATCTTGAGGGTCTGACTGTAGGAGAAAACCTTTACACACAAACAGATTAAAAATGTCGATAAGTATTTAGACAGTTCTGGAAGGTTGGATCAAGTCTTTTGGCACCCAGTCGTTCAGCGGTGACGTCATCCCAGCTGTTGCCAGGCTCTGTCTCATTTCTTTCGCTGGTTTATGAATGAATGATATCGTAATGTTTAGTCGTGGCACTTGCAGTCCAATGAGAGTGTGACATAATGTACAGGTGGGCTTTATGTCTCGCCTTAAACTGAAACCACAAATATCAATTTACCTTGACATTTCGATGTGAAACATTTATTTAGTGTTATGAAATTGTAAATATCAGTTAAAGGAAACAGCCGCTCTCCGCTGCGCCATCGTAAAACCCGTGAAAGATCACGGGATCATTAAACTGGCCGCAGGAGGAAAATGAAATACGTTTAGCTGATTTTTATTATTCATTTTTTTAAACTTGTTACAGGATGACATTAGAATTGGAATTAGAATGACAGGTTGAGTCAAACAGAAATCGTGTTGACAAAACAATGTTATTATATCATTATTTTTGAAGAAAAATCATGCTTTTTTAAAGGCTATTTCGTCAATTTCAATAATATATTTCATATTCAAACGGGCCTGTATATTGATATTGTCCAGCGATGTAAGCCCGTGTTAAAAAACACTTGATGTTCCCCCTGCCACCAGCCCCGCCTTCAGTCTACAAGAATGAATGAAGTGACATGAAGACGTAACGGAGTCATTTGTATTGATGTATTGCGTTATAATTGGCTGACACGAGCAGCTAAGCCAGAAGCGTGTCCTATGTGCATATCCCTTAAAATGTTGCTGTTGTCGTGGCAACCAGTCCACCTCTTCCCACAGAGGGCAACATTAATCAAAACGTAACATTCAAGCCCATGATACATTGTTTCATGATAAATTGACATTATATATGTGTAAATATGGGAAAAGATCTGTTTCATCAAAGCCAGTTTCGATTTAAATAGGTTATTGATTTGCTTATTTTATTTTGCGCACTTACGTCCTCTAGGCTATATATAACTAAATCTTTGTGTTTCACCTCAGGACCAGAGGAAATGAAGCCAGGGCAAGTCAAAATCTGAACTATTGATCGAACTGGGCTAGCAGAAAAAATCCATACAGCCCTGTCATCAAAATTTCAAGCCTTTTTATTATACTGTATATTAAGCTATTACCATCCCTTAGATTTTATTATATTTATAATATTATGTGTTAAACAAAATATAATAGAGCAACTCGTAGAGTAGCATGTTCATTCAATACTTAATATTTCTGTGTTCATAATCCTGTTTTTTAATTCTGTACACGTTAAAATATATTGTGCATGTTTTGGATCAGATTTTTAATTATTTTGTTTTAATTTTTGTTTATTCATTTTGTTTACTTTTTTGTTTGTTCATTTTTGATAGACCTGTTGTCCTACTTTCACTTTTGCACATGTTCAACTTGCACTATTTAGTAAAGCTGCATAAAAAAAAATATATTGTTGCTGTTGAAAATGTTACAAAAATCAAAAGCTATGATTCTAGATTCATCAAACGTTATTTATATACATGTATTCATTTGGCAGACACTTTTATCCAAAGGAACTTACAAGTAGGAGAGCATATAAACATTTTGTCAGCACACTAAACAGTACTGTTAGTTTACAAGACCATGCTACTAGGAGGATTAAAGCTGGAGTAAGCAAGGGAGAGAATGAACAATCTTTTTTTTAGACACAAGACATTGGTGAGTCAAATAAATACGGAACAAGTATGTTTTGAGCTGTTTTTTGAAAGTTGTGAAGGATGCTGCTGTTCTGGTGGAGCCTGGCAGTTCATTCCACCACAGGGAACGAATGAGGAAAGGTTTTTGCAAGCGATTTGGTGCCTCGCTGTGATGGACCAACCAGGCGTCACTCATTTTCAGGCCGAAGATGGCGGGAGGGGATGTAGAACTGGAGGAGTGAGTTAAGGCAATTGGGCGAATTTTGCCGTCATCGTTCTAAAGGCCAGTTTCAGCTATTTAAACTTGATGCGGGCGGCAACTGGCAGCTAGTGAAGTGAAATCAGGAGGGGTGTTACACGGGTTCTTTTAGGCTGATTGAAAACTAGACGTACAGCTGCATTCTGGATCATTTGCAAGGACTTGACCGCATTGGTTGGAAGGCCGGCCAGTAGAGAATTGCAGTAGTCCAGTCTTGATATGACCAGAGCTTGAGCTAGCAGCTGAGAGGTCGAACATCACCCCCAGGTTTCTCGCAGACTTAGTGGGTGTTATGGTTGAGGATCCGAGCTGAATGGTAAGATGGTGTTCAAATTAACGAGTGGGCCGGTATAACCAGGAGTTCTGTCTTGGAGAGGTTGAGTTGAAGGTGATGCTCTTTCATCCAAGAAGAGATGTCCAGAAGGCATGCAGAGATGCGGGCAGAGATGGTGGGGTCATCTGGCTAACAAGGGAAATAAATTAAGTATATAGAAAAGAGGAGAGGAGCAAGAACTGATCCCTGAGGAACTCCAGTTGTCAGCTGGTGAGATCTGGATGTCTCGCATCTCCAGGATACCTTGTGAGATAAGAGTCAAACCAGTTGAGAGATGCACAGTTTGGAGAGAGTGGACAGCAGGATCTGGTGGTTCACAGTGTTAAATGCAGCAGAGAGATCAAGCAGAATGAGGACAGATGGATTTAGCCCTTGCCCTGCCGTAGGTTTTCGACGACAGACAGGAAAGCGACCTCCGTAGAATGTCCTTTCTTGAAGCCGGATTGTAGACTGTCCAGAAGGTCGTGCTGTGTGAGAGATAGGCAGAGAGTTGGATAAATACTACCCTTTCGAGGACCTTGAGGAAGAGAGGAGTGAGATTGGTCTGTAGTTGCTGACCACTGAGGGGTTGAGTGTCGGTTTCTTGAGTAAAGGTTTGTTTAAGTAAGGTGGGGACAATACCAGTGGTGATGGTATTGGTTTATATGCAACAAGCAACAGTAATAATTTTATGATTACATATATATGAATCTTTCAATTTTTTTTATATATATATTATTCATTTATTTACGTAATTTTATTTCAATTCACCTAATTTGCATGTCTTTGGAATCTACGCTGACACAAGGAGAACATGCAAACTGGATCCACAAAGGCCTCCTGACTCAACCGGGATTTGAACGGGGAACCTGTAGAATTTTAATGTAAATTTCCATTTTAATCTTGCATCTTTGTTGCTGCAACCCTAACATAAGAAAGCTGTCTGCCATGGCCTGTGTATTTGAGATGCTGTAACTGTGATCGTAAGCAGTTTTGCCACTGTAATGTCTGCGGACGATAAACCTTCATGTTTAGATTCGTTGCATTCCGCTTCAAAATATCACTGTTAGTGGCACCGAGAAAATTGCTTGAGCATAATTGAATTAGAAGGGGGTTTATGAGAATGCTTCATTCCTGACTGTCTCGCTCTCACTTCACATTTAAAGCCGTGCTGTCAGGTACTGCATGTCTGCTAAATGGCTCCCCAGTGGTTTGCCGGCCTGAGTTTAATTCATTGCAGTTGCCTGGCAAACACGTACAGTCAATTCTACTGCTGTCACGCTCCGTGACGCCTGCTGAGATTCGCCGTGTCTCGTCATGAGATTTGATCAGGAGTCAGGCTGGAGCGAACCGTGACCTCCAGGACACGTGTTCGGTCATTTGGGCATTCCGTTCAATGGGAGGATTCCCACTTGAGTATGTTAGTACGTGGTGTTGTAGACTGAGTGACAAGTCAAATGTTGAGTGACAGGTCATGACCAGGTACATGGTGGTATGCGATTGAGTGCGTGTGTGTCTTATGCGAAGATATTTGTGGAGACTTTCACTGTTGCTCTTGGGAATTCTCATCCTCCGTGTTTGCCGCTGTCTCGTCTTTAATTGGTCTGGGTTTGACAAGCGCATATGGTAATTTATGCCGCTGTGACTTTGTGATTCAGGTCCTTTAATAAGCCTTCATTCTGTGCGTTTTGTACCATGCGTTTGTGGATATGTGTTTCACCAATATTTGTGTGAGTTTTTCAGTTTTATTGGCTGACATATGTTGTCAACAGACAGCAACAGTCTGAAAGCTGCTGAACCACCGAACCATCGAATAATGATTTTAAGCTAACAGACATGGGTTTTCTATTGCATTGCTGCGCAGGACCCATTTAGAACCTTCCTTTTCAAGAAAAGAAATATAATTAATCATGTGCGGGTGGAAATTTGAGTGAAAATATTCAAATGGTTTTGAATTGGATTTCAATAGTATTTTTTCATAATTCAGGACACAATAAGTTTATATATAAAGTTCACAATATAAAGTTCATGTGTCAATGTATGTTATGTTGTTTTACACCTTTGGACTAGATACAAAATATCAAACCAATGCCGTCTGCAACTTTTTAGTTTTTCACAAACCCAATGTTCTGAAATGTTTTGCCTACACAGTGTGTTTGTGTTTACTTTTCTTTAAAATAAATTATACTTTCTTTCATATTTTTATATGATATTAGACATTTTAAAATCAAGTGTCTAAATACTATTTTGGGGTGACTGACTGTATAGTAAATATAACGTATGGATGTATAGCTTTACAGAGAGGTCTGAATTAGAGGTCGACCGATATGCGTTTTTCAGGGCTGATGTCGATATCGATGATTACAGGTCAAGTAGACCGATAAGCGATATTTTTAACATATATATATGTCAGGTGTAAAAATGAAAAATATATTTAAAATTAAGAATAACAAGAGCTCTGACAAAAACTTTGCCCAAAAAAACATGGTTACTACACGTTACTATAGTAACACCATGGTAAACAGTAAGGAAATAAACAAACAATAGTTCAATCAACATATTTAACGAAGATTAATGCTGTTTTGTTGTGCCATTGTCATGTGAAATGCATGCGGGAGAAACTGCACCTGTCTTTACTTTTATACATAGTATATAATCTGAAAATATAAATATTAATTGTATAATTTAAAAGTAGACATTTCAAGCTTTCTTTAGACATATGCTTTACGTTTCTATGATGAGTATTCTCAGAGTTTTAAATCTGTTTTAATGACACGTTTCATTTTTGAATCATGTATTAGTCTTATTTGTATGACCTTAATTTCTGGCGTATTTAAGTCTTTCTCCGCAGTAATAAAAAAATATGTGACTGCGCGTTAAGACAAAGGAAAAACACTTATTACACAGATCTGAAGACACTCACTTGAAGACAACTGACTGTGCTTACATGTATACGCGCCAAGACGGGCATTATAACGTGTGTGTTGGAACATTTATGCGTAAAAAGTTGCGAAAGTAACTCAATCTGACACTTGTTGCGAGCAGTTTGAGTGGCCGCTGTGATCCGTGTGCGCGAGTACATGATGCTTTAAAATGGTTTGAATTTGTGATTGGCACGACTTAAAATAATGTGACAATGACACACAAGTATAACCGAAAACCGGCGCATTGCCTACAGCGTAGAGTAGGGCTATTCAATTAGTTTGTCATGGGGGCCAGTTGAGTCAGTTAAGGGACTAAAGACTAAAGCAACTAATGTAGATACATCACATATTAACTTTGATAAACCAATGGATTACATCATCACTTGCAAAATGACCATGTGGACAGTGAGTACTAAAGATTGGATATGAAAAACAATTCAGAAGTGCGTATGTGCAATGTGAACAAAAGCTTTGTTTTTGTCTTTAATCGTGTGATCCTCTAAATGTGAAGACGCCGGGCGACTTGATGAGATCAAGGATGGCACACCTGCGTTTGATAGAGAGTCTTATTTAAATGTAAAACACTTTCTCCAGCATTACTATTCTGTTCAATCTCTCAGATTCTAAACAAAGAGAAACATCTTTTTATTATCAAATCCAATTCCTCCTCCTGCTTGCTGCACAGTGTTTGTTTAGTGAGAATGTGCCGGCGAATTGTGAACTCTCTCTTTGCTGTTGCAAATACAGCGGAGCACTAACATTTAATTGAGGTTTGTAGTGATAAACATTTAAAGAGGAGTGTATATTTGTAGACACTTGGAGTAGTACAAAGATGAAAGCTGTCAAGAGCTAATTATACAGTTTTACAGCATCAAGGTTTTTGTCATTATTGTAAGTAAGGGATAATGTACAGGCAGCTGGTTGTTATCGCAGAAATAAGCCCCGACAGTGTGATAGGGACCCAACGTGAAGCTTGGTTGATTCTGATTGGTCAGTGGCGACATATGCAGGATCGTTATGTAAGGGATAATGTACACGTAGCCGGTCGTTATCGCAGAAATAAGTGTTGTATCACACTGAAGGGGGTAATTTCGCGATAACAGCGGCTGCTTGTACATTATCCCACTTATTACACAGCTACTTGCCACATGAGGAAAAAAACTGGACATGAAATGTGAATTTGAAATATTTTATTTGCTCATTTTTACCGAATGCAGAATTTCCGTGAGGAAAAAACATTTACTTTCGCTTTTAAGGTAAGAAACGATGTTCAAACGTCACGAACAGGCTAATTGGTTTGACCATTTCTAAATATAATGTCATATATGTTATTAAAAGACATATTTATATTTATTTTCAAAATGATTTGCTGCATCCGAGTTTAAGCGGTTGTTATCTGGAAATATGCAAATGTCGCGACTGGCCAATCAGAATCAAGCATAAATATATACATATATATATATATATATATAAAATTGTAAAGTATGTACAAATTATTACAGTGTGAGTTGTACAATATGTACACATTATGACAGCGAAAAGTTAAATATTTAGACCATTACAGTAATGAAAATGAAAACTGGGGAAATGGGTGATTAATTGTCAATGAAATTATGCTAAAAGGACAAAATTGTAATCTTAATAAAGTTTCATTTTTATATAAATAATTTTCTGGGGGAAATGTGATGAAGACACGTTTTCATGAGATTCACCAATTATTTACAAACGATAATTTGTAATCTGCACAAAGCACAAAAACATGCCTCCAGTTTCACTGGTGATGGTTTAACTTGTTTGTGTCCCTCTGTCTTTCTCCGACACATACATAACCAATAAATGCACGTATTGATCATTCAGGCTCTCAGAGTCTGGATCAGCACCACATCTAAAGTAAATGAAAGATCCCCTGAAAGGCATCAGGTCTGTTTTTCAAGCACACCCGCTACCCCGTGACACTGCATAATTTCAACTCAAAACAAATGGAGTGCAACAAATAAGCTCCAATATTTGGACTTACTGAAACGATATCTGCTTTTGAAACTAATATAGGACACAAGATATTGTATTGTGTCTCAGATTGTTGGTGTGGTGCTTGTGAGAATTACTGTCATTTGATGGGAAATGGTTTCGTAATTTGTTTTCATTTTATGTAACACTCTTTGTCTGTCTGTTTGTGTGCGGGTGGGTTTGTGTATGTTTGCACGAAACCGGCTTGCTTTATCATTTTGGAACACAGCAGGAGTCTGGTCTCGCGGGACAAAGATCTATTTCACGCTAACACACACATGCATGCATATGCAGACACTGCCGACGCTCATATTTCCCCAGGAGTTAACTAGTGTGTGTGTGCACATCTTTGGCTGAGGTCTGGAGATGTTTGCCAGGCAGACGGTTGGATGGCCAGAGACAATCAGTCACTCAACAGGGAAATTTAATGAATGAAGGCAGAGAAAGGCAAGGCACACACTTTTATGTTGAATTGGTCAATTGTGTCGGCTTAGGGGGTGCGATAAAGACTTTTCTGTGGGGTTTTTGTGATTTAATTGGGCAAATATTAAGCAGGAATTTTATTACTAATTTAATTGAAATTGTAGGAATGTGAGTCTGTAAAAGATTGATGTATGTGGCCCTGGACCACATAACCTGCCACAAAGGTCAATTATCTGAAATTGAGATTTATACATCATCTAAAAGGTGAATAAATATGCTTTCCATTGGTGTGTGTTTTGTTGGGATGGGACAAATATCGATATACTAATTGAAAATCTGTAATCTGAGGGTGCAAAACAATCAGAATATTTTTTTTTAATTATACTTTAAAATTGTCCATCAGGGGCGCTGTAGAAGGCCGTTGCTAAGAAGAAACTGGTTTGTTTTAATGCTCTCTTTTGGCTCACCATTGTAATGATGTTGTGGAGAGATAAATCCAAAAGTGGAAATTCTTAGTTATACTTTGATACCGATTACAAAACTTGTGCTGGTAATTCCCAAAGAGCAGGCAGATTTTGCTGCATCCACTCAAAAAAATAAAGTCTTGATATATTTACGGTAGGAAATCAACAAAATATCTCCATGGAACATGATCTTTACTTGATGTCCCAATGATTTTGGCATAATAAAAAAATCCATCATTTTGACTACATTGGCTATTGCTACAAATGTTTGCGTGCTACTTATGACTAGTTTTGAGGTCCAGGGTGACAAATAAAAGGCATACTTTTACTATAAAAGCAATTGTGATCTTTCTTTTGTTTAGATTCAGGGGATAAGATGTAGGAATTTTGCGTACCTTAAGTGTTTTTTTTTTTGGTCTCTTCTTTTGTTAAATGTGTTCACAGACCTCACACACGTCAGTATCTGCATATTTTTCTTCAGCGTTCTGTCTGGAAATGGCAGAAATCTAAAATGATAGTCATTTTGTGCAATACATCTTCAGGCACCCACATATAGACACGTTTGTATATTTATCCTATTCCTTTGTCAGTCCATTGTCACAAATTGAAAAATTACAAGCAACGGGTTTCCTCTCAGACCGGAATAAAACGCTCTTGACATCAACAATCCAGGCTGCCGACATTTGACAGAGGCGGACGTTTTTATATCAACATCATATTTTCTAGTAACATTATCAAGCGTCATGTTACAGCCAATAGCTTAGCCAGTGCCGACGTGGAGGGACAGATGGAAACGCTAACTAGCCTTTATTTAAATGTCAGCCTGCTGACAGACAACACGAGAGGAAATTATTAAGGCCCAAAGCGATGATATTTTACAAGCGATTGGACTTGACTGTTGACTGTTTGTAGGTTGATTTCTGAGCTGGTTTGTTCGTGCGTTTGTGTATGGAGAAGAACAATGCAAATGGAATTGTTGCAAATGCTTCCCACTGATTACCAGTGAGGTAAATGTCATGAAAAGAAGCGTAAGTTGTGACAGATTTCTTTAGACCTAAATGAATAAGGGTAAACGTTTACCAAACAATTGACCTCAGCAAGGGAGCTGTGTCCTGCTGTTCTTCAAAGGTAAACATTGACTATATTTATTTCCTCATAGTTTGTCTAAATGATCCAGTCAACAAAACAAGCAGAAAAATACAGTTCAACAAAATAATTGATTGATTTCCAATAAGAAATGATTAGCGGACTGTGTGCTTAGGAGTACAAAAGCGATTTGTTTGAGGTAAAGAGTAGATGCTGGTTTAATCATTAGGATGCTTGCCGACACGAGACTAAATGTAAGAACGTTTGGGGCTTGAATCGATGCCGAGTTGCCGTGGCATTGATTTCAGTCATTCTCATTTGACCACCGGGTCTCACCGTACATGTCTTTTGTCCTGGACAGGATTACGTTATGGACAGTCTCACATGACTGCACGTTCTCCTGAGGAAAATCTCCTGTAAAGAGCAGAGAAATGTGAAAATCCCTGGTCTTGGATTTAAAGCCTAATCCTCATTGTGTTGCGTAATTTACTGTAATCGAACACAAATCCTCTCAGTGCCGCGCTGAAACCGGATCAGTTCTCCACCTCACTTGACCCGACTCAAGCATGCAAACAGGTATTGTTTGTTTGTGTCACGCAACCAGACACGCAAATTCTCCCAACGTGGATGAATTCCGAGCCGGTCTGAACATGCGCAACAGATTTCTCCAATCCTCGTAAACTGGGGAATAATGTTCAACTTCAAAATGACAGTCTGGCTGATGAGATCAACCGGCGAGTTTATGTAGTATCTTATCGGAAGATCCTTTCTTGTTACTTGATGTTATTGAACTCCAGCCGGCTCGATAAAAGTTCTCTCGGCAGGCAGAGATTCATAACTCACTTTATCTCGACCTTGGGGCCAGGGTTTTTATTATGGGATGAAGTGGGAAGCTTTTTGGTCCCGTTTAATCCGAGATGGGACATAAGAAATTGGTGGCATGAGGTGTCGGATACAGTCAAATTGTGTCCCAGTGTTTTTAAAAGCATCATAGTAACATTTTTGTGCTTATTTTGAGTGGACATTTTTTTTCTGTTTTTTAAGCGATAGTTCACCCAAAAAAATGTCATCAACCTTTTGTTATTTCAAACATGCATGACTTTCTGAACAGCACAAAATAAGATATTTTGAAGAATGTTGGTCACTGAACAGCGACGGTACCCATTCACTTGCATTGGTTTGCGTCCATACAATAGAAGCGAATGGGTACCGCTGCTGTTTGGTTTCCAACGTGCTTCAAAACATCATCTTTTGTGTGCTGCAGAAGAAAGAAAGTCAGACAGGTTCGAAAATTTTCATTTTTGGGTGAACTGTCCCTTTAAGGCACCAGTTGTGTAATTGAAAAACCAACAACATTTAGAATATAATTTGTCCAGAAATAAGGGCGTATTTGAGTTTTCAAAACAGCCCACTATGGCAAACTTACCAAAAATATTGGCTGTTAAACACTTTTATACTGCCATTGGTCCAAGGTAATGACATCATAGGTGGGTGTGGCCTGGGGCTACACTGTAAGAAATTAAACCTAAAAACATGCCTTAAATGTTTAAGTTAAATCAAATTGGCTTTACAAGTCACTTCAATTCAAACTGACTTTAATGTAATGGAGATTTCTTACTAAAGTGAAGTTACAGTTGGTTAAACTAGATTTTTTAAGTTTGTCTACTTCCACACAAATATCTTTTTGGGTTATTTTCTTCATTTTGTTCGTCACATAAAAACATAAATATTATAAACAATAAGAAGCATTTGTGAAACTGCAGGAAAATTCTGTGTAATATATTGGGTTAAACACAATCTCAGCATAGATTACCTACCATCATTTTTCACAGTTCACGCATCCTTTATATTACATTAGGAGATAAGATATTTTTCACTCCTCGGCAGATTAAAAGAAAGATGCAAAAAAATGGTCCGAAAATATTTACAGCAGCATCTTCTCTATTTCATCGTGTACATTTGTGTGCATTTCCCATGACATCATCAAAAGCTCGGTGAAGGAGATTAAAGCTTTTTAATAAATGCTTTTGAGCCTGCGCTTATCTATAACATTCTTATCATCATCCCCAGGCCTTTGATACTAGAGGCAAGTTATTGCACAGAGTGCTCTTGCATCACACTATGAATATCTTGCAGCAACATTATAGAAGGTCAGCCAGACTTAAAGGGGTAGTTCACCCAACAATGGAAATTCTTTCCTCATTTATTCATCCTCACAATATTTTAAAGAACGTAGGTGCCCAAACAACATTGGCTCCCATTGACTTCCATTGTATAGACACACAGAGACATTTCTCAAAATATCTTCTTTAATGTTTTACAAAAGAAAGTGTCAGAGGCAGGTTTTGAATCACATGATGGTGAATAAATGATGATAGAATTTGACTATATCTTATGCTTGAACTGTCATTGTAAAATATCCTTTAGAATTAGTATTTTTTCACATGGTTTTGTAGCCTTTTTATGTCACATCATTGGGAACGCTGTAATACTCTGTTTCGTACAGCGTCTCTTGTGCGTGTGACTGTCATTTGCTAATTACCTGTGATTGGCAGACGGGTCATGACCTCATAATAGAGAGACGGGCGAGAACACCTGTCTCATATCTCATCAAAGTGTGTAACGTCCGATGAGACCACACACACACACACACACACTGCTCTGTTGTTACAGCTCTCCGATCGATCTTAATGAAGGTTCTTTGAAAACCTTTTAATTATGCGATATAAATCACAGTCTGACCCCTGAACTGTGAGGCGGGCGAACGGGCCGTGCAACAGACGATCATGATGATGTGTAGGAAAGTTTTTATGAGAAACTTTACCGTCCTGTCAGCGTCTGTTTAGTGCTCGATCGATAGGCGAGTCTGTGATGGACAGACCAGGAGCGATGAATAAATCTTTTGGTCATATCCACTCGAGGAATTTCAGAGTGTGTGGGTGTACTTCACTACAGTACAAAGCTATGAGTTTATTTGATTTTTTTGGCAAATTATATTTGACTTTAATTTTGTTTTGGTGAGGGTTAGTTAGGGCATTGAAAACATTTTATTAAACTGGCATGCAAACAATAGATGATTATGAGTTAAGCTGACTGTAGGTCGCGCAAACTTCTGTGTGTGTGTGTTTGTGTGATAAATGAAATGGCAGTAGTTTGATTTTGAACATTAGACACAGTTTTCACATTTTGACTAAAACACACACGGAACTACACACTCTTATTCACACTCTTGCACACACACACACACACACACATTTGCCCAGAAACAAATTCAAGGTCCTGTCAACCCACACACACACACACACATTTGTTCCCCCTCATTAAACACACACTAACTGTTCAATCAGCGTGAGCGTCTCAGGTGGTCGACCTTCATCATTCTGATCCACTGACTTTATTCTGACATTGAACCTCATGGAAGGCGTCATTCATAAATGACCGACATCATTCTTGAATATTCATGAATATTCAGTGGGAAATTATGTAGGACGAAGAGTCCTTTAGGGGATATTTGAATGAGTTTGATAGTGTGTTATGTAAGGGATAATGTACACGCAGCCGGTCGTTATCGCAGAAATATGTGCAGACAGTTGTATCACACTGAAGGGGCTTTTTTTGTGATAACAGCCGGCTGCTTGTATATTATCCCACTTATTACACGGCTACTTGCCACATAAGAAAAACTGGACATGAAATGTGAATTGAAACTATTTTATTAGCTCATTTTTACAGAATGCAGACCATCCGTGAGGAAAAGACGTTTTCTTTCGTGTTTATTTTTAACTTCGGTTTTAAGGTAATAAACGACGTTCAAATGTCACGATCAGGCAATTTGGTTCAATCATGTGTAAATATAATGTCATATAGTATGTTATTAAAAGACGTTTATATTTATTTTGTTAAAAAAACCTGTCAAAATGATTTGCTGCATCCGGGTTACCGTGTGTTATTAGTTTTGAGAGGTTGTTATCTGGGAATAACGAACCTGCAGATGTCGCGACCGACCAATACGAATCAAGCATTCTGACGAACAGTGTAATAAGTCAGTTTGCTCTACCGTGCAGAACAGCAGAAAATGCGGTAGAGATTTTGCTATAATGTTTATATCGTGAAAAGATATATTCGCTTGTCACTGAGGGGTGTCCCGTACAAAAAAAGTCCCATACTAATTCAATTCCACTTTTTAAGTACTCAGAAATAGGGTTGTGCAAGAATTAATCACGATTGATCACATCCATAATAAAAGTTTGTTAATATAATATATGTCTGTGTACTGTGGATATTTATTTTATATTTATAAACACATATACATACAGATATATACATTTTGTATTGATTTAAATATCAGTTAAAACACATATAAACATTTATAGATTTTTTTCTTAAATTTACATGTACATGTATGTGTTTATAAATACAAAATTAATATGCACAGTAAACAGACATATATTATGTTAACAAACTTTTATTCTGGATGCGAATAATGGTAATTAATTGTTGCGCAACCCGACTCAGTACTTAAAATTTTACTTAAATATACTTGACTTGACTTGACAGAAAAGTATATTTAGCTATACTTGTGCTCAATTTTTTGACCAATATATATTAAAAGTATACTGTAAGCCTGTTTTTCACATTGTTTTAAGTTTTGTTTTAACAATAAACATTTATATACTGACAATATAATATTATTTAATATAATATTTATATTTAATATACATAATAGTTAACTATAAGTATGATAATAAATAATAAACTATAAGCATTATGTTCACTTGAGGAAAAAACAAAAGTAAACTTGAAGTCAAAAAGTATACTTCAAAGTGTACTTCCATCACTTAAATATGTGTTACAAGTATTGAACTTCAAGAATTACTTTCTCAGTATATCTACTGTATAAGTTCACTTACGGTGTAGTTGCAGTACAAACAGAAAAAGCATATAGTTACACCTAAACTTTACTTAAAAGTATGCTTTTATATTTAGTCCCACGTACAGGTAGTATTGAAATACGGTTGTAAGTATGCTAAGTGGTAAAAATGGCAAAAAATTAACAGAGGAACTCTATTAGGGGACATATTTTTAAACCATCGATGCAGAAATTCTCACTATATGCATGTATGAAACAGTGTTTGATGGTAATTTTATGGATAAAAGATGGAAATCCTCTCCAATTAGAGGTGAAACTCTGCCGACCCCCACCATCCGGAAATGTACTGGATTCCATCCCCTCACATGCCCCCATTTCCAACCCTGAGTATACTATATTACACGTTTACTACGTGTACATTGATATTAGTATACCTACTACATAAATTATACTTAAAATGCATATTTAATGAAATAAACTTGGAGTTCCCTTGTAAAGGATTGCTGTAGGTTAAAGTGTGCAGAATATGCTTCACCTGTTTATACGGCTCAGGTTCCTCATTTAATTGCGACTCCATTGGTCTGGTATTCAGATGTCTGATCCTAAGAATAATAATAGTGTACTCTTGTCCCAGCAGACAGCACTAATGATCTCCGTTCGGTGTGTTTGTGTGTTTTCAGGTGTAACAACCGAACACAGTGTGCTGTAGTGGCCGGACCAGATGCTTTTCCTGATCCCTGTCCTGGAACCTACAAATATCTTGAAGTTCAGTACGAGTGTGTCCCATACAGTAAGTGTTCCTCTGCTAACTCAGATGATGCTGTGTAGACACTTCTGTTTATAAGTCACAACCAATGTTTTTCTTCGCAGGCTTACATCGTTGAAACACAATGAAATGTTTCTTTTGCAGCTTTGTGGAAATGCCCGTCTAACGTGTGATTTATTTCACAACTCTTTTCTTCACAGTTAAAACTCTCTCCTTCATCTGAACCTACAGCATCCGTTCCTATCTACTGTACGCGTGTGTGTGTAAGAGAGAAAGTTTGTGTGATGACTTTGGTTTCTCTGAGCATGGCTCGGTGATAAACTATCTAAGCGCTGCACTTTGTCAAAATGAGTAAATCGCCAGATAGCTAATGATAGCGCTTGGCCGTGATAGATTTGCTCTTCTGTATCAGTTGCACGACTGCAGCGCTGCATTCATCTGCCTGTAGGAATACCTGCAGAGTATCCTGTGTGTTTTTACACTAGCTGGTAACACTCGCTTACAGACAAGAGCCGGTCTAAGAGGTTTGAAACAGAAATAAAGGCCTGTTTCACATAGAGTAGTGTCCAAAGGTGATGTCCGGAAGTCACGTTTGTGATATATTTGCTTTTTAATCATTCTATTATTCAAGAGATGTGAAGATGTGAAATTCTTTTTTTTCAGAAATCAAACGCATGACCCAACAACCTTAATACTTACAAGATATGTATTCTATTAGCAATCTCAGGGTTGTACTTTTCTTTTCTTATCCCATCATTTTTGATCTGGGTTACACAGTTCACATTTAAGTAAATACAACATTTTTGGCAACATGGGCGTCTAGTACTAAGCACATGGTATATTTTGAAATGCATTTGTATGAACATGTACATAAGTTTGAGTCAGATTGTCTTGTTAAAACTTCCAATTCGTTCAAAAACTACCGTTGATACAGGTTTGCTATTTTAACTAATATTTGGGAAAAGAGAGAGCACATACCTTCCAGTTATTTATCAGTATGCTACTAGAGGAAATGACATCACACTATGCAAATTACGGGAGATTGGAACAAACCATTCGTTTTGAGAGTAACTTAGTTGTAAAAAAATTAATTCAGTTTATTTTTAAAACAAGCAAAATAATCTTGTATTAGTTACGTAAGAAAAAGGTCAAACTAAATTCCAAATATTTTTTCTTACCCCATTGGCATTTTATTTGTTTGTTGTAAAAATAAACGTTCTTGATTTATGAAAGAAAACATAAGAATTAACACTAAGTTTCTTAGGTTACTTTCCATGTCAAGTAAATGCATCTTGATTTAAGAATTTGTAGATATTTTTACTAGACACCAACACCAGTTAGAATGCCAAATGCCTTGTAAGAAATTAATTTTGCATTGTTTTTCAGACGCATAAAATAAGGTACATCACAATAACCTCTTTTGGAAGAGCCCGCCCAAGTTTCTTAATTATTTAATCTAGCTGAAGGCAAAACTATGAAATTGATTTATTATGTGAGGTTTTTTTCATGCGTTCATACAGGAGCAGCTTCAGAGTTTACACTCCAAACAGAACTGCGTAGCACACTTTTAAAATAAATCTCGAATATTATTTTTGAATGAAGAGCTAATATGTCAATTTTACAAAGTTCAACATCATTTTTAGCTGCTGCTGTATCTATTGCGATGTGTCTGCACAGACTGACAATTCAGGAGATGTTCTTGTTACAAAAAGTATGGAGGATTTTATGAAAAAAGTTAAATAATGTAATGTTAGTGTAAAAGTAGAGTTAATACAGCTCAGTTCAAAGAGATCTCAAATCTCACGTTACCACGCTTTAGATGTTGATGTGATAGGCTCCGTCGCGTTGTGGCGACTGATGCCAGGCACTCGTCATTGTTGTTTTTTTGCACATTTAGACTGGTATTCTTCTGCTCATTTGTTTATTCTCTGATTACGGCGTGAAACAAAATCCCCCAGTTATTTTTACGAATAATATAGAGTCAATTAAAACAACGCAAACAGAATAATGAGTGAAATGGTTTGAACTCCCACAGTCTCACATGTGTAATTTACTGGAAATTATCCAGAGGACATTTGAGTCAGCGCTTATTTGTCACTGTCACTCCGTATACAGTACAGGTGTGTTTGTGAGAGATGCATCTCCTGTGTATAATAAGTTATAAGTGACAAGCGCACCTCAGCGCATATTACATTTCAGATTGTGGTTATGTGGAAAGAACAGAAGAGTCGAAAGAGCGAACGTTTGAGGAACTCTCTTGATAAACAGAGGACAAGTGGAAGGAAGTCAGGTCACCTGTGCATTTAGTACATGTGTATTCTGTGCACGCTTTAGATACTGTATAATGCAGAGCAGTATGGAAGTATGCCGTTCTGAATAGGAGACGTGAAGAGCTTCTGATCTACAGTCTTAAATGGGAAATGAAGCACTCGAGATCCAAGAGGGTGGGGGCAGATGTCCTCAAATCCATCAGTTCAAAAATCAAACAAACAGAAAAAACGCACAAAAATACACTTTGTGTATCTGGACTGATGTGAAGCTCATACTTGAGTTGAAAAAAAATCTGATCATTCGGCTTGAAGCAACTTGTTTGTGATAGGATATAAATAAAGTTTGACTGGGAGAAGTACGGCGTGGCTGTGTTATCACACTTTATCTTACCTGACCGCTCGTGATCGTGTCCTTCAAAGCATCTTCATTCCAGGTGAACCGGCCTGGCCGACTTCTCTACCTTGCACATGAAGTAACAAACACACAGGGACAGTGAAGGAGATCGGGTGTGTCGACTCTGAGTGATGACTTCTGTTGTTTATAGCAGCTCTGTAGTGACGTTATCATGGATTTCATTTTTGACCTTGAGTCCCTCAGCAGGGTTATTGAAGCACACAAGCATGATGCTTTCACTATATTAGTATGGACATTTCCTATGACCCTACCTTTCAATCCTAATATAAAAAACAAACCAGATAATGTTATACTGCATGGCTGCTGTCGGGTGGATACCTTGTATGTCTAAAACCATTACAGTTTAGGAAATGGAGAAAACACTGTGTTGTCGAAGCTGATATTGTGTGGATGTGTGGTCAGACACTTGCATCATCATAATCTAAACATTTAACCAAAATTCAGCTCAAATGGAGGTTTTTGACTAGTGAATATTGGACGTATGTCATCTGAACGACCACATCTGAGGCTGTTAGTGAATCTCTTTATTTTTTATCAGTTAAAAGGCTCAAGACTAGTGTAGTGTTTTACTATGTTTATTACATCTGACTTAACCTAAAACTAAAAAAATCGAATCGAAATGAAATATTATCTGAACATTTAAAGTAAAGTAATAATTAGAAATGTTGTCACAGCAATTAACTAAACTAAACTAAAAAAATAAAATAAGTTTAAGTTGAGGAACTAATTTTTTTTTAAAAAAGGAATAGAATTGTAACTTTACGTTGACGCGAATTGATTACCTTTAGAGATGATATATTATTCTTATTTGATTATTTTCTGCCGTGAACACGGCGACTAATGAGGCACAGCACAACAACAGTTATGGGTTTATATACAGTATGTGTTCAGGTAATCAATAACAGGTCAAGGCGTTGTTTCAGCTCCAAAAAATCTAAAACTAAGTCAACTAAATCAGAAATAAAAATAAACATCTATAGTAACATAAAAAGTAAATAATAAAATAACAGAATCACATAACAAACGATTGTTTCGGGAAACATTTAAATCGTTGTACTATGCTGGAACAACGGAACCATAGTTGCCTAACCATGTTTTGGGGAAAAGCACCCGAGACCGATTAACAAATACAGATCGGAAGTTAGCTACTGGCCGGGCGCATGCGTCCGATAAATCCGTCTATATAACGAAATACAGAGAAGGTTTCCACCCGAAAGTGACAATATTTATTTTTCATATTTAAAGCGAAGCATAATTTGTAATCTTCATGTCATGATCCATCTAACATCCAAGAAACTCAATATCCTTCCATAAACACAGAAATGCATCTGTTTGAGTTTCTTACGTCTTATTTGTCAATTCAAAGCTGTTCCACAGACAGACTGAGATATTGCTTGCACTGTATCACTGACTCCAGATATCGAGCCACATGTACGCTTAGTTACCTCACCAGATGTACCACGGACATTTAATTACTCTTTAATTACATTTGCCTTAAATCCACTTTCCAATAATGCCATTTCAGCAAGAGGAGAATGGCTGTCCCAGCATGCTTTGTGCTCGCGCGGGTTCATATGTAGCCTTTTGTCCGGCGTCCATGTGCAATGAGAGAATTGCTTTATGGATTTCTGAGGTTTATGAGGGCAATAGAAAGAGAGCTGATTGTTTTGGCAGGTTTTTTAGCACCTGGGTCTCTCTCCTGGCGTATTCGATCTTCCACGCATAAGCTGATATCTCTCTGAGCTGTTTGTATGTCCCGCCAGCTAATTCATCGTCGTAGGTTCTTTAACAAACAACACCTGTGTTCAATCTGGGAGCGCTCATTTTCCTGTCGCACTGTTACCAGGGCGATCTGATGTTTTCACAACACCGTCTCGTTGTCACGGAATTGTTATTTACATCCAATCGGAACGCGGTACGGGAACGAATGGGTTGGTCATAGACATCAGTGTCCCACGACCCTCTGCTCGCATACAGCTGCGTGGGCCGCAGCCAATCAGAGATTGTTAATTACCCTGATGCCGCTCGGCCAGCAAATTGGTCTTGGCAGTATCCGGATACCATCAGGTGTTTGTTATAAGCAGGTAATTTCATGGATCCATTTGGAGTCGGAGCCAAGCCATCGATGTGTTTCTGGACGCGTTATCCTGCCCCCCGTGACCCGGCGAGCCGTGCCCGGAGCTTCGGTGTAGATTTGGAGAGATCAGGGCTTCCAAGTAAGAGTCCGCTGGGCCTTTGCCCCAGAATCACAGAATATAATCAATCTGGACAGCGCTGAAGACCATCGCTGCTGTGGAAAACAGATTGCGCCCCCAAAGCAGATTATGGAAATAATCTAAACCTCCATTCTGAACAGCTTGGCTCCTCTAGAAGCTTTTGATTCGTCGTCCACAAATGACGCAGAAAAGATTATGGATATACAAAGGCAAACATTATAGCCCGTGAATGCAATTGGACAGTTTTTAGGTCAGTAATTGAATTAATGTAAGTCCCATGTTTCATCTGATTTTGAGAATGAAATTTAAAGTCAAGTGAGCATTTTGACATAAAACATCACAGGGGTTGGCTGAATTAACTTCAGTTCTCTCTGTCGTATGTTGTTAGTAGTTTCGACATTGTTTGTTTAGTTTGCTGTAATTATTAACAAGCCATTTGATCATGTTTTCAATTCAAGGTGCTATACATGCTAATACATGCTATGTATTTCTATCATTTATAATTCGTCTACCCGACGAACTAGTGAAACCTCAGACCTCCTTTTATTCTTGACTGCTTCCCCCTGTCATGCATAAGGCGAGGGAAATCTCCTTTTGGGCAATTCAACTGTGCTGAAATAGTGGGATTAAAACACCTAGTCACATTAGGCGAATTATATATTGTTGCTACCGGACTGAAACCTTGTACGTCCAAAACTGTCACTTTACAGGAAATGACAGTTTTAGACGTAGAATTTTTCAATGATTAAACACCTTGTTGTCAAACATGAAGGTTACCAATAGTAATGATTTAAAAAAAAAACATAACAATGGAGATACGAGGAGGACGATATTCAGCTCTACCTCACACCTGCACTTTAACTTGTTCTGCCAGCAACTGTGTTTTCGATAAAGCGTGAGACGTGAGATTAACCAGCCTCGGATTTTTTCTCTGACGGGTAAACAGAGCATCAACCATGGGCTGCATTTGCCATGCAAACTGATGTCAGTATTGTATTTAAAAGACCATTTCTTGTACGTATACGGGGTTTGTGGTTTTTTAAACTGTGTTGGTTTTTATGCTGATTTTGTTGTTTTCTCACAGTTGATTTCAAATGTAAATCAGCGTAATGTGTAACATATGTGACCTGTGACACATGAACTCGTGAGCTCATGAATTATACAGTCAAGAGATTCTTTTAGAAGATATATTCAGCGCAGCCATGTCTCCCGGTGACCCAAAGTGGTCTGAAGATTCAGGTGAGCTGGGAAACAGGCCCATCAGGATGTTCATGCATTTAGAATGTGCAAGCGTGTTTGTACACACTGCAGTGCTGCAGTCATTCTGTGCAGTCTGTTGTGCGTTTGTTATGTTTGACTCTGTAAAGCTCTCGTGTCAAACGGTAATTGTTGATCCTGCAGTTCTGTGGATATCACAGTCCCAGAGCACTTCATTACAGGCACGCACAAACCCTTCTGCAACACTATAGCAATTAACCACAAACAACACCTTCTCATCATTCCCTCGTTCTGTTTATTTACTATTTATTATTTTTACATTTTTTTAAATGCTGTAAGATTTTGTATTGTTAAATATAACAAGACTTGTTTTCAGAGAAAATGTCTTTATTTTTCACACCTCAATAGCAAATTAGTGAATGATAATAAGCAATTTTATTTTGCAAACCAAAAGTGTTTGTTGTTTTCAATGTGACATTATTTTAATGATTGTTTTCTGTTTTATATTCACCCGATTTGCAGTGGTGGTTCCTGAAACAATATTAGATTTTTTATTTCTGTAATTAATGAAATGATTAATTAGTATTTTTTAATATATATATTTTAATAATAATATTTAAATGATGTATTTAAATTAACCAATTAATGTCACTAGTATATATTTTTATGACTCAGTAGTATGACTTATGTGACAAATTTTTCTTTTGTTATTTATTTGTGCTGCTTTCTAGAATGATTACCCGTAACCATGGCTACAAGTTTTTGTTTTATAAAAAAAGTTTTTACTTAAAAAAATGTTTTTACTTTAACCATCAAAGTGACAGAAGATACATAGTGCAACTTTCATTGAATCGTATGATAGCGACAACTGTTTTGGCCAAAAATGTCTAAATTTGATGAAAATAGTCCCACAATGCAAAAACATTTATTTATTTACTTAAAATTGATAAATAATTTGTAATACTCATTTTATGATTAGAGATAGGCTGATTTAGACTAAATGCTGAGTTTAAACACACAAGCACACATTTTAGGAAAGTTTGCTTCTTTCTTGTTGACTGATTTAATATCTGTCACAGCGGATTTCTCATTTATTTTTCACATCTCTCTCTTTCTCTCTCAAGTGTCCTTTAACATGCTTTATTTTCACAGAGATCTGAATGCGTATAATTCAAGATTTGCTCTTTCTCCACAGGCTTCTGCTAGACGTTTTGCTGACACTCATTATTTCTTCTGCTGTTGTATTGTACAGTGAGAGCCGACGCTGTTTTCACTGACTGTAAAACTGAGAAAATGTGTCATGTGTTGTGTCATTAATCCATTGCTTTTGTTTTCTCTCTGTGTTTCTTTCCTCCATGCCTAAAATAGAGGTGGAACAGAAAGGTAAAGACTCTTTTCTTTAACCCTGTGTGAAGTATTTTTGTTAGAGTTCCCTCGCAACACTTTATTCTTTGCCTTCACAACACGTGTAAACACTCCTTCGGATCAAGAGAATGTTCCGGTGATATGTAAAACCAAAGCACACCGTATGTTACCGAAGGAGATGTTCCTACGTGTCTGAAGGTGTAAAGTGTGCGAGCGGAGCCGTGTGTGGGGCTGATCATTTGCTTTGGTGGGCTCATGTCCTCTCGTCCCCCTCGTTCAGCATCCATGTGGTTTTAATGCTCTTCTGGCGCTGTCGAGAAACTTTTCGTCTGCTATTGTCCTCAGTTTAATTGTCGATACATTGCAACTATTTCAGCAAGGTTATTATAGTTTACTAAAATGAAAACTTGGAAAAAGTTTATTTTTATTGAAATCAAATCAAATATTGGCCTAAAAAAAAAAAAAGATTGTAAAAGCTTAAAAGTAAGCGTAAAAAAGCAACATAAAAATAAATAAATAAATTACAATAGCATAACTAAATTGCTAAAAATTAACTAAAATTAATCTTAATTAATTAATGATTAATCTTAAACTAAAATCTAATTTAAAATAAATAAAACTAAATTAACACCAGAGAAAAACATTGCATACACCCTTGAATTACATTTAATCATATCCTTAAGTTCTTAGGAAAGACTCCTTCTGTCAAATTTTTTTGCAAGGATTTTTGTCACCCCTAAATTGTAAATACCATCTGGCGCTGACAACAAATACTACCAAATCACATATAGTTTGCATTTATTGTGGGTGCAAATAAGAACGTGTTTCCAAGAAGTGTTAATTATATTAAGAGAAAGATAAGAAATGTTCACGTAAACGCATTTATTGCTTTTAATTAGCATCCCGGATATATCAGGTCAGAAATGCTCTCGAGGTTGTTGTTAAAACTGATCGAGCACGCTGACAATGCTCGGCACGTCCAACTGTTTAGACCTATAAATAGCGTGTATCCATTTTCATCTGCCTGGTAATTGGATCTTATAGCATCATTGTATCGCGTAAGTGCTCGCAAACACCCTTAGCACTTCAACAGTAATGATATTCATAATCTAATTCCCATTTAAAACACCCAATCGATAGCCCGGCCAATGAGGTGTCAGCATTTTAAATGACATCATTACGATGATAGTGCTGCTGACCTTCAGGGTGACGCTGTCAGACGAGAAACTGGATGTGAGAACATCTATAAAACACACACGTGCTGCTCAAGGCTGAATTTTACAGCAACGCATCTCTGCTCTTATTACTTAGTTTCCGGCTTAGTGTTATTTGAGATTTCCAAATGTTCGATTTCCAGACCGTTTGTGATCGGTCACATTGGACCTATTTTTACGTTGCAAATCAAACAGCGTGCAGCGCTTTATTGTGCAAGAATCAATGTCCTTAAAGTCAAACAATACATTTTATTTTAACATAGCCGTGAACTCCGTACAGCCAGCAATAGATAGCGTAAAATATTTACATGACAGGGACTGAATAAGAAAAGACACTTTTGATTTGTAAATGTCTCTTGAATTTGAATGGCTTCATGCCCACGGGTGCAAATAATTCACAGCACAAAACAAATTGTGGTCGGCACACGCCGAGTTGATCTTTGCCGCAAGTGAATCCATATTTAATGTACTTAACTCGTATCCATATTTCCATATTGAGTGTTCTCGGGGTTCTTGAGGATTCACAACAGGTATTATTCTAATATGGCTAGCAAGGATCTACAAAATGGAATTTTAATTTGCGACAAAATTTGTGCCAGAGGACTGCAAAATGCAAAAATATATGGGAAGCAGTGACACTGGATTATTTACTGCTTTAGTAATGATTTTCCTTGCTGTCCATAAGCCTATTGGAATAGACCTATTTTTGTGTCACGGCCAACAATAAAAAAAAAGGGTAGTTGTTTATACCGCACTTCACAGCATCAAAGATGAGCATTAAAACACAACCATTGACCGAGTGAGTTACATAGACTCACACAGAGTAAAATGCAACTTCCTCTCCACCAATCCCGCTTTTTGGTATGGTACATGTTAAAAGAATAGTTCACCTAAAAATAAGAATCCATACATTTGGGATTTCAGACCAAACGATTTCATGGAACAACATGAGAATGAATAAATGAAACTGTTGAATGCTAATTTTGGGTTGAACTGTCTCTTTGAAACCATGCCTTTCGTAAAGGGACAGTTCACCCAAAAATGAAAATCCTTTTAACGTTTATTCCCCCTCATGTAATTCCAAACCTGTGTGACTTCTGCAGGACACAAAAGAAGATATTTTGAAGAATATTGGTAACCAAACAACATTTGCCCCCCCATTGACTTCCATTATATTGACGCAAACCCACTGAGACATTTCTCAAAATATCTTGGTTTGTTTTTCACAGTGATCTACAGATTGTAAACGATATGAATTACAAATTTGTATTTTTGGATGAACTATCCCTTTAAGTTAAAGTATTTCTCATGTCATCCATCAGGTGTTTTCAATCTCTGTGGTTTCTATAGATGTAGATTTGCTGTGATGTTGATGGCAGTGGGTGTCCAAAGCCAATCGTATCTGTGTGTTTTGTTAGGTTTCTTCTCCTGGGAAGTGTGTATGTGTCCGAGGCTTTCTGTGTCTATCTTTTGTGCTCATGTTTGCTTCTAGATACTGATACAGGTTTTAACAGCACAACATTATAATGGGGCTCACTTCAGTAACCTTTATAATACCTGTGAAAGATGCTCGGACTCTCTGTGGTCCTGCCGACCGCATACACAGGCTGAAGATATGTTTTTTGAACCTACATGTATATTTCACTACAAACAACTCACTGACGCTTTTGATTAAGCAAAGTTATAGTTCAAGGTGGAAATGACATCACAACTGAAGGACAGCTGAATTTTGTAAAGAAATGAATATCTATAGTTTTAATATGAACATTAATATTTTGATGATGGAATTGTATAGATTAATACACTGCGTGAGGATTGGAATACGGTGAAACATTCTAATCAATACAGTGAAAGCATTTGAAAGTAGAAAAAATGAAAGATGAACATTTTTTAGTTTAGTTTGACCTTCATATAAAAAAGAACAAGGCTAAAATCTGTTAGTTTCAATACATTTAAACTCTGGTGACGTAAATGTGTCTACAGTTGAAAAAACTGAATTTGTAGCTGAATGTAGAGCACAGTTTAGCTATGATTTATCACCCATGATGGAAGAATTTCCATTTTTTGGTGAACCATCCCCTCAATCGTCCTTGGTGTGAACGGGTTTTTGCACACTTGTAAATATTACACGAAAATATTGTAGCCAAAACCTGCCGCTCTGTAGATCAAAATCAACAGATTTGACCTCTCGCAGGAAATTAATTGGAATGAGATTATATTTCTAAACTAATCCGTTTAAGTGTATGGATTGCTGTAGTCAGGCCTCGCTTTAAATTCATTCAGTCCCTCAAAGGAAAGTGAGTCGTTCTGTTTCAATGCTGCATGGCTGGTTAGGGGAACCGAAACGAAGGGAAATTCTGTTATTATTAGTTTTGTGTGCGCAGACGCCATAAATCAAGGTGACACAAATTGACAATATCCGGTTAAATTTAGCGTTGGGAGGGAACCGGTTCGGATCGTAATAAATATAAGCTCATTATTATGTCTCCGAGGCCTCTGGGCCGTTTGACCAGCTGTCATTAATGAGCATGCTCTTATTTATCTAAGATTGAAATGTCAGAATTACATTTTTGTGCGCAATTTCAGTGCCCTGTTGTGCAGGCTGTCCATCGGTGTGTAGGTATGAATTAAGATTATGTTTAGAAAATAAGACAACCACGCGCTTGCAACGCCCCAACCCCAACACCCATCACAGTAGCAAATGCAAATCCTGTGGTTTTTGAAGGGAAAGGTCTAATATCTAGACATAAGCTTAACTTTTATCTTGCTTACCAGTACAAATGTAAAAAATTCTTGAATCAAGATGCATTTTCTTGATGAGCAAAACAAGTATTGTTTTTAGAAACAAAATATAAAATTTCAGTGAATTTGTACTTAAAACAAGCAAAACATGTTGCTTGTTTTAAGGTTTAACTTTTTGTTTGTCAGAAAATTCAAGATAATTTTTCTTACCCCATCTGCAGGTTTTCTTTGCAAAATCACTGAAATTTCATATTTTTGTTTCTAAAATCAAGACTTATTTTCTTGGGTCGTTTTGCTCATCAAGAAAATGCATCTCGAATCAAGAATTTTTTGACATTTGGACTGGAAAACAAGACAAGCATACGAACTAAGAAAGTCATTTTTTGCAGCCTCCTCAGGTCTTACAATTCACCTTTAGTTTTATCATCACCAGCTTCATCTTCTAAATAAGAATCACCCATGTGATCTGATCATGTGATGGGAATTTAAAGTCAACATGAAATCTAAAGGCTTGTTCGACTTGATGCGGCGCCGCAAGATCCGACAGGCGGATGACACAAAGTACAGCGAGAGCGATTCGAAAAACCATAAAAGTTTGCTTTTGAATGGCTGTACTTTGATGTCATCCGCCTATCGGATCCTGCGGTGCCGCATCAAGTCGAACAAGCCTTAATGTTCTGGATGTTGTGTCTATAGAGTTAAATTTCAGACCTTCCATTGTCTAAAGGCAGCTGGACAGAAAACGTTTTAGTCAAATATAGTTGCACCTAACATCGAGGATATTCATTTTGAGTTTTACACATCACAAATGTTTAATATGATTCAACTGAGAGTATGTGTCAGTTTAAAAGTTTGTTATGCCTAGAACAACTTCATCTGCCTGTCATATAGAGACACTTTCTTCAACCAATCAAAAAAAAAAACGTATAAACGGAATAAAATCTGGCCTTGTTTTTTCACGATGAATGTCCTTTTTTACGCATGTCACACAAAGAAAATCAAATGTGTGGATTCATGTTGACTGGTTCGTTCATCTCACTTTGGTTAATCTTAAAATTCTGTTTGATTGAATGAGAAAAACCGGGATTTGGACTAAATCCGGTTTTCAGTAGTTTCAAATGGTTCACGCAATGTAAGGCATAGTTATGATTGTCATGATGACATTCACTCAACATGCAATGAATTAATTTAATGAATATCTAGTTTTTATGAACCAGTTGATTGGAATTGTATACCAAAGTACACTGAGTTTTCAATGGTTACTATTTCTTTGCACGTCTACAATATGAAATCCAAAATGAAAGATGAACGCGGTGCCTTTTCAGTCCTTAAAACAAGCCTATAATATGTTTGCATTTGTTGGTGTACTATAGCAATAAGAAAATTTAAATGAAAATTAATTGTAACGAAACACATAAAGTGTCAATGTAGACCGTTGTCGAGGCAAATTTTAGATCCACCTAACTTTTTGTTTCTGCATTACACGTCACTGATTCAAACTGAGAGTATGTAGTCAGATTTTTAGTTTGCATTCTGAACAACGGGTCTCTGCGAACTAAGAAAGGTGTTTATTCAGCGAGCGTCCTTAAACACAATCAAAGGAAAAAACGTCCGACACTAAAACCCTGGCGCTTGTTTTTTCACCGAAGATCTATGTCCTTTTATCGCACGTGAAATCCCTCACCTTACCTTCATGGATTGGATTTCGCGCCGATGGAGAAAAAATTTGGACTAAACCTACAAACTAGGTCCTTGTCCTTTTCTGTAATATTTTAGATAACATGTTGCATTTGTTATATACGTGCAGTAAATGTAACGAAACACAGTGTCATGAAGTGACCTTTTGTCGAGGTTTTAGGATCCTTCCTTTGTACTTTTGTTCTCGCCCTCACTGCTCCCTTTTTGTTTTTTCGTAGTTTTCTTGTGCCCGGGGCTCTTGCGGGGTGTTTATCAGAGCGAGCGTCTGTTCGAATCCGACCACCAGTCTGGCGCTTGGTGTAAAGACCCCTTACAGGCCTCCGATAAGATCTATTACATGCCCTGGACGCCGTATCGCACGGACACCCTCACCGAGTACTCCAGCAAAGAGGACTTCATCGCCGGCCGACCTACGACTACTTACAAACTCCCCCATCGGGTTGACGGCACGGGGTTTGTCGTTTACGACGGGGCTCTTTTCTTCAACAAAGAACGGACACGGAACATTGTGAAGTTCGACCTGCGTACCCGTATCAAGAGCGGGGAGGCCATCATCGCCAGCGCAAACTACCATGATACTTCTCCCTACCGCTGGGGCGGGAAATCGGATATTGATTTGGCTGTGGATGAAAACGGTCTTTGGGTGATTTACGCCACGGAACAAAATAACGGACGGATCGTCATCAGCCAGTTGAATCCATACACGCTGCGCGTGGAAGGAACGTGGGATACGGCCTACGACAAGCGCTCCGCCTCCAACTCCTTTATGATTTGTGGGATTTTGTACGTGGTGAAAAGTGTCTACGAAGACGATGACAGCGAAGCCACTGGGAATAAGATCGACTACATATACAACACGGAGCTGAGCAAAGACGGCTACCTGGACATCCCTTTCCCAAATTCCTATCAGTATATTGCAGCCGTGGATTATAATCCCAGAGATAATCTGCTTTATGTCTGGAATAACAACCATGTTGTCAAATATTCCCTCGATTTTGGAGTGCTGGACATTAGGCAAGGTAAGAGCTGTACCTTTGTTTCCTAAATTCTGTCAACAAAATGTCTGGGTGAGGTAAAATCAAATAAAATCTTATGCATTATCATTTTGTGGTAAAAATGCTAAATGTCTTTTTATAGAAATATTCTTATGCTTACAATTATTTTCGTTTTAATTTTAGGGGCACACATAACACATTTCATGTACTAGTAAAAGCCTCAAACCACAGCTGGGCGCCTTGTTGGCAGTGCTGTAACTGTGAAAGGGTGTTTCTGTGAAATGAGGTCTGTGTGGATCGTCAGCGGGTGGCACACAGACAGAATGAGTATCGACAGTGTTTGCTTAAGTTAGTGTCGGGCTAATGTCAGTCGAGAACATTTGGAACGGACTCTTTAATTGGAAAGCACAGAGCAAAGTAAGCGGAGGGGAAGTTCATGGCTACTTTCGGTGAGACACATTGTGGACCCGTGGGCCCGGTGGTAATTAGAGAGCCAATGTTTCTCAAAGTGTGACATTCCTTTTGCCGTTTAATTAAAAGCTTTTCTAGAAAAGAAAACTTTGGTAAACATCTCCACTAACGCT
This sequence comes from Triplophysa siluroides, assembly GCA_006030095.1. Lineage (NCBI taxonomy): Eukaryota > Metazoa > Chordata > Actinopteri > Cypriniformes > Nemacheilidae > Triplophysa > Triplophysa siluroides. Next base: position 553,372 of record VCII01000011.1, on the reverse strand, counting down.
GTGGGATAACAGTTTTACTGATGCAGACTCAGAGTAATTATAGAGGGAAAGAGACTCCTGGCTAACAGAAAGAAGAAAAAACGATTCAAAACGATTCTAATTGCTTCCCTGCTTTTTATTTAGTTTCATTCCAAAGATTGAGAATAGCTGCGTTTTTTTCTTAGAAATGTATTTTTTAGATAGGCCTATTCATATTTTTCGACTTAAGCAAAAAACACCATTATGATCTCGGGACTATTGAAGGTTGCTAAGGTGCTCTAAGGATTGGCCATATAGTGTGCTGCCAAGGCGTTGGCCAGGTGGTTTCTGTGGTGTTCTTGGTGTATTGAGTGCATTTTAAAGCGTTGCTGTATTGAGTACGGTGCTAAGGTGTTCTTAGTGTATTGAGTGCATGTCTAAGGCACTCCCAAGTGGCTGCTAAGGTGTTGAGTGTAGTGAATATTCTCTGGTGATATATCTGGTGTTCTGGGTGTATTTAATGCATTTTAAACATTGCTAGGGTGCTCTGAGTGTATTGGGTGCGTTGCTAAGGGGTTCTCAAGCGGTTGCTAGTGTGTTTTGAGTGTATTAAATACATTTCTAATGCATTTTCAGGTGGTTGCTAGGGTGTTTTAGGTCTTTGCTTATTGGACTAAGTGCAAAAAGGTCACTTTAAATCTCCATGATGTTCTGGTCTTTAGATTTCTAGTGCATCCTTCATTTTTGTATAGCTATGTGCAGGGCTGTACATTCACTTTTTTGCACATAGCACCGGTGCTACAGAGGCTTAAAGTTTTGTTGCACATGCCAAATAGTTGTCGTACAAGTTTGGATAATTAATAATTACAAAGTAGGGCCATATAATTATTTGTTTTTCCAAAATTAATTGTTCCTTTTTAATTGTTCTGAGTTCTGTATTTTCAATTTTTTGCTATACAATAGTCCATCAAAACTGTAGTATGCTATAGTATTTATAATATGATAATTATTTCATTATAGTGATATTCTTAGGTATTACAGTATTGTTTAACCTTACTATAGTAAATATTAAATTATACTATAGTGTTTACTACAACTTATAAGTTTACTACAAGTAAATCATTTTTTTCATCTGGTTCAAATTATGCTGACTTTTATTTTGGCGGCTCGTCGCAAAAACACTTGAGGTTTAGTGTGTTTGACGGCGGCTTCACTTAAACTGTGAAATGCTTGTAAAATAAACTCTGTGGATATGAAGCACACGTGTTCATGTCCTCGTATATTGATATACAGACAAATCCAAGAGTGTCACGCTTCTAACATGTTCAAATGTGCAGCTCATTCACTCGTACACATGCAGATTACATATTTAAATAGTAGAATTCCGCTTACGCTATTCCTTCCACGTTTTCCCACATTGGGCAGATCAGGGCTCTAGATAAATGGACCGGTGTTTCGACTCCCCGTGAGATTTTGACTCCCCGCTCAGGTCAGCACCCACCGTGCATTGTGATTGGTTCCTATCTCTAAAGTCCGCCCCCACACCTAACCCTAACCTTCGTAGGGGAAAACAGGGATGTCAATCTCAAGGGGAGTCAGATTTTGCTACGACAACGGAAAACATGTTTTAATCGCAAAAACTAAATATAAATGGAAATAAATAGCGGTGCGCCTTTAGTTAACCTCACAAACGTACTTCACACAAACAAGCGGCTCTGTCTATTACACGTTCAAAACTGGATGGCACGCGTGCTACACTATTACATTTATTCTTAGCACAGCCGTTTTTTTGGTAGCACATGCAACATATATGTCACACTGTACAGCCCTGGCTGTGTGAGATTTTCACCTGTTTATTGTCCACCAAGTAAAAATTATGTTCAGTCGAAAAGTGATTTATTTTCTAATATAATACTTACCAAGCCGCGATTAAAAACCTTTGATTTAAGTTTATAGTCTCATTCTTATTTCCCTGACAGTGGCCTGAGTTTTGTGTGCAGTTTGTCTGTTTTCAGTTAAGCTGAATGAAAGGATTTTGTCTGCGTTCACATCAGCCTCACTCTCTCAACTCATCATGAGTGATTTATCACTCAGACCATTACTGATCGCTGACCACTGACAACACTGCTCTCTCTTTGTCTGTCTGTCTCTCTCTCCCATACTTTCTTTCTTTCTCTTTCTTTTTTTTGATGATAACTAGTTGCCACTTATTTCAACAAGCGACACATTGGGGTCACATGACAGTGTAATTTTGATTGCACACTGTTTTACATACTATTTAAATAAGATATGGCATTTTACAGTGTATTCGCACAGTATACAGATGAGCATTTGAAGGTGTTTTAGCGTGTGTGCTGATATGTTCTGTATTGTACCACACACCTAATAGTGTATGTATGTGAGATCCTGGCAAACCCTACAGTGTGGGGACTAAATTTCCCCACGAAAATAGTAAGACTCGTTATTTTTGACCTTATAGGGACATGTTTCATGCCCATAATGAAAACAGCTTCAAACGTGTGCCCATGCGGTCTCTTGTAAACACAAACACTAATGGCATGTTTCTCCTGAAATTGACCTTCATATGGAGGTGACTCTTTTGGCAATGTTCTGTTTGTTCAAGTGTAAGTGATACAGCTACCAAGAAATTCATAAATCATTTCAACAATCTGTGGTTGTTACCACGTCATGGGTCGACGGACATGCAAACATGGGCGTATGTTACGTTCAGTAACATCCTCTAGGTAAAATGGAAATTCTGTCTTCTTTTACTCAACCTCAATTCGTTCCAAATGCTTTTAACCAAACAGTTATTGGCCACCATTGACTACCATAGTAGCTTTATAAATGTCTTTGTTCTGTTGAACACAAAAGAAGATATTTTGAAGAATGTAAGAAAGCGAACTGGGGCGTTTTTGACTACCATTGTCCTTTTTCCTACTGTGGGAGAGCAAATGGGGGGCAAAATCTGTTTGGTAATAAGCATTCTTCCAAATACCTTTCTCCGTGTTCATCAGAACAAAGAAATGTATACAGATTTGGAACAACTTGAGGGTGAGTAAAGGATGACAGAGTTTTCATTTCTGGGCGAACTGTCCCTTTAACCATGTCTTTATTATAATAAAGGTGTGGAAACTGTGATTGACAGAATGATCATGTTTACATTACCATCGTTTTCTAAAAATATCATGGTATGGTTACTTTAGTGATAAAATAGTAAGCGATATTCAATTTGTAGAAGTAAAAAGGAAATCATAGCTAAAATGGCCTGGATAGTCCTCGCATCTCTGGTCCTCCTCTGCAGCGTCACATGTTCAGGTCACTAGATCCGGGCTCACTAGGTTGTCACTTCTGGCAGACAGGATTAGTCCAGCTGTCATTGGAGACGTCCAACAGCGAGCGCCGAGCATAGCCGATCAGCTCCTTCCCTCCTCGGCTTCCCTTTATGAAGCTGAAATACAGGTCCTGATGTGCACTCGACTTCAAAGATGTTCAGAGCAGAGCTTCTGTTTCATCAGCGACCGCTGCTGTATCTCGTTTCCCTATTTCAGAGAATCAGGGTTCTGTTTGATCTCATGAGAACGAGGATCAATGCGTATGCAAAGATGAATGACCTCCAATAGCTGAGCATTTCTGGAAAAAGAACTGAAAACTGTTTCTAGTGTGAGGCTTTGTTTGTGGACAGTGCTGTGCGTTCTGTCTTTATCACTTCACTGTCTTTCTGCACATCATGTGGGCTTGAGACCTCTTAATCTCCGACCCACCCCATGCTGTCCCGTGCCATCTGTGATGAACGAAACACACACACACTCACGCTGTCGGGCTTCCCTGTCCCAAAAGCACATGCTGCCAGTTCTGTGTGTGAGTGTGTGTGTGTGTGTTTGAAGGACAGCAGCGCTCAGAAAAGAGATTTGATCCATTACGTCAGGGGACGCGACCTACAAACTTGAAGATTTATACAGTTTTGAAATGTAAATATAAATTGATTGGCATGCAGTATGGTTCGGCTTGGCTTTTGGAGGACAAAAATAAAACTTAATGTCTTTATCTGGTAGGGCTTTTTGGACGTATGGAATAAACATCTGTGGTTATGTCTACTTCATGCGGTACTGTATGTTCGATTCTTTGTAATAGTTCAGCCAAAAGTGAAACTTCTCTCAGTTTACTCACCCTCGCGCTTTCCTGAAATGATGTTTCTTCAGTTGAATACAAACAAATCATTTTATTTTAAAATGCTGTCATGTTTCTTTCTGCTCAGTGCTCAGAATGTTGAAGCTCCAAATAGCATCAAATGATTCAACTCTCGAACTTTCTGTTCATGTGAAACGATACGTTTGTGAGAGAAAGCATATTTGAGCTTATTTAGAGTATGTTATGTATCATTGTCCACGTTTACATGGACAACAATATTCCAATATTACTGTAACACGGTTAAGACAACACTCTGATTAAGTATGAACCCTGTAAACAGAGCTTTTTGATCGTCAGCGAAACAAGTTACGTTTACATGGAACACACTCTATTAAATTAGGGATTACAGACCGACGAACAACCTGTGAAACAGGTACGAACCCGTGACAGATCTAATGTGACTACCCTCAATCCTCCTAAAGTCAAATCGTATAAAGTAAAATTGACTCGCGGGTGGAGACTAGGTGGGGGGGGGGGGGGGGGGGGGGGTGGGGGGGGGGGGGGGGGGAGGGGGGGAAAGGGGGGGGGGGGGGGGGGGGGGAGGGGGGGGGGGGGGGGGGGGGGGGGGGGGGGGGGGGGGGGGGGGGGGGGGGGGGGGGGGGGGGGGGGGGGGGGGGGGGGGGGGGGGGGGGGGGGGGGGGGGAAGGGGGGGGGGGGGGGGGGGGGGGGGGGGGGGGGGGGGGGGGGGGGGGGGGGGGGGGGGGGGGGGGGGGGGAGGGGGGGGGGGGGTGGGGTGGGGGGGGGGGGGGGGGTGGGGGGGTGCGGGGGGGGGGGGGGGGGGGGGGGGGGGGGGGGGGGGGGTGGGGGGGGGGGGGGGGGAGGGGGGGGGGGGGGGGGGGGGGGGGGGGGGGGGGGGGGGGGGGGGGGGGGGGGGGGGGGGGGGGGGGGGGGGGGGTGGGGGGGGGGGGGGGGGGGGGGGGGGGGGGGGGGGGGGGGGGGGGGGGGGGGGGGGGGGGGGGGGGGGGGGGGGGGGGGGTGGGGGGGGGGGGGTGGGGGGGGGGGGGGGGGGGGGGGGGGGTGGGGGGGGGGGGGGGGGGGGGGGGGGGGGGGGGGGGGGGGGGGGTGGGGGGGGGGGGGGGGGGGGGGGTGGGGGGGGGGGGGGGGGGGGGGGGGGGGGGGGGGGGGGGGGGGTGGGGGGGGGGGGGGGGGGGGGGGGGGGGGGGGGGGGGGGGGGGGGGGGGGGGGGGGGGGGGGGGGGGGGGGGGGGGGGGGGTGGGGGGGGGGGGGGGGGGGGGGGGTGGGGGGGGGGGGGGGGGGGTGGGGGGGGGGGGGGGGGTGAAGTAGACCAGTATAGACACGTACACATCTAAATCGCATCATTACCGGCGTGTAGGATTTTTCGTGGCACTTTGCGACAGGATACACACGGCAGTGGTCGACCGTTTTGACGGCAAACAAAAGAGCGTGGCTTCAAAGCCTGTTTTCCCAATGGGAAACGAGGATAATATTAACCATTCTTAAAGAAATGGCTGTTATGAAACGTTTTGATGGCAGTCAGAGCAGAAGTGGCGTTCTGGAGGGGACATTGGATAGCGTGGGGACGTAAAATGACGCTTGCCGTATTAGGACGTATAATCGATCGATGTACTATTACATGTAAAACATGAGAGGTATATTCTTAAAGCAACTCATGTAAACACCTTAATCATCATATTGTCTTTCTCAGAATAAGGCAAATGATTTGATTACTGATGTAAATGTAGTCGTTGTAAATAGATCCATCACAAATGTGGCAGGATGTCGACAACTTCGAATCACATTGGTTCTTCTGTGTCTCATGATGACACATGCATATGACGACGCCATATTGTCGCCGTCGGACTGAGACCGTGTATATCCAAATCTGCCACTTTACAGAAAATAATAAAGCACTTCATTTTTACAGTAATTAAATGTGGTTATGTTAACAAGTTCTTTAAATTGGTTAAATATTTGAGAAAAAAACACAGACAAACATGAAGGTAAATGTTTATGAAAAGGGAGTTACGAGGTTTAAGTCTGAATGCACCGATATGACAGAAAGAAGATGATTTATTTGTGTTCAGTTGAAGAAAGGAAGTCCTGTATGTGTGTTGAGTCTGGCTGCCGGCTGGTTTTATGGCTGCATGCAGCTCCATTACTCACTACTGAAAATCCCTGAGCTCAGGAGCAGAAGTGTGTTGTACTTTATCACCCCCCCCCACCCGTTCAGCTTCAGAGGCAGTCAAGAGAGAGATGAACACTGTGCTTACAACACCAGTCTCCAGGTCCTGCTCCAGCGCATGCCTATGAGCTTTACTCCTGCCTCAGCATCACGCGTGTCGGTCAGTCACAGTCCTGCAGTCAGAGCTTTAGATGAGATCATGAATATCACAAGATAATGAACTCATGATGAAATCACCAGATAAAAGAATCCAAGTCAGATAAGCATGAATTTCCTGATTTAAAATTAGACATCGGAACCAGCGACCTTTAAAGACTCACTGAAGTGGATTGAAATGCGCAGCTTTGTTTGATGCATTGATGCAACTGAAACAGGAAGTTAGGACGGCATGTACTGAATGGGTTCTCCTCAGTTTAAAATAGCCAATAGTGTGAAGTTTACCTCGCAACCTGCAAGAAGATGAAGTGCAGAATGATGTCATAAAATGTGTTGATCAGCATTGGCTGGTGTTTCGCATATATTGTGTAATTCTACTGTACATTTAAGACACTTGGATTTCAACATTTTCGCACCTCGGACATCTGGAACGATGCTCTGGAACTGTCAGACATCCGATCCTTGAAATTTGGGGCAGATCGATCAACCCCGACCTCAGGAAGACATGTCATTTGAAGATGCATTCAAGATGCTTCCAGTGACATTCATGTGGAGCTACCTTATGTGAAACATAAAATGAACTTTATAGTATTTCTAAAGCATGAAAGGTCTCTTCTATACGTTTTATTACTAAATTCATACAATAAATACTGTTTTGGTGCTACTTAATATGGCGTAGAATGTGATTGACTAAAACTGTCGGAAGTCGGGCATTCCTGGAACCGACTTTTCTCTCAGTTCACCCAAAAAATAACTTATTCATTTATTTCAATCCTGTATGACTTTCTTTCTTCCGCAGAACACAAAAACATATATTTTGAGGAATAGCCCCCTATACACTTGCATTGGTTTTATTTCCATACATTAGAATTACTGCGTTTAAGGCTAACATGCCCTTATGGAAAGAAAATAGATTTTCCTATATACATGAACTAATAAATGTATTTAAAAAATATGGATGATAATAATAATAATAATAATAATACACTGATGATATATTACAATATATTGAATAATGCATTTGGAATTGCCGGAAAAACATAAGCAGTTGGTTTCAATATATGGAATTCTATTATTTAATATATTGCATTCTATTAACTAAATACTAAAAAAAAAAAAAATGTCACGTTACAGGATCCTTTTGACTTCTTCAAATTTGTATCAGAGGACAATATAGTTTGCGTCACACATTAATTGCACAAGGATAGAGAGATATAATTCATTCGTGAATCTGAATATTTTCTTCGTTCACCGTGTTTCGTACCTGAGGCCATTGCAGCAAGCCCAAACTTATTCTTTTCCACATCATACGGCGTATACACACAGCGTATGAACCCGTGAAACGAAGCGTGACCTAGAATAACATCTCCATGTATATTTATTTTTCTGGCACACTCTTCATATGTTTGATATGAGGTCTGGCAGTCACAGGAACGTTATTGAATGACCTTGTTTTTTCTTGAGGGTCATTTGAGCCCCAACATGTAAAGAGGCATCTGAGATACTGATCTTTGTTTTGACCCGCCGTGATGAAAAACAGGCCTCTCTCCATCAAGCTTTGCATTGCTGTCCGCTGGTATTCGGACCATGCGAGGGAATGTCGTTTGATGTTGTGTTTAAGTGGTTTTGATGGTTACAGTTAAGTGGAGAACTAGGCCGGGCAGAACAGGCCAGTAATTAATAAGGGCCATTGGACAGGGAAATGTTTCTTGACCTCTTGACTTTGTGCCACTACTTGACTCCTCTTTATCGTGTCAGTGTAGGCAGACCGAGACAGTGACGGTGAGTGCGTGTAACAAAACCAGTGTGATTGCATGGTGTGCATTTTCTAATTTGTTTTCAACACAGTTTTTACATTCAGTCTTACGTGTCATGTTAAGGTTTCCAACTGCTGTATGTTGTAATGATGAATCCTTTCCTAACCTCTGTACCCCTGTCACTCTATCATCCTGACATTTTCTGTGTCTTTACTATGTTCTATTGCATCGAAACCTGTAAAAGGCAAAAAAACGCAAATTGAATATTGGAAAGATGAAGGTAAGGGACCATCTAAAAAGTTCACACATTCTGTGTAAGAGTAAGCACGTTTTTGGAGGAGGACAGGCTTGATATAGATTATCACATTGATCAGTAGTGTACATATTGTGAGTAATGAAGAAATAAAGTTGAAAATAATATAAGTATAAAATATATATACAATTTTGGTTCCAAAATGAGATCAAATCATGTTTTTTTATTGTGCATTCCAATTAATATCAATCAAACTGCAGTTGGTTTGTTTTGATTTAAGCCATTATAACTAAAAACAGCTAACATACACAATGAAACAAAATAAAAACATGATAACATAATAAAAAACAGTTTTTCAATAAACATATATTTATTGGCCTTTATTCACAAGTGTTCGGAAGGCGCTACTGTAAAAACATACGGTGAAGCGGCGTAAGTAGTGTATTGCACTTTGAATACATTTTCTGACGACAGAAAATCAGACTGTGATTCATATTTTGAATGGTAATACTGTTGGTTTCATGTGGAAATCTATTAAAAAATCATATAAAAAATGATGAGCCACAACTGCAGTTCGTGGCTTCACTTATAACCAGGCTGCACGTTAAAAGAAGCGCTTCACACACAGATCTAAAGTTAGCAAATAGATAATAAACATTGAACATAACTTCTTAAATGTGCTCATAGTTTAAAAAGAGTTTGCAGTTTTAAAAGGGAGTTCGAACGGATTCATGTAATCATCAACACACTGTATATGGCCTTCAATAAAAACGTGAGACAGTAAACTGGTTTTACAAGGATTCTTAACTGTATTTCGTCAAAAATCTGTTTGAATATATCACATCATGTGGACTAATTATCATCTGATATGCTTGATGTAAAGTAGGTATTTCTTCCACTTATCGTAGAGAGAATGTTAAAAAATGTAAAAAGGCAACGTTTGCACATGATCTTTTGTATAATGTTCATCAGATTAATGGCAAGCTGACGATACATTAAAATACATTACATAATGATAATACACATCTTTAAATAGCACGCAAAAGGGCTGGGCGATATATCGTGCGATTCTTATGCTTATGCGGGAAACAGAAGAAGAACAATTAGTTCCAGGAAATGCCAGTCATCATATTCTATCGCTGTTCTTCAAACCTTTTCAGGTATTTTCATGATAATAAAGTATATTCATAGCGATGATGTTTGTTGCTTTTCAAATGTACGTTATAAACGACTCAATCTCGTAGTGATTTTAGATTGAGCAGTACTTCCTACTGATCAAAGAGCCGTAGTTCACGGAAGAGCTGTGCATAAAACATCGAATAGATTTAGACATGTATAATTAGTGTGAATCGCGATATATATCGCCCGGCCCTAGCACACAATCGACATCATGTAAAGATACTGTGACTACAACCGAATCAATAAAGTTGCTAAATATTCAACGTCAATTAAAATCATCATCCCATTCGTCTATAAAGTAGTGGACCGTATGCTGATGTAGTTTATAAGTGCTGTCAGTGTGTAAATTCACATTCTGCTATAAACGAATGACTTGAAATACGGCAGAAATGCGTTTGTTTACATTGAACTGCAAGTTCTCCCATCTATTCCACTGCATGGTGTGGTCAGGTACAGCTCGCCTCACTTCGGCTCAGTTTGCTTTTCCACTGCAGTTCAGTACCGCTTCAAAGTGGGTGGGATTAGAAACTTATCACCATAAAGTTGCGCCACCTATACTGCCACCTATATAAGAGATGCGCCGATGCGATATTTTTTACTTCAAAAAAAAAAAAAGACCTGACTACATTATAGAGCACATTTAGCCTAGGCCTACTTTTTCAGTACATTTCGTAAAAACGTTATTACACCTTTTGTACCTTTAATACAGTACTTAAGTACCTTTCTAATTAAAAGTCAAAATTCTTCAGTATTAGAAAGTGGTAGATTTTGAATGTACTCAAGCATTAAAATGCTAAAAACAACATTCATTAATGAAATGTAGTGGATTAAGAAGTATGATATATGCTTTATAATGTAGTGAAGTAAAAATGTTCAAAAATAAAAGCACTAATAAAGTGCAGAAATGTGAAAATGTACCTGAAAGTAAAAACACTTATATGTAGGTACTGTCCACCTTTGGAAATAAAGATATGTAATTCTACAACTGATCAATCAGGAAAAAACAAATAAACGCGCAACACAGGAGTAATGGATCAAATTGATGGCGGATGGCAGCAAGACAAAATATTGCCAAGAAAAATACCAGAACGTTTGGGAAATCGTACAACAATGAGCAGACAGCTCGTCGGTGCACGGGTAAAATAATCTGTGTGTAAACACGTCACATTTTGGTACCAGTACTCTTGGAACCTAGGGCTGCGCGATAATTTATCGCGATACCACTAAATCCTATTGAAATCGAGCTGGCTGCGATATGCAATGTGTCGATATTTTTTTGTATGCGTAGCTTGTCCGTGAAGCACGGCTCTGGGATCAGTAGGAAATGCTGCTCGATCTAAAAGCAGTGCGTGTTTGAGTCGCTTATAATGTATATTTGAAAAGCAACACCCGTCAAACATGATCATTATAAATAAATATACCTTATTATCATAAAAATACCCGATGAGGCTTGAGTAACAGTGATAAAAAAATGTCCATAGGCATTTCCTAGATTCTAGAAAGTGTTGTAGTCTTCTTCTGCAGTGCGTATTTGGAGTTTCCGCACGAGGGCGCCCTCTGGCTTTAGAATGCAGTAGCATTTTCTCGTACTTCACTCAAAAGCTGTGCATAAATCACATGATATTTATCATCAGTTTATCATGACAGCCCTAGCCTCAACTGGGGTGGAACTCTGGAAAACCACCCAAAAGTGAGGTGTACCACGCCGTACCGTGCAGTGGAAAAGCCACATAAACGTATTTTTTAGAGATTCACCTGCAAATGTCCCAGATAGTATAAAAACAGACAAAGTTCCTGACACAATTATTTGCTTTATTAATAAATGTTGTGTTCCTTACTTAGATTCACTCGTAACAAAACGTCCAGTTTACACCCCTAGCCTCAAACCTGTGAAAGTTCATTTATGATTGAACACAGCCCAAAGCATGACAACATCTCTTTTACACTGTTTTATTATTGCTTTTTTAAGGACCTTTAAGCAGTTGTTTTCCATAAAAAAGAGTGGATCATTAATGTTAAAATATTAATATTTTTGTGTGTTTTGGACGTGAACACCATCTAGACATGAGAAGTTCATAAATTCTGCAGGTTCCTCACAAACATGTTCTACGGTATGAATGAGGATTATAATGCTATGTTCTATAGTACCTATGTGTTTGTGATCAACTTGATTCTTTAAAGATTAAGATTCTTTAAATTTGTGTTTTAAATTCAGGTTTTTTTTTTTTGCACTGTTGCAAAGCAGTCAATTGGAAAATACATTTTACTATATAAAACGGTGTGAGGTGTAACTGAAACACCATTGAAAACCGAAAAAAGTTGCTTTAGACATTTTATTTCAGTTCTTGAACATGCAAAACGATTGTTTTGTTTTATCTTTCAGTTTGCGTATATGTTAATAACCCCTCTCTGTAACAGATTAACCAGCCATGATGGGGACTGTGAAAACTGTCCAAACGTTAATAAAAAAAATGGCATGCGACTGAACAATGATGGGGACGCTTAATCTCCTTGCCAGACGCGAACGAGCCAAGCCAGTTCTCACTCGAGCTGATAAGACTCACGAACAGAGGCAATTCAGAGTAATGAGCTGCATCTGACAGGCAGAGAAACTTCTCTTCATTTTCTTTGGTGCTGAGGAGAGGGATGAGGGATAATTATGACAGGACCGGCACTTTAGAATGAATGTAATAGCACGTCGTCTGAAACGGGAACTGTTGCTCTGGAACAGAGTCACATTGTGGCCACCGCCGTCGGTCTTAATAATGGACAGCGTTTAAGATATTAGCATGCTTTGAAAATGACCGGGAGGAAGATAGATCGACCGGGGGCTTGAGTTCAGTCAGGTTGCCATGTTTTCTGTAAAGGATCCTCACTGGTGGAATATGACTTGGGAACATTCTGGATTGTGCAGTCACATATCAAGCAAAACAACTTGCTTGATATGCACAATGTATTACTACATAGTCACATATATATTGCTCAATCTCAGATACTGACATTTAACATTTTAAATAACTCAATAAATTGCAGTTTGTATGAAATATCAAAGGATTTGAGAGATGAGGATCTGGGTTAAGCGGGTAGTTTTGTGATAGTAGCTTCAAGCTCTATGGACCTTCTAGAATGTGTTTTTCTACTTCTGTCAAGCATATGATATGATGGTGTTACTACAGTGTACAGTACTAATCATCATATTCATGGCGTCATCTAGTCTGGACTTTGAGGGCTGGTCTATACTGTTAGTTTGTCTACACTATCTCTGTCTGCATACCTGTTTAAACTGTATTTCTGTTTCCACTGTTTGTCTGTATTTCCACACTGCCCGTCTACATTGTCTGCCTGTCTTTCCACACGTCTGTGTGTAAGCAGTGTCTACAATGTCTGTCTGTCTTTCTATCACTATTTATTGTTCTCTCTACACTGTCTGTCTGTCTGTGTTTCTACACTATCTATCTGTCTGTCTACACTGTCTGTATGTCTGTCTGTCTACACTATCTATCTGTCTGTCTACACTGTCTGTATGTCTGTCTGTCACACTATCTATCTGTCCTGTCTGTCTGTCTGTCTACACTGTCTGTATGTCTGTCTGTCTGTCTGTCTACACTATCTATCTGTCTGTCTACACTGTCTGTATGTCTGTCTGTCTGTCTACACTATCTATCTGTCTGTCTACGCTATATATCTGTCTGTCTACACTTCCTGTCTGTCTGTGTTTCTACACTATCTATCTGTCTGACTACACTGTCTGTCTGTCTGTCTACACTATCTATATGTCTGTCTACACTGTCTGTCTGTCTGTGTTCTACACTATCTATCTGTCTGTCTGTCTACACTATCTGTATGTCTACATCTGTCTACACTATCTACTACCTGTCTGTGTCTGTTGTCTGTGTTTCTACACTATCTGTCTGTCTGTCTACACTATTTATCTGTATGTCTACATTGTCTGTCTGTGTTTCTACACTATCTATCTGTCTGTCTACACTGTCTGTCTGTCTACACAGTCTGTCTGTTTCTACACTATCTATCTGTCTGTCTGTGTTTCTACACTATCTATCTGTCTGTCTGTCTACACTATTTATCTGTATGTCTACATTGTCTGTCTGTGTTTCTACACTATCTATCTGTCTGTCTACAATGTCTGTCTGTCTACACTGTCTGTCTGTCTTTCTACACAGTCTGAGTGTCTACACTGTCTGTCCATCCGTCTTTACTGTCTATCTGCCTTTCTCTCTACAGTCTGCCTCTCGGTCTATACTGTCTATCTGTCTGTCTATGCTGTCTGGCTGCACTGTCTGTCCATCAGTCTACATTGTCACTCTGATTGTCTGTCTATACAGTCTGTCTGTCTTTCTTCACTACCTATCTGTATGTCTACATTGTCTGTCTGTATTTACAGTCTTCCTGCCTGTCTGTTTGTCCATGTTCACAATCTGTCTGTCTGTGTGTCCACACTGTCTGTCTCTCGGTCTACACTGTCTATCTATCCTGTATGTACACAGTCAGTCTGTGTGTCTGTCTCTCAGTCTATACTGTCTATATATCATGTATGTACACAGTCTGCCTGTCTGTCTGTCTACACTGTCTGTGTCTGTCTGTCTGCATGTATGCAGTCTGTCTGTCTGCACTTTCGGTCTCTCAGTCTACACTGTTGATGTGCATGCTCGTGCCAGTAAACATGTTTTCCAGCTTCTCTCTAAACTTCCCACTGCTGTTCTCTTTCACTCCATAACCCAGGGGAAAAAGATAGTGTGTGTCTCCCTGCTGGAAAGAGAGAACAGCTGTGTATGTGTGTGTTGCGAGATTTGCGAGTAAGCGTTTTAGCCCACAGTGCTTGACGATGCTGACGATCTCTGTGCATTTGGGTTTAATGATGCAGGGAAGCTCAGACCTGTGGGCTTGTGGGTAACATTGATTCAAATGGTGCAGCTGCTTATTATGGAGGCACGAGATGAGCGTGTTTATACGTGTGTTTGTTGGCGTGTGGTTGGCTGGCGGTGGGTTGTAATAATGAACTAAAATGGAGATCACTGATTGGGTCAGGAGGACTGCACATGCAAAACCAACCAATATATTCACCTCTCTCTTACAGAGGGCACCCGTGTCTGATTCACTAACACAATCCAGCTTTACAAGACACTAAATGTGAGGAAATACCTTTTACAGAGGGACTATGTAGATTATGTTCCGTTCATTATTTTTGCAAACCTCCATTCTATGCAAACTTGGTTTATTATCTATTGCGTCCGAGTCACAAAACTAATTTGCCAAAAAATAGTTGCAAAGTGCTGTTTGTCTAAAAGTTAACATTGTTCTATTACTGCCCAAAAATGGAGAGTTTGTTTGTATTTTTGTACATGCAAGATATTTTTGTATGTATTTTATTAGTCATTTATCAAATCTGTAAAATATCAGATTTAGAAACCCGAATAGCAAATAAATAGATTTCCCCATGCAAACATGTACATTCATGTTCTAGGTGAAGTTGCGGCAGTGACATAATCACAGACATCCAAATAGTTTTTCCGCGACCCCTATTTATAGCATCTTATGACTAGTTAAAACTAAAACGACCACTTGAAAATACATCAGCATTATTAGAACTAATTTGTGTACTGAAACCATATGTGGCATTATTCTAAATGGAATGAAAATATTGGCTGTACAGTACAGTACAGACTCAGTTTACTACTATCGTTCCTCAGTGCTATGCTAGGTTCTTTATAAAGCAAACATTTATCATTTTTAAATTTGTATAAATTACATTGACCTGTTGTTTGTGGCATCTTTACAAGTGTTAAGTAAATGGTGTAGTTATGTTTGCTTGTTTTAATAGTTGTTTCCTTGAAAGCTGGCTTATTGAAACCCTTTAATATTGAGTTGTGTTCAGTTGTATGACACCTCATTGAGGTCTTGTGAGTGTACTGTACCGTTTAAGTACTTAATCATTTTGAGTGCACTTGTATGTGTAAAAACGTATAATAGTGTATGTTATGTATATTGTTTACAATTACTGCCTTTTTGTCAGCATTAGAGGAAATGAATATACTCTAAAAAATTATATTATATTATATTATATTATTATATATATTATATATATTATATATATATTATAGTATTATAGTATATTATATTATATTATATTATATTATATTATATTCTAGTATAGTATAGTATAGTACTAGTTAGTATGTATAGTATAGTATAGTTAGTAGTATAGTATTCATCTATCATATCATATCATATCATATCATATCTATCATATCATATCTTATCATATCTTATTATACTAACTACATAATATAATGACAACTAGTAGGCAGATATTACAGAAAATAATTGAGAATATTTGACAGCATGTCGATGAAGGCTTAGCAATATGACTGTAATCTGTGTATGTGTGTGTGTGTTTCTGTTCTTCCTGAGATAATGAACATCTGATGCAAAAGTCATCATTACTTTGATTGCAGCTTTGCATTGGTGTGATTCATTCTGTGATGTACTATACATTAGTCAAGATTGAAATACAGGTGTACTTAAATTAAGTATTTAGCAAGGTCCAAACACACAGGTGTAGCTGCTTTAAGCGTTTTTTTGGATAAGGAGGGACAGCTCTCTCTGTCCTTATGGATGGCCCTATTGATCCCAGAATCCTCTGCTCCTGAATCTGTGTGTTGGTGTGTACTTATCTGTGTATTTTCTGCTGTAGGTTGCTGTAGATGTCATTTCATACCTGTTGATGTGTGTTTCACTGTAATTTGTTCTTGATTTCAGAATCATCTTCTTCTGGGAATGTCTTAATGGACACGACAACAACGCAGACCACCAATCGCCCTGTCACCGTAACCAAGATGACCACCACCACCTCCACCACTCTAACAACCACAAGTCACACACCACAACGGCAGCGATCACGCGCACTTCTACGACAGAGCCGCCGTCCGTAGGGGATGCCCTTCGTGAGGCCACCTCTCGCTCGGACCCCTCGTCCGTCCTGCCCAACATTGCTGTGGAGTACTGCAGCCCCATCAGTGACTCCGGCCTCACCTGGCCAAAAACACGACAGGGGGCTGTCGCTAAGCAACCGTGCCCACCTGGAACTATCGGTAAGACATCCTAGTGTGTTTAACACCCTGTGTACACTGTGAGGGAGTGCTTTAATATCTCTTTAGAATTGGGCTGGGGCTTTTAACAGACGAGCATCACTCACATTTTTCTCAACAAACTTTTGTATTTATTATTTTTAGTTAGTTTGTTTCATTTCAGGCTGCTATTTTTGTAGCAAAAAGAGAGATGCTCAGTGTGAATAAAAATAACAAGTGTGGACCCCTCTCTTTCTCCCTCTCACCCTCTCTATTCAGTCTCTCTCTCTGTATTTTCTTCTTTCACTCTTCTTTGCTCTTTTCACCTCTTTCGTTCTGGATTCTTCCGTTTCCATGCTTTCGGGGTGATTGGCAGTTGTTCCTGATGAGTTGTTTGCTCTTGAAGTTTTCAGAGCTCCAGACTGGAGCTGCAGTTGGTGGATTAGTTTCCTGGCTGTCGATCTCAGTCACAATCTCTGTGAAGATTGAGGTCGGGGACCAGAACATTTAAACAAGGGGGGGGGGTAGTTTATTAACACTTATAAAATAGATAGTTCTGCTTTTAATTCTGAATGAAGTCTCTCGCTTTTAATGTTGGGTGGTCTTGCAATGATGTATACAGTCACTGCATCTGTTCACCATATTAGTATATATTAGTACAACATATTAGTATATATTAGTTATAACTGTTCTAAAACAGTTCAACACTCAAAAGTGATCTTATATTAGAGAAAGCAAAGATTTATATAAATTAGTTTTTTTAAAGTACCGAGACCCTGTAGCTGTAAAAAAAAATAAGAATTTAACCAGTAACTTTATTTGACCAATAACTCTTTCATGCTTAATGTCACAGTCTCAAATTTGTGATGTAAACACGAACCTTCGGATTAAATGACAGGTAGGCCTATTCTGATGCCCGTCCATTTCCTGAAAAGTATTCGGTTTCATGTGTTTGTCATCAATTCAGACATCGTTCTGCATAGAAACTGATTATAATCTTACAGACATTACAGTTAGCATTGCTGATATACATTCCATGAATAATGTAACACGCACAGCGCTATGAATACAATAGAACAGTCCGATTATACAACTAGTGCTATTGGCACACAACAGCAAAAGATTAAAAAAGTAGCGTAAGAGCATTCGCGTAAAAATACTAAGTTGCGTAAGACTTTCGCAGTTTGCATCGTATTGAGAAAAGAAGGCTATAGTACCATGTAGTATTAAATGTTTGTGTATTCTAAAGTGGTGGGGACAGAGATGACAAGAACAATACTTTAATAAATTGTTTCTGTGAGAACTCTTTGGGGATATTTATCATATATACGGGGCGGTCCATCCATTGGCTACTCCGCTTTTCGACTCCAGCTCTCACTGCATGTGCTTCCCAAACTGTCATTTGGGGAAGGTCGCTTGGCTGTTGCGGTGCATTCCACCTAAAAATGTCACTTGTTCAATGGTTTATGCGTTTTTTTGTGTTTGGATGCACAAGCAAGCGTTTTTTTAAACTGTCCGCGTTCCTGAAGTCGCGGCTCTTTGTCTTCTGCAAATATTACTTACGAGTGCGAGCAACGTGAGATGGTGAGAAAGCGGCATCCTGCGTTTGTTAATGGCCCCTAAACAATCCACACCTTCCGCAAGCTTAATTTCTTCCAAAAAGTGGTGGGGACATGTCCCACCTGTCCCACCAGCAAATTACGCCTTGGATTCTATGTTTTACTTTATTCTATGTTAATAATTCAAATGTGATCAAATTGTGTTAAAGCATTTATTTAAAACATCTGATAAATCAATATTTTGTAGTATTAGTAAATAATTATGAATGTGAACAGTATTAAATAGTATTCTTTATGTAAATTCTTTAAAGGTTCATTTATTGTTTTTTTAAATGTCACAGTTGCCCTCGGCAACTGTTAAAATTGCTACACTCATTAAGTATGCACGTTTCATTTATTCACAGCCGCTGGGTATTTGTGTATTTTCTATGTATTTTTGAGCTTGTGCATGACTTCACCTGAGCCAGAGTGTAAGAATATGACATTTTCTGTCCTTTTAATTAGAGAGGATGATAAGATATCTTCCTCCCTGAGCTTTATTTAACCTTTACACACACATTTCCGCATGTGTCTGTAGTTAGAGCTCTCCCACATACAAACTGCGTTGGTTTTATCTCCACTGCGGTCATCCAGCTGTATAATTACACCCTCCTTTATGATCTCAGAGGTTTAAATGCCTTCCGTGTCATATGGACGTAACCTGAAGGAGTGTGCGTGTTTACATGCCTCTAAAACAACATGATGCGGTATTATTGCACCACACACGCGGCGATAAGTGGTAACGGCTCATTTCTCTGTGCAGGAACAGCTGTGTTCGCCTGTCAGGGGCCCGAGGGACTGTGGGACCTGCAGGGACCCGATCTGAGCAACTGCACCTCCACGTGGATCAACATCATCAACCAGAAGGTTAAAGAACAACACACACACCCAGACCCTAATTTAAACATGTGCACATCAGTGTGTTGCCGTGGTAATCATTACATTGTTAATGGACTGTGCGAGATGGAGCCTCAAACGCACGCGCACACCAAGTGAGACTTATTAAACCCTCAATAATCTCTTAAAGTCTAGTTACAAGCATTATAAAATAACATTAGCTCAGTGCAACAACAATAGAAGTCAATTGAAATCCCCCATCTTAATAGAAAAACAAAAGTGTGTGACAAATTAACGCTCAGCAGTTTTTATCAACGCACCACCGATGGAGTTTTTTACGCTTGTTAACCTGCTGTGTTTAACAGTGTGCTCTGCATCTCGGCACAGTGACGCGCTTCCCGTTCTGGCTTGAATCTGGTGATCATTATCAGTCAAATTTATGAGAGAGAAACATCTCTGATCTCAGTTTCTCTGCAGCTACGCTTTCATTTCAGACATCAAACCCGACAAGAACAGAGAGACAAACGGATCCGGAGGGGCAGAGAGGGAGACGAGTGAGAGATCAGATGTGTCAGTGTGTAATTCATTCAGCGAACAGAAATAAAGTTTACCATGATCAACACAAACACACACGTCATTCTGAGAGAGGAGATCAGAGATAGGAACTCGATTCGAGTCGCACTTAAGTCACAAAACAAATAACTCACCACGCAGTTTATTTTGACTTTGACAGGTCTTAAAATCACTCTCTCGACTTTAAACTGCAATGCAATGCATAAAAATGAAAATTTCAGTGATTATTAAGGCTTTCAAATCCTGTTTAAGAACATAGATCTTAAAAATGAAAAGATCTTATTATTACAGTAAATCCCAGTGTGCTCTATGAGGAGTGATTGAATGCTCGGTTTTAATATTTAAAATAAATATTTTAATATTCCAGGTTTTATGAAACTAACCAGCAGCAAGCAAAAATATTGCTAAAGAAAAGGATTTTATCTGGACTCCTGACCAAAGGCTTGACTTTGAACGTCTGGCTTGTGAATGCCTGAAGAAAATGTAGATGAACATCCTGTTCCAATCCGCTCTGTAGTATAAAATATGTCGAGATGCGATGAACAACGAGACAGATGTGCAGAGTTTGTTGACTGAGGGAAAATATGTTTAAAGATTAATAAGGAAATATGGATAGAGTGTGTGATAACCGTGAGCCGATAGATGTTGTTCCTGCAAGGGATAGTTCATTTAAAAATGAAAATCTGTCCTCAATTATTCACCCTCAAACCTGTACAAATGTCTTTGTTCTGGTAAACACAAAAGAAGATATTTGGAAGAATGTCACTAACCAAACAGATCTCATCCCCCATAGTACTTACTGTATTTTCCCTGCTATGGTAGTAAATGGGATTGGTTCACCCCTAAAGGATAAAAAGCATTATTTATTCTACATTAAAATGAAAATTCGGACATTGTTTCCTATAAAAATGTTTTTTGGAGATTGACTGACACGGTCATTGTATGAAACGAGCTGCAGAAATGCTTTTCAGAATGTCTCTGTCTGTGTTACACCGAATAACAACATACGGCTGTGACACAAGGGCGAGTAAACAGTGACAGAATTTCATTCTCGGCTGAACTTTTCCTTCAGAATGTAAAGGGAGTGAAAAAGGGAGCAGGCAGCCGGAGCGTCAACAACATCTTAAGTTGTCGTGCGTTTCTCACCTCGCATTAGCAAATAAACACTTCTTTCTCTCGCCAGAGGAGCGTTTCATTAAATTCCTAACTGAGAAACCAACGTGCGACGTATGTTTTTGACATGACTTCTCAAAAATAGTGTAGCTTTTCCTGTAGCAACCAGTTGATTGGGACGATAACCAGGGTTGCCAGATCCAATAAATATTTCCAATAAATAAATAATATAAGACGTTTCTATTGCTATATTTACAGATCTGAATGGTTTCCTATGTATTGTATATATTTTTTGTTCTGTTGAACATAAAGGATGTTTTGGGGGATTTAGGAAAGCAAACAATTCTGGGCCTTTGACTACCATTTTATTTTGCTATGTGATGGCAAAGGATTTTCAGTTGCTAACATTCTACCAAATAGCTTTGTGTTCAACCGAACAAGGACATGCATACAGGTTTGAAACAGCTAGAGGGCGAGTAATTCATAACAGAATTTTCATTTTTGGGTGGAGTGTCCCTTTAAGAAAGGTCCCATGTTTGCTCGAGGCCACGCACGGAAATTGACGAGAAACGTGTTTTCCTCTTCATTAGACATGCAAAAACTTGCTTAATAAATAAGGATGGTTAAATGTATTGCATAAGTGTAATGTGTTCAAGCATCTCAATGTTTTAGTTGTTCTAGACTGCGTATAGCGCTCCTCAAACGTGATATTTGGCATCCTGGCGTCTTGCACCTTAGTAGGATACATTGGTAAAAACATAATTTGGATACATTGTCTAATACCACCACCCATATTTTCCTCTTTGGTTGAGCTGAGCTCCCGCGTCGCTCCCTGTACTGTAGCCTACCTGCCAGACGCTTGTTCCTCACTTTTTTGAGAACGGGTCCGGTCCTTGAGATGCCAGATATTCATTCTGAGTTTAAATACACGTTAAGAAACTCATCAATTAACATTTATCCTTAGAATATAAATAAAAATTTTAGTGGCCGCAGTACAAAGTAGCCCAAAAACCTGCAACCCCCGGCTCCATAATTTTTCCCGCAACTGCATTTTCAAAATAGCCCAATCGTGCGGGAAAACCGCGACCCTGGCAACACTGACGATAACTATAACTTTAAAGTTTGAAAATAATTCTACATTTAAGAATATATTGATAGCTATACAGATGAACAATATAGGGGAGATCACTTTCAGAACGATTTTATTACAGGCGTTGGACATATAAAACATGGACAGCTCATCAAATTGCATTTAATTACAAAGGACAGTGCACAGAATAAAAAACTTTGAATAAACATTATTGTCTGTTGTTGCCATTATTGCCAATCTTTGTCGCTCAGCATAAATGTTATCGTTTGTTATTAACGTTATTGACAATTTTGTCCATTTTGGTAGCTTAGTATAAACGTCATTATCTGCTGTCGCCGTTTTGCCTTTATTGTCTGTTTTTCTGTTTAGTATATACGCCCTTGTCTGTTGGTTTGAACATAATATACAGTAGTTATTGTTACGGTTATCTTTATTGTTATCGTTGTTGGTGTTGCGCACCCACATTTTTACAGTAGACTGAGCTGTGGCGGTCAAGGTTATTATCAGAATCAGAAGGAGCTTTATTACCAAGTACGTTTACACACAGAAGGAATTTGACTTGGTGAAAGGAGCTTAGTGAAGGAGAAAGTGTACACATGGTGCAAACATAGATGCAGTAATGAAATATACATTAAGATAGAAAAAAATGAAAATTAAATAATAACAATATTCACTGTATACAAAAGTGAAAAATATGTTTACTACAACCATTAAAACATTTCTGTTAATTGAAACCAAACAAAATATTGCTCTTAATGTTATTTTAAAAACTTAAACTAAACGAAAATGGTTAACACAACATTACTTTTAACTGAAAATAATTACGTTTAATATTAAGTAAATTTTGAAACATAAGCAAGATACTGTAAACAGAAGCACTAATTCAAAATATTAATAAAACTGAAAAAAAACGATATAACTCTGTCGGCAGTAATTAAAAACTACAATGCTAAATGCAAAACATTTCCTTGACTTTTCTTCTTAAGGCAGAACTCATTTAAATGAATCTATACTTTAAGACAGATTTGATTAAATAAGCTAAATTAAAACACTTTTGAGTCTCTGCGTGACATTTTATACCTTCTGTCTTTTGTAGTCAAGTCAAGCTATAGGCTTTAGGTGTAGATGTGGTCATGGCAGTGTGCCTTTGTGTGTTTTAGATCCGAGCGGGTGAGCCAGCAGCCATTATCTCTCGAGAGCTGGCCGAACAGACTAAGGGCCACATGCACGCCGGTGACATCACCTACACAGTAAGGGCCATGGGTCATCTCATCGACCTGCTCGACGTCCAACTCAGGAATCTAACGCCTGGTGGAAAGGACAGCGCCGCCCGGAGCCTCAATAAGGTACTGCTTACCTCACACATTCCAAAACCTGTATGACTTTCTTTCTTCTGCAGAACACAAGAGAAGATATTTTGAAGAGCGTTTGTAACCAAACAACAATGGCCCCAATTGACTTCCATTGCGGTTTGAAACAAATCCTCGGAGACATTTCTCAATGATCTTACACAATGATCTTCTGTCATTGTTTTATCCTAGTAATTGGAAACATGACATTGTTTCTAACTGACTGATAACAACTAAAGCCCAACCATCAGAATTTGCAGATTTATAAATCTTTTCTATTTTCTGTGCAGTTTGTTTTAGACAGTCCCAATGTTCTGCGGTCATGCTGTCTGAGATAAGAAACCCAACACTGTTCTCAAACAAAAACAATTGAAATAAAGAATAAATGAGAAAGTTCCTCCATATGAAGAACATGGTGTAGGTGAGCAGTGGGTGTTTTTTTAATGATGTCCGCGTTCGTCGGGATGAATGATCCCCGTGTGCCTCCTCACAGTCAGACGTCTGTTTAAAAATACTCGCCGAGCAAAACTCTCTCGCCGTGCCGAGGATTTTATCACTCGCTCAGAGTACATTATACAGCATGAATAATCACAGCGGTTATTAAAGTTTGTGTGGAGTTAAAGAGGTCTGTTTGACGCTGTTTCCTCCAGACCCGTGTGCAGTTTGTCTTTTCTATCGTACGTGGATGGTCAGATCAGACGCTCTATAGAACAAAGGCCCGAATCAGACGGTTCGCAGCAGATGTCATTCTACTCACACGTCCTCTCCTGCTGTCTCTAAAATAACCGTCTACATGAGAAATGTGCGCTGTGATTATTTTGACTACTTCAGATAAATCTGCTGAAGTTCTTGGAGAGCTGGAGTGGGGGCGAGATGAAGTGATTTCTGCTGTTTTGTGTTTTTAAAATTGATCACTGCTGTCAGTTTGTAGTGCCCATCACTTGTACACATAAGCAATTGAATGGCACACATTGGGTGAAAAAAATGTGCCATAATGTTTGCTTCAGAAATAATTGACTTCCTGGTGACAAGGAAGGAATGGTAGGTTAAAAAATATATAAAGTTACGGAGATGCGCTTAAACTTTGGACACAGCTAAATGTTTAGTATTCGGATAATAATATTGTGATCAATTATATTTAATAAAAAAAGAGGATGTAACGATTCACCATGAGCCAGTTGAAAATTGATTATAATATCTGACGATTCAAGTCTCATTTCAACTAAATATAAATAGAGAATAAATTGTATCGTGAGATCAGTATTATGAAGCATAACACAGACACCTGTTTCCAAGTGTCTTCTGTGAAACTTCACACTTGTTTCCACCCTGGGTTCTGCAAACCTCACTTCCCCAGCAGCCAGACGGCACCGTTGAATGTTTCCTGATGGGACCGTGACATTCGCACGAAGTTGGCACTCTCCCTTCATGCATGTAAATGAGGCAAACAGCGTTCTGCGGTTATTTTAAACTTGAGTCTGACTGTACAGTTCACAGCTGGCAGGTTTCAGATGCTGTGAATGTGCAAAAGTAGCTTCGGACTGACCCGGCATCATCTTCAATACGTGAAACATATATGCTCCGTTTCAAACCCTCTTGAGCTTCTTTTCACAACTGCCTTCTAACCATCACAGAACCTCATAAGGGACTGATTTAAAAGCTCCATAATGGCAGGAGTTTTTTTGATGGTACAGAAAAAGCACACGAGACTCTACTGACGCCAGAAATTATGTAAGGAGAAGACATGTCTCTTATAAGGGAGATGGGAACCCACAACATGATGACTGTATGAACCCTGTCTTTGAATTAAAAGGGCCCATCACGTCTTTTTAATGAGGCATCTCCGGGAACGCAAGTGCGCATTAGCTGGTCCAGCTTGATCAATGGCGATCAAAGTGGATTTCAAGCGAAGCAATCCCAGGCATCTTGCAAATGACACCATCACGGTTAGCTCAGGACACACTCTGCCAGCCAACCGAAACGAGTGATGGATTCCTTTGATAGTGCGACAGCAGGCTCAGCCAACACACGGAGAGGATTGAGACCAGAAACTACAAGATCAAGACATTTTAAAGATCAGGAATCCAGAAGCGGCGCTAACAGGAGGCGCTAAAGAGCGAACGTAATGCACTTGAGCTGCAGATGTGGTGCAAACTGGGACAGGTGCTTCTAAAGATGGCCGCAGTCTGCCCGCATTAGCATTCCATCAGCGCCAGCGATAGGACAAAGGACCAGCCCGCTATTTATTTTTATCTGTTCCTATCCCTCGCTCTTCCTCTCCAGATTCAATAATTCATGGAGTACACACACACGCAGGCGTTTGTCAGTGTGCCTCCTGCTGCTCTCTGCTCCTGCGGTGACCGAGAAGAGTTTGCGCGTTAATGCACAAGCACGCAATCATGACTACAATCACAACCCGTCAAACTGAAGCCCCATTCCTGCGAGGCGGACTGGACCAGATTAAAAAGACTCTGCCTCTCTCTGTTGAAATATAAAAGACTGTGAGGCGGTGTGTGTGGAATGGAATAGTTATTTCTGAATATACCAGCATGACTGGTCACAAGTTTATGTTCTTAGAATTGTTCTGTCCCCAGTTAAAATAAATCTTAAAGTCAGCATTAAATATTGTAATAGGTCGCCAAATATTTGGTTCTTCTAGGTTTTGCATTATGCATTAAGTGAATTTGGATTGTTTAACTATGATGTATTTTGCAATCCTTTAAGCTTTCTGATGTGCTTTTTATATGGTCATATTGTATGTTTGATTTTAAATTGACATGTCATTTTATTCGGGTTTTCAGCTGCAGAAAAGGGAGCGATCGTGTCGATATTTTGTTCAGGTATTTCTTTCTTCTTATTAAGTCGCTGTCATCCTCATTTTTGCTAGGATGCCCATAAGCTTGTGTTCGTGCATTTCTCCTCATTTGTTCGTGGTTCATGTTTCTCATGTTGGTGTAAGGTCGTGCTGTTTTCATCTGAGGCCTTGACCAAACTTTGCAAATGTGCCATAATAATCCAGACACACTCAGACAGTTTTTTCTTGCCAGATTGAATTAAATAGCCATTTCTAGAAGTAATTTCTAAGAATACAGTGTTGAAGCCACATACTCAGCATGTAATCTTTTGAAAATTAACCTTTGGAAATTTGTGGGTCGAGTATGAATATAAATTCAGGGCAGAAAGTTTCTACATCAGGGTCTTTACAAGTCAGAGCCCTGAACATTTCTATTAATGAGGGAGAATTATATTTGTTCATGGCCTCAGTTTATTAGTAATCATTTCGCATTAGCAGCTCACATGAGACCAGCTTTGCTTATCTTTTGATGGTTTCAAATAGTTGTAGCTCTAGGTCAGTTATTATTTTTTATTTTTGGTCTATTTTATATTACTATTAATTACAATTTATACTATTGTTTGAGAGGTTTAAGGAAAAGCACAGCTGGTCACAGATCATCAGTTGCCTGCAGCTTTGGGCTTGAGCTTGAGCTTTATCCCCATCCCTGTTGGGTCATGTGATTCTCACCCTTCCCAGCATGCACTTAATTGTTGAACCATGACTATCTTAACCCATCGGGAATGCTTACGGATATATGAATGTCTTTATGAAAATCTGATGTATCTGACATCAGTCAAATAACAATTTATCTTTTCTTTATTTTGACTTTAATGAATCGGTTTAGTTTGTTCAGACAATTTTGTAGGTCTTTAACCTTCTGTAACACAGTGAAGTAAAAATAAGTTAAACTTGTTCTACTAGTCAGGTTGTTCAGCATCCAGCTGCTTTTAAATGCAAGAACGCAACCTGCTCCTTTCCTCATTCACACTGTGTTGTCTGTGTGAGCGAGGTTCGGTGACGTGAGTTGCCACGTAAATCCACTGACTCAGTACTTGTTAAAGCACTTGAAAGACAAGAGGCATTTCACGCTTGAGTCGCTCCGACTGTGCTCATTTTTTAAGTGTTGTCCTTGCAATTTTCTTTTATAATTAATCAGACTAAGTACAACTTTGAAGCTAGCGCTTTCTCCTCCTCTTTGGTTACTTAGCTACGGTGGTAAAATCTGCCACATGTACTCACAGTCGTACTGAAGTTAATGATACAAATGTGACCAAATGTTATGATGTCATGAGACATGCGCTGGAAAGTGAGTTTGCATGATTGAAACTCTTAATATGTTACGTTCTTCAACAAGAATCTTGTCTTTATTATTCCATGAAAAAGAATGAAAAGAAAAGGATCTGCTTTGTAACTCTGGGAGTATAAATTGATGGATTTGCTTTGATGATCAGTGGTTAATGTCTACCATAGAGAAGACAGTCAATGTCAATACGAGGACTTGCGTATTGCCACTGAGAGCTGAACTTTGTGAGATTTTTAGACGGTTTTTGTTTTGTGCAACGGCGCTGCGTTTGACTTATTAATAACAGGGATGGATCAATATCTGACCTGATCCCAAGTTGGGAATAGATTTTACTTTGCAGTTTCTTCAGAAGCTAAAATCTGCTAGTGCATTATGGGTAGAGACGTGTTTCTGAAGTAGAAAGCGGTTGGATGTTTAAAGTTAAACTATTGATGCGTTTTCACAGTCAATAAATGACCCACAACAAACTGAAGCGCATCAGTTGTTGTTTTAAAGGAAGAAGGTTTTAGTGGTTTGGAGGAATCTATATAATGCTGTGGTCGGACTAGATAAAGTCTTTCGATTTTATTGTTGTTTTTGTTGTCTATTTGCGTCCATATAAAGTAGGATGTAAAAGCACTTGGAGACTTATGTCGCACCTAAAACATAGCTGAAGGTCATTGCTTTAGAGTATACAATATGAAAGTGTTGTAAATGAGACATTTGACAAGCTGACTACCTGAAAAGTGTAAAAGAAATGTTGGAAAGAGAAATGGTGTTTTTACAGATTCACATTTTTGCAGTTTATTAGTATTGTTTTTAAAAATGTGCACTTGGAAAGATTTAATTTCTTGGCCCCCAAAACGCTATTGTTGTGTAAAACAATCAAGTTTCAACACAAGTGCTTATGAGAGAAGCGCACGAACGTTGAAACCGAAAATTTCGAGCCCATCAGTGCATCGTACCAATTGCGTGAGGATATTGTGTTGACACATGGAGCACCCTAGCAATAACCAAAACCACCATAGAAACTACATTTAGATCGCATTTCTTTAAATGAATAGCTTTATTAAAAGGAAGCTAGACCACAAATAGATATAAAATAAAGAAAGCATAGCAGGTATTACTGCGGAACTATACAGTTTAGTATAACTGCAGAAATAGACGTCAAACAAAGGTCATCTCCAACACAAACCGCACAGGAAAACATATCTGCTGATCACACTTGGACACTCTGCACAGATTCTCTCTAACATCCCGAGAATCGCAGGAGCGTATGGTGATTGTGTGTGTCACAGCTCAACAAGGATTGATAAGATGCGTCTTGTTTCTGCAGGGCATTGTGGGACATCACAGGATGGTTTTGTGTCAGATTATCAGATGTGACTGACGTGACCCCAGTGAGACTACAGAAATTCAGAGATTAGTGATGCTTTAAGAATGAAAGTGACCATTTATGTGAGCACATAAAGACCCAATCTGACACTGTCCGAGAGAGAGAGAGAGAGAGAGAGAGAGAGACTGCTAGTGCCGTCTGTGTGACAGAATCAATTATAAACACCGGATTTCTCTAAGGGGTTTATTTTCCTCTTTTTCTCTCAGCATGTCTTTAAAAACGTGAATGATGGGCTGTGTGGCTATCTGTATGCGCACCAGCAGTATGAAATATTTTGTATTATAATTGCAGTGTGTATTAAAAAGGAATCAGAATTTTTCTTCCTAGCTGAACTATCAGAGCGATCGGCTCCACACGCACAGTTATAGTGTGGATGCCATCAGTATGTATGAGAAGAGCCCCCTAGACAAAAAAACTGAATTTAATTTGCGAAAGAGTTGCAAAGTGCGTTTGTGAAGTACAATTTGAAGCACTTTCAATGGTTATACATGAATTAAAAAATGTTTTGCGGTGATTGAGATTTTTTAATGTAATGAGGATTGTTTGAATTGTGCTACCATGAAATGGGGAGGGGGGATTTTTACTTAATTCTCATACAAATAATGTCACTTTACTAAAAACTGTAATAATCTTCAGGCTTTTGTTTGTTTGGCGTATTAAGTCATGTTCTTTGCTATAAGTTTGTTTGGGACATCCCGCTAATACATTCATCTCCCATAATGCTTTAAATCCGCTACGCACACGATGCTCTCTCTCTTTCTCTCATGACGTAGGTGTTCTTCTCATTTGCATGCACCACCTGTAATTGAGACGTTTACATCATTGGTGAAGCCGCTATCAGCACCGAATGTTTTATAGATGAATATTTATCGGGTTGCGCATCACGCCATTCATTATGAATCATGTACAGAAGTGATTTAAAGAGCATTTGGCGTATTTGGCACTATTACCTTTCCCCTGAGCTCAGAGAACCTGACCTGGGATCAGTCTGTAATCTGCTTGTGTTCTCCGCGGGGGTTTGGGGGATGATCTGGGGTCAGGCCGTAAGCTGCTCGAGTTGGCCCGGGATGCGGGAGGATCAGACCCGCGTAAGCCGTGAAACAGACCAGAGTAGACCAGTTCGGCTCAGCCTGAACTTCCTGTCTGATCCGGTTTAGCACTGTGCCGGATTACACAGCTCAGCGATGGTCCACGGACAGAACATTTCAAAGTTTCCACCTGCAGCCAGAGTAGATTAATGCGTTTGTTATATGGATCTGTTTAGTCTCCCCATGCCACTGAAACCTCTCTCGATGTCTGTTGCTGCGTCCGAAATCGCATACTGTGTCAGTACTTACAGAATTTACCTATCTATCGGCCGGTAAAACAGTACGTTCTTTATAGTCTATATACTGCGTCTGCCATGTTTTATGGTCATGTGACCCGTATGCTCTTTGACCTATGACGTATTAACAACAACCTACACGTGAGCGTTGATAAAAACATAGTTTAGTCAGGAGAAATTCATTTATTGGCACTTACATTGAAAACGGACGTCCGCCTTGTTTTCCGCTATATTTATTTGATTTACTTTAAAATTTTAAACGTTGCTCAGCTCGCGTGGCATCATGGGATAGAGAAGTGTCCATCCGATCCACACTCACGAATCTCGGCAGAAGTAGTAGACCATCCGGGTATTTCTCACATACAGTTTTTTGCGTACTAAGGTTTCGGGCATGCTATTCATGACTCATACTCATTTTCGCCTACTCCGTCCTCTCCATCCACACCGAAACGTAAAAAAGCGTGTTATTGCGACGAGCATTCGCACCGAATATTCGCAGGAAAGACTTTTTTCCAGTTGTTTTTGTTGTTTTAAAGCTGTATTATGCAACATTTTTTGTGCGTTATTATTATTTCAAACATCTGTACGTGACACAAACGGACTGGAAATGGACTGAAAAGTCTAGTGTGACCGAAAAATGAGATTTGTAAGACAGTAATGAAAGCCATAGAGATTTACAAAACTGCTTACATTTATTGCTTTTTGCACACGCTTTTATCCAAAGCCACTTACATTGCATTGTGTTATACATTTGTTTCTAACTATGTGCAACCCCCTGGGATCGAACCCATGACCTTGGCATTGCTCGTGCCATGCTCCAACCACTGAGCACAGGAACGCTTGAATGAAATGAGCAGTTTTTTTTAAATCATATTCCTCAGAATTAAGCAAAAATAAAAAATGTTGTTTTGTAGGACTGATACAAGGGGTTCTAATGTTTTTATTTACGCCCACATTCAGTAACATTTTTCAACTTGTCTGTAGCTTTCAAATAGCACTTTCATATATTTAAACCTGTTTAAGTGTCTCGAAAAAGGTGAGGCGAGTTTGAACATGAGGAGGGAATGAGATTCGAGGGCAGAAGATGAGAGCGTTTCACCTTGAAAAGAAAGTCAAATGGGTTTTGAATGACACGTGGGCGGGTATTTGTGGACCAAAAAAATATTTATGTGATCAACTCTTTTTAAGTTAGTATTTGAAGTGTGACTTTTTTCTCCACACTGGCATGGGTTCGTATAAACACGCTCAGTTCCCGTTCAAATGATTCAGCATTCCAGCGAGAGGCTTATCTTTTTTGTTTTGTCAGCGTTTATCTTTCCTACATCAGAATATTCTCTTTCATAGTTCATTGATCAAAGCCCCAGCAGCGAGGACGAGTTCGTATCTCTTACCATAAAGGGCTTTAGGTTTTTTGTCTTATCAAATGCCCAGCGCCTTGTATTGAAAACAAAGCTGTTCGCTCGGCCACGGTCGTACATTTTTGGCCTTGGCCGCAAAGCGAGCGCAAATAAGAAGAGCTCTTGAAAGTTTGCTGTAAAACGTGAGCGAGTGCCGTCGGGTCCCTAAACCTCTTCGGCTTGTTTCGTCTTCTCCTGCCTTCAACGGAGACACATATCTGTCTAAATGGCCATCCAGCCAACCGAAATTTTCCAGCGTTTAACAGCCGCCTCGCTGCACACATTTCGCCTTATTAGCATTCCAGGCACATTTTTCGCCCATAGCATTTTAAATGTTTAATTGGTGGTAGTGCTATTGGGCAGAATGATGAGGTTTTGATGATGGAGGTTAAACATTATTAAAAGGTTGATTGATCCGCTGCAGCTGTACCGCCCGCTTCGATCTCGCCTGAATGTGAAGCTTTAAGAGCAGAGCCCCGTTTGTGCGAAAAGACTCTTCGAGGAAAAATTACAGGTATCAGTTGTGAAGTCTTGGATTGGTGCAATGAACACTATAGCACTTTAGTTTGTGGTCGGATTCTCACGCTAGTTACTTATGAGCATGCTAATTGGTTATTTACTAGTTGCTTATTAGTCAATTGCTTAATAGCATGTGCGAATTGCATTTTAGTACTTATAAAGCACATTTAATGCCTCATTCTGCATGAAGTTTATTGGGGTGAAACTCATAGTTAATAGTCCGTTAATAGTGTAGATTGGCACCTAAACTAAAGTGTGACCAAGAAAACACAGGCAGAAATACTGTATGCATTCCGGGGCTTTTTTGTGGTAGTATTTGTGTCTGTACATCAGTTTTTTGCAACATAAGGGGGAAAATATAGAAGTAAGGAAAAAGAAGTCATAGAAAAACCAAAAAATATGAAATAAATAGTATATGTGGCATTAAAGAATACATTGATTTATTGCAACTGGTTTCATAAGATGTACATTAGCGATATTAATATATATATGAATAAAATTAAAATTCCAGAAACATGGGATAACCTTTCGTTGTTGTCATGTGTTAGTGTAGCAGATATGTTTGAGTTTACACAACAATAAATATGTTTTCACAATCATACACAGTCAGCTTGATTTTGGTGTTAACGCACCGTTCCAATATGGCGGAAGACCTACGTATAGCGGCCCATAGAAACAGATGCTAATGTAGCATCTAGTTATTTATATCTATGAACGTGATTTTGAGTGTTTACATCATGACTGTCAATTTTACTAAGATGTACTTTAGCGATGCTATCGACAAAAAAATGTGTGTGTTAATATATGGTCCCATAATAAATGCTATACAGTTATGTGGCTTTTCATGTCGAATTTCACTTATTTTGAGTCATTTTTATTACTTGAAAAGATGTCCATTTAGAAATTTGGTGGATTTTTGTGACAGTGTTTGTTGTGGCAGAATTATAGATGAGCGAGTTAGAGAATTCTCACTTTTGATGTTGCAGTGTGCGTTTTTAAAAATAATTTCTCACTGTGTGTTGTCCTGTGGCCTCCGCTGCATTAGCATGTTTTATTTACCTGCACTCAGCTCTCATCCATGCAAAGTCCCGCATCACCTAGATGCTATGTGCTAAAGCGCAACATCCACTTTTTACATGAGAATAGCAAAAAGATAATTTAGCTCATTCGTAGTTTGTTGTATTGGCAATGTAAAGCGCATGGGTTCCTCTTGAAATGTATACGTTCAGTGCACTGTATGATACTTTGGATAAAAGTGACAAACGCATAAATGTCAGTGTCATTTTGCGAACTGTTCTGAGTAAATACAGGAGTCGTACCGAAGTAACATTGCAGCTGCTTCTAAACACTAACGTTGATTTGCTCCCGCAGGCGATGGTGGAAATGGTGAACAACCTGCTGCAGCCGCAGGCACGGGCGGCATGGATGGGTCTCTCGACAGGAGACCAGCTGCGTGCCGCAACCATGCTGTTGGATACCGTTGAGCAGGGCGCATTCGTGCTCGCCGACAATCTGCTGAAAACTGACGTCGTGCAAGAAAACATGGAAAACATTCGTAAGTCACAAATCCAACGTATAATAACTCTGGATGATGTCAATCAAACATAATATGATTTTTAAGTGTCCTTTTGTGTGTTTGTCTTCATGTGGCACTTCATGTGGCTATTTACTGGTTGAGTAGCGTTTCCTTTAAAATGCTTCTATTCATTTCTATTTCAAGCATTAGATGCATAAATGAATTTAGGCGTATGCACTTCAGCATTTACTCACCCTCATGTCATTCCGTACCTGTATGACTTTCTTCTGCAGAACACAAAAGGAGATATTTTGAGGAACATTGGTAACCAAACAACATTGACTTCCATTGTATGAACACAAGACCACTAAGACATTTCTCAAAATATCTTCTTTTGTGTTCAACATAAGAAAGTCATATAGGTTTTAATTGTCATGTTCTATTTGGACATTACAGGACTGGGTGATAATGAAGCAGATTTTAATGCAGTGAGGAGTTTAATTTAACGTCATAACATTTCTCACTCTGGGAGGAACGGACACGTTTTTCCGAACAGCTCGCGTATGTTTGCGGACATTAGAGCGCAAAAGGAGCGTTCCCCGCATCAGGCTGTTGTCGGAGTGCGTGTTCCACTGGGGGGGGGGGGTGTTAGAGGATCAAGGCAGTATATCGCCTTTCCCTAAACACGGGGATTTAAGGGGGTCTGGCTGTCATGGAAACTCCAGAATGTAGGTCTGACATCTCTCCATGGAGATGGCTCGCATTTTGGGAATTAATAAAGCAGAATTTATCGTGTCTGGCATCAGATTTATCCCGATATTAAGGGATCCGGAGTTTGGTTTTCAGAGGGAGGCAGTCCCTCCAAAGAACTTTTTACGAGGTTATTTTATATCCTTCACACCGTGCGGCGATTAATCTGCGGGATTTGACACCTTTAGCAGACCTTCAGGCACTGTTTGATGGTGCTAGTTTGCAGCATTATAAGGTTTGTTTGGCCCGTGGGGCCGTTGAGCGGAGAAGCAGCCTTTGGTTAAAGGAACAGTCCGCCTCAAAATGAAAATTTGGGTATTATTTATTCACCTTCAAGTCGTTCTTCTGGACACAAGGAACATAATTATTAGTCTGTGAGTCGTGTGATATGTCAGTAATAATTTTACGAGAATTATTTGATGAGGTTCCTATTTTGTATGGATTTGTACGACATTAATTGTAAAAAAAAATTGTAAGAGATTATTTAATACGAATAGTTACAAAATTCCATGAGATTGTGTTGGATTGTCTTCTAAACCCTTCCAATTGCTGTTTTTCAAGGATGCATAAAACATTATGTAATAACATGTTTCTCTTAAAGGCACAATATGTACACTTTTTTTGTTAAAATATCCCAAAACCACAAGCAATATATATTGAATATATTGCAAGATGTATCCAACAATTTCTGAATTCTCAGTTTTAACCATAGGCACGCCCCCTTTTCATTCCGTCAGGCGTGTTTCTATCAAGCCCCTCTATTGGCTTGGTTTATAATGTAATGATTATAAAACTTTATTTTATTATGTCGTCCCTGAACATGATTTGAGTCCCATAGGAGTGATTTCCATCAGCATTGGAGGTCAAGACAACATCTCCCATCATTCCACACTCCTTAACAGCATCATAAAGCTAGGCTCTGTTTTATGGCCTCCAGGGCGAAAAATACATATTGTGCCTTTAAATCTCAAACGTGTTGCAGTAGATCGCTCATCACTCATGAGAGCTAGTGTTTTCTGTCACGTCTAAAGACGGCATGATCGAAGCAAATTCAGGGTATTTCAGTGAAAAGTAACGTTCAATTTGTTCCTCACACAAAGCTATCAAATGACAGATGTCATGGGTCATGGGTCGTATGGACCACCTTCAGTTTTACAGCCCCCATTTCACAGTATGGTTTTGTTGTAAATAAAAAGCGTATTGAACTTTATTCCTGTTGTACGGAAGAAAGAAGGTCATATGTGTTTTAAATGACATAAGGGCAGGTGAACGATGGCAATTTTGGTTAAACGACACAGCGCACCAATGCAGTGGCATTTGGAAACACAAGAGAAGATTTGTGGCATTACCGCATGATGACAGAGATGATGCTGAGGACACGGTTGTTTGGGGAAATAAAAGCCAGCGTGTATGTTTGTGTGGGATGTTCAGCGTTTGCCAAATAACCCTGAAGCCGTCGTTATCCTCCCACCCCTGGTTTAATATAATACGTCTGAAAAAAGGTGTAGCATTCTATTTAGATTTCCCTTTCAGATGGAGTGTGTTTGTGTGTGAGTGTTTGTCCTCACACTCATAATCTGGTGAGCAGATTTCAGGCGATTAATGTGCTATTTAAACCCACTTTGATTTCTCCGGAGGCACAACAGCATCTCAGCGCTATTTGCTGGTTTAAGCCATTCACGGTGATGCTGAAGAAATCGGAAAGTATTACCTGGGAGTGAGAATCTTTCTCTTTTGTCCTCTCGGTGTGGCAACATGTGAATGCGATAGAGCGGAAAGCCATTGGTTTCCACCCTGCCAGAGATTCAGCGCTGAAAAGAAATCCATGTGGGATTTTTAATGTTAATTTTGTTGTGATGTTCAGCCAGCTTCTTTTGAAGTCCTGTGGGAGAAGCTTTAGAAATGCCTAAAATTACAGCGGGAAAAGCAGATTGTACATCTCTCATAAACTAGTGTATTGATTGTGTTAATGTGTATAAATTGATCTCGATCAATTGATCTTCTCGGTCGTTTAAATGATTCAATCAACAGATTATTAATTTTTGCATAATTTGTTACATTTAAGTACCCATTAGCAGATTTTGTTGAACAACACAATGTGCAGTTTTCACATCTCCTTTTGCTCGCATGTGTGAACTTTGTTTCCTTACTTTTTTGTGTTTGCGTGTGTGTTCAGAGCTGGAGGTGGCCAGGATGAGCACAGACGGAAATCTTCCCGATCTGAGGTTTCCACAGACCGGAGGCCAGGGCAACGGCATCCACCTGTCAGCAAACACCCTTAAACAACATGGAAGAAACGGTATGAGACACGGTACCATCAGGCGTGGTTGAGGGCATAAGTTACATAAAGATAATATTTTTCTATTTATTAACTTTTAAATATTTTATTAAAATCACATATATTTAAAAAAAAATATATTACAATATATTTTTAGTAATTCATAAGGAATTGCTGCTTTTCATATATGTGACCCTGGACAACAAAATCTTTTGTGTCAATTTTTCAAAAATAAGCTCACAAGTAAATAAGCTTTCCATTGATAAATGGTTTGTTAGGATAGGACAATATTTGACCGAGATACAACTATTTTAAACTCTGGAATCTGAGAGTGCAAAAAAATTAAGATACTGAGAAAATCACCTTTAAAGATGTCCAAGTTTAGCCCTTACCATAGCATATTACTCACAAAAAGAACGTTTGTATATATTAATGGTAGGAAATTTACGAGATATCCCTATGGAGCATGATCTTTACTTAAAGGGATACGTCACCCTCTCATAGTAGGAAAAAATTCTGTATCATTTTTTTTGTTCTGTTGAACACCGAAGAAGACATTTTGAAGAATGTAAGACAGCAAACAGTTCTGAGGCACTTTTGACTACCATTGTCATTTTTCCTACTATGGGAGTCAATGGGGGGCAACATCTGTTTGGTTATAAGCATTCTTCCAAATATCGTTCTCTGAGTTTATTAGAACAAAGAAATGTATACACATTTGGAACAACTCGGAGGTGAGTAAATGATGACAGCATTTACAATTTTGGGTGAAGTATCCCGTCAATATCCTAATGGTTATTGGCATAAAAGAAAAATCTATCATTTTTACCCATACAATGTTTTGTTAGCTTTTGCCGGAGATATTCCCGGGCTACTTAAGACTGGTTATGTGATCCAGGGTCATATATTTTAAAATGCAAGCACTTTGTTCCAATATATACAAATATATAGCATTTTATTTTTCAGTGGATTCCCATATACTTTGTTTCATAAGGGATAGAACCCAGAGCTGCATGACATCACACAAACATGGTGTTGCACGCACGATATACTGATGATTTGATGTATCAACAAGTCAAAGTTTCTATATTATATGATGATAAAACCTGTTTACCAAATGTTTACAAAGACAGGTGTGTAAAACTGAGTAAATGGTCTATGGTGATTATCGAACACCTGCGAGTGTTGGTATAGCTGCGCCCTTTTGTTTCTTTTTGTTTAGAGATCAAATCCAAAAAGTAAAATCCCACATCTGATGTTTAATGTGATGTTGTTCACTCATGAAACACTGAGAACCGCCATCAACTGTTGGCAGGCCTGACTATTTACTTCTAGGTTTGGAAACGTGTGAACGGTTATTTTATGGTTTGGAAAACAGTGACTTTTTAAATATATCTTGGACGACAAATCATTTATTTTCGGAGTTATCGTTCAACTTTTATTAAGGTTTTGTTGAGATGTCAATGAAATATTGCAGTGTTACCATTGAGTTATTGTTGAGTTAGCATTCATTTATAATTGATTTAACGTTGAATGACATTTATGTTTTATCAGTCCTTTAAATTCCACAAATCGCCAGTCATTTCATAATGAATAACTTTTTGAAAGTGTGTGGAAACATCTACAACTACAAAATAACTCCTAAATTTCCTCCAACTTAACCAAATGGATTCAGTTTGTTCCGGGTTGTTCTGTACAGCCTTGAATCTAAGTATCATGTGACGTCCATCACCTTTTTTATTCAGACTTCATTATCAGTTCCAAACAGTCCAGAGATATTTCCGTTTTATGAAGCAGAAGACATTCAGCTTCCTTTCTTTATCAAAGGCCTCCTTCCCTCCAAAAAAGCCTGTTACCAACTGGCCCGTCTAGAGGAAACGCAAAAACTAGTTTTCATTTCTGGTGAGTCAGTGATCCCAGACTGCGGGGGAGCCGGCGAGGGGGGCGTTCTTTCGTTTCACCAAAAAGTGAGCGAGAGACGCGAAAATAACGAGCAGAACTGTTGCTTTTGTCCACGGAGCCAGTAAAGCGCTAATGGCATTTCAATGAAGCCGAATCAAATCGACTCGGTGGTTAGACGTTTTCTTCTTTTTTTTTCTTCCCCACTTGAAACCTTTGTGGCTTTCAGTAAATGCTGCTGAGGGGAACAAAGCATTATGGGTGAGTGCTGCCGAGAAGAACAAAGCATTATGGGTGTTAGGTATTCATTACATGATCTACTGAGTCTCATCTAATCAAAGCTGAAATGATTTCACTTCATTGCTCCTTTCCTCTCATATAACCTCTGAAACAGCATTTTGATGGCGTTGTGACAGTGTCTTCCAGCGCTGTAATAGATGCAATGAGCGCACGGTAATGAAAAAGCCTTTTTAATGAACTCTAAAGAAACATATGACAGCGCCCCGGTATATCCTATCGGGGCATTGTTCAACAACAGTTAAAACAAGTTTTGCTTTGTTGCACAGCCACTTTGGCTTTTTAAAGGGTTTAGTGACATCAACATCCCTTAAACAAGGACCAGGTTTAAAGGGATTGTTCACCTGAAAATGAAAATGTGCTGGAAGATAAATATGGCCCCAAGCCGTTCAAGAAAAGGGTGACTTTATCGTTGAAATTGTGGTCATTGGCGATTCATAAATAGCAATCTCAGATCTTCCATCTCTTTGAGGCAGATACAGGAAATACAAAAGTATTCCCTTTGGCTTTAAGGCGATATATTGAGATCTTATCAAGCCAACCGATCACTTTATGCAAGAAACAAAATATTATTTACAACGTCATTACCACCAATTTAAAGCCTCAGCTAAAGCGGTTCTAAACGAGACTGGAACACGATCTTTCTGTCACATCACACTGGTGTTCAATAATATAGTTTACTGTGATAATGAATTCACACTATAGTTACCGTTATATTTAGTTTACATTTCTTTGAAATCATGTTGCTTACACAGTAGGAAGCAGAATACTTTATTATGATTACATATGTAGCAGTCTATAAATAATTATTTAATTACATATAAATGACAATTTATTTGGTAAATAAGTTAAATGTTAATTTAG
The DNA here is from genome assembly GCA_006030095.1 of Triplophysa siluroides. NCBI lineage: Eukaryota > Metazoa > Chordata > Actinopteri > Cypriniformes > Nemacheilidae > Triplophysa > Triplophysa siluroides. Next base: position 513,732 of record VCII01000011.1, on the reverse strand, counting down.
TAAAAAGGTTGCTGAAATAGGATTAGAAACAACAATAAAGATGTAATATAATACCGCAGCAATATAGTATACAGAGACAAAAGGCCGACCAATTATCGTAATAAGAAAATTTGATATCATTTGGTGTTGAAAAGTATTTAAAACCTCATTAAGAACAACAATAAGGATGTAATATAATACAGCAATAATATCATATACATAATATATAAAACAATAGGCTCTGCAATTATCGTGATATGAAAATTTGATATTGTTTTACGATACTTTTTTATATTTAAAATATAAATTGGTGTAAAAAAGAATCCAAAACATCATCATACAGCAATAATATATACTGAAATAAAAGACTGTTTAAAGTCTTGGTGAAATTAAAAATAACAATTCCTATTATTTCATGGAATATTGTTTGTTTGTTATAAAAAGCTTATCAGTGTGGGCCAATCACTTTTTAAAATTCATGTGTCCTTCTAATCTTTAATCAAATTTGAAAATGCACTTCCACCCTATAGTGGCTATCGGTTTAAGATGACGTCAGTTGGACGGCTTGGGCTGGGCAGAGCCATTAACTCCTCCCCTTCAACTATCAGTCTGCTGCTAGTTTCAAAATGCAACGCCAGTTTTTATACATCCAATCAGATTGCAATGAAAAACACAAGCCCCGCCTACTCAGTTGATATTCCGTTGCACTCGGAAATGCATCAGAATACAGAAGTCAACACGATCAAATCTAACGGTTCACGGGGACTTTAAGAACAACAATACAGATGTAATATAAAACCGTATAATATTGTTTACTGAAGCAAAAGGCTCATCAATTATCGAACTGTGAAAATGTTTTACTTTTATACTATTCTTCTTTATTTCATTTTTGATTACTTTTAAATATCGGTAGATATTTTAAAAGCAAGTCAAACATCATTAAAAAGAACAAAGATGTAATATAATAGCACAATAATATCATATACTGAAACAAAAGTTTAGCAGTTATTATACCGTAGAAATTTGATATCGTCATAAGATACTTATTTTTTCATTATTTTATAATGTAAATTGGTGTTAAACAAATAAACCAAAACATCGTTACAACAATTAACAATTAAGATGTAATACAATATCGCAATAATATCATATACTGAAACAAAAGGCTCAGCAATTATCATAATAGAAAAACAGCACGTCTACATGAATAAGTGCGTGCACATGCCTGTAGCTGAGTACCTTTTCATTAATAAAGTGTGCTATATAAAATATCTACATTTGAAATGTGTACATATATAAAGACCCTTTAAAGACCTGTAAAGACATTTAAAGACCTAGGCTATATAAAGGCCGATAATGGCTGTGCATAATCTTGGTAAATCTAACAGCTACTTTCTGTCTCTTTCAGGTGAGATCCGGATGGCGTTTGTATTGTACAAGCATCTGGGTTCATACCTGTCCACTGAAAACGCCAGCATGAAGTTCAGCAGCGAGACGTTAAACACAAACTACTCCGTCATCGTCAACTCTCCCATCATAACAGCCGCCATTAACAAAGACAGCAACAAAGTTTACCTGTCCGACCCCGTCATCTTCACCGTCCGACACGTCCAGGTAAGAGTCCAGAGCTTCTTTGATTGTGTCTTGGGTTACACCTTATTTGCGTCAAAGATGAAAAGTTCTTTCCAGATTGTTGTGTTGGACCATATGTTTGTCCTTGCTTGGCTATTTTTTGGAGATAAATCTATCTCTCCAAAGCCACCTGGGTGAGTCAGATTAGTAATATGTCATGCAGAAGGCCTTTAAAATGATTTTGTACAACCGTGGCTATAGTCGCTGTACTTAAGTTTATATAAAAGAAACAATGGAAGTATATCTTCAATTAGAGAGATCGGTAAGGTGTGTATGTGTAATTGGTTTGGTAACCGTGGTGATGTGGAGATGAATAACAGACTGCTTTAACAGTCTCACCACGGGCTCCTCGGTCACACCTCCAGCATTTATACAGAATTATTTCTCTCCCACCTCTCTGACTTCATCAAAACACACAAATACACGGCACATACACAGGAAAGGCTGCCTCCAGCAGTGATTAGACGGGTTAAAAGACCTTGGGAACCTGATTTTCTGCATGTGGGAGGATGAGAGCAGCCTCAAACATAGAAAGAAAGTGCAGGTAATCGCAGGCCAACATGGATGTGTTTATTGTGATTGTCCTCCTTGGGCTGTACCAAAAAGATAACAAGCTGTTTCACGTGATGTTTCACCCAACAACAAATGACTGAATCTGCACAGATTTAGATCAAATGAATCTCTTTTTATTCTTGCTCAGTGGGCCTTGGTTTGTATTTCGACTACTTTATTTAATGAGCTTTGATTTCTTTTTAAATCTTAAAACCTAAAAACGGAGTCGTATCTTGCGGACCCACTTTGTCCCAGTTGTCACGAATTAATGAAAGACGGTACATAAAAACAAATAATAAAAACACGAATAAAATTTCGCATTACATAATCTGGAATATGTTTCACTTTTCTTACCTTACGTAACATAGTTTCTTTGAATAGGGAAAAAGTAGAAGTGCAGTTACCATGTTTTTGGGTGGATTGATACCGATTGTATAACCATATTTTATTTACAAATACCATGAATGGCAGGGCTGGACTAGGAGGAAAAAAAACAGCCATGAAAGGCCCTCCATCTATTCCATCCGTCTGCAACTGCGTTCCAGCCCGATCGCACTCGTGTTTTGCGTTCCGGGGTCCCCCTCCTTTTGTTCTCTTTCTTGCCCACGTTTAGGCCCGGCCCGCCGAGAAAAGTCCTTATACGCCTGATGGTTAATTATTTGTTAAATGAATTTGGGGTTACTATGGTTTTACCACAAATGACATAGTTAAACTATGGCTGCTGTTGTAAAAGCATGGTTCATTTTCTTAATGATGAAATCAAACAATCGGTTTGCGATTATGTGTGAAACCGTCACTGATCGGACCAAAGTACAGGATATTTGTTCAACTATTCCGGAAAATTGTTTAATCTGGGATAAAGTGAAGTGTCGATCCGGGGGAATACAGGGAAACTGTTTATTTGTGTTTGCGGATCTATACGATCCTTGACTTGGATCCAGGGGCCGTTTCAATAAGGAGGTTCAACCAACTCTGGTTAAACCTTGAACTCAGAGTTGGTTTACTTAGAAATTAGAAACTTGGAGTTTTTGGTTTCAGAACAGCTGATTTGAGTTAGTTCAATTTACTCTGGGTATCCCTACGTCTGTATTTATTCATTTCTTTATTCATGCACTTTATTTATACACTACGTGTATACGTCCATAGAAACTTATGCTCGGATGTAATACACGTACGGTGGCTGATGTTATTGATGTAAGGATGGATGAGATATATTTTGATATATCTAATTCACTGTAAAGAAAAACGGGAAAGGACAAAATTCCACTCGGGTCCTAAATTGCTCTCCTGAAATCAAAGTACATCCCAATGAATTAATGCAGCCTCTTCTGAATCCTCTATAAAAGCAAATGTAAGTCACTTAGATGGTCTCTGTGTGATCAAAATGTGTGCCTTGAATGACATTATTAATGAATGAATGAATGAGTTACACCACTTGCTCTTTAAAAGGGGAGGAGGTGGAAAGAAACTCTGGGTTTACCAAAGCAGACATGTTACTGCTACACTGCCTGGCACCAGCAAAAGATACTTTAAAATGTCTTTTTATCATTTGTTTTAAGTAATTCTGTGTTGTAAATCTTTTTTGTAACACCACCGTGAATATGACATGACTGTAAAAAGCATTATTTTTTAACATGGTGTTATTGTGTGCAAAACCATTTAAATACAGAACAAAAGTGGTACTTGTGAAAGATCACTTGGTCACGGCCTTTTGGAGGCTTCAAGTGACCATTTCTGTGCATATTTTGTGATATTATTATCAAATTTGAAACATTATTGTTAAATGTTTGGCACTGTTTGGCACGTTTCTATTATTTGTTTTATGATAAGGGGATAAAGTTGCATTCTAGTTCCACTATTCTTTGGCTTCCACAACTGTGTCTTATCTGTATTCTGACGTTTGGACACCAAATAGTCCCAACTGTTCTTCAGAAGATACCACAATTTCACCCTTTACCTCAAAAGCCTTCATAACCTATGCGTTTATCATAAATAAAGAAGCTCGAATGCAGTTTTGGACACCGCTTATGTATTTCCACAAATATGTTCAGTTCTGCCGGCATTAGCAGATGTATTAGAGCTTATCTGGATCTGATCTTTTCTGACCTCTCTGACCATGTTTTCTTCTCCATCAGCAGTCAGAAGAGAATTTCAACCCCAACTGTTCGTTCTGGAGCTACTCGAAGCGAAGCATGACAGGGTTCTGGTCAACGCAAGACTGCCGGCTGCTCGGAACCAACCGGACACACACCACCTGTTCGTGTACACACCTGACAAACTTTGCCGTGCTTATGGCTCATGTGGATGTGAAGGTAGTTTACAGACACTCGTGTGAGATGCAGTAGAAACCGAACATTTCTAGAAAAATGTGATAATCGAGTGTGCACCCTACACACACACACACAGTCGAATCAGCAGTAAATCATTTATCGGAATCAACAGGATTCAACAATCTTTCATCTTTTCTTTTCAACATTTCTTCATCCTAATGTAAACAAGTTAACTGTGGAAAGGGTCATATGTGGGTTTATTTAAGGTTATAAATTCTGTAGTAATATGTAATCATAGGGATTCTCAAAAACTGTTTGTTTTGGCTGATACGGATCTTAACAAACCAATTTTGATACCGATATTTGTCCCAGAGGACACCCAGGAAGTTTTACAGGTTTATGGCTCACATGCGTTTTGAGAAATCATGTATTTTTATGCCATAGCTGATATGTCAGTGATTTTAAACTCAGACAATAAATATCAGCAGCCGATACATCGGCACATGTCTATGTAATCTATATAATTCCAGCAATCCTGGGTAGTTTTCTAGCTCTGAGGATATTTTTCTCCAGAAGAAGTGTCAGTATTATGGACTGACGTGAGGTGTGTTGTTGGAGCAGATGTGTTTGTTGTGTTTCGGTGGAAAGGCCAACATGATCCATCTGACTGCGTGGTGGCGCTTGCGCTCCTCTTAATTGTATTGATGCTTTTTTAACCGATCACCTTTGAGTGCGGATTGTTTTTGTTTTGTCGCTGTTCTATTAAAGATCTACTGTTTTTTGTCTGACAGCCGGTGTATTCGGCTACACAATTGGCGACGGGGTTGTTTTTTGTGTCGGGACGGCGGGGGACCACAAACAGGGCCTCAGCCAGGTGCATTTAGTCTAAAAGCCTCATTTGCATTTTCCATTCAGAAGCGAAGTTCAGTTTTACCTAGAGAGAAACGAAAAGAATGAAACATAGAGGGGAGAATGTAAATTTGTACAGATGAAAGAAGGGACTCACTGTGTGTTGTGCGACCCTGCGGGGCGGCGTCAACACGGCCATGATTCTCAAGAGAGGGACAGAGAGTTGATCGGCGAAGGGAGTTTTGATTAGCAAGTGCGAAAGAGAACAACAGGTCTCCTTCAGGTCTTGCTGTGGGAGAAGTAAAAAGTCGCCCTCTTAGATTTCGTGCACACTGAGTGAGTGACTACGTTCACACTGCCACCAAAATCAGATTTTTTTTGCTCATATTCGACCCAGATCTGTTAACTGCGTGACAGTGTGAACAGGACAAACCACATGGAATCCGATCTTTTAAAATCTGATCTGAGCCACTTCCATATGTGGTCCTAAATCAGATACAGGTCTGATGTTTCGCAATGCCACCTAAGTCTGAGCGGTCATGTCGGAATTCATGTGACTTTTGCGTCATTGTAGATCGACTTGCGTCATGATTCTGCGCTGATTTAAAGCTTCACACGCTATTCTTTTGACGGAAGTGCACTTGGTTGCCAAACATTAAGCATCAGATTATAAACATAAACCCTTGCACTGTCTGCCGCACGTGAGCCGCACGATGCGATGCAACAAATGACTATAGAATCCGTTATAATAAGAAATTTTGCCACTGGATACAGCGCGATGCTTTCGTCTTTTATCGCTTTGCATCCACCACTCGCGTGCATGTTGACACGGGGGTAAATCCTAAACTATAGGTGTGTTCTGCTACATGCTTGGACATACTCTAAATACTCTAAAATCCCACCACGAGAATAATCCGCTCAGCACCGCTGACTTGACCCATACTTAATTCTGTATGAAAGCGTGCTGCCTGTAATGTGTTATTGTTGTTTCGCGCATGCGATTCAGTTTATAACCATCACCAGTTCACACTGGAATCTGATATTCGCCACATTTTAAAAATAGGGTGAACAGCCGAACAAAAAAGAAAATTGGAATTGAGCATTAAGGCTTGCAGTGTGAAGGTAGTCATTGAGTACCAAGAGATGAAGACACACCCACACCAGGCATGGAAACACCCATCAGGCTTAGCCACACCCACACCAGGCTTAGCCATAGACATTTTTGGTATTGGAACACCCTTTTAGCCACACCCACTCCATGCATAAAACAACTGTGCAACATGTAACATGGACACACTCACATGACCCTAAGCCACACCCACACCAATTGTCTTTACAAAGGTAGGTTCAGAACTTAACAACTGTGTAGACGGGTTTAATTCGGTCTTATCTTTCAACACATCCATCCTTTCTTTATGTATAATTCCGTCCGATCAGTTTCACCGTCAGAATGTTTAAGAACAGGAAACATGAAGAAGCTTTTCTGAACCCGTGAGAGCATTCGAGTGAGACCTCACAGACAGCCACTCGCGTGTGTGATAGAGAGAGAGAGCCGTGTAAGTGAAAGCTGTATTAATGTACAGATCGACGTGTGGTAGCGAGAGAAAGATAGTGAGTCTGGGGACAATGTTAGGCATTTGTCATCCATCAATCCTACAGGAGGTAGAGAGCGGGAGAGAGGAAGCTGGTCACCATGGTTACCACATGGTCTCATTATAGAGGTGTGCATGTGTGTATCAGGTGTGAGAAATCATACAGAATTCATCAGTTGAGGAGTTAAGATATCGCGTGGTGGAACGGCAACCGACTACGGCAACCGAACTTTCAGTACATATGATGTCTGAAGGGAATATTTGTATAGTGTTTGTTTGTAATGCCCCTGGGATGTGAGGTGCATGGTAAAATGGAACTCTAAATTTGGTTTGGGTATTTGTTTACTAAATAAATTATTTGGCAAAAAAAGGCTAACTACAGTGTATCAGAGAGTATGGGATTTGTTCCAATATATGAAATTCATTTAATTTATCTTCCAAGCCTGACTTCAAGAAACAAAATCGTGACAAAGTAATTACAGTAAATAATGGTGCTGGTCTCGGGTTATGCATTTAAAGAAAGCAATTAGTCTCAGTTATTGGTCTAAATAGCCTTATAAAAACTCCTCTGTTTATTGCACAGATTCTGTGTCATGAACTTCACACATTTTGGCAAATCCAGCGACAAGTTCTAAAAGTGTTTAAGCTTAGCGTAAGCAAACTATTTTTTTGTCAAAGGTTAACTATTTCTGCCACCCAAAAACTTATTTTAAAACTCCACCGAGTGTATTGTACACATTATTTTGTACATAGAATGAAGCAGTAATTTATTATTTGTAATACATTTTTCTCTTATAGCATTTCTTTATTCCTTTTTTTTCGTTTTTAGCATTCAGTTCAAGCACAATAGTCACAAATGTCAATATTTGCTAACAAAGATCCAAAATATCTCAATATATATATATATATATATATTTAAGACATTACATTATTGTTGACCTTACAAAAAATCTTTACATGTTCAAAAACCTTATAGTATATATATATAAGATTTTTTTGAAGGTCAACAATGATGCAACAATAATGTAATGTATATGTATATATATATTTAATATTTTGTTCATTTATTTTTAATAACCATATTTGAATGTATAGCTTTCAATGGCCCACAGTCCTTTTCATCTTATTTTCTGTGTACTTTGTAAACCCAAAACATTTTTAAATAACAAAAAAAATATAATGGATATTCATTTCTACTAATGGTAGAAAAAAAATCATTTTGCGATCTAACTTGAGGGGGCGTTAAAAACAAATATTGTACTCTCCAGACATCCCCTTTGGCCACTACTGTACTCAAGATGCATTCACAGGCCGAAGACATACATTTGGGCATCGTTTTCATCTACTGTACATTACATAATATTAATTATTATTGTTTAGATGTTTGCTAACTTTATTTTAGTACTTTAGCTTGACAACAGTTGCTCATTAAAAAGTTTCAAAAGTTAAAATAATGCAGCAATAAAGCTTCTCTTTTAAATATACTTATTACCCTTTGTGTTTGTGCATGAGTATATGTGTGTGTGTGTGTGTGTGTGTTTATAGACACATAGATTTACTTTAGCTCAGCGTTGACTCTATAAAGTCTGAGGTCTAACTGTGAATTCTGCTGAGCAGGGCTTTAAGACTTGATTTACTAACAGCACTATATACAACACACACACATATACTCACTGTGCGTATAATGTAGAGGAGATATAGCGCTCAAGGGTGAGTGAGCCTCAGGAAGACTTATGTGTTATGTGCACCACAGCCCTCTGGGACACACACACACACAAGCTGTGTACTGTTACCTATGCGGTGCTCTTAAATATTCATGAGGTGTGTTTTTTAGAAGTGCTGAGATCCGGTCTTCCAGACTCAAAGTCTTCTGGGATGTGTCCTATATCAGCTGTTCTCTTTTCCCTTGGCTGTGTGCTCTCTGTAGGGACCCTACAAAGGGAGTCCAGCAGGGAATCAGTGACAGTTGCCCACGAGATCTGAGAGTTTAAACAGCACACCGTTAATAAATCATACTCACTGTCATGCGCCTTAAAAATGTGTGAAAAACAGCAAAGAATGTATTTTCCTTACTAGTGAGGTGAGGTGAAATATGATTGGTGTTGGGGAACCTACTTTGAAATTGGAACCTCCAAAGGTACAAGCTACACATAACTCAAGCAATGCTTCTTAAAACTAGCTAGTAACGCTAAAGGCATTTGATAGTGAATTCTGTCTTTTTTGCGCCATTACTGTCACCAAACAGAATTGCAAAAGTTATTCGTTTTCCAAGAGTAACTGGTGTGGGGTTTATGCTAAGTTAGACTAATTGCTAAGCTAGTTGGCAAACAATTCAAACCCAATCGAAACCATCATAGAAATTCTAATGGTTTCCATTAAAATACCATTATAAAATCATTACAAAATGTATTTTTGTAGTGTGTTTTGGGCATTATTCTATTAGGATTTAATGGTGTCCTATCGGTTTCCATTTGCCACACCACCAAAAGAATCCATCACATACAGGTAGACACCATTATAGTTTCTATTAAAACAAATACAATTCACATTACAATCATTAAATCGATTACATTTTCTGTTGTGTTTTGGGCAGGGTCCCCTGCTGAAAAAACTATAGAAACCATTACAGAAATCCTATTGGTTTCCATTAAAATACCATTATGAACCATTAGCTTTTTCCATTAAATCCATTACAATCCATTATTGTTTTGCGCATTATTCCAGTAAAATTAAACATCCCACCAATATATTCCATCACATACCAGTAGAACCATTATAGTTTCCTTTGAAACCAATACAAATCCCTATAAAACCATTATAACTTATTTAATGGTTTCTATCGTTTTTTTTCAGCAGGGTCCCTATAGTTTATAGTTTTTTTTCAGCAGGGGTTGTTGTTGCAGGGTGTAAGATAACCCCCTGCTAAAAGAAAACAATAGAAACCCAACATAAACCATTACAGAAATTCTAAAGGTTTCCCTTAAAAAAACACTATGAACCATTAGCTTTTTCCATTAAAACCATCACGAAATTTCAATCTGAAGTCCTTATGTCTCGTGTCTGAAGAGAGGAGCTAGAAAGTAAGAAGAGGATGCAGATACAACAAGGATGCACATGTGGTAATAGTTGTTGCCACCATGCCCTCAGGGTACATCAGTTTGAGAACTTTGTTCAAAAAAAGTCATGACTCTGCTTTCTTTATTTGGGGCACAATGATACCTGTCTTTGCAAAGTCAGCCGTATTGACTTCAGACAGATTAATGTTTTAACACAATTACTCTTTTGTCTTCTGACGTCCCCTGATACTTTAGGTTGCGTCACAGTGTACACTACAAAGTTCATCACCACTGTAATCTTTCTTTCTTTCTCTTCGTAGACGGCAGACCCCGTGCACGATTTGTTGTTGGACGTCATCACGTGGGTGGGCATCCTGCTGTCTCTGGTGTGTCTGCTCGTGTGCATCTTCACCTTCTGCTTCTTCCGCGGCCTGCAGAGCGACCGCAACACCATCCACAAGAACCTGTGCATCTCGCTCTTCATCGCCGAAACGCTCTTCCTCACGGGGATCAACCGCGCAGACCAGCCTGTACGCCTTTACACCTCACATTCTCCGCCTTACACTTTTACCTTACACCTTTCATTGCTCAAAAACTCAACAGCGCAGACCATAATTTGATCAATTGACGTACTCGTTCGCTAATACGTCAGTTTAGCACCCTTTCAAGACAGGAAGTAAGGTTGAAATGGACAGGAAGAGAGATGATGTTTTAAACGGCTGACTGCCATTTTTGTAGCTTCAAGAGAGGGTGAAATAGAGGGAGTCTTTGTGTTTCATGCAGGTTTAATGGATGGTATTCAGTGTGTGTGTGTGTGTGTGTGTGTGTGTGTGTGTGTCAGAGACTAGTGGAGGAACATCATACATGATTCATAATCTTTAAACTCTATTATTTAATATTTTTCAATTATCTGAGCAGGTGCTTGAGGTCACTGAGCAGCATCCATCAATGTCCATGTCACACAGCACCTCGAGAGAGAGTGTGTGTGCTTCAGTCAGTTGTACTGTCAAGACAAATGTGTCTCCAGATGGAAACAAAGCATAATTATTTTTATTTTTTTTATTGTTAAACTGTAAAACTTATTTCAGTTGTAGATTTAGGGTTCAGCTATGTGGAGATTTAGCGGCATCTAGTGGTGAGGTTGTGAATTGCAACCAACGGCTCACTCCACCCCTCACTTTCGAAGCACTGCGGCGGCTCTGACAGGACAAAGATGTGTCACTTTTTCGCTTCTTTGCTGAAGGAGATAACATATTTACGAAACACGCTCTGTTGAGCAGTTTGTCCATTTAGGGCTACTGTAGAAGCAAAATGGCGAATTCAATGTAACGGGACCCGCGGTTAGTGTAGATAGAAATAGCTCATTGTAAAATAGTAAAAACATAACGCTTCCTTATGTAATGTTTTTATACACCTCTGAACACATAGTAATGTATATTATATTGCATTTCTGTCAATAGATCCTCGGAAAAATGACACACTGGACCTTTAACAATAGAAGTCTATGATAAGCCCACTTTTCGTTTTGTGTGTGTCACGTGTTTATGGTTTTTTCCCCAACGTAAAAGAAAACGCAAGAATACTCAATTGTGTAAGTGATGTTCTGCATGTATGTTTCAGATCGCCTGCGCCGTCTTCGCTGCTCTTCTGCACTTCTTCTTCCTGTCTGCGTTCACGTGGATGTTTCTGGAAGGCGTTCAGCTCTACATCATGTTGGTAGAGGTGTTTGAGAGCGAGCACTCGCGCAAGCGATATTTCTACATGGTGGGATACGGCGTTCCTGCCGTCATCGTGGCCGTGTCTGCCGCCGTGGATTACCGCAGTTACGGGACTGACAGAGTGTGAGTCACACATAGTCACAGCGGTACACAATGTGTGTGTGTCAAAGCAGGGTTAAGTTTTAGTCTAATGCTGTGGAAATTAAAGTTTGAATAATTAAAGAAACTTTCATGTGTCATCCTCAGAGGCGACCTGTAGTGTTTTTTCCTCAGTGTCTGTGATTCATGAGTAACACATCTCTCTTTTTGTACTCAGGTGCTGGTTACGTTTGGACACTTATTTCATCTGGAGTTTTATAGGTCCTGCCACACTCATCATCATGGTAAGCAGATCCGAGTATTGAATTTCCAGATTCATTCTAGAACTAAACCCTTCAGACTACCATAAAACTTCATGTACCCTACATTCATGAAAGCTCTTGAAAGATGCTGATATATCTCACTGCCCTTCAGAAGGATTTACAATTTGTATGAACGTACTAAATAAAACTCTAAACAAAATGAGTTTATTTATGATTCTTTTTAGTTTTTTAATGATAAATATCTTGTAGTTTCTGCAAGGTCTCTTTAAACTAACTAACGCACTCCCGTGACTCTCTTTCTCCCAGCTGAATGTGATCTTTCTCGGAATCGCACTATACAAGATGTTCCACCACACCACCATCCTGAAGCCTGACTCTGGTTGCCTTGACAACATCAAGTAAGCCTGACAAATGAGTTGACTCATTGAGGGGTGGAGCCTATGAGAGATGCAGTCTGATGGGTGGGGTCTTGTGAATGGTGGTGACTAATAGGAGGGGTCTGTGGGAGCTGAGGTTTGTGAAGGAGAACAATAATAGGAGTCTTTAGGAGTTGAGGTCTTTAGGGGTAAAATCTAGGATGAGTTGAGTCTGTAGGAGGTGAGGTCTGTGTGGTAAAAAATGGGTGTAGTCTGAGAGGGGGAGGATACTGTATGGAGTCAGGAATGAAAAGGAAAGAAAAAAATGGGTCTCGGAAGGTGAGAATATGGGTGAAGTCTGAGATCGTTGGAGTCTGTGGGAGGTGACGTCTGTGAGGTGGAGAATATTGGGTGGAGTCTGGAATGAAAAGGGGAAAAATGGGTTAAATCTATGAGGGAAATAATAATGGGTGGAGTCTGTTGGGGGTGAAGTCTGTGGAGTAAAGGAAAAAACGGTGGAGTTGGAGAGGGGGAGGATAACGGATGGAGTCGGGATGATAAAGGAAGAAAAAAGAATGGGTGGAGTCTGGGATGAAAAGGAAAAAATGGGTGGGGTCTGCGAGGAAAATGATAATGGGTGGAGTCTGCTATGGGTGGAGTCTGTGAAGGAGAGAAGGAAAGTATCAGGTGGAGTCTGGAATGAAAAGGGGAAAAATGGGTTAAATCTATGAGGGAAAGAATAATGGGTGGAGTCTGTTGGGGGTGAAGTCTGTGGAGTAAAGGAAAAAAGGGTGGAGTTGGAGAGGGGGAGGATAACGGATGGAGTCGAGATGATAAGGGAAGAAAAAAGAATGGGTGGAGTCTGTGGGAACATAGGTCTATGGGATTGTGATGGGTGCAGTCTGTAGGTGAGGTTTGTGATGGGAGAATAATGGGTGGAGTCTGGAATGGGTGGAGTCTGTGGGAACTCAGGTCTATGGGATTGTGATGGGTGCAGACTGTAGCTGAGGTTTGTGATGGGAGAATAATGGGTGGAGTCTGGAATGGGTGAAGTCTCTGGGAACTTAGGTCTATGGGATTGTGATGGGTGCAGACTGTAGGTGAGGTTTGTGATGGGAGAATAATGGGTGGAGTCTGGAATGGGAACTCAGTCTATGGATTGTGATGGGTGCAGACTGTAGCTGAGGTTTGTGATGGGAGAATAATGGGTGGAGTCTGGAATGGGTGGAGTCTCTGGGAACTCAGGTCTATGGGATTGTGATGGGTGCAGACTGTAGGTGAGGTTTGTGATTGGAGAATAATGGGTGGAGTCTGGAATGAAAAGGGGAAAAATGGGTTAAATCTATGAGGGAAATAATAATGGGTGGAGTCTGTGATAGGTGGAGTCTGTTGGGGGTGAAGTCTGTGGAGTAAAGGAAAAAAGGGTGGAGTTGGAGAGGGGGAGGATAACGGATGGAGTCGGGATGATAAGGGAAGAAAAAAGAATGGGTGGAGTCTGGGATGAAAAGGAAAAAATGGGTGGGGTCTGCGAGGAAAATAATAATGGGTGGAGTCTGTTATGGGTGGAGTCTGTGAAGGAGAGAAGGAAAGTATCAGGTGGAGTCTGGTATGAAAAGGGAAGAAAAATATTGGGTGGAGTCTGGAATGAAAAGGGGAAAAATGGGTTAAATATATGAGGGAAAGAATAATGGGTGGAGTCTGTTGGGGGTGAAGTCTGTGGAGTAAAGGAAAAAAGGGTGGAGTTGGAGAGGGGGAGGATAACGGATGGAGTCGGGATGATAAGGGAAAAAAATAGAATGGGTGAGTCAGGAAAATGGGTGGGGTCTGCGAGGAAAATAATAATGGGTGGAGTCTGTTATGGGTGGAGTGTGAAGGAGAGAAGGAAAGTATCAGGTGGAGTCTGGAATGAAAAGGGGAAAAATGGGTTAAATCTATGAGGGAAAGAATAATGGTTGGAGTCTGTTGGGGGTGAAGTCTGTGGGGTAAAGGAAAAAGGGATGGAGTCGGAGAGGATAACTGATAGAGTCGGTGTGAAAAGGGAATAAAAAAGAATGGGCGGAGTCTAGGATGAAATGGAAAAAATGGGTGGAGTCTTTGAGGGAGAGGATAGGCGTGTTGGCTTCATGCGGCACCGCAAGAACAGACAGGCGGATGACATCAAAGCAGAGCACGAGTGATTTGAGACTAAACTCCCTCCTGTCAGTTCTTGAGACAATGCATGCAGCCGAACAAGCCTTATATCGGTTGGAGTCTGTGAGGGAGAGAATCTGGTGGAGTCTGACAAGAAAAGAGAAGAACAAAAATGGGTGTAGTCTGTGAGGTGGAGAATAATGGGTGGAGTCTGTGGGAACATAGGTCTATGGGATTGTGATGGGTGCAGACTGTAGGTGAGGTTTGTGATGGGAGAATAATGGGTGGAGTCTGGAATGGGTGGAGTCTGTGGGAACTCAGGTCTATGGGATTGTGATGGGTGCAGACTGTAGGTGAGGTTTGTGATGGGAGAATAATGGGTGGAGTCTGGAATGGGTGGAGTCTGTGGGAACTCAGGTCTATGGGATTGTGTTGGGTGCAGACTGTAGCTGAGGTTTGTGATGGGAGAATGATGGGTGGAGTCTGGAATGGGTGGAGTCTGTGGGAACTCAGGTCTATGGGATTGTGATGGGTGCAGACTGTAGGTGAGGTTTGTGATGGGAGAATAATGGGTGGAGTCTGGAATGGGTGGAGTCTGGGAACTCAGGTCTATGGGATTGTGATGGGTGCAGACTGTAGGTGAGGTTTGTGATGGGAGAATAATGGGTGGAGTCTGGAATGGGTGGAGTCTGTGGGAACTCAGGTCTATGGGATTGTGTTGGGTGCAGACTGTAGCTGAGGTTTGTGATGGGAGAATGATGGGGAGTCTGGAATGGGTGGAGTCTGTGGAACTCAGGTCTATGGGATTGTGATGGGTGCAGACTGTAGTGAGGTTTGTGATGGGAGAATAATGGGTGGAGTCTGGAATGGGTGGAGTCTCTGGGAACTCAGGTCTATGGGATTGTGATGGGTGCAGACTGTAGTGAGGTTTGTGATGGGAGAATAATGGGTGTCAGGAACTCATAATTGTGATGGTTGTCATGGGTGGAGTCTGGAATGGGTGGAGTTTGTGGGAACTCAGGTCTATGGGATTGTGATGGGTGCAGACTGTAGGTGAGGTTTGTGATGGGAGAATAATGGGTGGAGTTTATGGTGGCTGGAGTCTGTAGGATGTTTCGACAGTGAGACATGAGGGATGTGTTTGGAAAAGTGTTTAGTAACAGTCATTCCTCTGCGAATCTCTTTAGTGCCAGTAATTGTTCAGAAATGACACACATGTGGCCCTATTGAACATCATCTCAAGAGCGGATATTGTTCATTTATCATTTTACTGTAGCGGGTTGAGGTAAGAGTAGAAGTGGCACAGTGTGTGTGTGTATTCTGTGGGGAAGATGTTGTTACGTGAAGATCTGTGTTGTTTCACAGAAAAGAGCAGCAGACATTCTGCACAAATTAACCTCCGCATGCACATGAATATTCATCATCGCAGCCACACAGCAGCCACTCAGGAGAGCAGAGCTTTAAAAGGGCTATAAATATGCAAATGTATGGCTGTCCCTTTAGATCCAACTTAGTGCACACGTTACTGTGTGTGTGTGTGTGTGAGCTGAATGGGAATCAAACTGAATCAATGATCTTGTAGAATCTGTGCCCTGAATACAGCCATATTTTACAGTGGATCGCTCTCTTTGTGCATCTGTGATACAACGATCTGTCCTCTTATGTCCCTGTCTATTGGAGCATTAAGATGCTGATGAAAAACTGATTCAGCCAAACACATTCATAAACATCGCCATCCTGCATAGATACTTCTTAACATTCTTTAATAGAGTTCAAGGCTTGAAGCCAACCCCACAACTCTTAAGATGAATCACAACATAAACTTTGAATCGAAGCAAAAAGGTCGTATAATATCATCAACAGGAACGAAACATTGTATTTGTTTTCTTGTATAAGTGAATAAAGTACTTATCGGAGGCCATTGTAGCTCATCTAGACATAGACATAGACATAGTCTTCAACCTCGGGAGAAATACGAGAGAAGTCTTCAGCGAAGATTTCCATTTGCTCTCCATTGAATCACATGATTTATCTCATTTATCTTTCTTATGAGATTTGAGGGCTGTCTAGCAGTTTGTCATTTCAGAAGTGACGGGGACAGACATGTCAAGAGAACACGCTTGACCAATAAAGTGTGGGGGTCACATCCCTGACATGTCTGTGCACTTTGATGTAGAAAATTCTATGCAAAATTTAAATAGAATAATTTGTTGGCAAATGCTGTTATTTCTCCAATGAAAATTCTCTTATATTTGACTCACCCTCATGCCCTTTCAGGTGTATATAACTTCATTTCCTAGCTAAACTTAAACATTTAGTTTTGTCTTAAAATATCATCATGTTTTTATATGAAATTCCATCATTACTCCTTTGAGTTGGTAAATATCTTATCCACATATCTGAAGAAATTAAAGGAACTCAAATAGACCACTTTTGAAAACGTAAGCAACACAGATCGAACTATGAACCAAAAGAACTTCCTGTTTCAGTGTTTTGACACTACACAAACGTTTGAACTAAATAAACCAACAGAACATTTATAACCGAATCAAAATGTCTTTAAGACAAATTAATATCTTTAAGATTTAATTAAATGTACAAGGTTTAAAAATGAAATAATTAAAAATCAAACCAGAAGTTCTTCTGGATCAGTGTTTTCATCTTGCGAAGTGGTCTATACTGTACATCTGGGGCGCAATGCGACAAACAGTGCCGATCCTAGACATCTGGGGGCTCTAAGCAAACCTTTGTGAGTGGCCCTTGTCATTATAGTTCAAATGAGATAAACATAGCTGAAAATAAGAAATCAATTCACAAACTTAAATGAATAAAGATTGTAAGACAGAAACATTAGACTGACAGTAAGAACAATCAAGTATAAAAGTAAATTCACATTTCGTTCCACATGTATATACTTTACCTAAAATAAAGCGTGGATCTGGAACTAGCTGCCCCAAAAAACTTGAAGTCCCAAATGCGGTGTGTTTTTACTAACCAAACGAGTGATCATCAATATAAAGGATGATAAATATAGTTTACTCAAGCATACAAAAACACAATCATTCTCTTAATGTGATGACAGAAATATCACATATAGTCATGGGAAAACGAAAAGCACAAGCCTTGTGTGCGTCCGGTGTAGACACGTGTGAGGGTAAATTATGAGAGATTTTTCATTTTTAGGTGAATTGTCTCTTTAAAACACAAAGCTCTGTGATCATAAGAACAGCAGAGGGGATGAGTTTGATTAATTCAAGAACGAGGGTCTTATTAAAGCCAGACCTCCTCCATGAGCTCTCGGATTAGATGAGATCATTCTTATAATCAGACGTTCTATTCATGCTAATAATCAGATGATTATCTTCTGTTGTTCCTAATTTTCATATTCGGCTGTATTTGTTTGATCTGTTTGAGTTTGGTTACTCAAAGAACACAATAAGCAATGTCTGGCGATCACAAAGTGAGAAATTTGATTCACATCGACACAAAGGGAAATACATTTATGTCACTTGATTTATTTTTGTTTTTTATTTGGAATTTAATAGACTATCATTTTCAGATTTATACCGACTAAAAATGATGGCACTAGCGCCGGCCACCACATGTCTGTAAGACATGTAAATGTACATTCAGTTTGCTGTTTGCAACAAGGCCTCGCATATTTACATCAGTTTATATATAAATAAACATATTGTAAAGCAGTCCTTCCCACTGACCGCCCACTAACAGCCACGCAAATATATACTGTATAACACATTATAGTCTCCAGCGACTGACATATTTTTTCAGTCACACAGTGTGTACCATCAGCTTTGTGTATGTTTGTGTGTTTTTTTAAAGTTGGGTGTGTTTTTATATACTTGAGTTTTGGTTTGTAGTGTGCATCGACTTTTCTGCCGTTGTCCATGATATGATTTATAACTGCTCTCTAAAAGATTTAAACGTGCTCTTGTGTGTTTGATGTGATTTATATGGCTATTTGGAATGGCCGGTTATTAACCGCAAACCAACCTACAGCTGACCCGCTGCGCTCCCAGAGGTCACAACCTCATCGCCTCGTCTCGAGTCCAGATATACCATGTGCCTTTATCTGTGTGAGACCACCAGAACCCATCACAGATAAAGTCTAGCTGTAGTCAGTTGTGTAGTTGTGTTTCATCAGATCTTGGTTAAAAAGACATTTTAAAAATAAGAGATTAAATTGGTCAGTATTAATGTGACACATTCACATCCTATTTATATTGTTTTCACTACAGGAAAAAAATACATTATTAAAGTAATGATAAAAAATAATAACAAAACATAAATAATACAGTAATATTCAATAAAGATTTTTTTCATGAACAACAATAAATCTATAATTTATAAAATATAATTTTGTTTATTATTATTTATAGAATATCATTTTTTAAAGAATACTATTTTATTTATTATTCTTTATAGAATATAATTCTTTATACAATATAATTGTATTTATAGCAATGAGAATAATACTAATAATAACAACAATAAATAAATAATAAGAAAATAAAATAAAATAAATAAGATAATATTCAATAAATAATTAATTTTCATGAATAACAATACATAAGTAATAAATAAAATAATATATTAAAGCAACGCAATGTAAAACATTTAAAATATTCTATATTATTAATAAAATATAATTCCTAATAGAATATTAATTTATGTATTATTATTTATAGATTCAACTTTTTATCGAATGTTATTTTATTTATTATAATTTATAGAATATTATTTGATTTACTATTACTTATAGAATATATTTGTTTACAGAAAAATACTTAAGTTAATAAAAAATGTCAGTACTGAGATTTTTAGGAGACATGCTTGATTGTCATAAAATTGTCATAAAAATAATGCATAGATATGGTTCTGAATACAGATCTATATTATTTGTTTGTTTGCTTGAGATGTTTGGAGTAATGTTTTGGGTGCAGTAGTCGTCTTTTTCCCTTCAAAAACATGACAAGCAATTTATACATTCAAAATGTATAGTCTGTCTGTCCTGGAAAAAATCTATTAAAATAAAAAGCTTACACCACCTGCCACAGATCTAACGCTGAATGAGCAGACAGTAAGCTTTGAGATAGAGAGAATCCATCACGATTGAATATAAAGTGTCTTCATTCATTTTGTCCAGGGATTTAAGTATGGAGTGTTGAGTAACAGCTGGGTTTTTGTTGCTTTATGTTTAGTTATTTTATGTGTTTAATTGTAGTTATTATTTTAAACATTTTCTGTTTCTCTGTGTCATTTGTTTATGTTCTGCCGTTGCGTTTGTCCAGCTATCAGTTATATGACGGCTGTGTCATTGTGGAGTGGTGCTGGTAAGATCAGTCTCTTTCTGGACGTTTTTCCACCCGTTCCTCTTCCTCCTCATCTGTGTGTGTGTGCTTTCATCAGCATATATCTCTTGTAGCTTTAAGTTTGATGCATAAGAAAAATCTGATTTGTTACAGAAAAGCTTTTACAAAACCACAAGCTTTACATCAGCTTAAACCCAACCCCCACCCCCCCGAACGTCTTGCCCTGCAGTGTAAGCCCAATTTCTGCTTTTTATCAATCTAGGGACGCCCGTCTGTGGTGATGTGCAGAATGTCACAGATGCCGTCTATATATTAAGCGTTTTCAAATGAAGAGCGTTCATTTAACACATTCTGAGGAGACGAGACGCTCCTCGGAAGTTAAATCGGCACTTGGAGGACATTACTCACGTTCTGTCAAGACTTTCTGCCTCCAACTTAACTCAATTACGCCTGCCATCGCGATGCAAATTCGCTGGTGGAGACGAAATGAGACGATATGACAAATTGCTGCTAATTCACTTAAATGGTTTAAAAGCAGTTCCAGGCGTCTTTTTATCATAATTCACTTTCATTTTTCATGTTTAACCCCGCTGATGAGCAGAGACGGTACCTGAGGGAGGAACTGCGTTTCGGTCGCGGAAAATCTCCCGGCAGGACGTCCTTAACCCGACGGATCGCCGCTATCCCATTCAATTACGCTTTAAATGCACCCAAGTGTGTTAGAGAGAGAGGGCGAGCGAATGAAGATCTGAATATCTTCAGGAAACGAGAAATAAAGCACGTGGGAGATCTTGTCTCTCTATCGAGCACAGTATTTATGAAGGTATTATCGTCTGCTTTATAGGTTATACGGGCTTATAGTCAAGCGTTCCTCTCTTTCGGTCGGTTGATATTTTTCATACGCTTCCTTTAGCTATAATGGCAACACAAATACCCCCCTGAGTGTTCACAGGTCAATCAACCCCATTAAATGCCCCGTCATTAAGATCGACACATGAAAATGATGTTTAATAGTCTCCACTTGAATTCCATCAATCATTTATTTTGGTGTACACCTGGTGTGGTTATTAGACTTCAGTGTAATGTGTGTGTGATAATTACCCCTGACACCTGTGCATCTCTGTAATAGCCCCAGTGTTGCTCTGTCTGCCTATGAGTGTGTGTGAGAGAAATGGGTTGTTTTTGTAAGCGGTTTTGTTGACTAGCCGTTGATTGGTCGCAACAAATTGTTTGCAAAATAAAAAAAAAAAAACGTTGTTTACATAATATATGTGTGTGCTGTGTATAATTATTATGTTTATACAAACACACACACACACGTGCTTGTATATATTTCTGAAATATTTACGTTTATATACATTTTTATATTTGTATATCTTTTTTATATTATGTATACATATTTCATATATAAATATATATATCTTGTAAAAATTATACGTGCATGTGTGGGTGTTTTTATTAACATTATTATCATTAGCCTTAGTTTAAAGATGCGATGACTTTTGGTGAAAAATAAACACAGTTCAGGTATTAAGAACATTAATATCTGTCTTCAAGTGTCCTTGCCTTTCACATTTTTGCATTAAATGTGTTTAAAAAGACGTTTCATCAGAATGATGGTCACTCTTGATTTGGTTTTTGAATCATTTTGGGCAATTGCATACATTTTGATAGATATTTTTATATCTTATATGTACCCATAGAGCCACTTCAGAAATGTAATGACACAGCAATGACAAACGTACCATTTTCTCACTACAGTAAATCGTAGTTAACCTATCACTACAAATGCTATTGGGAGAGTGATACTCTGGTAATAAAAATGCAAATGAATCTACCAAAAACATGCTAACTAAGTTCACTATGGTTATGTTTCACGGGGCAGGAGCTTGTGCCGTACAGAATCCATCCTGACTCAAAAGTAACTTGATAATCCTCTGATTCAGATTCCTTTCAGAGTCAAAATACTTAAGGCCTACAGAAAAGTACCTCTGTATACTCCCCCTTGTCATTTTCGTTTTGAACTGTCTATTTATTTCTTCTAATTTTCTTTTGCTTTTCCTTTTATTGGTTGGATCGTTCAGTTATGAGGATTATGATCCAGCGATTAAGTAAGAAGATCCAGCATCTCCATCATCACTTTCCACACTTTTCAAAACCACACTGTCTGTGTTTTTCATGTGTGTCTTTCTGTTTTCTCATTTTCTCCTCATCGCCTCTCGGCACCCAAAACTTGTCCGTCTTTGTCCTGAGGTTGTTTTTGAACCCCTGTGTCAATCAAATTTTGAGTCACTATTTTGTTCAAAAATATTTGAAGACATCACCGCCTTAGCGTTATGACTGTTTCTGGGAGCAAAACATTTTTATTAATGCCGTAAATAGCATTTTCATGTCATTAAATTGAACACAAATTGACAGCTCGGGTAGCAGCATATTAACAACACTCAGAAGACCTCAAAAACGGTGAAGCATTGTTCTACAAATCACTTTAAACGCCATAGCAACCACATAGCAATGCCCTAGCAACAACACAATATGCCATAACAACGTGTTGAGCTTGAGGGATTTCTTTATAAAATCGTAAAAATATGATTAATTGCCTCTTATATTTGTTTTAATATTTTGGGATCTTTATCAATTATTACATTTTCCGTGTTTAGTATAGTCATGTTAGTGCTGTATTGGATCGAATCCATAAGAACAGTAATTACGTACGTTTCATGTTAAATTGAGCTGTTGTGATCAGTGGGGTTCATCTGTAGCCCCACGGGCGCACACAACACACACCTACACAAACAACACACATTACAGGCGTGCACAATTGGTTCAGCTTTGAATAGAGGGGACGTGCGCTAACTTGTGGGAGACGGCACAGCCTAAAACAAAAAATCTGTCATCATTACTCTTCTATGATACACAATTTATGGCAAACACTCAAAGAAGACCCCATGAACGTATCATAATGTTTTATAAAGTATCGTTCGTTTTTTTGGGGTGTTAATGCTTTTGCCAGCACCAGTCCCCATTCACATTAACTGAACAGAGAACTGTGAACATTTTGCTTTTGTTCGGAGAAAACCCATGTGGGTTTAAAATGATATTGGGATGAGTAAATGATGACAGATTTTTTATTTTCAGGTGAAATTATGTCTTTATATTAATGGAAAGCTTTCCCGGAAGCACAAATTTACCAGTTAAGCGACTGATTTTATGTCTTATATTGTGTGTCATCAGTTAAGCAGTAAGTTACGAGAAGATGAACTGTTTTAAATGGCACTAAAAATGAAGCCAAGGACGTGTAAACAGTGTATTGAGGTCGGTGTGCAGTGATAAATAGGTCAACTGTGCTGCATCAAGAATGAATCACGGCTATTAACCAATGAGCATGCAGGATGGGTGTGTCCATTTAATAAAACAGGATGATGTTTGTGTGTTTCAGGTCATGGGTAATCGGTGCCATAGCGCTGCTGTGTTTACTGGGTCTGACTTGGGCGTTCGGCCTGATGTATGTCAACGAGAGCACGGTCATCATGGCGTATCTCTTCACCATCTTCAACTCTCTGCAGGGCATGTTCATCTTCATATTTCACTGCGTCCTGCAGAAGAAGGTTTGAGAAACTTAGAAGCACATGATGCAAACCAATCATTCATACATTACGCCAAGGTTTGATAGCTGGCATGTGTGTGCGTGTTTAGGTACGCAAAGAATACGGAAAGTGCCTGCGGACTCACTGCTACAGCGGGAAGAGTTTGGATTCATCCATGGGTTCAGGAAAAAGCTCAGCATCCCGCGGGCCTGGGCGGTACTCCTCTGCTTCACAGGTAGTTGGGTTACTAACCACAGACATACATCTGAGAGGAATAAAGTGTAGATACACAAACACATCGTGAATCCATGAGTTTTGTGTCGTAGTAAATATGGTTTCATTGTCCTTGTGTGTGTTTTCTCTCTCTCTCTCTTTCATCACAAGGTTCACCACCCGCCTTGTATGACAAACTCCTCACAGTTACAGTATGAACAAGTAACTATCAGTCCTGTGGTTTTACCTTTATCACCTTGATCTTCTCTACTGTTTTGTCTGTTAATCCTTGTCTTATCGATTGAAGGAGTAGTTTGCCCAAAGATCTCCTTCTTAAACAAGTTTCTTCTGTGAAACACAAAAGGAGAAACGCAACCTGGGTATATAACAGAAGTGAATTGTAATAGGGACTAGCAGAATTGTCAAATTTGAGCTATTCTAAAATTGTGCGATATGTTTGGGTAGGACACAGATTGAAATGTAGGTTTTATTTGATGACAATTTATTTAATTGTGCAAATGTTTTGTCCTTTTTGAAGCGCAACAGCCCCAGTCCCCATCCACTGTCATTGTATTTAAGTGAACGTTTTTCACGGCGGATGAAACTAAGTCATCAAAAAAACGTTTTGTTTTTCACTTGAACTCATTTTTTCATTTTTGCGATTCGTCTCTAGATCTTTTCTAATACGCCTTTATTCTGTTTTAAATACAGCACTTCAGTAAGTGTCGAAAGTAGTTTAACAATTATGAAGGATTTCAATACAATTTTATTGAAAGTTTCAAATTCGGTTTTTTTGGGCACATAAAGAGACCCAAAGTCAGCATTTACTTTTTAGTTCATTTAAACCTGCTCAAGAATGTGTTCATTTTTTAACATTAATTCATTTACATTGTTAAAATATTCAGTGGTATTACCATTTGACTCCGTCAAACGACTTCGAGCCGTTTATTGTGCGTCGTCCTTGTCTCACAAATCTGTGCCTTTGCATATCTGCGCTTTAATATCTCATTTCCATGGTAACAGTATGACTGGATACATTATATCCATGGAGACAAGGTTTTCAATTTGACCTTTAGCCTTTTATGGGTCATGTGCTGAGATGTCTGCAAACACGTAACAGGACTCAGAAACGCGCTGTGATGACCTGTGACCGGCGTGTGTGTGCGTGTAAATGTCAGCGGGATGAGTAATATGCTTTGAACACCCTCACTCTTTAACTCACGGAAGATTCTCGTTTGATTTTTAATGATATATTTTTAAGATGCATTGGGTGGTGACCAGCAGTTTAAAGTGGTCGTCATTATTCATAGCCTGAAATAAAGTTTGTCTTCATTTGATCAACCTCACGCCATCGCAAACCCCTGTGACTTTCTTCCTCCATGAAACATTAGAGGAGATGTTTTGAAGAATGTGTCGGATGGTCTTCTTCGTGCTGTGAATGGGGACTGCAGCTGTTGAGTTTGAAAACGATGAAATGAGTGAAGGCAAAATTGTAACTTTTGGGTGAACTATTCCTTAAAGCTTCAGCCGTGACGTAACGCTGCATTGGTTCTCATCACGCGTGCGCAGAACGTTCTCGTGTTATATTCTGTGTCTGATGTTCTTCACAGAGCCGAATCCGTCGGATGTGGAACGACACGGTGAGGAAACAGACAGAATCCTCATTTATGACGGGAGACATCAACAGCTCAGCTACACTGAACAGAGGTACGTACACACACACACACACACACACACACACACAGTAGATGTGACATCATTAAGCAGATGGTCATTACTGATAATCATTGTCTACGTGGGGAATTTACACTCCACAATCTCTTGCATGTTTGTTAATGTTCATTTGCAGATCATTAGATGTGTGCATTTGGCAGATGCTTTCATCCAAACTCACATACCGTGCATTACAAGGTACACATTTGATCAGAAATGTGAGTTCCTTTTCGAACCCATAACATTTGCACTGCTAATGCTACCCATAATGCTATTAGTTTATGCTTATTTAATTATGCAGTGCTCTTAGTTTTACATGTTTAATATATCGCCAGATGACCAAATTTTTCAATGTGTGGTCAAAGTTTACAATCACTATTTATTGGTAAGATATTTGCAAAGCCCAGTGACAAATATACAGGAAATATGGAGATATGAGGTTTCAGAAAGAGAGCAGTTATTTTAATTAGTTATTAAAAAATCTATACAGAATTTGCAGAAAAGCTCCAAGAAAATCTGCAGATTGTTTAGTCAACTTCGTGGAAATTTCAGCTTTGCACAATTCGTGGTCCCTCACTTTGTAAATGTACTGTTTATTTCGATTATTTATTAATGTTTGGTTATAATTGAAAGTGCAGTGTTAAATGAGAAATTATAATTTTACAATCATTTTAGATTATAATTGAATTTTAAAAACTGTGGTTTGAGTATAGTAGCAATAATTAGAGAGGGGAAATGAAGAGTTCATTTGGAAAAACAGATTCAGACTCATTTTTTTATTTTCAAAAATCATGCGTGTTTTATTGTGTTAGTAAACTTTATTTAAAACATTGTTTTACTTAATCAAAACAACGATCGATATAACTTAGAATGCACAATGAAACATGCATTTTGAAAACATTTTCATATGGAGTTATCTGTTTTTGCAAATGAACACTTCATATTATGTAAACACGAAATCTTGCAATTAGAACAAAATGTACCCAGAGTTAGAGTGACGCATTGTACAAATTCACACAAAATCTTAAAATACTTACGTGTCCCATTAAATCAGGTTCCACTGAAAGAAGTGAAAGTAACTTGTACCAAATAGAATTGACTTTGGTGAGACTCTGTGGGATAAACAGGTGTCTGATAATCTAATGAGCTTTAGAATGTCAACGGATGAAACGACAGCCGAGAGCTGCAGGCGACAGTAATGCAGCCGCACCGGCGAGTGCAGTCAGTTTAGCATCTACGCAGTCCTTCAATCCCAGAGCTGTGATTGGTCAGGAAGGAACGACAGATGCTTTAAGAATCTTTCTTCACACCATAAACAATGCAGTGTGGGTACAGAATCAGGCCATGTTCACATCAGCACAAAACAGGTTTAACAGGAACATGCTGATGTTCCCATTTATAAGAACCGCTCTCTATCGCTTTCTTTCCTACTTTCTCCGTCTCCTAGTGTTTCTTTCCTTCCTCCCTCTCTCTCTCTCTTCTCTCTCTCTCTCTCTCTCTGTCCCTCTGTTCTGATGAGTGAGACAGTAATGTTCTGTTATGATGATGGATTGACCCTCTTCAGATAGAGGAAGTGTCACGTTGGCAATAATTAGACTCAGCATAGCCATCCACACACACAGCACTTAACCCAGACGTGCGTTGTGTGTGTGTGAGAGAGAGAGAGAGAGAGACGCTCCATCACTTCTGCTCCGAGTGGACAGATGTATTAAACAGAGACACAGAGCCAATTTGAGACTGAAGGAGTGTGTGAAAGCATTACAGGGAAATCATAATGCTCTTCGACATATTTTACTGCCGACACACACACATGCACAAAGGTGATACGTGTAAAGGTCGGAGGTCACAACACTGTTTGTACAGACGCTGTGCAGGTCAGAGTTCAATTTTTGTAACAACTTCCTCAGCAGAGATTAATATGGACCTTTACCTCAGTGAACCTTTAGCTTTTCACAGGTCACAACGACTCTCTCTATCTCTCTCTCTCTCTCTCTCTCTGCACAAGTTATAGTTGCACAACAAACTCTTTCACTGATATATAAGAAACCTTCATTGAGCACATTCGTGACACGCATTGACTGCTGTGATGGCGGTCGAATGTTCCGGCCTTCTCTGTGGCTGCGGCTGACACATGTGTATGATAACAATGCTAACCCGCATCCGTTTGATCTTGTCTGTGTGTTTTTCTCTCCATCTGTGTGGCTGCATCAGGTGCCATGGCCAATCACATCATCCCAAACTCGCTGCTGCGCGCGCACACCTCTAACAACCCCTATAACACCCTACTGGGCGACGCAGCCGTCTATAACAACCCCACTCTCAGCATGTACAACGCTCAAGGTGTGCTGCATTCTTCTGTTGCTGTAACCAACTGTGCCGTAACTGTGTGTGTGTGTGTGTGTTTGGGGGAGGGCGTCAGTTGTGTGGCTTCCCGCTGAATGTGTCCACGGTCATCTTCGTCACGGTCATTTAAAGACAAACTATTTTAGACAAACCTGTATGACTTTCTTTCTTCCGCAGAACACAAACAAAGATATTTTTGAGAATGTTGGTCACCGAGGAACATTGGACTCCATTGACTTCCATTGTGTGGACGCACAACCACTGAGAAATTTCTCACAATGTTTTCTTTTGTGTTGCACGGTAGAACGGACGTTTTTAAACCACGCGTGGGTGAATAAATGTTGCGACTTTACACAATAAACTCTGAGCATGAATCGAGCAACCGCTCACGCTGAGATGTCCACGGGTGGCCTGGGTTCTACTGTTAGCTATAACACGTCTCGGCATGCAGCTGTCTCCTCCGGTCTATCCGGCATCTACTTTAGTTCCCGCCACCTTCACTAAAGCCTACAGATGTGCTACATCGAATTCAGAACACTCCGCGGAGACGTTTCTGTAAGTCGGCGGGGAGGGGGCGGCGCGGGATAACAACCTCTTCATCTGCGTTGCCAACATTGTGGCGACCTTGAAATCTAATATCAATAAAAGGCCCGAAATTACAAATAGATCCCAAGCCACTTTTAATGTTCCTCTTTAGCTCGATCAATATTACTCGCTTACCGAGCGTAGGATTTCAACTCGTTCGGAGCGAAGCGCGACGCTAATGGAGACCGAAGCCCGTCTTCAAACATTAACAGGAGAGTTTCATGCGCGTCCCGGGCTGGCGAGGGAATTCGGGGATGTGTGTCTGGATTTGAGAGGTGAACGGCGGGGTCGAGTGTAAAACCGCTTACCTGCGCTTCATTAAACCTGGTGCATGTCGGAGCGGTCACTGTGAATGCTTACATGTACTCTCTCTCTTTTTTTTCTTTCTCCATGCTGTCCTTTAAGAGACCTACAGAGAGACAAGTATGGGAGTCAAACTAAACATTGCTTACCAAATGTAATTTCTCATGAAGTTATTCCTCTGTTTTTAAAGCTGTTGAAATTGGAGAGCACTCTTTAAAGCAACATTGAAATACAAAGCGGCACTTTTGCTTGAAACGGATGCTAAGAGGACAATTTGCGGTTTTGCAACCGAAGGCTTTATTCCGAATTTGCATACTTGACTTAAAAGTGAAACAAACAGAATGAATTTGTCAAGGCTGGAATGTTAACAATGAGTAAATAAAAACGCACTCCTACGTGTTTAAAGTGTGGGAAGGTGTGCAAAGTGACATTTATACAGTATATTAACTTAGAAATATTCAAGTATTCATTTATCTAGTGATGTGTCACCTGCAAAAGTATTTCTGCAACGTTCAAATCAATAGACGGAGAAGATGCTCTCTCTGTACCGAATATCCGTGTTATATAAAGGCCAGCATGACAGTGGTTTTGGTGAATGCTTCTGCATGGCTGTTGTGTATTGTCGTGTGTTTGTGCAATATAAATCTGTGATGTGTGTTATGTGTCGTGAGAGGTCGATCAATACCGATGTATGACCAGAAATGCTGTTGGCAGGTAAGTCCATCATTACGGTTTTGGCTTGCACATATCAGTGAGTTGTGAATGAGCTCTTATCAGCCCCGAACCCCTGACAAATCCAATCCACGCCCATGATAACGTTAATTTGGACGGCCAATTAATATCCGCCTCCGGGACGTTTCAGATAGCGCGCGAATGCATGTGGCTGTAGATGCGGCGTGTGGCTTTTTTAATTACTTCTCTCTGACTCTCGTCTTACAGAGGGACTGCTGAACAATGCCCGGGATACAAGTGCCATGGATACTCTACCACTGAATGGTAACCATGGTAACAGCTACAGCCTGGCCAGCGCCGATTACTTGAGCGACTGCGTGCAAATCATCGACCGCACGTACAACGTCCACAAAGAGATCACGCTGGAGAAACAGATCCTCAAAGAGCTCACCTCCAACTACCTGCCCACCTACCTGAACAATCACGACCGCGCGGCCGAGCACGGACGCAACCTCATGAACAAGATGGTTAACGAAGTCAGCAACGGGGGCGGGGTGAAAGACTCGCCCATGCTGCCCGTCAACCTGGCGCTGGGCCTGACCGACTCCGGCTCGTTTCCGCCCGAGGATGCTCTGGGACTCGAGCTGATCAGGGAAGAGTCCAGCGCGCCTCTGCTTCCGCCGCGTCCCGCAAGTCACCCTCCTCAGCCCCTTCCCGCTTCCTTCGGCTCCACTTCCTCATCCAGACGGCGCCTTCCGCAAGACAACAGCGAGAGTTTCTTCCCTCTGCTGACGGAGGAGCAAACGGAAGAGACTCCGTCCCCTCAGAGAGACTCGCTCTACACCAGCATGCCTGCGCTGCCCGAGCCCGACCGCGACGAGGCGCAGTCGCTGCTCTGCGGCGGAGACGCGCCCACCCATCCAAGGACCGGGGAGCCAGACGACGTGTACTATAAGAGCATGCCCAACCTGGGCTCGCGCAACCACCTGCACCAGCTGCACTCCTACTACCAGCTGGGGCCGAGGCAGCAGCGACGGCTTCATCGTGCCGCCCAAAGACGAGCTTTCGCCCGAAGAGACGCCACAGGAGCCTGCACATCTGGTCACAAGCCTATAGAGGAGCAAAACACGCACACCAGCCCTCATGCATCATACTGATCTGTTCACGCCCACGACCCCATCACAACCTCTCCTGCGTTTCGTACTTATCAGTCGCCCGCGGTTGTTCGGCTTTTGTTTTTACGTATCTGCAGATAAATTTCTTGGGAGAGGATTTTGTATTCTGTTCGGCAGAGGATCATGGGTACTTTTGTTCGTCGAGAAATGAGAACTGACATGTCTTCAGTCTCATTGGTTGTGGGACTTCTACTTCTACTTAAAGGGAAAACTGACCCAAAAATGGATTCACGAGAATGAACTCATGACGAGAATCCAGGACTTGCAACAACCCAGAAGGAAAGACAAATAACTGCCAAAAACATTGTCCAATCAACACCGATCAAAACTATGTGACTCGAAAACTATTTTAATACCTTCTGTATCCATGTTTGCTTTTTGAATATTTCTTCTGGTGTGGTGAAAGTCGGCACATAGTCACGCAAGTGAAGCAAAACTTCACTTCACCACATGCGCTCTAGAGCAGACTTTCTCTCTCTCTCTTTTGTTTTGCTGTGTTAATAACAAATATTAAAAGAGGGGGCAAACTAATACCAGAGAATTCTACAATATTTCTATGTAAATGTACAGATGGTACAAAGAACTGTGCTCATTCAGTTTCCACACCCTCTGCTTCTGTAACCACGGTGATTTCAGATGTTTCCTCCTGCCGCTTTCGTTGTCCACGACAGGTTTTTTCTTTCTTCGTTTTGTTATCTCCTGTGTTCATGTCTTCGTTTCGATAGAAACACTGGCGAGCCGCACAAAGAGCATAATAAATACTTTGCTGGTGATCAGTTGTTGGTGAACAGTTTTTCTTGGTCCATTTGAATTATTGATCGATCGACTCAAGTTTGTAGATAAATGAAGAAAGGAAGCCCAATATTTTAAACGTGTCGACAGTTCAACATATACTGTACGTAGAGGTAGAGGTTTGTGAAACACAATTTAAGATCAACAGAGATCTTATCATTTGTAGAGATAAAGAATTTGACAGGGGTACAAAACATTTGTATAATTCGACATGTCAAATGAGAGGAAAGTCTTCAGCAGAAGACCTTGTGCTTTACTTCTTTTCCGTAGGAAAATTTATGAATGATTATTTATTTCAACTGATGACAAAAAAGTACAATCTATTTAGCAAAATGTCTGGAGGTAAAATTTATGCGGCAGATATTCTAGTTATTATCATTACAAATCTGATTATGAATTTTATTTATTTTTTATTTTCTGTGGTTAAATGACCTCTCACTAATATTTGTTGTAACAGTGAAACTTGTTTGCCAACAAATAAATGACTGACAAAGAAAAAGGCTGTGGGCTGGTCGCTGTGTGCGCTTTCTCTCGTATGACACAAAAAAAGTATTCAGGACAGTATGAATATAAGAATTATTTTGGAAATGTTGTTTAGATCCAATTCAATTAATTAACTTGAACTAAAACAAAATCTAGAATGTAAAAATCCAGTCTGAATTAACTTTATCGGCAGTACATTGACAATTTTTTAAAGAAATTCTGTTCCTTTCATGTATTTTTGTAAATAATGTAATAAAACATTTCAAATACCACATACATTTGTATTAACCGGCAAATCTACAGATGATTATTATTAGTTACTTTAAACATTGTACATCCTGTCGAAGAATTTGCAATAATCCCGTGTACTCTATACATTTTTCATATTATTACTTTAAAAATAAAAAAATATTATATTTAAAAAATATATATGTATTTGAATACTGTTAAATAATCTGTTTTGATAATTTAATAAAAAAATAATAAATTAATATTATGTAAACCTACAGACACTTTCATCAATGAATATCTTATTGAAAATATTGGAGTTCTATTCTATATATTTGATAATATTCATAATTTTATTTATTTTATTTTTGAGGATTATTTCTATACTTTTTAAAATAAAATTCAAAATTAAACACTTGTAAAATATTGCAAGTTACAAAATATTTATCTTTATATATTAAGTTTTTTTCTGGCGCCCCAGCTGGTAAAATAGTTCTGTTTTTACTAGATTTTTTACATTTATATTTTATTATAAATTAATGTATATATTCAGTGAAAATTATGGTTTTGATGAATGTTTCAGTAGTACTTTTGTTTCTGTCATTTTATTATAAATTGCAGCTCGACATCCTGTGAAGCGTGACCAACTCCACTTCCAATTTATGATCTGAAAATGAGCCATTGCTTAACTTGCAGATTTTGCCAACCCTGCAAGACAAAGGCGAAGATGAGCTAATTTAATAATGTCACCATGAAAGGCAAACATCTGCCGTTAAAGTCTGTATGTTTGTGTCGAGTCCATAAACGGCCAGTCTGTGTGCTTGTAAACTTTTAATGGACGTCAATCTCCCGGGCTGCTCTAAATAAGATTCATTCTCCGTCGAGAGGACAGTATTTAAATTTAAATCGCTACTGTTGGATGAAAACATGTTTTGAAATTGATTGCTCTTCAAGGAAATTAAACGATGCTGAAGACCAGGCTGAGAAGTTGCCATGGCAACAGAATTCCTCCTCATCTCTGCAGAAGAATGAAGAGCATCTCCTGAAATTACTTTTATTGAGTTATTCTGCCTAATTTTGTCTGACTCTGAGGTGGGGAAAAAAAGAGTCTGAAGGTTTAGAAATAAAGGAAGGAGCCTTGAAATACTTGAGGTACAATAACTACTTCTGGGAAAATGAAACTGCTTTCAGGAACGTTTGATACAGGATTTCATCTGTTGGCCGTGGGGTTAGAACATCCAATGCAAGTAAGGAAAATAGACAACCGCTGTCTTGTAGAGAGTTCATTTTTCATCCACAGCCTTTCCTTTATCTGCCTATAGGTTCGGATGCTTTAAATGTAAACTTCTATACCTGACCTCTAGCTTAACATATCAACATTTACTACAAACATGAATATGTTGCGTTATATTGGGGTACAAAAGTCTAATGAATATATTTCTATCTTGCGTTGCAATGTTGACGAAAGTTGACTTCCACAATAAATGAATAAAAAACTAAACAAAACATAAAGCAGTATTCAAGGCCATATAAAGCTTTGTGCGAGGAATAGACTGAAGTCACTGAATGTTTTAAGCTGAAAATGTTGAAATGTATTTCTTTGTAGGGTTTTCTCATTAATGACCGTAGAACTTGAGCTCGTGTAAACTCATTTGATTTGAGCACTAGAGAATTGAGATCTAGAATCTTCTGATCTTTTCAACACAGGAGTTCCCATTGCCAGCGTATCAAACAACTGTACTTGTTTGATCTGTGACCTATATAGTGCACTTTTAAATACCTTTTTTACATCATAGTGTTTCTTTCATTTTTCGAGATCTTAAAAGGTGCTGTCTGTAATTTTGTAAGGTTAAAAAAATCTGGTATTGTGAAAGCATATCATCTAAAACTGTGATCACAACAATGATGATTTATAGTTTGAGCTCTTGGGTATGATTTCACAGTAGATGTCAGTTTGATGTACAGCACAAATATTATGTGTGTAAAGTAACCTGCAATTTCCCCTTTTAAACAGAGATGGCGACGCAGAGTCAAAAGTTATGGATTGCAGCTTTAAAGGGGTCCTATTTTGCCTATAGTTCAAAATCTTTGTTATGTTTATGATGTAAACAAAAGGTGTTAATATATTGATTTTCAAAAAAATGCTTTAAATATTACATATTTTACCAGTGCTTTACACTGTCATCTCGATTCTCAGAAAACAGGCTGTTGAGTTCCTTGTGCTGTGAAGTTCCTTCCTTCCGAATCACTGAGCCAGTCTTTGTGATTGGTCTATTGCTAAGATTGCGTGTTGAGATGTCCCACCCATTACCCAATCCGGGTTCCAAGGGGCAGGGTCAATGTACATTTTAGGATTCATGATGTCACTAACCCAGGAAAAGTTTGTTGTTGTTTTTAAAAAGTGAAAAAACTTTATTTTCTGTGAACTTTTCCTTTTTGAACGTTGTGACTTGGCAGATGTTGTTCATGCTCAAACCGCTCAACAACTCACTAAATATAAAAAAGTGAAATTCCATTAGACCTCCCTTTCAAAATGTTAAATTATATTTTGCATCCATGATTTTCAGTGGGGTCTATGATGTTTTTAAATCCCACTTTGTTACATAATTTGAAATTAAAATGTTAAAATCTTTTAAATGCATTGCTTCCTCAAACCTTTAAAATAACATATAACGCATACAAAAACCTTCAAGTGATCGTTGAGAAGATTTTGTGTACTGTTTTGCATTTATTTGTGTTTACAGGATTGGCTATACTTGTGATGGCCAGTTCTGAGTTCAGGGAAAGGTCAAATAAATATCTTAAATATGAAAACCACTGCATTCATAAGAGGTTTGCTTTTAAAAATCTTAAAACGTCTCTGTTTGTGTTGATCTAGGGTGAAGCTTGAATGGTGCCGGTGAAGTGTTTCAGTTAATGAAATGTGCTGCATAGTAACTCACAAACTCTTCAATTTTATTGATCACACACCGCCTCTCGGTCAATTTCTCTTCCCACACGCACACACGCGCACACACACACACACACACGCATTATCAATGAGTCATTACTGCGGCTCATAACAGGTGCCAGTGAAATGCCAACATAGCAACTCCGCACATGTTAACGTTGACTTAATGGTTTTTATATTGTGCTAATGATATTTTCACTCCCCAGACGCTAACCCTCTCAGAAACCTTTTGCATGATTACATTTTCAATACAGTTCAAGTAAATTCAAATAAATTTTTATTAAGGCATTACACTGACTGTTTTTTATGTCCTCACACTGGCAAATGTGAGGTTGTACTATATCGTCCTGATAACGTAGGACACACACACACACAGCCAGGCTTGTTGGCTGAATTGCAGAATCACAGTAATGGTCATCACCGACCGGCCCGCTGCGGGTGCAGTTCTGTTTTCTGGTAATGAAAGCTGAGCTATGACAGACCCGAGAGCCGCTGTGGAGTCCAGAGCCAAATGAGCTCAGAATCACTCATGGACCTCTGCAGGAACTGTAAAAGCAGTTTAGAAGGAATCAATAAATCACACAGCATCTGTGAGTGACATCAATCTAATTCAAGGCTGAAAAAACTGGACCCCTTTAACCCTTTTTTTGCTTTTGAAAAAACATATGTCAACCGTATATTTTTCTCTGCCTTATATCTTATCATATTTCATGTGAAATTAAGGGCTAAAGAGTTCATATTAGTAACTCATGTACTGTATACCGTGGACCCCGTTGGGAGTATCGGCTTAAAGCAGCTCCAGGTTACACTAACAACCGACCAGGGGTGCGTTTCCCGAACAACGACATAACTCGCTGGTTAACCACCATAGTAAGATGTATCGTTGTGTAAATGAACGATGTAGTGACGACTGTTTCCCGAAACCAAACCGTAGTAACTCTGTCGGGCATCAATTGTTTGAACCAAGTTGGTCCAGCAATCTAGTTGGATGGACGAGTCATGACGTCTACTAATAAATACGTTCAGATCTAATGAATGTCAAATTCTTGCTGTAAATAACATACATTGCATTTAAGGACTACTTTTTGTAATCCTATTTTTGTTATCTGTTGTTTTATTTCACGATATTTAATTCATTTATAAGTGTCCTTCCACGTCATTCCGCCCAGGGTTTCCCCAGGGTCCTAGCACACGCAGATCAAGCGCATGCGCACTTTAAAAAAACAGCGCTTCTATTTCCTTGACAAACTTAAAGATGTCCAATTAAATGTGTATATATTTCGAGTGATGGATGTGGAACGCACTGCATGTTGCTTACTTTGATCAAAAGCTTGATGCATGTGTATGATGTCATAATAAAAAGGAACGATGCTTATAACCACAGCTCTAGACCTGTAGTTCCAACCACGCAACTTTGCGATGCTGCTTGCGATTGATCGTTGGAAACGATGGTTTCGGGAAACACTTAAATGGTTGAACTATGCTGGAACGACGGAACTTACGGCTATAGTTGGCTAACGTTCCTTTTGGGAAACGCACCCCAGTTAGGTCTTGTTACATCATACGTGATAATTTCTATGAATATTTTATCGGTTTTCACAATGTGTTAAATAATAACTTCATAATCATGATCTTCATAAACATTAATCATGTTAAAAATGTTGGTTGTTAATTCCCTCCAGTTTTTGTGCGTGTGTTTATTGTGCTTATTTTTTGTAGCTTCATTTAATTCAGAATTGGCTTTTATTTGTATACACACTAAAATACTGTAATTTTATCAAATTTTACTGTTTAATTTGACAGAATCTTCAAATGACAGAATAGACTGCAAATTTACATTTGTGTTGGGTGTAAAACAACATGAAAATATGTAATTTTTATTAGACATAAATATTATTTTATAATAGCTGCCGGAATATAACCAATTTTATGGGTTTTTACTTTTATGTTGATTTAATTTTTCAAGCAATTTTGTCAGGTGCTGTTGTCATTTTTTATATTTTTTTATATTACCTTACAAGAGAATATATTTTTTTTAGCTAAGTGTAGGTTTTATTTATTTTCAGTTAATAGTTACTGTTACCCAAGCTTATTTCACTTCTTTGTTTATTTCACTTTATTTTAGGGAAAATTCCAATTTGCATTTAGGCTTTCAAATTATATTATATTTGATTTAAATTACTGTACCTGGAATGTTGACTAGTTTTAGTTACTGTAACTAATAACCCTGCACTAAATGCTTTCAAATCTTTGGATACTTCTGTATGCACAATTCACAAACACTTCAGAAATGTAGACTTTCCACAGGCTCATGTGTTTTTCGTCGAAATTCCAGCGGTCACGTAGAGGCCTGCAGCTGTTAGCTAGCACATTGGCGATGCTGTACGTACGATAGTTGCCATGGAAATGGAATGGTCTGGTGACAGCGGGATGCGCTCAGGGCTGACGGGTCACTTCACCACATGTTCCACTTCTCCACTCACTCCATCTCTACATTCAGATGCCAATCACAGCAGATAATCTTTAAATTAGAGGGCAGAGAGGCGGCTGTGTTAGATAACTGGCCTTTGTCTGCTGGGCGATGGCATTTTAATTAAATATATGAACATGCCCTGAACTCAAGCTGAAGACCAAACACAGATACCATCATCTAATCATCAGAGAAGCTCCTGAAGGACAGCGCTTTCTACACACGTACACACGCGGAGTTCCGCCGGTCTGTTCTTAGTGAAAGATGTCGGTTTAGTTTAACACGTATTGTACATTAAAGTAGAGATTCTGACGTTGTATTTCAGCAGGAACATTTACATGCAGGTTTAATATAAAGTAATTGTAATCTAAAGTAGAACGCGTAATGCACATTAACATTGAAATGAATCCCCTCACACCGTCAGGTGTGGTGTATGACACTGACATACATACCTCCAACCACCAGAGGAAGCCATCACTTGCCTCTTCAACCACTTTCTGTTTACGCGTATTAACATAAATTTGTTATTTTAAGTTTGGCACGTAATCAAGACGGTGCCTGTGTGGTCACCAAATGGAAACCTGACAAAGCAGCCTGGTCACGAGACACATGACAACCAATGAGATTCAAAATATGAGATTTGTTAAGCCTTTTGTATGTCCAGCAATGCATTGTTTATATCAAACGGGCCTAAATATGATAAAAATATTAAATGTTTTTACTAGAGATGCATCGATACAAAATGTCTTCGGCCTCTGAAAAGCATTGAATAAAGGTTTTTTGAGGAGGTGTAAGCCCTGCATACAATCTTGTGTGGATATATACAGGGCACAAATGAATAGCATTTTCCTGTCCTCTTTTGATTCACAGGATATACCGGCCCTGATCATTAGCTGTTGACAGTCTAAAATTGCTTTTATCAGCCAAAACTGACTATTTGCTGATATATCGGAGCATCTCTAGTTTTTACAAACATATCGTGTGGCTACATAAGACTGCCAGGAGTCGAGTGAATTGATTTTCATGATGGATGGATGTGCTTTATTACTCATTAGAAATGGGGCACTATCATTCCATAACAACGCTACACTGTAAAAACTAATTTGTTTACTTTACTTAATTGAATCAAGGCAACGAGTTTGCAAAATTGCATTAAGTAAGCTTAACTGTATTAAAAAAATAACATTTAACTTACTAAAATTAGTCAAATATTTCTTACTTTTCTGACTGAAATTTACTGAAATAAATTGAGTTGAAATTGATACATTTTCCCTGTAAATTTATGTTAAATAAACTCGATATTTATTAGTCTCGTTGGTACTTTTTGTTGTCATACACAAGTTCAATACAGACTTAGTGCATGTACAGTGGTGTGAAAAGGTATTGGCCCCCTCCTGATTTTAGTTTTTTTGCATATTTGTCATGCTTAAATGATCCAGATCATCAAGAATCTGAATTGTTTTAATTCAGCCACATTGGAGGGTCTTCGAGCATGAACAGCCTTTTTAAGGTCATGCCACAGCATTTCAATTGGATTTAAGTCCGGACTTTGACTAGGCAACTCCAAAACCTTTATTTCGCTTGACGTCACAAACCGATGGCCGGTCATTCTCTTTTAGGATTTTCTGGTAGAGCGCTGAATTCATGGTTCCATCAATTATGGCCATTCGTCAAGGTCCTGAAGCTCAAAGCAGCACCAGACCATCACACTACCTTCACCATGTTGGTATGATGTTCTTTTTATGAATACTGTGTTAGTTTTACGCCAGATGTAACGGGACGCACACCTTCCAAAAAGTTCAATCTTTGTCTCATCAGTCCACAGAATATTTGCCCAAAAGTTTTGGGGATCACCAAGATGTTTTTAAGCAAATATGAGGCGAGCCTTTGTGTTCTTTTTGGTCAGCCGTGGTTTTCGCCTTGGAGCTCTCCCATGGATGCCATTTTTGCACAGTCTTCTTATTGTAGAATCCTGAACACTGACCTTAACTGAAGACAGAGAGGCCTGCAGTTCTTTAGATGTTGTTCTGGGATCTTTATGACCTCCTGGACGAGTCGTCGTTGTGCTCTTGGAGTAATTTTGGTAGCCCGGGCCATTCCTGGGACGATTTACCACTGTTCCATGCTTTGTTTCCATATGTGGATAATGGCACTCACCGTGGTTAGCTGGAGTCCCAAAGCCTTAGAAATGTCTTTGTAACCCTTTCTAGACTGATACATTTCAATGACTTTGTTTCTCATCTGTTCTTGAATTTCCTTTAGATCGCGTGTAAAATGTGTTGCTATTTTAGCAATCTTTTCGACTACTTCACTTTGTCAGACAGGTTCTACTTCAGTGATTTCTTGATTCAACAGGTCTGGCAGTAATAATGCTTGAGTGTGGAGTGAAATTTAACTCAGTTCTTCAATTCATCACAGTTAATTCATGATTTACCAAGGGGGGCAATTGCTTTTTCACATAGGGTCAGAAATGTTTGGATTGTTTTTCCCTTAACAAATAAAACCCTCATTTAAAAACTGCATTTTGTATTTACTCCGGTTTTCTTTGTGTAATATAAAAACATTTTGATGATCTGAATCATTTAAGCTTTACAAATATCCAAAGAAATTATTTTCTAAATATCTAAGATAAGTGAACATTAAACACTAACAAGTTTTTACCTTTACTGAAAAACACATCAAATATTTATATTCTTTCAAATGTACTCTCCTAATGCAATCTGACGCAAAGCATGCTGGGAATTGAAAATCTTTCTCGATCAATTGTGTTGAATTAACATGTTAAAACTTCAAGTTAATCAAAAATAATCATTTTACTTTACTTAAATATTTTAAGTTCCTGAAACACAATCTCACTTATCAGTAAGTACAACTTTTTTCATGAAATTAAGTTTACATTACTTAATCTATTTGATTATTTTGAGCATTTGGTTTTACAGAAGAGCTCATGATATAGATGTGAGATGAACACCTTGATGCAGTGTTTTTAAACCTTGATATCACTTTTGTTGCAGATTGTTGGCACTGTTGTTCACTTTCAATTACTAAAACAACTCAAAGTCACACTGTTACACCAGAGAGTGTTTCGTTTCCAATTGTCTGACACACTGAACAGACTTCATTTGAGCTTCAAAATGCTTTTGTGAATTCCTAAAATTCCTCTGCGTGTCTTTTACTGTTACAAAATCTGACTCAATAACGGTGTGTGTGTAGTTTCATGGCTGAATATATTGTTTGTGCATGATTTTGTATCATATTTGAAAAACGTAGTTGACCGAACAGCCATTCACTTGCATTGGTTTTGTGTCCATACAACAGAAGTCACCATCTATCACTTTAACTGTCTAAATAAAGAATAAAACACACACACACTGTTTCAATGTCTAGACCACACCGTATACATAATCTCTTAAAGTCAAATATGTATTGTTTTTGTTACTAGCAATAAATGTTGTTTATTACCACACTCTGTGTCTAACATTACAGCTGATTCAAAATGTAGTCTTATATAGCTGCTTAACTAACTAACCTGAGGCTGAAACCTAATGAGGAAATACTGAATAAGATTGAAAATAAATAGCATGCAAATTCAAATTGAGAAGCATTTTATTTAACCCAGGCTATTGACTTTTCTTTCAACCAGACAACAGAAAAATGATGTATAGTGTCGATACATAGATACATTTAGGCTACTTGAAGAATAAAGTCCCAGTGAAATAAAAAAATACAAAACCTATCTTTTCATGAAATATTGCAGCGTTTATTGTAAATAGTTTATCAATGTGGGTCATTCTCTTTTTTTTAAGTCGTGTGGCCTCATAATCTTTGGTTAAAATCTGAAAATGCACTTCCTTCCTCCAATGACTATCCATCTTACATTACGTTTGTTAGACGGCTTGGGAGGAGCATCCGTTAACTCCTCCTCTTCAACTGTCAGTCTGCTGCCAGTTTCATTTCAATATGCTACGACTGTTTTATACATCCAATTAAATCGCAGAGAAAGACGAAAGCCACGCCCACTATTTTTCTCATTTTAAATTCCATTTAACCGGAAATGCATCAAAATACGGAAGTAAAAACGATCGCAACTTCCGGTTTACAGGGACTTTAAGAGATCAGGTCTTAAAAAATCTTGTTCATGTTTTGAGTTCATGCTCAAAACAAGCAAAAATATCTGCCAGTGGTGAAAGCAAAATAAACTTGAATTTTGTTTACTGATTAAGGCCTAAGTTGACAATTTCAAAAAAGTTTATAAAAGATATTTTTGCTTGTTTAAGCAAACTGACTGAATTCTTGATTTGTATCGACATTTGTACTACAAAACAAGGCAAAATACTTTTTCGGAAGTTTTTTCGATTTCAGTTTTTGCAGAGTACTTGTCTCATCTCAGTGCATTCTCGTGAAATGAATGGGTACCATCGCTGTTTGGTTACCGACATTCTGCAAAATGTATACATTTGTGTTCGGCGGAAGAAATAAAGTAATACAGGTTTGAAATGACGTGGGTGAGTAAATTATGACAGAATCTTCATTTTTGGGTGAACAATCCCTTTATTTATCTGTAAGAGATACATGAAAGTCTACTGTAAAACAAGGTATCTTAGAAGACAGCACTTGACATTGCCTCTGTTACAGTCGTTGTGTCATATGTGAATATGACACCTGTAGTGGTGTCTGGATAAACAGCTCACTGGGTTCTGCAAATGATCTTCCATGTACAAATATTAAGGCTTCAAGAACACGCGCGAACACACACCTGTATATGTGCTTTACGAGGACTCTCCTAATCCTAACCCATAGACGTAATGGATTTTATACTGTTCAAACTGTATATTCTATTCCCTAACACTACCCCTAAACACAGGAAGTGTCCCTGTATACCATGTTTACGTTGTTATGCACATGTCATTACACATATTTGTGTCCTCGTAAACCATCTATAAGCATACACTCACGCCATACAACCATCAACATGCACACACACACACA
Organism: Triplophysa siluroides; assembly: GCA_006030095.1. Classification (NCBI taxonomy): domain Eukaryota; kingdom Metazoa; phylum Chordata; class Actinopteri; order Cypriniformes; family Nemacheilidae; genus Triplophysa; species Triplophysa siluroides. Next base: position 471,403 of record VCII01000011.1, on the reverse strand, counting down.
CAAACTGAACGGCACTTCATAAAAGTCCAGTTAACCAGGTGAACCTGAGGAAGTTTCCAGGAACCTGAGACGATTTAATGATTTATTCTGTTATTTTAAGAGGTCTCACTGTTGACCGTTATTAACATTTATGACATTTTTAAATGGTAATTGTTATTTAAAGATGTTTTGAGTATAATGCGATGTTAAAGTCACCGGTAGGATTAGCTCTTGAGAAGAGTAAACGCTGTGCCGTATTAAAAAAAAATAGATAACCTTCTAATTGAGAACGTGTTGGAATATGTCTTTAAACAGGGACTAGTTTTGTGTTGTCATTTAGTATCATCTGTGAAACGTCCTACAGAGATTTCTGTGCTCTCAGTGTTTAGGGAATGTAATTGTCTGGAATGACCTGATCAAACCTGTTCCAGTCATCACAGAAAGGCCAACAGCAGGGAATTGGAAAGGCATTTGAGAGCTTGGGTGGACATTCTGTCTTTATGGAAGCAGTAAGGGCTATTAATGGCTTCCATATAAGAATTAGATCTTCAGGGCTTATAGGTCCGTTCTATGACAAATACATCATTTCACACACCATTTGTGACCACAGTGCACACTTTCTGGGTTTTCTGGATATAATGGCTATTCAGTATTACAACTAAAAATGTGTGTACCTCATGTCAGGGTTTTTTTATCCATGACTAGATTGAACTGGTTAACTCTGAGAGAGAGCACTGGTTATTAAAATAATATGAAGCCGATTATTCTCGCAGCACAAATGTCTTTATGCTGGATGCTTCAGGTCAGCCGAGCAACTATCAAACCCATTTTGCACCAGTTAGACATCATTTAAACAACCGATTTCTGTTTACGATTTTCATCAGTTACATCAATTCCAACCCCAAGCATTTTTCTTCAAAGTAAATTGCAAGAATCTTTCACCCAGTATATGATCATATGACAAAATCACTGCCTTAAAGGGATTTTAAAGTGCTGAAAATGGTTTGGGTCATTACAATTTCTTGTAAAAGTGACGTAATCTTGCGAAACAAGACAAGACTTGCTTGGCAAGATATTTTAAAATGAGAACGCTATGCATGACATTTAAATAGAAAAAAAATGAATTAGTGCAAATGTATGCCACGTAATAATATTTTTACCGCATTGATCAACTTACATAAGGGTAAATTATTTTCTAATGGGGATGACAAAGAATACAAAAAATAAACTGTTAAAAACCGAAAATGGTGCCATACTGGTAAATAAATAAAAAAATGTTGAAAAAATATTAAAAAAGGGTTTTTATCTTGCAAAAATGCTGTTGTTATCTTTGTTTACTGAATTGATCCGGTTAGTGTTGAGTAAAGTAAAACATTTGACCTTGGACAGAGTCAGTTTTAAGATGGTTTGAAAACATTATTTCTGCAGTTCTGGGTTTGTCCCTGAAATGAAACACATCACCTTAATGATGAAAGCACCCGAGCACGAATTTAACTTTCTTCTAATCATCACCTCCTTAAATTGAACAATTTTACTTGAAATGGCTTCGGGGAAATTTCATTTTCACACATAAACAGTTTATCTGATATCAAACGATCGTCAGAATCTCCGTTTCATATTGTGCTGGACATGTTTGTTATATCAGCTGCTCATGTGCTTCACATCTGAGCAGAGATAGTTTCTCTCTGATGAAACGTCGCACCACTCGTCTCACTGTCACGCTGAAAGACCTCCACAGGATTTAAATCTTCTTTTAAAGTTCCCAAGATACCAAGTTGCTGTGCAAAACTACTTTCTCAAAGTTTCTTAAAACATGTTTTCTGACATGAAATGAGTTTAAGTCTTTATTTTCGTCGCACTGCGAAATGCTTTTCTGAAGGTCTGAAAATCCCTTAAGCTTGGTAGCAGTTATTAAATGGCATTATAATACAAAGGTTAAAATAAAAAGGTATTTATAATGTATTTAAAGGTGTAGTTCACCCAAAAATAAAATTCTGTCATTACTCACTCTCTAGTTGTTCCAAACCTACAGTATATACATTTACATTTATGCGTTTGGCAGACGCTTTTATCCAAAGCGAGTTACATTGCATTATCCTATACATTTATACATCGAACACACAACCTTGCGTTGTTAACGAAATGCTCTTACCCTGAGCGACAGCAAAGCTATATAAACACAGAGAAAGGTATTTGGACGAATGCTAGCAACCAAACCGTTCTTGGACCCCATTGACTAGTAGGAAAAATGACAATGGTAGTCAAAAGTGCCCCAGAACTGTTCCTACATTCTTCAAATTTTCTTATTTTGTGTTCAACAGAAACAAATGTTCCTTTAACAACCTATGTATCGGTATAAAATATTTAAAATTTTAAAAAAATTGGCATGAAAACTAAAAATATAAAACTAAAAGTATTTATAAAATATGACTTAAACCAAAATATTGTAATGTATGTCACATTTTATTTCAGAATGATTTATTTTAGGCTCAATAACGTATTTCAATTGCATAGAAGTCAGAGTCTTTTTCCAGTAATTCTCAATAGTAATAATAATGAAATATGAGCCAGCCGTGCTATTTGACCGTGTTTTGAGATTCACCTCATTGCTTGTATTGGACCCTGAGTTCGATTTATTCTCCCCTCAGAATGACCCAGGCAGCCGTTAAAGCTGGACAGTAATATTGACATGCGGTCTGAACCGCCAACACAACCAGACTGATAAATATGACAACATTTTAAAACGCACAAACCACCTTTAAATCAACACACGCAGTCAATACTGAAATACGTAAAGTGCCAAACACACACAAATAAAATCATCTATAAGAGTGTGCAGAGGATATGCTCATGAGAACGATTTGTGTTTGGTGATGTTGAGCTGCCTCCAAATATCTGCTGTACTGCAATGGACAAGATCAACCTTCCAGTCAACACATAGGACACACAACATCCATTATTCTGAATACAGAAAGTTTGAAATATTCAAGACCTATTCCATTAGCTGCACCATCCACATTATCTTTATAACTCCAATCTCTCATTTATTTCAGCATCTGAGACAAATTTGATACTTATTTGAAATACTGGGTCTTGAAAATCCAGAGAAACAACTGAGAAATCAAATCTTCTGGGCTATGAAAGAGCAATCGCTTAGCAATAGATTTTTCCTCCGGGGACGCCTATTATGAGCTCTCCGAAATTTCTGTCACCGCTGAATAATCTTCGGTCTATTATCATGAAATCCCCAGCATCTACAGTCGCAGCAGGTCTAACTGTCAATGCTAAACAGCCAGACATTTACCATCCAGCTAGAACCCCTGCTGGTAGATGCTGTGTATTTTGTGTAAATAGCACTGTTTCACCAGTGACTTTCTGTAAGTGCTGTCCCAGTCAAGCACCAGTCTATGAATACTGTTATATTGTACATCTGCATTTTTATTGATTTTTTTTCACCAATAAAATCAAAAATAATCTACTTTTATATTATATAATATGTGGAAATCAGTATGAGAAATATATGGGATGTCCGAAACCTCAACCTACAAAACCACTATGTAAGTAATACATGGTAATGCTTACACCAAATGTTCTCAATGTGTGTCATGTGGACACTAGCTATCCCATGAAGCCCAGGAACTGAAGTTAATATATTAATAATACCAGGCTCTTAAAAGTTGTAATAAAACTCTTTTCAAAAGTAAATTATACAGGTACCAATAAATGTATTCCTTGTGGTTAAATTGTAGCCTACTTGTTTAAAAACATCTGTAAATATTTTGTGGTTAGCAGATGTTTTTGTATATCTACAATATAGTGTTTTATTATTAAGCAATTTCAGGCACATGGCTGCTCTTGTTAACCAGTGTGTGAGAAGACATTTCATATGACAATAAAACGTGACATTATATTACAGAAAAGACCCATGTAGGTCACATAATCTTACAATTTCACTTTTTCATTACATGGCAAGGTTAGTTTTAAAATGGTGGACCCTAAAGAATCCTTTTTAAATTAAAAATGATTATGATTCTTTTACGCCAAACACATCTGATCACTTAAAGGCAGAGCAGCGGGTGATCCTGTCTTGAAATCTTTTTTGGCATGTTGGTTGGAAATCTCTTGACATCCTGATAGCAATCAAGAAGTATAGTGGTCAAATAATATTTTTATAATTATATATTGTCTGTCAAATGCATAGTACCAAAAAACGTTCGGCCAATCAAAACGTTCTGGCCGAACGCTGTGACTGGTCATGTGTACATTTTCAGCAAAAGTATTTAGCATACCACTGGTTGCTTTTTTTCTTTGTGACAGGTATGTACATGCTTCAAGAAGAATATAATGGATTTAGTTTGTAATTCGTGACGTGGCTTTACGAAATACATTCATGTGTTTGGAGGAGGCGTGGCTTTGGATCGCATAGAGGGTGGGGTTATAATTTTAAGTGCTAGCAGGCTAAAGTTAGCACCTTTCCATATCAACCACCCCACCTTTGACTGGAGTTTGCAAAATCAATGTCTTGGCTTTAATTTTTTTTATCTTTGGCTGCTTTTTCCAAATTTTTTGGTCCAAATATATACTCAACTTAAAACGATATATATTTTTGATACATTTTAGAAATATTTGTAAATAAAATTGATGTTGATGCACATTGAGATGAAAAGTTTACATATTTTTTATGTATTTCCATACATTTACTGAACTATTATAAAACAATTGTTTAAATTACAGAGAAAACATTGCGTGTGTGTGTGTTTTCATGTTTGTCTTCATTTTTAGCACTCAATCAATCATGCTAACAGCCTATTGGATATGTTTCACCAGATCGACTCTAAATGCAGTAAACCTCCGGACTGATTATCTCTGTTGGTCTGTGGGTGTTCGCAATCAATATGAGCCGTTTGCCTGAGTTCTGAATTTAACTTCATTTGATGTTCTTAAAGACATCTCCAGCATGCAGCGGATGTCCAGAGACAAGCCTTTAAAGGTTTGTATTTAGCATACGCTGTCGACTTCTTTTTATAACTCCACGTAGGTCGGTCTAAGACAAATAAATGGAAATTTCTTCAGCGATGTGAGTCAGTTGAGGCAGCAGTCGAAAGTTTACTCTGGTGGACTTTTGTTTGTATAATACCAATGGAGAGGAACTTAACCGACCTTGTTTGTTGCATGTTATATTAGAGTCGTCGTCTTCGCGGCGGGGTGAATGGCCACATTGCTCTAAATAGAGGGTGAGATCACCTCACTCTATTATTCATGAATTTTCCCTGCAGGTGTCACAGGTGAAACCTCCTCCCAGTTCCCCATCATTGGAGAACTAATGACGGACTCATAATGAACAGCAGTCATGAGCGTGACAGCCAGTTAAAGATACTCATTAGGGCTGTGCAGAGAATTCAGTGTGCCAGGAGGAACCAGAATCTAGATCGCGTCTTAAATATACCCAGTTATCCACAAACTTAGATGTTCAGCTAGAACCATGTAAGTAAAATAACACAATGGCTACACTGAGACCGTTTTCAACGAAAAGCTTTTTATGCGTTTCGGTTGTTCATTTACACGACAACGCGTTTGGGGGACTGAAAACGCAAACTCAAAGTCTCCAAGTGCAAGTTTCTGAAAATGAAAAAATGTGTGCGGACGTACGAGAAAAACATCTGAAGGACCTAAAAAACGCGTCGGATTATACTTGTGCGTTGCGCGTCGACAGGCAACCCTAGGGTCAGTGTCACGCGCATTTTTGCTGTGGAGACAAGAGTTTCAGCTCGCTTTGGCAGGCTTGAGAAATACAGAAGAACAAATCATTTACTTTATAATAATTCATTTGGAAATGCATTTGAGTGTGACACTCAAATATGTTGCTTTTAAGAAATTCAGATCCTACTTTCTATCAAGGTGCACGCCAGGCTACGCAGAGCCTTATGGCGTAGGTTTTTAAATGTACACCTTACAACCAGCGGATACATAGTATTTATAAAACTATAAACACACATACATGCCGACAAAGTGTATTAAAAACGCTTTTACCTTAAAACTGGGCATACGTATGTGCGCAGGCATGTAGTGATTCTTTACAGCGCAACATCACAATCCTCTGGCCTGGCATGCATAATTCAGAACATCCATTTTCCCGGATCCGTGTAAATGCAGATCGTTTTGATAATACTGTCATGTTTTTTACAGTGTCTAAACTAGCATCAGCTAATTCCACGCTTAATATATTAATGCTTAATAACTAACAATTTACAATTATATTATTTTTAATTACTCCATCCAGGGTGTATCCTGCCTTGATGCCCGATGACTCCTGAGATAGGCGCAGGCTCCCCGTGACCCGAGGTAGTTCGGACAAGCGGTAGAAAATGGATGGATGGATGGATTATTTTTAATTGATTTAGTCAATCTGATTAAAAAAAGTTTCATAAACAATTTAATTATAGCATGTGTCAATTCAACTTAAAAAGATAAGTAATAGTAATGAGAATATATTATGTTCAATTAACTTGAGTAAGGGTTGGGTGAATGATTCCTATTGAGTTATAATAATTTTGTTTAAGATTTCCTATCATGCTTTGCATAGGAATGTATAATGTGAGAAAATGTCAAAATAAAGTACCTATTTATTTAATAAACTGGTTAACGAATAATTCCCGTGTTTTGCTTTCACTGTAGAAAATGATTTGTAGTTTTGACATAAATAATTTAAGTTACCCCACTTTCTTAAAATTTTGAGTTTAGTGGACTTTCCAATACTAGTTAACATAACAATTCAGCATCAAATTCACATTTGTGGAAATAGTTAAAAAAATGTAAGGCAGCAGGGTAACTTTTTTTATTTTTTTAAGTTGAAACGACAAATCATTTTTTACAGTGTTATAAATCAGTGTTATTTAAATTTTGCTATCACGGATTTTCTTCACTATATTTTGTTTAGATTTACTTGTTTTGTAAGTATTTTACCCATAGAAAATGTTACGCAACAGTTATTGACTCTCTGAACAAACAGGTCTGATTTCTACAGCTGCAAAATGACTGCAGACAGTCTGGATTGGTTTTGGAAAAACAATTCGGAACACGCCAGTGTGCACAAGACCTTTTTGTTCATAGTTTCTTTAATAAACACGGTCTGGATATGTGTGTGTGTGGATTTGTAAGTGTAAAAAATAAAGCCGAAGGGTAATTTTCACCACTGGCTGATGTAAGGCTATAACAGGATGTTACAGCATAACAACATGCTTGCTTCTTTATCACCTCTCGTTCGCTAGTTTTGTTTTGCAACCCTTATCTTGGAAATGAATTCATCCCTTGTATTTGTTCTGTGTTTTAATGATGCTGTCTGTGACAACTGCCGTTTAGAAAAATCATGCATCATTTAGCGGCCCCTTGAGTCACTCGCTACCCACAATTCACCGCTCCAGGGTCATGTCAGTATGCCATTGAAAAATTGTGTGTCCTGAGGATGAAAACACAGATCCGAGGAAAAGACAAAAAGTCAAACACAAGAGAGAGTCATGTTCAAGTGATGTCAGGAACATGATCTTTTTTCCGAATTTTTCTTATTTTCCCTAAGATGAGGCAAAATTGTGAGCATGTGCAAACTGTCTTCCCCTTGAATATGCTTAAACGCATTTTATGTGTTGCCTTTTTTACAATTGCCTCAAGCCTACTTTATTTACCCACATTACACCATCTAGATTTCACATGGGACCTTGTTGCCCAAAGGAGTTATCAAGAGAAAAATGTCCAAATTATTATCCTCAGACACTTTCATGTAGCCGACCCACAGCTACGCGATGAAATTCTGAATGCTTTCAAGAGCGCACGGGAACCCAAGAGCCTGCCGGAGAAGTCTGGGATGCTTCAAACGCCCAGTGCGGCACACAATGAAAAGAGACGATCGCTCTCGTGAAGTCCTCTGATGATAAGGTTGCCTTCAAGTGCAGACTTCACACCATTGATAAGCCAAGAACAACGTACGCCCGGCTCTTATCCCCGAGTCAGTTTCCATCTTATGTAAACTCCCACTAGTTCAACATCTCCACATCTTTCTGAAAACCATCCTCGGGAGATCACAAACATCTGGCAGTCACCGACTGGTACAAAAATCGACTTTTTTATTTCCTCAGAAAACGGGTTGGGAAAGAGATGTACCAGTACACCAAACTTTGCTTTGGGGTTTGTTACAGGACACGGATTTCAGCTTTTGCAATCACTGGCATCCTGAAGGGACTTTCAATGACTGATTTGGGCCATTCCAGGAACATGGATGTGATGTGATGTCATGTTTTTTTTAACATTGATTTGGACAACATGCACAAAAGACCGCCACCTTCCAAAGTACCAACACATGGAGTCACGATGTCCAAAAAGCTAATAAAAGGATGTCGGATACACAACTTAAGCATCTGTGTGTGTTCTGCCTGTGACCTTGCTTTCAGTTTTGCTTTCAAGACGTCTATTGTGTAATACTTGACTCTTGACTCAGAGTTATTAAAAAGTTGTTTGCACTGCCGTCAGTAAAGTAAATAAGAGTGTAATCATAAGAGACTCTGAGGCGCACTGCCTTTCAACTCCACTGGGTTCTGTGGAACAATACCTGACCTCGCTATAACCTGAACAAACATCTGTGTGTGCGCTGTGTTTGTGCACAACTCATTTGTCATCGATATATGGCCTCCTGTTGCTTTTCGCTTTAGCTGTAAGAGAAACACAACCACTTTTTAGAAATCTCCCTCTCTTTGCGTTCCCAGTGGGCATCGCTTTTGGTCTTTAAAGTTCCTCTTCTCGATCTTCAAACATGCAACCTTAGGCTGTTTATAGACGCATGGTGGTCTCTTCATGGTTGTACCTTCTGTGTTGTCTAACAAACTTATAATTTAGATTTTAAGAAAAATGTCTGGTCAACTTTGCACCCAATTCTGGCTAAGAACTGACAAAAATGTAGTTTTTATGTACCGTTGTGTGGTTTACATGAAGGAGATTATACTGCAATAATAGAAGGAAACAATGTGAAAAGATTTCAATGGAAAAAACAAATCGTGGCTCAGAAGGACATTTTGCATCCCTAATGTATATTTACATAAACCATAACACAATCAAGTTTGGATATGTTTAATATATGTGTTGTGTTTGGTGTGCAGATGTTGATGAAGATATTAATTCACTTCCTATCTCTGGAGTCTCTAGAGAAGATGCCGTTTAATCAGACCTGTCCATCTAATATCACACTAATGTGCTGTTATGTGCTTATGTCTTTGCTCATCTGTCTGCAGTCCATCTTGATTTTCTTCTCTCATATTAAAGTCTCTTTGTCTCACAGATAATCTGTCAGACATGCCCCCCCCCCCCCACACGCAGACACGCTTGTTCATTAGTATACATGTCCACATAACCATTTCAATATTCCTGCGCATGTGTGAACATCTCAACGTTTGTCTTCTGTTGACTTTAAAGTTTTGTCACACCCGCCAGAGGTGGTTCATTTTTTAATCATAATATTAGCTTGTCAGGGCGGGTTATTGTTTCATTTAGGGGTGAGCGGGGAGCAATCTTACACTGGGTTAAATGTAACATTGACCTTTAACATACATCAAAATTGTAGTATTCTGGCAGATGGGACACCACAAAAAGGTTTAATAACATTCATAAAAAAAATAAAAATGTTTCATGTTATTTTATACCTGACATGTACATTTGCAGCCTACTTTATGTCTGTAATTTGACTTTTATTATTGCATAACAAAAAAAAACGTAAAATAGATTTTATGTATAATAAAATGTACTTTTTATGTTATTTTACACCCGACATGTGCATTTGCAGTCCATGTCTGTAATTTGACTTTTATTATAGTATTCCAAAAGGAAAATAATATTATGTAAAATAAAATGTTCATGTTTGTTATAGCGCTCCAGGCACTAGGTGTCGCTGGAGAGCTAAAAAGAGTAAGTGTGTAGTGGAAGAAGGTGAACGAGGAGTACGTTCAAATGCGGTTGCCTAAATAAAGACGTTTACCGTTATTTAGATAAATAAAGACGAAGTAACCTCGTAGTTTCTGGTGGTTCATTGCAGCTGCCCGAGACATAACATTTTTCATGTTTTTTTACACCCAACAAGTAAAGACCTGTCTACACCGGGACGATAATCGGAGACGTTTTTCGCCGTTCAACGGCGTTTCACTGGTGATGGGCTGAGTGACTCCCTGCCATTATCCTGGACAACGTTAATTACTGATAGATGGTTAACAGCCAGAATTTCTCAACCGTATTTAACCACCATCCCCCAGAAAAGCGTGAGATATCGTGAGAAAAGACGCTACATGATGTGCTCGTCTAAATGAGTTAAGATACGCATGGCATAATCATTCTCATGAGCTAGCAACATCACGCATTCACAACAATTCAGTCTTTTAATAGAGTTACTGTTAGCTATATCTGCCAAATGTCTAAATGTATATCACCGCTGACTAATCCTAGCTAACAGTGTTAACTTAACAGACTATTTGGTCGAATCTGGCAACAAATGACTTAATAGACCTGGCGGAGAATACTCATAACAGATATAGAACTGTATCTGACACTCAGTTACGATACAATTATGTTCAATTACCTGTATAATAAATAACGTATGCGATGAAAAAATGAAAATATAAGCATAAAATATCAGAAAATTTAATTGTGTGATTTCTACAACTTTGTCTTTATGTATTAATTTTGTGCAAAATATTATAAGATGTGTTAACATTTTGACACACATTATTATATTTTAAAATATGCTCGCAATAGTTTTGGAGGGAAATTGATCCCACATCTGTGATGTGTTTTTGTGGAAATTCTAGACAAAAAGTGTTTTGGTGACATGAAAGTAAATTTCTTCATCATATGTTTTCTAGATTTCTGATCCGGGCACGAAAGTCCATCAAATATAATCTTGTATTATTTTAATCTTGCCTAAAACATGGCACCATTTTAAAACAAGTCAGCAACTCCTAGCGACTGCAACTAGGCTCGAAAACGTTCTTAGACAGCAAGGTTAGTTACAACTAAGCCAAGTTTACGATGATAATGAATATGAAAATATGATACAATGATAATGGTCATGTAAATTGCTTTAATTGAAATGCTTCAGTAACTGTTATTACAATGTCAGGAGAAATAACGTTTCATAATTTTTTCTCATATATCTCAATCAATAATAGAAGGATGGTTAGATGAATAGAGGTGTGGATCTAATATAGACAGATAAATATCCACCCGTAGTGTATAGATACAGACAGTGGCATCATATCACATAACAGGTCAACGAGGTATCATGGCAAAGCGCGTAACAGACACGCCGGTCCACTCGAAAATGCGTGTCAGACTCCTCTAGTCATGAACATGACACGCTCAGTTATTTGCACTTGTAAAACTGAAACTACTTTAAAATATCTATTATTTTATATAAAAATACAATTAATACGTATTTTTAGAGCATTTAACCCCACTCCTACCCTAAACCTCCCGCCTCCTGACAATTTAAAAACATGCAACAAGCAAATAGAAGTCAGCCAATTGTATGAATGAATTGTGAACGCGATACGGTTAAAGGGAAAGCAACCGCAAAAGCAGCTTGGAGACGTTAAGCAGGAGAACAAGTGGGTATACGCTAATATAGATCTTTAGAAATCGTTATATGCAAACAGTGCTGTGGAAAAAGTAAGCATACGGCGTATGCGTGCCTAGGGCCCCGACTACACCACCTATTATAATATGCAAAGTATTATGTTTAGGTGTAGGGGTCGGGTTACGTGCTAAAACGCATCTAAAGTGTGCGCACAAAGTAATAAACGTACACAAAATGCTACACGTCATGTATTATAAAAACATTAGAAAATCGCCCTGTGCTGCTAACGTAACTCCACCTACATACATGCGTGTCGTGTTCACGCCTAGAGGACTCAAAGCGTGACACTGACACGCATATTCGATTGGACCGGCGGGTTTGTTACGCATGATGTGTAAACTACATTTATGTAAGCTTATGGGTAATAAATTCTCACAAAGTACCTTTAAAAATTATAATTAATTAAAAAAAGATTTATTTCTAGAAACTGTTTATACTAACCCGCTGTCCCTTTAAGTGTTATTGTATGATTTTATGATAATTTAGGTTCTAGAAACAAAGTTTTTTTTTTTACTTGTGAAAAACATCATTAACTTACATGTTTTTTGAATGATTGCACCAAAACCAGAATGTGTCGTTCATAACAGCATAATCTAAAATATGTCAGATTTGTGTTTAGTAGATGGTTTGTATTGATTTGTGCATCAATGAGCGGCAGACTGTTTAATAAATGTGTATTATGTTTATTGTTGCATTTCTTTATTAAAAGTTATCGGATCTTTAGGAATTTACTTTACTTTATCATTATTTAAACCAAAGAGTGTGTGTGTTCAAGCCTCAATACAAAGTCTGGCCGCCGTGTACATGACAGTGTGATGCAGGAATGGCCGACAGATATTGACACAGGAAGTACAAAAAGAAAGCGACGTGTGTTCTGCGGTGATGACTGAACGCTAAGGTGTGTGTGTGTCTGTGAGAGCATTAAAAAATGAATAGCGCCAGAATCCGAAGGCACAGCTCACTGACCAGCCTGACAGATCCATCACAAACACTCACACTGAGTCAGACCTGGGATTATATTTGGAAAGCCATAAATCAAAGGACAGACAGATTCCTGTCCCTCCTGAACTCTCGCGCCCTGCTATTGTAATACTATACGTGTAGACCTTGTCCGTGTATAAGCATTCATAAAGACTCGCTGATGCGATGACACGCAGAGGGCCGACGTCAAACAAAACCTTCCCATCAGTCTTCATTAGGCCTGTTGTCATGGTGACAGTTCAGGTGCTGTGCTGAACTAAACCCTATTAGTGGCACATCTGAGAAAGCGTTCAATCAACCTGGTGTCTTTCATATTAATAATCGTTGAATTAAGGCATCACGCTGTCTCTCTTTCACAGCTCAGTAATGTGGTCTTCATGGCTCCAAAATCATTCACTGTTTAAGTAGTGCTGATTCAGGAAAAAATGCTGTTTGAGGGATTTTATGATGCGTGTGGACATGAATCTTCTTATAGATAGACTGAACATAGAAGATAGGATATAGAGTTATTATTAATATTGTGCTGTAATGTTCAGGTTGTGCTGTGAGTGCAGGGGATGGTTAGTGTGTTGGGTGAACATTACGCCCCCCTAATTTCACTCCTCGGCTGCCCACCTAAAATTGAAGTCACTGACAATGGCCTTCAGGACGGTCATAGAAAACTCAGCCTCTTAGCTTAACTCACAAAACTTGTTGCCACTTTCCCCGGCAAACATTTACGTTGTGACGCTAACGTTGGTAGCACGTTGCATTTTTTTCTCTGGCAGCATTGCTCTCTACAGATGTGCTGGCAACACTTTGACAATGTAGAAATGTTTATATCTGTACGTATAGGTATTAGGTTTATTTAGTATTCATTTATAGAAAACATTGTTATAATCACCGCACAACGTAGGAACATGCTGGACCTCTCTGGTGAAATGAGCTGCAAAACAACAACAACTGAAAACATAACTGTTTCGAATATACCTGACAAACCTCTAACTGTCTACTTAATAGCTCCATTTAATAAACCACCTGTTTCTTTTATGTTGTTCATTTCCCCCTGCCTCTGCTTGCAGATGACATAGCCTGGTAATCTACAATGACTGTCTAGCTCCTTTACAAAATGTTAAATGCAATCTCATTCGAAAGTTGCTTTGGATAAGTGGCTGCTAAATGAATAAATGTAAAACAAACCTATACACAAATGAGTTATTATGCATGCGTGCACGCGGTTGTTCATACAAAAAACAGCAGTGTATGTGATGGGAATCAAAGCACATACATACAAGATATACAGTATACTGTATATTATAGTGTTCGTCGTAATTGGTGCATGCATTCAATATTATCTTGTTTCATCCATCCTAATTATGATTGTGCTTGGGGTGAATACAAAAGGTACCTTTTGGAATTCCTATCCTGGCAAAATTTAAAATAAATAAATACAAAAATAAATCCATGAAGAAATGTAAAAAAAGCATAAATGAATAAAAAACAGAAATTGATTTTTTTTAAATAAATAAAATATGATTTTTTTTTAAACCTATCATGTATCTATTTATGTCAACATTTTTGTATTTATTTTATGCATTTATGTTAATATTTATTTATTTACTAGGTACCTAGATGACAGATGGACTGCAATTGTTCCAAGATATTAAAATTGGACGTTTGATCAGACTCTATTATACAGAGTTTATAGACGAAAAAACCTTGTTCCCCAGTTTCTGATTGGGTGGGTATATGTGAGATGTTTTTCGAAACATTCCATATCGTAATCCACACCAACAAAAGACAGTATAGTTTTTTAATCTTAAGTGTTATGAGTGTTCAGTCCGCTTGTTTTATTGTGTTTAACTACAGCTGTCGTCAGTGTTTTTGTATGGCAATGGCAGCAGGTAGGCTATGTGTGAAAATATCAAATTGGAGACTATATTCTGTCGAATGTGGCACTCAACAACACAACAAGATGATATTTTAAACTCCTTATGTAGCCGAATCTGTGCTGGTTTGTATTGGCCTGCCTCCAGTTTTTCCTCCAGCTAATGCCGTGACGTGAGCGTGACGTCGGCGCAAAAGGGGTCAATGGATAGGCTCAGAGATGACGCATTTTTGTAGGCTAACCCGGAAGTGCCGCACTGGTTCCCTCGACCGGAAGCCTATGCATTTTTCCCATAGACTTTTGGAAGATCGCAAAAATAAGCTCTTTGATTAACAAAATTCATTATTTTGTCCAAGTATTCAATTTCAAAAATATATATTTCTAATAAAAATGTAATTTTCTCGAAAGAAATGAATACTGTATGTTGGCACAATTGTGTCCACACAAGTCATTTCAAACATTAAAACATAAACCTTCGGATTAAACGATTTTTAAGAGCACGAGAAACCGTTTCGTCAAGAGATCCCAAACGTTTGACCGGTAGTGTATGTAGGTATGTATATAATGTCTGTATACACTTTATCACTAAATCTTTGATGGTGAGCAAAATGCCATATACTGCAACATAAAAGACACCAGAACAATCTTGCTTAGTGTTTTCTTGCTCTACAAATGAAGAGTTTGGTTCCAAAATGAGGTAACTAAATAAATAATCATGTTTTTTAGGATGTTATCATGTTTTTATTGTGTTTTATTAGTTAGCTGTATTATATTAGATAAAATAATGGATATTAACACAAAAGAAAGCCATGGGAATAGCGGGGGCATCCGGTATGTGCATTTTTATATTATGTAGCTACCAGTAAACATATGATCGGCAAGATGGCATTTTTTTATTAAAGACGCTATTTTAAAGCAATTTAAAACTTGGTAATTCTGCTTCCCATTCTGGTCCCAGCATACAAAGCATATGCCGGTGAAGTGATCCATTTTTCAGCAGGACTGTATTGCATGTATGGGGAGAGCTTTTCTCATCGATGCTACAACACAGGGAAATGTCCCATACGTGTGTGTGTTGCCTGATAGCTGTTATATTTGTCTCATATGATTAATCTCTGGGTGTAAAATCACTATAGCCCTGTGTGACTGGATTTATGGCTGGGGTTGGTGGAATCTCTCTGGGGCATTGTGGGTATTTTATAGTATAAATGAATGGTGTCTGTGGGGCTCTAGTGATATCACATCAGGACTGGAGGGTAATGAACTGGCCACCGCTAGCGGAAAATCTTTCCCGTCTCCTGCTTTGTCCTTTCTACAGCTGAAGCTTTATTCCACAGTGATATTTCAGATGCATTTTTCCCTGAGGAATGACACGCAGAGGTTTCGGTGAATGTAGCACACAGCAGTAGTGTAGTCTGACTCTGGACTATATCAGAGTGTGTGTGTCGTAAACAAACCGTTCTGACATTGAAAGATCAGAGAATATACTTTTGATTGACAGCTGCGTGACTGTGAACCTGCAAAGAGAGGCATTAGATATTCTCAAATGGTTTCTTTATCCAAATGCAAGTGTTGTGTCTTTTTCAGGTGCGCTACAGAACGATCATTTTGAAAATGATATACACAATCTGTCAGCTTTTTCAGTAAATAATGACTATAATTTATAGCCAGAGCTTTTAGTTTATAGTACAGTTTAAAAAAACTAATACAATGAATGAAAGCATTGGAAACATTTGTATACAAGTTAAATTCAGGGTGACACCAGCTAGGAATTGAATCATGTTCTGGGTGTTTGTGCAAATGAATACCTGTCAACACACACGATTTTCTTCTTGATTTTGGAAGTCGATGACAGTTTGCATCGGGCAAAAAGCATTTTATCGAACAGAAATGTCACAGACTCTTTACAGCAGTAACTTTCAGTCTCGATCTGTTTGCTTTGGGCTTATTGGCAATTTTAATCCAGTTGCTTTGTGTCCTTGCTGTGCACTTTCGATCACTTTGATGAAAGAATGTTAAACACTGACATTCACACATTTCTTCATTATCCTCATAATAAATGCTTGTATATATACTGCTATAAAATACATTTTGATTACTTATTATCAATTTATATATATGACAAACATGTTGTACTGATGTTAGAATGGTAATGATGGTAAAACCAATGTATCGTTTACTGCAGGAAGATTTTGTGCTAACCCAGATAAGCACACTACAACTGGCGGACGTCTATTTGACATCTGGAAGACATCTGCAATACATAGTTTGCTCACCTGCAATACGTCTCATCTGTATGATGTTTATGATTTAGAATGGGTGTAAAACTTCTCTTTCTAAGATGTTTAACAGATGTATTTACTATTTACACAGCAGATGTTTTCCAGATCTTTAGCATACGTCTTTTAGACGTACGTGTGCTAGCTGGAAATACAATAAAACATTTAAGAAAAGATCAACTCTGACTCGGGGTGTTTAATATTAAAATCCTGAATACGTTAATAAGGATTTGTTGGACATGAGTCATTTTAATCAAATACTCAGAAAGACAATCTCAGACATGATTCAGCGACAAAGATTAAACTCATTCTGACACTAAATTGGATTTTCAATTGAGAATTATCATTTATAATCAAGTTTTTTAGGTTCGTTTATCTTCCCGTAGCTCAATTCATAGGGCATTGCATTAGCAGCGCAAAGGTTGTGAGTTTGACCCCACAGTGAACACACACTGTATTACACATACTGAATAAATATATACCTTGTAATGTAGTGTAAATACAGTTTGATGAGTTAATTATCTTTATGATACCAAGGATCCCAAATATGATTAACGTATTGCAAGGGACCCAACATATAAAGCCAACTATATGTTTAAAGACATGTTTACTGTAGTGCATGATATAAAAGATAACTTTTTTTTAATAAGACTGCCAAGAGTTATGACAAAAACATTTAGCATGCTACTTTTTTAAATGTTTACTACACTCTTAAACTGTTCATATAGTTATTTACCCAACCATGGGTGGAAACAACCAAGCATACACTGGAAAACTTTGCTGTTGTTTTGCATTAGGTTCGCCAGTAACTTACTGTAAATTGAATTTACTTTCATTTTGTTTTGTTTTAAACATAAACGTATCTAGTCATTATATTTTCTTTCATAAAACAAGACTTATTATCTTAGGGTTCTGTGAAAATGATTTTAATATGGATGTTAATGTGCACATATAGAATATGAAAGAACTAGTCTGGAGTACTGTGTGTGTGTGTGTGTGTGTGTGTGTGTGTAGTATTTGGGTAGTGTGTAGTTGTCTATGAGCGCTTCAGATTCTATTAATCAAATCTTCTGTGTGGCATGTTCTCTCAGACACACACATACACAAGGAAACCTGTCCAGAACACGACTAAGTTATCTTGTTCAGTAATGGATTGCAGTGGTTACTGTTCTGTCAGTGCCCATGTACATACTGACACCTCAAAGAGCCTCACACACACATGCACTGTTTAAATATTTCAGTGTGACTATATATTACTTTTGCACTAATTATATCTATATATTCTTTCTTTCTCTCTCTGTTTGTGTCGGATGCGCTGTGCTCCAGATTCACATCCCTGCAGGTAAGTCGCAGTGTGAACCCTCTGAATGTGTCAATACTCAGCGTGTGTGTTTTAGCGTCTCCTCGCACCTGAGCGACACCCGTCACACCTGCTGTCGGTGAGAAGAAATTCGGTATTTAAGGAACGAGCGGCGTCGTGATGATGCCGTGCGACTGAAATTTAATTATCATCTTTATGTTTGTTTCACTGTCACTGTCAACAGACTCAGTCAGGGTTTGACCTTCAGGAAGAAATGTAAGCATGCAGCTCCAGATGCTTAACATGATAATATGATGCAATAAAAATGTAAAATCAATGTTTATTAATGCATAAGTCAGCTCTTAGAAGAAGGTACCGTGTGTTGAATCTGACAAAGAAACGTCCGGCTTTATATTTCTCTGGGTCACGAGGATCGAATAGTTAGCTAGTCACAGACTAGGTCCGGAAAATCCTCAAAATTAAATAAGGTAAATCTTTCAGGTGGCACTGGAATTTACTTTAAAGAGTACATGGTGTTACCACAAATTTTGTATACATTTATGGTAATACTGTGTTTGTAAAGGAGTGTATACAGAGATGTACACCTCCAAACATGCATGAGATTGACGGTCAGCTCTTGGCCGTCTCTCATTTTCAGTAAAGAGATCCTCTGTGTTTTTATGCATGACTTTAAATGCTTATGAATATGGGAATGTGGTGTGTGTGTGTGTGTGCGCGCATGCGTGCGTGCGTGTGTGTGGTATCCGCTCTGAATGGAGGAGGACAGGGAAGAGAACAACAGCATCGCTGAAATGAGTTTGACATTGGCCCAGCGCTCAACCAATGGAGGGTGACAGATCCAATACCAGCTGAGTGCAAGTGTGTGTGTGGGAAACTAAATGTTTTGTCAGGCCTGTGGCCTGCACTCACTGATGGGGATGAAGGGTTCATTTAGGAGTAGAGATTGACCCACCACAACCTTCATATCCCCCTCTTTCCCCCTCACGTGGAAGATAGTGGAGTTAGGTGCGCCACAGCATATGTGGTTTTAAGGTCACATTGTGTGGATGAAAAAATGTAAGTGATCAGTTTACACACTATTTTGTTGTCATGAGATTAATCAGTTGTTTTGATCTATTCTTTAAATAAAATATCAAAATTTTAACATTTTATTCACTAAACTCAATGTTGTATTAACTGTGTTTAGTGGGCTTGACATCAGGGTTGCCAAGTCTGTGATTTTTTCATTCATTTTCATTTTACCGGGGTTGTTTTCCATTCCGCCAGTAAAAGAGGAGCGATTTTATGGTGGTCATTTTTAAAGTCAGATTAAGTTATTTATGAAAACAGAACATGTTTATGATTCATTCTGACCAGTGATTTTCAAGTAGCCCTGTAATACCAAACACTTCCGTTCGTAGACAGAGTCTGGAAGGGCTTAATTTATAAGTGTTTTCTTTCTCGTGGACGGCGCTTGTTTGAAGTTTAAAATCATTGGTGTACCCGTAAGCCAATCACATAACGTCACATTATGTGGGAGACCCTACACCCTCTAAAACTCCAAGGACCATAAAAAAGTCGAGGAAGGCCATGGGGTTGCCATCACCGACTGACCCCTGACGATCGGTATCAGTTGATAAATTAAACTTTTCCCAAAACCTGTCAGCAGTAGGGCCACAACATCACCTCCATTCAAAATGTGAACCAAACACTCTTCTTGTTCGGGCTTCAGTTGGTAAAAGCCGTCAATATTCTCCACAACAGAGCGAATAGCATCGTTTTCGATTTCCCTATCTACAATCTTAAATTCGGCGCTTAGCGTCTACGTCACGCCTCTCAGCCGCCCTCTGTTCGCTGGTTGGTCGGCTGGTATGGAACCGGAGATTAACAGGGAGATGGTTTGCTATATCAGCACAAAGCGAAATGAAATTGAGCGGAAGTACGAAGTCTGATTTTCAAGACGTAATTATGTGAAGTATTAAATGGTGAGTAAAAAATATATTTTATGTAAAGATGTGGCATATTGTGGGTTTTGATATTTGGGATGCAGTTGTTGGGCTAGTTGGCCCCTATTATCCATTAGGCTGGATCTGTTACGCAGATCTGGCAACCCCGCTTGTCATTTGAATAAAATGTTTTTACAATTTCTACTTTGCAGGAAGAAAAAAAGGCTTAGTTAAACCTGTGTTCATCAAAACAAAGACATTTATACAAATTTGGAACAACTGGAGTTTACATTGGTGAGTAAATGATGAAAGAAGTTTTATTTTTGGGTGAACTATCCCTTTAATAGAGGCTAGCTCTAAACTCTTCTGCTGAAACTTTTTTTGCATACTTATCTCCAATGAATTCTAATGTGGATGTCAACATCACTGCTTTGTTTGCATAGATCATCCTGACCTGTTACACACGGATATCAGGAGTTCTTTGAGCACTTTCATCTCGCAGTGTCTCTTTGTGGGTGTTTTAGAAATATGAAATTGTCCACAGCCACTTAGTGTAATTGTAGATCGCCAGTGTGCTCTAAATGTTTCAAAGCTGATGTGTTTGGAGCTGAAATCAGTGCGGAGAACAGAATCTTGATTGAGGTGACCTTGGCTGGAGAGTCAAATTAGAAAACGCTTGATAACATGAGCCGTCCATTCTAGAGCATCTGATTGGGTTATTGACCTCTACGAGATTGAGGCTCTTTTCACACTTAGTTCAATTGCTTGGCCAATAACAGACTTTGATTCCACCCACCTCTTGTTGGGTCCAAACATTTGAATTTGTAAAGGTTGAATTACTTCTCCATGTTTTATTAAAGCTCCAATCCGTAACTTTTTAAGTGAAGAACATTAAACATCACTCATCTCATTACCTTACCCTGATTCACGACAGTACGTTTATAATAATGATATTATAATGAATATAATAAAATGAGCTGTTAAGTTAACCTGCAATATTACGTTTTGAACAGAGATGGCGACGGAGAGACAAAGTTACTAATTGCAGCTTTAATATCTTTAAAATCTTGAAGATTCGCAGTCAACCAGCGTCACCTTCAGCTGGTTTAACCTGCTTATTAGAATATACATCTATGCTGAAGTGCTTTGTGCTCAAATTGCCCACAACCTATTTTTTAAATGTGTATAATGTAAAACCAAAAGTTCAAATTAATTCTTGAGTTAGAATTAAAATGTTGTGTACTAGAATATTCTGTCACTTCAGATTTACGTGCAGAGAATGTTTGTTTGTGTCAGCCTGGGAAATATTAAAATGCGAACATGCAAAGTGCTCTCACAATTTAATTCATTCGGAGACAAGCAGCCATGAGAAATGTATTATGATAAGTGGTACTGGAAGCATGCAAATGAAACCTAATGCATACATACTAAAGGAGCACGAACAGAGTCCTGGAAGTGAACATCTTATTTATTTTATTCTTAGAGAAACGGATGTTTGTTGATTAGGTTTAAAGCTTTTGAAAACCTAATATGCTGTAGGTTTTTTATTTACATCAATGGCAGTTAGTCAAGAGTTTAACATAGATTTTTTAAGTCATGTGCAATTCTTGATCGGTGGTTCATTTGCTAGATAAAAAGATTTGTATATCTTAATTTCTGTATTTTTCCTATTTATATTTGGACTGTTTTCAACTTAAACCAGAACGTTTAAGGCAACGTTTTGACAACATTGACGACCATATTTAGTACATCATTGTTGTGTAAACCCACCCTTAGAAGGTTTTTACAATGAAAAATGCGTATGGAAAAGTGAAAAATGTTTGAACCCAAAACCACCATCTTATCTAAAAATGATGTTTTTGGGTAATTAGAAAACCTGTTTCATAGTTCTCAATTAATTCTAATGTCAGCAGGAATGGACGCCGGCGCTCTTTTTCAGTTGCATTATTGAGTTGTTGCCCTGGGCTTGTGGTTCTTCACAGCGAAAGGCCAGATTGCTGTACAGATTACAGATTCGATCCGGGAACACACAACCTGTCAGCTGGAAAGTTACACGTCAGTCATGCAGAAAGGTGGTCGCGCGAACACGCTGTCGCCCACTGACAAAAAACATTCATCTCCCGTCTCTGGATAACCAATCACAAACCTGCATTTCATTTCCTGTGAGTCTGATTCTAAACAAAGTTCCAAAGTCTTGCATTACTTCTATGTCTAGTGTCATTTAAAAAGCCGTTCTATCTGTGAAATCTTAATGAAAATCGAAAGGTTTGGTTGCCTTTTCTTGCACTAATGAAAGAACGAATGAATGGAAACATTCAAATTTTTGCATTTCATTCCCAGTGGGATAAACAGAATTAACATACATAGTGGACTTCCTGTGCGTGTTATTTTCCTTCTGCTGCCATTGTGCGTTACAGTACAATGCAGTTTTCTTTTGAAACGTGACCCCTGCTATTTCAAATAAGCCGAACTGAGCATATTATCCACCCAATGAATCGATGAAGACATCATAAGACGACGATTGTTGTTTTTTCTCATTGGAAATTCAACTTTCAAGGACAAACCTGAGTATTCTGGTGCCATTCAGAAACAGCAGTCTGTTTTTCCAGCAGATGATGAAGAAGTCCTTGTAAAGCAGTCTGGCGGTGCGGCGCTCCTGTTAAGATGCAATCTAGAGCAAATTATAAGTGAATGATTCTCCTTGGAGTGTTCTGACATTAATATTTAATCAGCGTACTGGGAGACATCAGCAGTGGTTGATGGTCCTGATTTACGCTTTGCGTTTCTAACATCCATCATGACGTCATGAGTGTGTGCGAGAGAGAGAGAGAGAGAGAGAGAGAGAGAGAGATATGCTTTGATTCAATCGGCTAATACCTCATTGAGTGCCACTGTGGAAATTTGCTTTAGGCTTTTCATCCAAATGTACAAACAGATACTTAAGTCACGTACGAGTCGCTTCAACTACACAGAGTTCATCCAGAATGACAATCCTGTCATTATTACTCTCTCTGATGTCATTCCAAACCTGTTTGACTTTCTTCCGTGCGACGCAAAAGAAGATGAGCAGAAAGTTCACATCGATTTCTGTCACATAGAAAAAATCTTCAATGTGAACGCTACTCACACTATACAAAATTGAGTATCAGCTTTTGCATGTTATCAGACCCTCTGTTTCTTGCAATTGCGGAAGAAATGTAAGTGTGAAAAGTGAATATTTAACACTCAATCTTTATCTCATCGACAGTCTACAGAGAACATCATCTTCAGGCATCTGGGTTGATAGTCAAAGTCCTCTCTTGAGTTATAAACAATGATATTATAAGAATAAATGACAGAGGAAGGCATGTATTTAACAAGTTCTCTAAATATGGCTAATGAAGTAAAAAAGTTAATTTAAACAGAAATATGAAATAACTACTCGTCTTCTATTATATTGGTCTGAACGCAGCTTTAGAACCCAACATAATTGAACATTTTGTCCACACTGGATGCTGTGCGACAATCCCCTTAGAACAAGCTTTGTTTCATGTCGCGTCTGATGTAGACACAGTGTAATAGATATAAAACTATATCATGATTAGGATGATCTATTAAAATATTACACATTATATGATCTATTATATCAGCTTATATAATTATATATATGGGTAGTTGACAAAGAAAACATACATGTTACAGCAAAATGTTAGAAAACAAACTGTTAATAATATACTATTCTATAATATTAATATTTTAAATACAAAATCGCATAAGAAAGATTTATCTTCATTGTTTTTTTCCCCAAAATGTTCGCTGTCACAACAAAGAACACATGTAGGCTACGGTTTATTTGTCGATATACAATATGTAGCATTCAAAGGCACAATATTCGGATTATCAAGAAATGACAGAGCACCTTTCTATTTTATTATACTTTTCATATTAGCTTTGTGCAATAGGTAAGTTCATCATTAAATTTAGAACTTAAAGGACCAGTGAATGCTGAGTGCCAGAATGAGGGGGGCTCTGTTTAATTCATGCATGATCATTACACAACAATGGAAGTTCAAAGTCCCCTGTGCTGTCCCAGATGGCAGTAAAAGTCCTCCCTGATGTATTGGTCTCTAGTACATGTGTAGTTGCATGAAGCAAACAGACAGTTTGTGCTGCGTGTGGTGAGCAGCGCCCCATTGTTGTCCTGCCGTATCGCTATCTATGCCTGGCGGTCCGCGTCCACACGAACACCTGATAATGTGCACAGATCTGCCTGATAGATTTCAGTAAAGAGCGCATCTTTTCTTCTTCACTGTCAGCGCGGAGAAGCCTTTCTGTATTATTCCTGCTCCATCAGCACAAATGAGCTCTGAGGTCACACTCATCTGACCAATTACCACTACAATCATCTGCCCCATCCTTCACCCCCCGCACAAACACACACACTCTGGCGTCGCCTCAAACAATTGATTAAGCAATTATTGTAATTGACTTTAATGTGTGTGTGTGCTCAGTGAATAAAAACAGCAGCGCAGCAACCAGACACGCACTTAACACGCGCTCTCTGCAGCGGCCGAAGCCTTTAAACGTGTTATGAGTGTGTACTTACCAAATTAGAGCGCTAACTCAGGCTGAAAGCTTTATTAGAATATGAAACAGCTGTTGTGCTGCGTGAGAGTCTATACACACTTTAAACAAGTGAAAAAATGAGCGATAAAAATCTAATAGAGTTGCATTTTTTGATTGGTGGGGTGGACACGGAGACTTTATGAGATCAGGGAATGTTATATCACAATGTTTGTGTTCAACAGTATAAATGTATTCAGGTTCCAAACATAAAGGGATGCTTCGCTCAAGAATGAAAATTCTGTCATCATTTACTCGCCTTCGAGTTTGTTCTGATGAACACAGAGAAAGATATTTGGAAGAATGCTTATAACCAGACGGATTTTGCCCCCCATTGACTCCCATAGTAGAAAAAGTACTTTATCTTTTTGTTTTGTTCTGTTGAACACAAAATAAGAAATTTTGAAGAATGTAGGACAGCAAACAGTTCTGGGGCACTTTTGACTACCATTATATTTTTTCCTATTATGGTAGTCAATGGGGGGAAAAATCGGTCTGGTTAAAAGCATTCTTCCAAATATCTTATTCTGTGTTCATCAGAACAAAGAAATTTACTCTGATTTGGAACAACTCGGAGGTGAGTAAAAATGACAGAACTTTCATTTTGGGTGAACGATGTTAAGTGCAGAATTAACGGTTCTGTCCAATGTTACTTTCCAGCCTCCTCAACCCTGATCATTACCATCACTTCATCCACCTTTTTGTGTGTCTTTGCCTTTTTTGAGTTTGTCTTTGCCGTTGCATGCAGAGATGGCTGTTTATGATTCGTTTGTTTCTGATGTATTACTCTCGGCACTAAAGCCCTAATTAGATATTGACCCATAAGAGACACGCACGCACACACGCACGCTCGGACAGGGCGAGAGAGAAGTTGCATTTAAAGAGTAAACTGCCCGAGCGGCTCTCTATCTCCCCCTGGACCCTCACACAAAGATTCTATTATCTGATTTGACTCTCAAAGGACAGAAGCTGTGAATGAAGTGCTTTCCGTGTCATCCATTAACCTCACAAGAGAGGGAAAGACAGAGAGGAGATGCATTCAGATATTTCCTTGCAAGTCGGCCTTACGACGCTGCGTCAGGAGCTGATGCTACGAACACTTATGACACATGGATCTGCTCAAGGTCGTGGATGAATGGGGGTCACAGATTTGGTTCTCTTGATTGATTGGGAAATGATTGGGATGTTAAAATGATCTCATTTGTGATTTCTCTTTTTAATGTGGATGAACGTTTTTTTTCCTTCTCCATCACACAGTTTGCCCAGTTTGACATTTTTAGCGAGACTTATGGCATCCAGTAAACCTCATGTGACAGTAACTTGCGTCAACACATGGTTAATCCAAACATTAGTCTGTCTTTGCCCTCTGGCCCAAGACTCTGGGATAGGCTCCAGCCCCCCGCGGCCCTCAGAGGACAAGGAGTTTCAGAGAATGGATGGATGGACTGTCTCTTATTCTTGCTCATGTTTGGGAAGGACAGTTCAAGTGCACCAGAGCTGAGCAATCTTTTTTTTACACAATGTTCCAGTAAACTATACTGATTTACAAACCGTCTGTAAATCTTGCTTTTAATGGAGTTTGTTGTTTCTCAATAAATATAAGGCAGAAAAAATATGATACCTTGCTCTTGAGACTCTGACCGGTTCAGCGAGTTTATTCAGCGAAAGATTGAAGTTTTTATACCTAGTTGAGCGATCTACTGAAAGAACTGGATCATAATAGGGAATGTTTATGAACCATCTGCTGTAAAGGACATGCCATCTCCAAACAAAGGCATCACTGGATGATAGAAAGTAAAGACTTGTCCTTCAAACCTGATTTCATTGAATTTTGTGCAGTATGAGTCTTGCAAAAAAACATAAGATTTTGAAAATACTGAAAAAGGACTCAAGAAGCCCCACCCCATAATGTCAGTGGCGAAAGCAGATTGTACTTAGATGAAAGCCTAAAAATGTTGGATTCATAAGCATTTTCCTATATTTTATATAGTATTTGAAATAATAAATAATTTAATAAATTCAGGATTTTTAAGATCTTCTCTGTAAAGACTATAAAGAATATTTTTTTAAATAAACATATTTGTAAGAACAACAAAAATAAATAAATAAGCAATTACAATAGCCATTGGACAGAAACAGAGCAGAGCACAACTACATTTACATTTAGGCATTTGGCAGACGCTTTTATCCAAAGCGACTTACATTGCATTATCCTATACATTTTACATAGGTATTTGCAATCCCCTGGGATCGAACCCACAACCTTGCGTTGTTAACGCAATGCTCTTACCACTTAGCTACAGGAAAGCTACACAACTATACAGAGAGAAAACAGAAAAAGAGACCGTAATACAAATAAATAAATAAAAATATATACAACTGGGTCTTTCAATAATTTAAATTTCTTCGGTTTTTACTTTTCAATTGTAACTTTCTTAAATGTTTACAGTAAAAACATTTTTTACAGGTTCAAACCTGATCTCACTAGAAAAGGTATAGCTGTATAAAAAAAATTATATTCTTTACGTAGTATTTGTAATGAATAAGTGATATGCTCAGCATGTTCTTAAACTTCTTAATATCACGATGATAATGCATTGAATGCTGGTGGGAAAATTGAGTAAGAATGAATTTTGCCCACTGTTAGTCTTACTGATTCACTGATTCGATTACCTGGATTTTATTGGCACCCCGACTGACCTTTTTAAATGAATGAGTCGGAACCAATCCAAATTCTAGTCATGGTCTTTACCATCAGGGCTCCATTAGTCACTATTCATTAGTTATTAGTTTGTTTTTCCAACTCAACTTGTGTTGTCCCTTTTGTTTGTTTAACACAAGATGACACATCCTGTGTCGAACATCCATTTTTGAGAGCGTACATATAACATGGTCGAAATACATGTGTTTGATGCGTTCAGATTTTTGACATTGGTATTGTGAAAGAGAAGTGGGATCTGTGGCAGGTTGTGGAGGTTGCAGAAAGAATGCGATCTATCATGCTTTGTCGGGGCTGCACCGCATCACTCCATCACTGAAGTCCAAGCACTTGAATCGTTCTCTCATCCCCGGAACACTGTGCCCTCTGGATGAACTGGATTCCAGGGGGTTTGTAAACAAGACTGCAATACTGAAATACAGCGTGCAAAGCTGGAGCAGATGTTTAGTGAATATTCTTTCTGGTACACGGACCGTTTCTGCTCGGGCTAGCTGAAGGCTCTGCCGGAGAGCAATAGATTTTCTCAGCAAGAACGAAAATGCGAGGCAACGGTGCTGAAACAGGCAGAGACGCAGGTGAGACACAGCAGGAGATTGTTACCCTGCAGGGTGGAGAGCGCGAGAGGCCGAGCGTAGGAGGAGACAGACACTGTCTGATAGTGAGTTTCCAGTCGAGACTGTAGACTTGTCATCATGAATTCATCCAACACACACACCGATGCATGTGGGCTGATCTTTAATGAAACTAATGTGTTATTTGCTCTTCGCGGCACCAGATGCGAGTAGCCAAGGCTGGGATTGTGCACGCGAGTGTGCTTGGCAGTAGATAGGAGTTGTTTATAACAGTTTTCTTTCATGTGAAATTCATGGCTGCTCTCCTCAGAAGATACAAAATCAGGTCACGTTTGGCTTTCATCATTTGCCTGAATGAGTCAACCGACTCATTTCATCTCTCGTAGGATCAAACCGATGTCAAAATGCCTTGAGATATCAAATGATGATGCATATACGCTCGTCGACCACTTTATTAGGTACACACCGTGTTAACGCAAACGTATGATTGGTCAATCTACATCACCCAATTTAGTTAGTATAACTTAATTAAAACAAGTTAATTATCTGTTCGATAATTGTTGATGTCGCTGAAATGTTGAGGTTTTCATAATAACACCGTTGTTTTATTTACACCGTTGTTTTATCCCTTACTAAATGTTAAAAATTAAAAGGAATTAACATGCATGAGTACAAAAAACTCAATACTTGATAGTTCTGCTTACTTAAAATTTTATTTTTTTAAAGAATTTTAATAAAAGAAACTGATTACCTCAAATCACCTAAATTTATTTTTGTTTTCTCAACTTATTTGGGTTTACAGTGAACAACTGGCATTCAATGACATTGAAAACCATCGAAATCAGAAAGAAATTATGCTTTTTATCCAGGGAAAAACTGTTTCTCCATTTACTTGGAAGAGGAGTAGATTTGTAACAACAAGAGGGTGAGTAAATATTGTTTAATATGTTAATGTTTGTGTGAACTCTTGTCTTAAGTGTGAAAGTGACAGGAAGAGAATGATAATAACTCATGTTCAGAGCAGCATCAGTATGCATGAAACACAACGAGCAGGGGTGAGACTGACAGGTGCGAAATGAAAGTTAGAACGGAAATCCATCCTTCTGTTTAAACAATTAAGACACACATCAGGCCTGTCTGTCTATGTGATCAAACCTCTCTCAACTGCTTGAATACCTTATGATCCCCTGATGAGTGTCTGAGCTTTAATCACCTGACAGAGATGAACAGAATCATAAATCTATCCTGTGACCTTTTTCCATTTTTCATCTCAAGAAATGGTCTGTTTTTTATCACTAAAACAACATTTTGTTATACTTAGTAACACAGCATCCTGCCCGATGGCCCAAGCCCTTGTTACTAATTTGGAAGCATCACTTTAGAACTAAAAAATGGTTTTAGATGGGTTTTGGCCACTTTGGTCAAGCTGGTTTTAGTTGGTCAACCAGACCAACCCAGGCCTGGAGGGCGCCGGCCGCTCGGGAGGCCTGGAGGGCGCCGGCCGCTCGGGAGGCCTGGAGTACATCCCTCCCATATGGCTCCCCCCCAAAAAATATTTGGGCTTAGTCCGGGAGCTCATATGGGGGTTGGCCTGGACCGGCTGGGCAGCGGGCTCTGGCGGCTGGGCAGCGGGCTCTGGCGGCTGGGCAGCGGGCTCTGGCGGCTGGGCAGCGGGCGGCGGCTGGGCAGCGGGCTCAGGAAGGCCGTACGGGAACGGCTGGAGAGGCTCTGGGAGGCCAAACGGGACTGGCTCCGAGAAGGGTTCGGGAAGGCCGTACGGGAACGGCTGGAGAGGCTCGGGGAGGCCAGACGGGACTGGCTCCGAGAAGGGTTCGGGAAGGCCGTACGGGAACGGCTGGAGAGGCTCGGGATTTCTGCGCGCTCTGTCTCCGGTGGAGGACTTCGGAGAGATCGCGAGGTGAGTCGGATCGCCCGCAGCGTGCACGGACGGGATTGGATGATGATCGATCTCATCCGGGACGGTTTCGCTCAAACGGAGTTTTGAGCACCCAATAACCACCGAATGAGATCGATAAACTCCACAACGGGTCTGTCCTTGAACTCAGGACACAGACACCGAAGGGAGTCATCATCCAATCCCAACAAAAAACATGCATTCAGCGAGCGATCATTCCAACTCACCTCGCGACTCAGAATGAGGAAGTCCTCCACATATCTCTCCAGAGGACGGCCATCCTGGCTGAGGTGGTACTTCAGATTGTCCTCTGGAGAGACGTTGAGCCGCAGAAAATCCATAACTTTAAAGGTCCAGTATTCTGTCACGGGTTTACTGTAATCCAACACCAAACTCGAATTATAAACAAAAACATAACTTTAATAATATCTGGGGAACACGCGGGAGATAACACATATTGACATAAACAATACTGGACAAAGAACTAAGGAACACACAGGGCTTAAATACATAGGGAAGACACTCAGGGAAAACAGAATCAGGTGCGGGACTAATTAACAAAGATGAGGGAACACATGTGAAAACTAATTAACTAATAAAGAAACAAACCAGGGGAGTAAAAAACCTAACAGAACATAACATAACTGTGACAGCTAAGACATACAGAAACAACATGTTAATTTTAGTGAATTGGTACAACATGCTAGCAATGACAAAACCGTGAGTTTAATTCCTAGGGATTCTCTAAAAAATAGATGTAAACATCCCTAAAGTGTAACTCTGCCAGGAATCTGTCGGTTTTACGGATTAAAATACAGCGGTGGTTACTGTAAAAGGATCAGAAGTGACCAAAACTTGTAGTTTGTGTTCACACTTAATAGCCACCCATTATCAGAGAATAATACAATACCCAGAACGCCTGTCAACCAATCAGAATCAAGCATTCACTGTCGCCATAAATACAATGCGCATATTAGCGGTATATAAGAGGAATATCATTTTTTGGCTGGGTATTTCTGCCCATTCTCTTCTCAGGACGAATCACTTGCGAAAGTGAAATTGTGAGATTAGAGCAGAGGAATTTATCTGAAGCTCAAACCTCAGGACTCGTGACTTACAATGCTAATGACTGATGCAATCTAATAACAAAGATTAAAGTAACTCCGTTTTGAGTGAGAAAAAAATTACAGCGGCACAACACATCAAAGACCCGAAGCCTTCCCGCACAAGAGAGGGTGAGAGAGTTGCCAGTTCACCCGCCGTAAGAGCTCCAAACGGCCTGTAATTGGTTGGATGTTTGCGAAAAGCAGCAGAGTGCCACTCCACCATTTCATCTTTTCTCTTTCATCTGAGGAGCAGATGGCGGAAGATTTTGACGCTTTGAAACCGAAGATTGCGAGCCAGCATGAGGTTGCACTTGGGGAAACGATTTGAGCTCAAAAGTTTGTGGAGAGTCGGAGGCTGAAGCCACCGGCTGCATCGCCAGCGTTCTGTTTGCGTTAATTTACTTTTTAGTGGAGGAGAGCATTCAAAGAGTAGCGACGTGGAGCTGCCCGAATGCACTGTGAAACGGCAGAATGATATAGTGACCGGCGTCCTGTTAGAGTGTAGAGGAGGAAAGAAGCCTTTCACAAGATGTCTCTCTGACAGTAAGTCTGCGTAGTAGGAAATAAAACATTCTATATCAGATAACTGGTTTTGACTTGCGCTTTCTGGAGCTTCAGCTCTAAACCCACCCCTGTTGAAAAAACAGCATATGCTGGGTTAGATATGCTTTGATGCTGGTTTGATCAGGTTAAACCAGCTATGGACCAGCACATGACCCGCTAAGGACCAACTTAAACCAGCACATGATCAGCTTCAACCAGCCCTATGAAACAATCAATCTGATGTCCCACATTTAGCTGAGGTGAAGATTCTCACAACAGAGTTGGCTTGTTGTGGTCTTTTATCACAAAAAAGAAATATGGTGTTTCCTCATGCTAACACAAAACATCAAGATCTCAAAGAGCACCTGTCTGTCAACCTGATAAATTCCCACCCTGCATCCAAAATTAAGTCTTCTGACAGTTTCAGACGTACCAAATTCAAAAATTTTATTGTCACGTGACCCGGACGTAAAAATAGCGTATTAATAGCGTGTAATAAAGTATTAATATGTTTCGGCTGTATTTTGAATTCTGCACTTCATTGCATTGTGTCTGTAAAATAATGGATAACGTATTGACTCCTGGATAAAATTTACCAGTTTTTACCGTTTTTAGTTTTTTCTTTTGTTAAACAGTGTAGCAACAACAGCCACATAAATATTTTACACAGGTGTTGATGACATGCATGCAAAATATTGTGCCTTAGTGCCAATGATTCATATTGTGTTTTACTGGGAAAGTATGCAAATTAAATATTTGCATAAAATATATACATTATATGTGTTTATGTTGTCAACAATTCTTTCTCAAATCAAATTTTTTTTACAGTTTACTTTCCACTTTAAACTAAGATGGGAGAAAGTATTAAAAACTTTAAATATAAACTTTATGCAAAACTAAGAAAACTACGTTTTTTTACACACATTATAAAGACACTTTTTTAAAGTTAGTTAGCAATATTTGTAAGTTTTATTTTAGGGGGGTTTTAATCCTTTATTGGTAAAGGACAGTAGATATGTCAGGAAATGAAGGCAGAACCCAGGCTTAAAGGGTTAAATAAAAAACTTTTAATAATTCAAAACAAAAAACAAACAGAAATGCTTCCTGCAAGGGGGACAAAAACAAACCAGGCAAAAACGATAAACTAAATGGTAGTTCACTTACATGAAGGGAACGATAAACAGGAACAGGGTAATCCACAAGGCAAGACGAACAGGGAGATAAACACGGGCTAGGTTACACGAAGGAATGAACCGACAAGTGGCCAGGGAAACAGAGACACTAAATAGGGGAATCTAAACAAGGGGAGATTGACAAGGATGAACACTTATGTGGAGTTGACGGAGATACAAGGGGGTGGGGCTAGAAGACGTGACACCGGAGAAAGAGCATTGCATTACAAAACCACAACAATGCCATGCCCTTTCTCCACATAAAATACATGGGTCTGACATGATCCTGCCACAAGACTTGAAAACAAAGACAAGGAGAGGCAGGATCACGACAAGATAGCTGTCAGGAAAGTGCTGGGTGGAGACAGAGGAGCACATCAGTAGGACAGTCGAGATGGGAATCAAACTCAAGACTGCACTTGTGTTATTTGTCGATGCACTAACCATGGGGCTATCGTCACCCGGTTATCGGACTAAATATAATTTTAAAAGTTTTGTTTTAGTTCTTAATTCTGTATGGGGGATTTTGAGGACAAAATTAAAAAGGAATTGCAAACTGCATTTCAACTGTATTTCCATTTACGCGAACGTACTGCCAAATTTCAAATAAAATAGCAAAGTCTATTTGCAGTTGAAATACCTCTGTCTTCCGAGTTACGACCCTGCCATGGGGACATCTGCCCCACAACGCTGTATTTTCCACATACCGTGCATGTTTGTATCTCCTCTTTGCCCCGCCTCTCTGAAACGCGTGGATTTTTAACAAAGCTCATCGCTCTGAAAAGCAAAGTGTGCTGTGATTTGCCAGTTAACCAGTGCGTAGTGATTGGTCGAAAACTGCAAGCGCGTGTGACGGAAATGTAACGCCTCTTACCATATTTGGAACATCAGGTTCCAAAGGAATTGTACTGACAGGTACGCCCACCTTACTTGCGTATAAAAAGGGCGGTCTTGGTCAAATCATACCACGAACTGACATGCATTTTTGGTGGTGTGGTTACACGAGGCGTTGGGTGAGTCTGGGTGAGTGTTCGCACCATATGACCCCTTTAACTATTACATCTGACTCAGTCACTGTCAGCATTTATCTTTTTTTTTGGAAATAACTCACGCTACAACTCTGGTCTCAGAGTGTCATTAATTAGCATGTAAAACTTCTGTGCAGGACGGATAATCATCACCTTCTGCAACATTCATTTACACGTTTGTTTGTTTACGGTATTTATTTTCGCAGTACTCCCAAGTCAAGGCGAGGACATGACATTTATTGACAACACTGCGACCGTATGCTGCATCATGATGAATGTGTTTTGTAAACCATAACAAACATGTTCAATTTGTATGAATAAACAACATCCTGCATTATCATTTTTGTTCATTATGCACGTAACAATATAATAATAAATAACAAAAGTACATGAATTCCACATTCTTTATTTGTGTATCGTAGCATGGTGAGACAAAGACAAACTTGTGCTCCAGTGTTTTAGTGAGTTTGGTGGACACAGAAGTTGATGCAGATGCAAAAGGATTTGCGATTTCATTTGAATTTTGGCAGGCTTACTTCGCGACGTGGAGTGAAGTAGCATATGAGGAATTTATATTCCAATTGAAATATGGAAGGGTCGTAACTTGTAAGTCAGAGGTGATTTAATTGCGAATAGACTTTGCTTTTCCTTTTGAAATTTGGCACAGACCAAATTTGGCGTTTGTGTAAACGCAAATGCGAACGGTTCGCATTTGCGTTTAAATTATGTCAGAGTTTTTACACGATCAATTTGAAAATGCAATTGCATATGCAGTTTGCAATTCCTTTTAAAAATTGTCCGCAAAATCATTCCATAATTCTGAATTGTCAAAAGCTGTGCTTTATCGTAAACAGAAGTAGCGAATAGCGATTGTCTTTTTTTTTCTGTATCGTGACGCATACCCGAGTGAAACGACTTCTGAAATGAGAAAAAAATATAGGACGGGACTTGATTTCATCCACCGACAACTGATTGGATCTTTAAAACGTGAAAGTTTTTAATGGCAGTTTTTAATCTGTCAGTCATTGCAGCCTCGCGCCACTCCTCATGACCAGAAGTGAAGAGAGGGACCGCGTCCGAAATCACCTACTTCCATACTATATAGTAGGCGAAAATAAGTCATGAATACCATGTCCGAAACCTCAGTATGCAAAAACAGTAGGCAAGAAATAACCGGATAGTCTAGTACTTCTGCCGAGATTCGTGAGTGTGGATCGGATGGACACTTCTCTATCCCATGATGCCACGGGAGCTGAGCAACGGTCAAATTTCAAAAGTAAATCAAATAAATATAACGTAAAACTTTAAGGCGGACGTCCGCTTTCAATGTAAGTGTCAATAAATGAATTTCTCCTGACTAAACTATGTTTTTATCAACGCTCACGTGTAGGTTGTTGTTAATACGTCATAGGTCAAAGAGCATACGGGTCACATGACCATAAAACATGGTGAACGCAGTATGTCGGGAAATGTATTCATACTACTCATACTATATAGAACGTTCTGTTTTACCGGCTGATAGGTACTCATTCAAATTCAGTACGTACTGTCACAGTATGCGATTTCGGACGCAGCCATGTTGTTTCGAGAGGGGAAGGAAGTTAAGGTTTTTGATTAAAGATTAAAAGTACAAATGAATTTAAACAAAAATAATGATGTGCACGGATAAATCATTTATAATAAATACTTCACCACTGTGTAAAACAACTAGAATTATCATTTTTAATTTCATGCCGACTTTAATGTTTCTGCCATTATGACAGTCAACAGCAACTAGAGCCCTCGTGCTATAATCCTTGACCGACAGGTCTGCTGATTCGATGGGGGTACTTCACTTGTACATTTTTACTAACATATTTTATACTTAACACACAAATATCACATGCTCAGCAGTTTTGTAACATGCATTCTCCACACACCCACAAATCTCACACTTAGTATCTGGCTAAGAAACTCCATTACACACATACACTGACACACTGCAGAGGAGCCGTGATTTGGACCGCAGCGGCCTAATTTGAGCCCAGCGGAGTGTCTGTCTATAGTCCGAATCTGCTCGGATCCGGCCGGTAACAAGCAGCACAGAAGAGCGAAGCTCTGGCTTTCAGTTCTGGAGTCTGGTCTGACCTTCTCGCTCTGTGTCAGTCTGACCGGGTCCTGCTGTAATTGTGTTGCTGCACACCTGTGTGTATCATCTGAGGTGTGGATCCGTGTGAGCCGGGGCGGATCGGACGAGCTCTGTGCTGCTCTGACCTGCCACGGACCCATTAAAGAACCGCTCGCACCACAGGAGTGCTCAACATCGCTGGGATAGAGCATAACTGCTGGTCAAGGCTTCGGCTGGATGCTGCCTTTGGATTCAGCGATGGAACATCTTACTGATATATTTTAAAACAACTACCCAACGTACCATGGTACTACCACATGTTTTTAGGCATTGCTAGGGTCTTCTGGGTAGGTGCCTAACTAGTGAATTCTGGGTGCTTACTAGAGAAATGTTAAAAGTGTCTAGAAGGGGTGTATCAAAATACATTGATAATGATCGATGCAACAATTCAATTTGTAACAATACGACGATGCTACACATAAAATATCCACATGAGGAACCTTTATTTTGACACTCTCCACGTCCTCATTCCTCATGTAAAATCTTTCTAAGTGTATTTTTTGTTGGTTCAGTGTTTCTGCTATATTCATTTTGCCGTGGCATGCCGCCCCACCAAAAATTCTCCCCACCACGGCTGCAGCTTCTCGGTGACGCACTGTTTCTCATGCATGCCTTATTTGTTTTCCAAGTTAGCAACTCTTTCACTAGTTTAGCAACTTTTGTTTAGTAGAAGCGCATACAGACAAGGACTACGTTTACACTGCAAGCCTTAATGCTCAATTCAGATTTTTTGCTCGGATCAGATTTTTTGTTCGGATGTTCACCCTATTTTTGGGTGGCCAATATCAGATTCCAGTGTGAACTGGTGATGGTTATAAACTGAATCGCGTGCGCAAAACAACAACAACAATAACAAGTAACAGGCAGCAGGCTTTCATACAGAATTAAGCATAGGTCAAGTCAGCGGGTGTTTATGACTTTATGCGGTGCTGAGAGGATTGTACTCGCGGTGCCATTTTAGAGCATTCCCGGAGTAGTCCGCTTTCGGGCTGTGCACATGCCGGTTTAATAGTTTGGATCATTGTATTAATTTGACCACATTACACGCATAAATGTCCTCAGTATGTTTATAATCTATTAAAAGAGATCCACACGAGGGAGAAATTAATAAAACATATTTCTTTCTTTTTTTGCAGTGACCATGCTATGGATCTTGCTGTTGATTTTTTTATTTTGCCTGGTAGCCTGCAGATTCTGCCTAGGTTTGATGTCTTTCTTGCTGAGATTTCAATCATTGTAAGATCTCTTAAACTAATTGATAGCAACAAGTTTTTCAAATTTACAAAATTGAGATTTTCCTGTACTCTTATTTTCCTTTTTTTCTTGTCCTTTGATCCTTGTTCTTTGTATTATTGTAAGGCGGTGCAGTTCCCTTTTTTTGGAATATTAATAAAAAAATCATTGGAGTGAGTGAGGGAGAGGACGCATCAATATATGCAGAAGCGTATGAGCATTTTAACATGATTCATCTGTTGATAATGTAGATCAAGTATATGAAAATAATCCATGTGAACCAATGCAGAATTAGAAAAATGAATGTCATTCCTTTGGGCAAAGCAGAAGCCTTCTCGTCAAAGTCAGAGCTCATGTTTCCAGAATGGAGCGCAAAATAATCTCTGGGGAATGCGACAGTTTTCTGAGGGAATGAAAAATATTCTTGGGGAAACGCAAACGCTTTGCAAAGGAACGCAATGTAGGAGAGAGCAAAATATTTTAAATATAAAGACATCTCTATACATGTCTTCATTGAACACTGTGTGGCGCGCTTGAGCATGCATGGATTTTTCTGACATTTTAGTTTTATGAAATTTGTACCAACAATAGACAAAAATGTTTTGTTTTAGCAAGATAATTTGATCAAAAAATATTTTTGTGTCTTGAGTTGTCTTAAACTAGTTTCTAAGATGTTTTAATGAAAGACCAGGGGACCCCCCAAGTTCACTATTTTAGACCTTATGAGAGGTCCCTTAAGGCTTACGAGGGGTCCGGGACCGCCCCAGCCCCCCCTCAATTCGAACCCTGGATCTGGGTCGGATTTTGGTGGCAGTGTGAACGTAGTCGTCACGGATATGTTAATTAGCCATGATGTCATCCAGGGCCACAGTTCCACAAAATCAACGCCAAAATGCTGGTGGTTTGTTGTAGTTTGTCGGTGCGTGATTGGCATTGCTGGAAGGTTCTGGTGGTTGCTAGGGCATCGCTAGAGTTGCTAGGGCATTGCTGGAGTTTTCTGGGTGGTTGATAAGGCATTGCTATGGTTACTAGGGGATTGGTTAAGTGACTGTTTGTTTGCTAGGGCTTCGTTAGGGTGTTACGGGTCATTGCTATGACATGCTAGGGTGCTCAATGTGGATGCTAGGGGATTTCTAGAGTGTTCTGGGTAATTGCTGGGGGATTCTGGGTGGTTGCTAGGCCATTGCCAAGGTATTCTTGTCGGGTTTTGGGTTTGATCCCCTGTTCGTCTTGTCTGTTTCGTCTCTGTGTTTGTGTTTCCGTCGAGCACATGGCATTGTTTTGACAGCTTGCCATGTGCTCTGTGTCCGCGTGTTCCCTCATTATTCCATTATGACCGCACACCAGTTTTCACTCTCCCTGTCATTAGCTTCTCTATTTTACCCCCTGTGTTTCTCTGTCCTGTGTCAGACCGTTGTATTCAGTTACCGCCTGACTCCCCATGAGTCCTGTCTAGTCTAGTCTAGTCTAGTCTAGTATACCAGTTTAGCCAGTTCTTGCACTTACCGCTGTTATCCTGTCTAGTCTAGGCTCCAGAGTCGCCTGCACACTCTTTCTGCCTCTGCTGTGTCACAGATTTCTGACCCCGCGACTGCGGCTGGCTTTCCCCTGCTGGCCTTGCGGACTTTGTCTCACACCTGGCTCTGCTGTTCCCCAGCGACTTCCTCCCCTCGGCAAGAAACTCAGTACCAGGGACAGCTCTTCCAGCTAGCAGCGCGAGCATCTCTTCATCCGGAGTGGCATCTCCATATCCCCGAGCAGAAGTCATCTCTCCCTTCGGGTTTCTGTCTCCACTTCATCTCTCCCCCAGTGGGTCAAGTTAGGCAGGAGGCTCCCACCCCGGTCACCTCTGAGCTCACCGGACCATTCCCAGCCTTGTCCCATCACTGGCCACTCCCTTCCCCCTGGCCGAGCGCTCGAGCCTGCCCTTACTCTAGCCCTGTATGGACTCTTATTGTGACTGTTCTCCCTGTGTCATTTAATAAAGTCTTGTTGTGCCCTGCTTGTGATTCCGGTCTCGTTCGTGACAATTCTAGGTGGCTGATAAGGAATTGGTATGGAATTGTGGGTCGTTTGCTAAGGCATTATTAAAGTGTTCTGGGGGGTTGCTATGACAATGCTAGAGTGTTCCGGCTGGATCCTAGGGCGTTGCAAGGGTATTCTATGTAGTTGCTACAGTAGGTGGTTGCTTAATGTCCCAAGTAAAATAAACCTTTGTTTAAATTAAAACTACTAAATGTCAAGAATAGACAGTGGCTCTAATTCTCACAGGATATACACCCCTGTTCCTAGTTAAACATCAAGCTAACCGCATATTAATGTACCCTCTGGATAGAAAGTGAAGGGAGCAAATTCTGTGTATTAAATGACATCATATAATGAAACATAATCAGTAAAGCTAGAATGTGTGTCCAAGTTAACTGGATGTTTTAAGAGGAAAATGGAATCTTGTTAGGGCAGAATATTATTCTCGGGTGATGCGTCTTCCTGCCATGTGCGAGAAATTACATTCAAACTGCATTACACACACACCCACACACCACAATTAATGTAATGTAAGAGTCACTTAATGTATGTCTCAGTTAAGAGCTGTGTGTATGTGTGTTTTAAATGAGAAGATATACTAGATATGATGAAAGGAATAATCACAGTAAAAAGTTTCATTTATAGAAAATTAATATTTCTCCTTTTCCTCATTTTCTTTTTACCATTTTTACAGAGAAAATGACAGTCTCTGCGCACCAATTAAAAAGAGAGAGAGTTTCTTATTTCAGTTAGTGAATGAGAAGCAATTATATGATTTCCAGCCATTCAAATCCAGCTGTTCCAGGAACACTGTTTTAGTCAAGTTGGACATGCATCACTTGTTTAGAAAATAATGAGTGCGTGTCTACCAATTATGGTTTCGATTTTATTAAAAGGGTAAAACACCCGAGGGTGAAAAGGGGTGAGGGTTTATTGTTTAAATGTATTTTACTATACAATGTTTCAGTGTAGCTCTACACAATGAAGCTCGTACTGTAGGGTCTTAATTGTCTTCGACTCTCGGTTGAGTGGTTTTGTAAAACTTCATTAATGTTTTAATGATTTTGTCTCTAGGACCCTAGAGACTGAGACAACAGAGACGATAGCAAGAAACAACAACAAAAAACTGTATACAACAGTGTGAAAATACAGTTTATTGGGGAGGGTTCACCTCTGGCTTTACAGAATGAAAGTTGTGTCAATATTACTTAGCAACAAGCCATGTGCTAATATAGTAAATGGAGTAGATTATAACCAGTAACTTGGTTTCCATTACATATTTGCACAAAACTTCAACAATTAAATGTAATTCCCAAAATTACATAAGTGCTGCTAGATGCAGCTAGTGCAGCTCCACGTAAGTGCTGCTAGATCAGGGTTTACATCTTTTGACGTGGTCTATATCGGGCACATACGAGGTGTTTCTGGGAGGTTTCAGTACACGATTTCACATCTTTATATATTTTAAGCTCTGAGTTAAATGATTAAGAGTCAATGCAGGATTGGTGTGTGAAATACTATTGGAGTAAATGGGCAATTCCATGAAAATGTCAACCTTGCCTTGAAAATATCAAGTTTTTACCAACTGTTTTTACTTTGGTAACAGCACAGATATTAACATTTGGTGTTTCAAATACCCATGTGAGATCTCTCTTCAAATTTGTAAAGCATTTGTTTAATTTTTAGTGCATGATTCTTCATAGTCAGGTAAGTGCCATTTTCAGGATTGTCACATCCATAACGCTACATATTCCTCATAAATGGACACATGGAAATTAAACTAAAGTAACTATTTTATGTTCCATAAAGAGGAATCATTTCTCTATTCGTTGGGTATTATTGCTTCAGGATTGTGCATTTTTTTTCAAAGAAATCCTACAAAGTTTGTCGTCTCCCAAGAACCGCGTCCATTTTTTGTCACATCCATAACGCATGTTTATTTCCCTTTTTTAAAATAGAAAATGTGTTCATGGACTGGGATTTTTTGATGTTTTCTGGGTTAGTCAATGATTCAATTTTTAGCAATTCATTTTTAGCATTTTTATGTCCAACGCAAAATGTCACATCCATAACACTGGAATTGCCCAAATGCAATGCAGTTCATTTTTACAGTAGTGTTATTGAATCAAGCAGATCATGCAGTATAACTTAAGGTATTGGATAAATTGTGCTTTGTTAAACAGAAAAGCGTATGGTCTCAAGTCAACTTAGCAATATAGGAAATGGATAAATAGTATTGTTGTGGATTTATAAATTCTGGCTGAATAGGCTTGAGTTTATATTTTACCAAATGTTCCCACAAAGCCAGTAATATTAGTAAATGTTGACCTTGTGGTGACAGGAAAACAGCTTATAAATCAAACTAAACGAATTATGCTTATTTAAAAATGTGAAAATGCAGCAAGTTTTCTCTGATGGTTAAGTTTAAATGTGGGTGAGGGGATACACTCTTAAATAAAGGTGATTAAACGGTTCTTCACAGCGATGCCGTAGAGGAGCCATTTTTGGTTCCACAAAGAACCATTCAGTTGAAGGTTCTTTAATAAACTATCTCTTTCTTACTTTTTTATAATCTGAAGAACCTTTTTACACCACAAAGAATCTTTTTTTACAAAGAATTTGGATGTTGAAGGTTCTTTATGGAACCATTTAGACGAAAAAGGTTCTGCTATCTATGGCATTGTGAAGCATGTTTATTTTGAAGAGTGTAATATACAGATTGTACAGCATATAAATCATTATGTCTATAGAAATAACATGGAAATGTGTGTGTGTGTGTGTGTGTGTGTGTGCAGTATCGCCATCATGACTCAGCAAAATGAGAATAAACTGCATTACCATTACGTTCATAATATTTTCTAACCATGATGACCTCTAAATTCTGTCTTACCTCTATTCAAACAACAAGCCGGCATTTTTGTGAAGTATCACTTGCTCATGCAGTTTATATTATTCCTCATATTTAGGATTACAGATTTTAAGCAATCCCTGATGTACTTGTTAAAGAGTCAACTAAACAACAACAATTATAATCATGATGACAATAATACACAAATTGCAGAATAATAAAAGAAAATAAACAACAATATATATATATATATACATTTAAAATGCCAGGAAATAAAGGTGAGCTTGCTGTTTAAGTTGTTCTTATTTGATTGATAGAGACATGGACAATCTCTGAGCCTGAGGATTGAGCTTTCACTACAGTACCCAGAAGACTATTTTATGTTCCAAATTCATGAGAATGATTTTCGTTACAAATATTGCCTTTGGAATAGGAGAAAAACTGTAGTTGAGATACAAAAAAAAAAATTTTGTATTTGTTAGACTTATACCTTTTACTTTATTTTATAAACTTTCTTGTGAACTTAATCCACAAACATATCATTTAACACAGCAGCTTTTTTCAACATTATGGAAGCAGGTTTAGGCCTTGACCTTTGTCCCTGAAACACTCTTGTATACACTACACAATACACCCCCTCATCTCACCTTTACCTCCTGTAAATGCTATCACCTGCGTGTTCAGTAACCACTGTGACACATTATGAGTTCATAACTGGAAGTATTATTCTTATAATGTAGGACAGAGATGCTTATAAAACAACAACAAACATAGCCTGGTGTACTTTCAGTGTGCTGCACATTTCTTTGAATCTAATGTTTGGAAAAGGAGACACTGTCCTTCTCAAGATGCCATCAGACCATGCAGTGTGAAACAAGTATACAAGCTGATTAAACATCTTCACACCACAAACGTGTGGAGTCAAGGGAAAGTAATGTGAGATGATGTTTTTCGCAGCTTATTTCTCTGATGGATTCGGTGTTTATTGATTTGTTTAATTTGCATTTCAAAGAGAGTTTTTCATAAGCGTTTCGTTCACTGATGGCTTCACGTCCTCTCTTTGTGAAGACATCATTTACTGAATGTAAGAATCGCCTTCTTAACCAGTGTCCTTATTTTAACTGAACACAGAATATAAACATCATATATTTGCCTCATAAGAAATATATTAGACTACATGGATATCAGAAAGTTCTCTCTCTCACTCTGTTTGTCTCTGAACCTCTATGTGTCTCTCAGGCCGTTCACCTCATCAGAGCTGTATTTTTTATTGCTGCTGTAAAACTGCTTGCTGCTCTCTGTCTTAGCTCATTATTAACTTGTCATACTTCTACAATCTGATTCATTCTAACTTGCAGAAATGTCACGAAAATTATAACAGGCACACACACACACAAACACACAAACACACACACACAAACACACACTGCATTACAGAACAAGCGGCTGGCCACGTGGTTGTTTTCCGCCTTGTGTAACACACACCACCTCACCTGTACTGTAACCATAGCGCATGCACAGAGCTTATTTGCGTACTTTATTGCATGGGGAATGGGGACAGAGCAGAGAAGGAAATAGAGAGAGCGAGAGAGACAGGTAGAAAGATAGAGTGAAAGGACGATCACATGCAGGTTTATGTATGGGGTTGCCGGTTGTCTTGTGTGTAGATAAAGTGCCTGTGTTTGGATGATAGCATGAGAAGCTGACAGGCAGATCTACTCCAGTTAAGACACAGGTGAGTGTTGAGTTCCTGAAGTTTCCGCCTCCTGAGATCGGATGTATATCTCATTACTGTACACGCCGCGTGTTTTTACATTTATCAGTCTATTTCATTTGTTGGTGAACACACAAACATCACAGTGCTGACAAATAGCACTTTACCACATCTAAATTTGTTTCTGTATTATTTGACAACATTCTGTGAGGCAAACGGGTCTTGTAATGCCATTTAAAATGTTTTAATTTTTAAAGTTTATTTTGTTTCTGAAAGTATGGGACACAGTTTAAACAATTATATACAGTATGCACATAAATGGCATTTGATAAGTAACAAAATACAAGCTATAACAAAGACAGTGACTTCCATAAAATACAAAAGATGTTTTTCGTAAAAATCTATCTCTGGGGCATATACTGTGTTTGCCTGTAGTTGAAGCAACACCCATGTGTTGATATGTTATTGACTTCAAATGTTATGTATTTATATAAAAATGTATTTAATAACACAGCTCTGTCTGGCTGGGAAGTGACGTTGAAAAAAATCGCTTCACCTGTTTCTGGGTTGATTGATGTTTGCTTCTTTTCCATATGTCAATACGTTGCAGGGAGATTATGCAAAACTATTAAAAGTATGTTGTTTATCTAACAACATACTGTAAAGCTGCTTTGGAACAATGCACATTGTGAAAAGCGCTATATAAATAAATTGGATTAACACAGGAGATGCGGGGTAAAGGAAATCTAACAAAATTGATATGAACAGACCATCAGTCATTATTAATGTTAAGTACTGATTAAACTGTTGTGAGTGAAACTTTTGGCCTTTTCACACTTCAAATTGTTAACCCAGGGTTATTCTTAAACCTGAGGAAGCTTCATTCGGGGTTGTTGTCTCATACTTTTCTTACTTAACCTGGACACAATGTAACACATCTTTTGTAACTTTTTTAAAAGTTGTGTTTCGCTTTCATTTTTACCGTTTCTTTATGATGTTTAACATGCCGAATGTGAAAATCACTCACATTGTTTATCTTACAATCGACGATAGTCACAATAAATATTTATACATTTCGGTATTATTACTCATACGCAGAAATTACAAGGTATTGGCATAACACTGAGCTCTAAACAACAGTTTAACAGAACAGTTACTAAAAATGAGTTGTCTATATATTGTCTCCACGAACCAAGTTTCAGACGTAGTCACCCGTCATCGCTTCATCCCACCTTCCCTGTGCTATACAGAAATTTCTAGAA
The DNA here is from genome assembly GCA_006030095.1 of Triplophysa siluroides. Classification (NCBI taxonomy): domain Eukaryota; kingdom Metazoa; phylum Chordata; class Actinopteri; order Cypriniformes; family Nemacheilidae; genus Triplophysa; species Triplophysa siluroides. Next base: position 426,480 of record VCII01000011.1, on the reverse strand, counting down.
TTTTCTGACAGTGACAATTGAAAAATATTTTTTTTAATATGCTGAACAGGAAGATTTTTGTTAGCAATTTTCAGTTCTGTGACATCTCAGTAGGAAAAATTTGAATGGTAGTCAAAGGTGCCCCAGAACTGTTTGGTTTCTACATTCTTCCAACTATCCAGTTTTATGTTCAACAGAACACAAAAAAACACACAATATTTATCACACAAAGAGTATTTTAAGACAGGAGCGCACAGCCATAATGATCTTTCGAAAAAGTGGACTGTGGAGACATTTTAATGTTTCACAATCTAATAGCGTCATATCACAAGCCTCTTTATAATACACATGTTTAAAATAATGTTGTGTGAACGTCTGCACTAATGTGGTATACTGTAGTGTAGATATTTAATGTAGTGTACATGTCTAGATTAGTGTAGACATGTAATGTGGTATGTGTCTAGATAAGACATAAAGGAAAGTGACTGGACGCAAACATTAAATTACTATAAAACAATAGCTCAGAGAGCAGAAAAGCGACATTTCTGAGATAAAATATAACACAGTACATGCATAAAGAAGCCTAACATAAGTGTCCAAATGGTTTTAGGAGCTCTGCATATATTTGTGTAAATTCAAGCAATTTCACACAGGCAAGAGTATATTATGCCTATTTATCAACACGGCTATGATTCGTCTGCCTTGATGGATGTTTTCTTGCTTTGCATGTGGCAATACATTGAGAGAGAATATGCAAAAATGTCAAGTATTAATTCCACCGCACGAGATCAGAGGGACCAAGAGTAATGTAAACTGATGACGTGAGCCGACTCTCTGTTCTGGCTCTTGTGTTTGTTATCGTTATTAATACTCATCCCCAATTTATTGACACAGTAGGGAAAATAAATACTATGAGAGTCAATGGGGGATGAGATCTGTTTGGTTACTGGCATTCTTCCAAATATCTTCCTTTGTAGAGTGAGAAAATTAAAATTATATTAATATAATTCTCATTTTTGGATGAACCATCGCTTTAAGTGTCACAATATTTTTTGCACCACAACTGCGATGGGTGGTTCAGTTCAAAACTGAATTTCTTTAGTGGGAGAAATGTGCAAATATAGTTTATGGAAAGCAATAAACCATGCAGTAATGTCCTGTCTATCAAACACAAAGTAAAGTCAATCTGTGACCACGACTGTGATCTCAGTATTTGAATAGTGGCTGGGTCAAAAAAGTTTGTCTGATTATTGGTACCGTAGATTTCAGGACCAACTTAAAAAAGGTTAGGTACATTTTTAATAATTTAGTAGAAATTGCCAAATGTAGTATTTTGTAATGTTAAATAGGAGCTGGTGAAGATGGCTGGTTTCTGCGTTCCTGATACACAATGAATACTTAAAACTTAATACAGCATTTTTTATTACAAATTATTGTGGCTGTATCGCAAACTGAGTGAAAATATTGAGAAAATAATGTTAATTATAGTATACATTTTATTTGGCATGAACCCCTTTAACCTTGTTTGTATAAAATGAATCATCAGGTTTTATACAAACAAGTTTAAAAATGCACCTAGCGTGTTTGAGCTGACCTTTTGTACACAGAGAATTACCGTGGTAAATGTCGTGAGGTTGTTTATATTTTACGAGTGACCTCGAAACTGTGCTAAATTTTACTGTAAATGTTTCCCTTTATGTCACACTTTTATGTTGTTGCTTAATCCTAAAATTCCAGTATGTGTTCTCTTTAGTTTATTTAAAAAAAGTAAAAAATTAACCGGAGTAAAATACCCGGGCGGGGAGGTGTGGAGTCAGGACGGGAAAATATGAGGTGACGAGAGAGGCAGAGCTCTGCATCCTGACCTGGGCGAAACCAAAACAAGCACATACGTTGGCCGCCAATTCAAATATTACAACACATTCATAATTTTGCATCTCATTGATTCTCTGGTGTCTTTAGATTTAGAATTATCGACATGCGGGAAAATTATCGGAATTTTCATCTCTGGGTGTTCAATTCCTTTCTTATTTAAACCCTTGGCTCAGAGTATAATATACGTACAGTATACTCCAGATTTTTGAATGATAAACTGCATTATTTGCAGTTATGAATTAGTTGTTTACATTTTGTGGATTTCATATAAATTGGTTGTCACTACCTGAAGATTAAGGGTGTTACTAAGGATGTAGTAAATCAGATTTTCGCTCCTGTAAATAACCAAAATTTGTGTGTTCAGGTCAAGATGAGATTAATGACAGGGTTTATCTGCAGTGTGAACATGATCTAAGATTAGCACACTCAAAAGCCTGCGAAAGCACTGCGTGTCTGGATTTGTGATATGCTGAGACGCTCTTCTCAATCATTTGATGATCATTTGATGAATTACTGCTGTCATTAATCAAAAATGTACACAAACATCCCCTTCACAAACTGTTTACCATCTGCTTCTATGATAGTTTTTAAAGAATGTGTGACATTGAAACTTTAACACAGCACATTACGGTGAAGTTGGTTTAATGTGTGTGAAACCCGCAATATGACTTTGTGCTAAAAACAATATTTATAAAACAATAATTATTCAGATTTAGAATTCAAATAAGTAATCAAACTGAATTCATTTGCTCTCTTTGACCGACGCAATCTTATGGCAATTTGCAACTATTTTACTTTTTAAAAAATTCCTTCAAACTTGCTTCTTTTCCACCAATCGTACGTTTTTGCCCAATTCACATCACACATATTCATACAAATTTGCTGAACGACATAAAATAGTTCCGGTCTCCCGTTAGATCAGGTTGTTTTTTCCATTTTGCTCCAGTTACTGTAGCAACATTATCACACACAATTCTAAACGTTCTGTGCTTTTCTAAAGTCCCAGACACATTGACTCTTGGAGAGTTTCCTGCGTTGGCAGAGCAATTGAATCTCAGAAAAATATTGCTGGCGTTTCAGTGTATGCAAATTCTGCAGATCCATAACGGCCTTCAATTCGCTCTCTGACCTTTAGCTCCAACACATTCATACACCTTCCACTTCCGTGCCACGCGCCGTAATTGGCCCCTAAAATTAGAGATAAGTGTGTATGTGCGTGCAGCCCCGTTTCCAGCAGAAATAAATTCTCCGGTGGAGATAGAAAGGCAGACAGTGATTCATAAATAGGAAATTACTCCCTGCATATTTCATACAAGGTTCCTGTGCTGGTCATTTTTCCTGCTCGACGTTCTGCCTGATGGCTGATGAAATATTTACTGTAACTAGAGACAATTACGAGAGAAAGAGAGAGAGACCGAGAAAGACTCTGCTCTCTTTCTGGGTCACAAACAGGAAATGAGTGCCCCTTTAGACAATCCTTATTGTAAAGTAAAAAAAATAGTTTTCACGCCGAGTTTTTCCTCCAGGACATTTAAGACAAGGCAGTTTCATAAGGGCGTTACAGTGTTCTCCACTATAAACACGTCATACTGGTAATACGGGCCAAACATTTTTTCTATTTTTTAAATTTCAAATACAATTTTTTTTATAGAATAGTATATTCACAGTTTCCAATATATATAGTATATATAGAAATTACTATTATTTATTACAAATAAGTTGTTCTTTTCTAAAAATCACATGGAGTACTTTAGGGTGCTACTCTGATTGTATGAACAAGAACATGGTTATTCTTTCAGAAAACAACAACTTGGCAATATTGATATATGAAACGTGGTTCATGTAGCTCAAGTGAGAGAGCGTGGTGCTGGCAACACTGAGGTGCTGGTTTCAATTCCCAGTAAACAATCAAACTGGGATGCGTTTCCCAAAACCATCGTTAGCCATCTATGGTCGCAAGTTCCGTCGTTCCAGCATAGTTCAACGATGTAAGTGTTTCCCAAAACCATCGTTCCAAAGATCAATCGCAAGCAGCATCGCAAAGTTGCGTGGTTGGAACTACAGGTCTAGAGCTGTGGTTATAAGCATCGCTCCTTTTTATTATGACATCTAGACACATGCATCAAGCTTTTGATCAAAGCAAGCAACATGCAGTGGATTCCATATCCATCACTCGAAATATTTACACATTTCATTTGACACATTGTAGTTTGTCAATGAAATAGAAGCGCGTTTTTTTTAAAGTGCGCATGCGCTTGATCTGCGTGTGCTAGGACCCTGGGGAAACCCTGGGCGGAATGACGTAGGAGGAAACGTATACATGAATTAAATATCGTGAAATAAAACAACAGATAACAAAAAAGGATTACAAAAAGTAGTCCTTAAATGCAATGTATGTTATTTACAGCAAGAATTTGACATTCATTAGATCTGAACGTATTTATTAGTAGACGTCATGACTCGTCCACCTGTGTGGCGTCATCAACTAGATTAATGAACCAAGTTGGTTCAAACAATTGATGCCCGACAGAGTTACTACGGTTTCGGGAAACAGTCGTCACTACATCGTTCATTTACACAACGATACATCTTACTATGGTGGTTAACCAGCGAGTTATGTCGTTGTTCGGGAAACGCACCCCTGGCCAAATGTACCTTTAATACATCGTTTTGTATAAAAGCATCATTGACTAAATTTACATGCGCACCCAAAATGCGATTATTTCCAATAATCAGAGTAGGCCTAAGGAATGAATTGCAGCAACACGTTTACATCTCTTGAGCAAAGCTCTTCACTCCCATTAACATGAATGTTTTGTCAGATTTTTTGCTATCAGACACAGCACAAATGATGATCTCAGATAAAGTAGGTGTGTTACTGGCTATCGTTTTAATATATTCACGTCAAAAGCAAAACATTTATGTGGACATATTTTACACGTGACGATTGATTATGCTTACTGCGATTATGAGCTTAATCACAATATTTAGATCGAATTTTTACGTTTACAAGAGGTTAAGTGATATCAACTTGACATAAAAAATTGTAATATTAAGATGTCGAAATGACTTGTAAAGTCAATTTGATTGTATTTAAAAACGAAGGCAAACACAGGATGCATGCGGGATAAAAGTCCCAAGAGTGGCTTTTCCCCAAAGTGTGTTGTGTAAAGAGAATTGTTTTCCAACTGAAGTGCGAGATGCAACACTTGTTTCTTACTGTTACTTCCAAATGTATTTCTGTTTTACGTGAAACTGCACTTCATGACGTTTAACATTTAACATGACACGATTCGCCTACTGGGCTTTGTTAGAGTAGAACGTGTCCCCTGATGAATTTGTACCTCAGAGATAAGAATGTGTTCTCTGAAAAAATACATATATTCCCTAAACACAAAACTACTGTACGTATCCTAGAAATGGAACAGCCCTTCGCCAAAGGACAGTGTGTCACTGCAGGAGATGCAATTGATCTGACGGCTGAATACGCTTGCAAACGCGCACATGTCCTCTGAAGAGAAGAATATGTATTGTAACAGAGTGAGTATACTATCTGTGTGATAAAGAAATGGGTTGGTAACCCAAAGGGTTGGAGGTTAAAATCTTGAAATGGGTGATTCATGACCTGCTGGGTAACTGAGTTCCCCTGTCACCATTATGTCCTTGATCTAGGCACTTAACCTCAAGCAGATCCATTGGGACTTTTCTGCGAATAATTGTACTGTAAGTCACTTTGGAAAAGACACATAACTAATTAACTTAGATGTATTCCAGTAGGGCAGATTAATCTCACACCTTTATTATTCACCAGCCAACACAATTTCAGTTCTTCATACAGAAATACAATACCTATTCAAATAGGTGTATCATGATGTCAGAGAAAAACCACTTTGACTGAAGGGTTCTTTGAAGAACCTTAAACATCATAAGAACCCTTCTGTTTTACACAATATGGATTTATAGACGCTTTCATCTTAACAACATAAACAAACGTTACTGGACATGCACACTTTTTTTTGACCCCTACATAACATAAATTTCATTAAATATAAATAGTTATATTGTAGATAGTGATGCACAATATTTTTTCGATATCCGATATTCCGATATTTTTCAAGTCATTTTAGGCGAAAGCCGATATTGCTATACTGTAAGTCTACAAGTCTTTTTTGATGATGATAGAACAAAAGGTCTAACTTTTTATACGGTTTTTCTATCATGGCATTTCCAAAAGTGGCCAAACAATTTATTATCCGAAATTGTTAGTCTATAATAAAAAAGCAATCATTTATTTATTTATGGGTCTCTGTTATATTTTACCTTATGTAAATATCTGCAAAACTTTTGTTAAATTTTAAATTTACATAGCTTGTAAAGGGAGTTTTACTGTTTGACAGCAATAAAACAACACATATTAATAATGTCTAATAAAACCCAATCGTTGAGAAATGATCAACGAAATCACTCGTTTTAATGGCCAATAGCGTTAGCTGTAGTTTAGCACCAGTGTAAGCTTTATACAGCAATCTGCCATAAACGATGAGCTTTTGTCCTAATCATTTACATTCATAAATACCTGCTGACTGATTATAGCTCACTGATCGAGCGAATGTGGATGGACACGACAGGAGTCCAGTAGCCTAACGTCACTGTGCTATTGCATTAGCCTTTAGCTGACAAACTAACAACACAGCTGTGGAATAACAAACTTATCGTGCTTGTAAAATATGAATGATGTGTGAGTGGGCTCATTATATACATATGACTGACACATCAGATTTTACGCAGTTTTATCCGAGAAACACTGCGGTCTCAGCATACTTTGTTGGAAAACAATTATGACAGATGGTATTTTCACAAGAAATCCAAATCCAATGTACACAATGGGAAATATATTCACAGGTTTCTGATTTATTACGTTTGTGGACTTAAAATGCAAATTAATGTTATATTGTGAATGCCTGGCATGGAGGATTTAGCAGTCTGAGCTTATCTGAGTGACGTGCAGTATCATAATAAAGCGGCATTATGAATGATCTGGTTTGCACTCCTCACGCAAATTATTACATTACTGCTGCTAGAGCATATATTTTATAAAACTGCGTTTGGATATCAATTCAAAACTGTATGCGATGCGTATTACAGTCATTGAACAAAAATACGTAGTAAGTTAAAAAGTTAAGAAAACAAAAATACGTCGCTGGCTCTTATGGTAGCACAAAATGTCAGAACACCGGCTTCACCTAAAACCTAAAAAATGTGTTTATATGACAGTTCAGACGCAATAAGACACGAAAATGAACTTTAGTTATTTAGCACATAATCAACACGTCTTTTTTATCTGCAAAGCATATCTGCGTGATTTTCCATATCGGGGCGATGCGGATATTTCATTTATAAGCCAATATCGGCTGACAATATCTGCATGCCGATAATTATAGACAATTATATAATAATGCATCCCTAGTTATAGACACTAGCCAAACACTAACAGGAAGTTAACTGATGGCCGGGTGCGCACACATTTAGACCTTTTTCCTCGTCTTATCTGTTATGCTTAATGATGTTTCTGATATAGCTGGTATTTTTTTCCCCAAGTAAAAACAGTCAGTACAGAACAGATACGTAAAAATGAGAGTAAAAATACACTGGACTCGACCTCTGTATTAAAATACGTGTTTGTTTTATATGAAGTCATGAACTCTCCTGAACTCTCTCCTCTGGAAGGGTGTTTTCCTGGACCAGTTTATGTTTACATGTTTGAAGATAATTGTGGGCTCATTTCCAGAGAAACAAAAGGTGAGCATGACTCTCACCTTTCCCACTTGTACCAATTAGAGTGGAATCCGCTCCGTTAAAGACGTTCTCGCCCTGCAGTGCGCTTGCATCTGTTCTTTAAAGAGCTGTTGGGAGTATTAGAACAGGGTTTAATGCTCTCTTCTAGTGTGAAGTCTTGTTAGGGTGGCTGTGTGGTGTGAATGTGTGATTGATTGTTGTTTCTGTATGCTGAGAATGAATATGTGAGAATGGCTTATCCTGTTCGCTCATGAGCCCTGCACGTCTGCACAGACTCATGTACTGTACATAGTGACATCACAAACAGCATGTAGTTATTTTAGACTTGAGAGATAAATATCATTTTCAATAGATTTACACTTAAAAATGCAACAGTTTGCATCAATATTTTGTCGTGACAACTTCTAATAAACTTAAGTTCATCCAACACATTACATTTGGTTAGACAGATGACCTTTGTCTCTTAAACGAAATGTATTTTTAATTTATACCAACTTAAAAAACCTTGTTAATTATTGAAATAATTAAGTTGTTCCAACTTGTTTTTTTTAAACTGAATTTAATCATTTAATCATCCCACTGTTCTTAAACAATTCTATGCAAATTAAAAGCGAGAGAACATCATTTATGCTGATTTTCTTTGAGCCTTACCTAAGCAAATGCTCTATCCTTTAGGAAAACGGTATGAAAACCACTAACATACCCAAAACATCTGTAAATGCCAAGAGAACCGAATATTAAGTCTCATGCTGTTCTGATGTTGAAGAAAATCCATAAAATAACACTTTATTTCCAAATTTACTATCATCGTTTACTCCCATGCAAAGTACGATGGGAACTGGGGATACTCAACAACGCTACTTTAATAAAACATAATGTAGCCTCAACATTTATTGGTCAAGTTAGATGACTGAACATGTTGAACAAATTTATTTTCAGCTTTTGAAACACCTGACACACAGAGTTTGAACTTGTTTACGTATTTTAGGAGTCTTGAAATCCTGAACCCAATTGCTGTGGAAAAATTAAGTTATCTAGCCAACTGCTTTGAGTTAATACAACTTAAATATTGTTGTAAACAAATAAACACATATATTTAAGTTAAAAATTACACACAATATTAAGTTAAACTATCTATCGACATTATTAAGTCAGCACAACTCATCAAAATAGAGTTTGACACTTAAACGTTTATTTATACCAAAATATGCATTTTGGACTCCCACCAGTGCATTAAATTAAGTTTTGCCAACAGATGGCATGCGTGTATGCTAAAGATAATTTGTTAGTCGGGTGACAAAAATTGATGTGTATGAATTTTCCAGTAAATTTGTAAAAGTAAAAAAGAAACAAAGAGTCAAATATTAAGAATTCAGTTCTAAATTTGATTTCATGGTACTGTATATTTAAGGGTGTACTTTACCTCAGCCATTTAGTTTAGCAAAACAACAGACCGTCTGGTCAGACTTCTGCTACTTGACATGTCTGAATAAAACAAAATTGATATGAATTAGATGTTACTGTCTCTCAGTAAAATAATAAACTCTAGTTAATGATCAGACACCCACTCTAAGATCAGACTGCATGATCTGATATTCACATTCCCATCAGGTCTCCCATTGGTGCTCATTACAAATTATAGTCAGTTAACACCTCCAGAAGTAATGAACCGGATAAAATGATATTGTAGGCTTAACAATACATGAAGTTACACAGATTTGTCCAAACACAGGACTGATCTGTCAAGTTTCAGGACTGATGCATTATTTTATTTCGTTCATGTTTAACCTTAACTTTAACATCCTCCAGTTGGGTGATTCTTACGAAATCTTGGTTTGAAAGACGTCAAACCTGTTTTTTTAATACTTGCATCGACATCCAACGTTAGGGACAGGGGATCTAATGCTTGAATTAAAGTTCCTTCCACTAGCATCATGAGACAGGGCTCACGATCAGATTTGGGATTGCTTTACTCTCTATTCATAAAAAAATTCTCTTTTTTGTCTCCATAGGGGTGCTGGTTGGTTATTCCCATAGAAACATTTGAAGCTGATAATGGGTCTCCGGACACAACTCCGACTGTTACTGTGGAAAAACTTTACCCTGCGGAGAAGACAGAAGGTACACACACACAGTGATGCACTGTAGTTACACAAGGACTACAGTACTTTAATGATGCCTTGACTAAATGTCTGCACTTTTAGTCTACGTAGGGTTGCTGTCTATAGGGGGGAAGAAAGCTCCCAGACCTCATTAAAACTTCTTAATTTTACTTCTTTTTTTTTAAATGTGTTGCGAAGCTAAACAAAGGTCTTACGGTTGTATATTCTTGGATAAACTATGGCTTTAAGTCGAACACACCTATTCCTTGAGAACTTCACTAGCTTGTTCAGGTTGGAGCTCTGCAGGAAAGTAAGTGAAACCTCCAGTCTGGGTATCCAACATACTGGACCGAAAGTACTTTTTCCCTTATCAGAATAAGCCACACTGCTTGAAAGACAATGATCTGACTGATTATGTTGTCTTGGAACACTTGTGAGTTAAGTTAGATAAGAAGTTGGATAGCAAATGTTGCAACTCCAGGAGATTTAATGTTGGCTATAATCTAAAGTAATGTATATGAGCTTTGTTGATAACACAAAATAAAAGTTGGCTGAACGGTTGCTTATAAATATTGGTATATTTTACAGTATATAGTGGTTTATTAGGATAGATGCATTTTGTGTTTGTTACAATGTTTGTTGTGGCTCGCTAACATTAGACGAAGCCAGCTGTGAATGTTAGCTGGGGCTCCTGTGGCGTCTTGTGTGGCACGATTGGACTGAGCTGACAGGGTTGCAGCCTATGAAGAGTATTTCATTTAGTCACTTACGGTATGAGGTTCCTTTTGATTTCGGATGTTGCTGTGGAAGGTAGATGATTGCGCTATTCTAAATTATAGGCTGAGCCCCTGCCCCGTCCCCATACACTTAGTAGTGTAAACATACAACTTTTACAGTCGTCCCCTCTTCGATGACGGCTCTGTTCCTATTGTAGTACCCCCTTGTTGTAAGTACAAAATAAAATGCAATGGTTTTGGAACAGCAAACATGACGCACATGTACACTCTAATGTTCATGTATCATTTACAATATACACAGTCTACACAATGAACATTGTCGTATCCACACACACTCCACATGCAGTGCTGTATTGATTCTGGAGGGAGAAAAAGCTCCACCTGACCTAAAACAGGTATGCGTGAGAGAATCCAGATTTCACTGGTTTCACCTTCACAAGGACTGTGAGACACACACACGCATGAGCACATGAGATTGTTCATCACCTTGGGCAACTGTTTTATCTCAGAGCCTCTCTTGAGAAACCGACCAGTGATGAATGAACATCCGTGACATGTTCTTAATGAAAGGGACCCAGAAAATCAAACACAGAGACCTATAGTGAGATCACAATCTCGTGTTCAGTTCATGCACTGTAGCACTGATAGTGCTTGGTAGCTTAGTGGCATCACTGGGCATCAGATTGTCAGTCTGCGGCTCTCCTGTTTTTGGAGAGTGGTTGATATCCTTAGGACAACATCACGTTGACCCTGGGACAACATTTTAATCAGATTTCAGTTATAAGTTTACAGTTTATGTATAACAGGTATAGTAATACCAATGGTGTGGCCTAATGCTAGCAGTGGGTATTATGGTTTACTAGTTAACGGTGGTGCTGGCACTTCTGTATATTTAATTGTAAATAAGTTATGCATCCTTCTAGACAAAAATAAGATTCAGGTTCAGAGCGCAGGGGCTGGCTTGGCTCCTTATTTTTTTGAGTTTGTTGGAGACAGTGTAATTGGATCATTTTAAGAGACAATGTGTTTGGACTGGCTCATTCCTGGAAACAGAAGACCGGACAGGTTTGTGCTTGGACAGAGTAGGATTGGATAGACTTATTTTTGAGACTGTGTGATTGAACCTGACCAATTAAAATGAAGCCTGTCCAGTTTAGGGTACAGGGTGATAGGACACGCTCCTTTGAGGGGACAGTAAGAGTAGACAGGGTCATTTACTAGGGAGTGTAATCAAACAAGCAAATTATAGGAGGGTTAGAATGACTTGACTGGGTTATTTTGAGAACAGTAGTGGACCGGCTTAAAATAGGACACAGTGTGACTGGACAGGCTCGTTTTGGGAGGAAGTTCATTTTGTGGAACAGCTTGACTAAACAGGGTAACGGTTAGGAATGCTGTGATTAAACAAACTGATATTGGGGAGACACAATTTTTGAAAAGAGGTAGGTTGGACTAGGGATGAATGTAATTGATAAAATATAATACTAGTGATGTCAATCGATTAAAAAAATTATCTGATTAATCACACAATTTTTATGTGATTAATCGTGATTAATCGCACATAACATTAAAGTTTTTAAATATACTTTATTTACTACATTCTAATACTTTCACATTTAGTCTCCAAATTAATGTAGAAACAACATATTTCTTTAACAGCATCATTTTACATATTAAAATAGCAACATTCTGATATTAGAACGGCAACTGACGTCTCAATTAAATCGATTTTTTTTTAATTAATATTAACATTATTTATAGCCATTCAACAGTAGAATTGGGAGCTATCCATTCTAACAGGTAGGAAATATACAGACATTGAATGAAGTTCTGAGAAATATACAGAAATTGAATGAAGGTCTCACACACTTTATAGTCTTTATGCTAAATTCTAAATTGAATACAGAAGAATTCTCATTAAAACTACAAAACACACTGAATTCCTCTTTTCTTTTGTTCTTTGATCAACATTAGTGACGGGGGTCACAGCAGCAGGTTTAAGAATGTAGAGCTATCTCTCTATGCAGATCTGACGCCTCTTTAATTTACACAACTCTTTGCTTTCATTTAACACTTTATTTAACACATTGAAGTCTGTGCTTATCAAAATGCTAGACAAAACTGTCTTTCTGGCATAATCTTGTGTGATTTTGTTCATTCAATCACGAAAGAGAACTTAATACTGGTGCGCTGTCTGATAGATTCTGACAGAGATTCACTGACGCAGCCTTTATCCCGTGACTGTATACAAATCACGCTTAAGTGGTTTAAAAGCCTTTACATGAATTAGAGAGTGATTATATAATGTTACGCTAGACAAAGGATGACAAAACAAACAATTTAAACGCGTTAATCTAAAATAACAAAATGCATGCGTTAACGTTGACAGCCCTATATAATACAATTTAATAATATGTTTTATTAAAATGAATATAATATAATAACGCTTAACCGTTAACCAATCCTTAAAAAAAGTGATTCTTTTTATTGCATAGTGGAAATGGGTGTTATAATCCTGTTTTTCAGCACGATTTAGCCCCATCATGGAAACCTTCCCTTTTCGCTGAGGGCAGAACACATCGAGACTCTACAGTTTTAACGCTCTTGCTAAATTACTAAAAGTAATTGAAAAAAGTATTTAAAATAAGCAACATGGCTCAACGCTAGGGATTGGTCGGGCAAGTGATTCTAGGCAATGTTATGTCTAGACAATGTGTAAATCCTCGTGTTCCTTTTGTCGGTTATACTGTTGTTTTGCAAATACTACGTAAAAATAAACCTCTTATTGTAAATAAATAAAACACATTTGTTGGTATTTTTTATATCTCACAGACAGTCCATTCTAATCTAATGAAATAGTTATTTAGCGTTCTAATCTTATTGGTTAATAATCAATTGATGAGCGTCAATTTGAATGATTGGCCAGACACTTTTAGCCCAGACAGTGGGCATTTTTCAAATGGAAGTGAGCATCCCTTTGCCCTACTCTCTTCGAAGGGCTGAGTCCTTGAAGTGAACTCTTTGAAGGGTGTGTGGCATTACTGTCTCTCGTGTATGCGTTTGGAACTTCCTTCACAAAGGGAATGACTGGCCAAATGATACCTTGACAAATGATCCAGCGCTCGTTTGTTGAAAATAAACAACATTTTTGATACTTCTTGTTAAATACTGTGTTATTATGTCTTATTTCACCTTGCTTTTTTACACCACTTGGTATTAATAAAGGGAATATATGATTAAGGAAACCTATGAACAAGTAGCCTAGCTATTTTTAAACATATTAAACATAGTTTCCTATAAACTAAATTATCTTTATACTATATTTTAACCATCTTATATCATAATTTCATCAAAATTCACATTTGCTTTTTGACTAATGTCATGCATGACATAGACCGCGAATTTGTGTTTTTAAAAGCAAATGTGAATTTTGATGAAATTAACATATAAGATGGTTACCGGTAACTTAACCTCTCTGTGCTTTTATAGTTGCGCATCGAAGACCAGTCAACTCCGAGAGAAAATACAAAATAATTGAATATCTTCATATGATATATCAGCCCACTTCATCCTCCCACTAATTCATCGCGGGTGTGAAAAATATTCACCAGAGCTGTTTTAATGGTGTTTTGAGCGTGCTCCCGCCACACCACTTCCATTGTTTTCCGCCGGCTGATAAAACGGAAGTCTCAAGACTAAAAGGAAGTACGTCACATTGTTACTTCTGCGTTCAAAAATTAGGTGAATAGAGTCACTGAACCACTCTTCAATAGAAAGAGAGACAGAGGTTGTCCTCTGTATTGTGGATTTATTGAGCCGGATTGTCAGTGGATTTTTCGCTTGAGGTATAGTAGACTCTACAGAACTCTAATAGAGTGCCAAATCTCAGATAAAAGTATTAGAGTCACATCTCTCTCTCTCCATCTCTCTCTTCAGGCATCTGTCGTGGTCTTCTATTTTCTCTTGTTACTGATCTGATAAAGTGAAAAAATATGGAGGGATTACATTAGTGTGAAAGGCTTGGCACAATTTATTTAAAAAAAAAATTACTTTATAGTATAGAAAATACAAGTATTTCGTAAAGCTATGAATAGGGATGTAACAAGTCATCAAAAGCTGGTTACAAATAAATTATAATATGTGATGATTTAAGTCAGTTGAGATGTTAATTGAAATGCAATACGTGTTTTGAACACCAGGGGCCGCTGTGTTTCCTGCAAACTTGGTAAACGTGGATATAATGACGTTTCTTAAAAACAAAAAAATCCTAGTTAGAAAAAGCTTATAGTTTATTTGATTTGGAATTGGTTTTAAAATTGCTATTTATTTTTTGATTTTATTTTTTTTGTTTTTAGTAGAAAAAAGGCAGTTGTTCATTTCTAAGTTGTCTCAACTCATTGTGGAATTTACTTTTTGAAAAATGTTATCGTCTCGTGAGCTGAGTGAACATCCCTACCTATGTAAATCAATGTTTCTCCGTATAGAGATGTATTCTCCTATAAAGTAATTTATGTGTGATATACTATTTCTATATAAACCCACCCTGCTACAATTT
Organism: Triplophysa siluroides; assembly: GCA_006030095.1. Lineage (NCBI taxonomy): Eukaryota > Metazoa > Chordata > Actinopteri > Cypriniformes > Nemacheilidae > Triplophysa > Triplophysa siluroides. Next base: position 411,436 of record VCII01000011.1, on the reverse strand, counting down.
TTTTGCTTGTTTTAAGCACAAATTCACTGAAATTTAATATGTTTTACCTTAAACAAGACTTATTTTCTAAGGTCAGTTTGTTCATCAAGGAAATGCTTCTTGATTCAAGAATGTTAAGACATTTTTACTGGAAAACAAGAAAAAAAGACTAAGTAAGAAAGTCATTTTTTGCAGTGCGAGGCTATCGCGACGTGGGGGGTGGGGGGCACGCACTAGCCTAGAGAAAATGGTAAATGTGTGGACATACTGTGGTTCTACTGCAAATAACATCTCTGCTGAAAAAGTTTTTTTTTTATTAGAATGAGATTTTTCTATTAAATTCCTCTTTGTAGTGTGTTTTGCAGGCACACTTCCTTAACTCGTCTCTGGCTATGCGATCTCATGAAATTTTGAATAATTTATCTCGTTTATTTACCTTTTAGTGAAAGGTCCTGGCAGAATGCAAGCCAGAAAACTTACGCACACCGGAGACCCGCTACATAGAAACGACTCTACTTTTGGACCTTTTTTATAAATGTAGTGGAGTAAAAAGTATGATATTTGTCTTTCAATGTAGTGAAGTTAAGTCTCAAGTACACAGAAAAAATAATACTCAAGTATTGTACTCTACTTCGTTAATGTCCACCTCTGCAACGCGACTTGCGGCATACACTTGAAATTATAGAAAGTACTTTCTTTTTCCGCAGAGCGAGGGGGTAGAAAGGAATCAATTCAACTTTTTATTTCTGTTCACTGTGATCTATCAATCATATTCAATATCTTGTGTGTTTTTCTCTTTAATTTATAAAGAGTTTTGGCCAAACATTTTAACTCAGAGCAAAAAAACAATAAGATTTGGTTTAGAACCTATATACAGTGGCGTTTCTAGACTACTGTAACTGGGGGGGCATGCAGGGGCCACTTATGCTTTTAGGGGGCACACTAACATTTGTTGTGATGATTATTTTTCATTCATTTTTCATTTGTAAATAAGTTCAGCTCAAAATTGCTCTGTTTTGGTGAAATATCATTCCAGATGTAGGGGGGCCAGGGGGTTGGCCAAGTGTGCTGACACGGGGGCACTGGCCCCCTCTGCCCCCCCCCAGAACCGCCCCTGCCTATAACTTTACATTTGTGGATATAACTTTTTCCAAACCAAGCACAGGAAACTGATAGCATTGTCCAATGGTAAGGTTGCACGGTGTACCGGTTCTAGGTTAGCATCGCGATGCTAACCTGCATATTAACCTGCATATGCGCTTTAACGTTACTTTTGAACACATTTATCTGTCTTTTTGCCGTGTTTCTCTCCTAAATGTATCTGTGTTTTGAAAGACTCGGACGAGATAGTGTTTCAGTTCTTGAATGAATCAACAGTTTTAAACGAGTTGGTTGAATGATTGAATGACAGACACAAAAAATTACCCTTTAGTCACATTGAAAGTAAGCCTAACATTTTCCTTTATAAGCATAGCTATAAATGCAATTTGTCGCACATTATTGAATTGGTTCCAATGTTAAAAAAATGTTATTTAGTAGTTACTACAGTAAACGTTGAACACGTGGAAAAATTATGGAGAATTTTTTGTGAAGTTCTTTAGCTTTGTTTGGTATTACAAAATGATTTTGAACAGACCAGATGTTATAGGAAATATTGAAGGGTACATTTGTTTCCATAAAACCGGTGCTTTCGGTGCAATACTATTTGTACAAATTACTGTTTTTCTGATATGCCAATTATTGCATTTTTACCAATAATCCAGTCCACCCCACATATCATTTAACAAGGAATTTCTTCCATTCACCTAGAATATTGCATAGATGACTTGATAAGGTGTACAAGTTGAGGAGATATTCCTTTAATTACCCTCAAATAAATATTAATTTTGTTATTTTCAATACATTTTTCATAACTAATTTTCATAACTATCACGTAGACTAGGCCTAGGCTAGGATAAAAAAAATGATTTATTTTGGATGCCTTTAGTTAAAACATATTTGTTATAATTACAATTGTTACTTCATGTTTTTGATGAGTCTGCTAATATTCTAAAAACTGGAAAAGTTAAATTAAAAAGTTAGTGAATGGAAAAAAATCCGGAGCCCAGCGCTGATTCAGTATAGCATACCATCATGTCCTCATATTTTACGGGGTACCAGCATCCGGTGCCAAAAGTGTTTTACAATATTAAATAAATAAATGGTGACAGCGCCGACTATTGGTAAAGCACATTTTTGCATGTATTTCTAGTTTGTGTCTTTTATAATATTGTTTTTCTTACAATCATTGTAAGAGTACTAAATTAAATCAATTTGGTGAGTTTGGCCCTGTACTTGCTGGATGCATCAATATTTTAAATATCACAACCAGTACTAAAACAATGTTCTGCTTATATTTCATATTGATATGCCAAATTGCTGTGTTGCTTGCCAGCCCTAAAGGTTCTACAGATAATTAAGTATATTACTAAATCATTTTAATGAATAATATCAGTAAGTTGTATCGAACATTTTTGAACTGTCTATTTTCCATGGCTATCTGTCATATTGGTGTTGCAACTATTTAATAAAAGCAAAAAACCACTTGGGGTTTGCCTTAGTTGCTGTAATTTTACCACAGTTAGGATGGTGAATGAATTGTAAATATCACGTGGGAACTTCAGGAAACATTTTTGGTTTTTTTAACTGGTCGATTGGAACAAACAGGAAAATACAGGTTTATGATTCATCATTACAAGCAAATTACTGAACAAACACTCATGTTCACAAAGTGCCTGATTTTAAAGTCTCTTCTCGCACACACATTTTACCATCTGATGTGATCTAGTATTCTCTCTCATTCTGCCTGCAGACTTCTACAGTATAAATAATGTAGCAGACAGAACAGACTTTCCCATTCAGAGTCCTGAAACTGCAAAGTCTTTACACAACACGCTCACACACAGATGCAGTTCTATTGCGTCAAATCAGGGACCTCGTCTCATTTCCAACACATGCAGAGTCAAAATTATTTTCCTTCCATTAGTTTGACATAAGTCTTCAGAATCAGTCTTACCTCACAAAACATCAATGATGTGTTTGTTAAAAAGTTTTGAATGTTTAGTTGATTCTTTACATTTAGCAAAGGAAAACAACAAAGCATCTTACCTTTAAAGTCCCAGTGAAATAAAATATTACAATGCTTTTTTTCATGAAATATTGTACTGTTTATTGTAAATAGTTTATCAATGTGGGTCATTCTCTTTTTAAAAATAATGTGCCCTCATTATCTTCAAAATAAGCCATCAAAAATCTGAGAATGCACTTGCATCCTGTAGTGATTATCCATCTTAAATGACGTATGTTAGACGGCTTGGACGGAGCATCCGTTAACTCCTCCCCTTCAACTGTCAGTCTGCTGCCAGTTCCATTTCAAAATGCAACGGATGTTTTTATACATCCAATCAAATCACAGAGAAAGACGAAAGCCACGCCCACTATTTTTCACATTCTTCCAAAATACGGAAGTAAAAACGATCGCAACTTTCGGTTCATGGAGACTTTAAACTTGTAACACTTTTCTGCGAGTACAATATCTGCTTCCGGACATTCTGCATTTCTACCTGATGAACACTTTTCAACCTCTGTCCATAAAATCTGTCCGGGTTCATTGTTCGTTTCAGATAGGATTACATTAGTTTTATTTTAGAAGTAATTAAATAGTTACTTTTACAATGTCCTTAACATTACATGTCTGGCAAGTTTTAAAGCCGAAAATGAGCGAATAATAAAGTTATTGGCTTGGGGAAAAAAGAGTCGACTCTGAATCACACGAACAGGTCGTCTGTCGTTCTAATTTCAGTTCCGCGTTAAGATTTGCGTCACTCCGTGTAATGCCCACCTACGTTACAATTGAAGTAGCTCTTTGAGCGGATATATTGTGCTGATAATACAGTGTTTTGGGAATATCGTTTTTTATCTCGCTTCACACTCCTAGTCATTTGATAAGACCATATAGGTCGTATCTCATATACAAACGTAATAGCTTAAAACACCTCCATGTCCACTGCTTTTTTAAAGACAATGTGTTGCTATTATCTTAAATCTGTTGATTCTGGCTGATCAGATGTGTTGTCATTTGGTACAAGAATCTGGTTTCACTTCAACTGATATTGTGTGTAGTGATAAAGAATAACTTGCCCAGTTACTGCTCACATAAATGCTAATGCCATAGTTATTAGGGTAACATTTATCTCAGATTTTAATGATGGGTGTTATTGTGTGTAAAAAAAGTCTTTACTCTGCCAAAGCAATGAAACATTAAATATATATTCTCTGTCACGTTAGGTGCGGTTGCTGGTGGAGTTAATTTGGCCTCTGTTTCTGTTCTTCATTCTTGTGGCGGTCAGATCCACCAATCAACCTACTTACAAAAGCCAATGTAAGTACAGTACAGCTCTACTGTACATTTCCAGCTGCTTCAAACACATATTTCAATTATGTCAGTTAAGAATTAGGAAAGCAAACTGTTATAGATTACAAGAATCATGTTCTATCTTTTATATTTATAATACCAGTATTATTCATTTTCCATTTCACCTTTTAGGTCACTACCCCAATAAGCCACTCCCCTCGGCAGGTGTGTTGCCATGGCTACAGGGCATGCTGTGTAACATACAGAACCCATGTGTGGATCATCCCACGCCAGGTGAAGCACCAGGAGAGGTGAACAACTTCAATGACTCCATGTAAGTTTCAGAGTACAAAGGCACAGATAGTGACACATATTCAAATGTACCTTTTGAAACATGAAACGTTGTTGTTTCTCATGTTTGTTTAGACTCACAAAGGTTTTGATTGAGGTTCAGTCACTCCTGGCAAACCCCGCCCTCTTTAGCAGCTTCAAACTGCTGTCCGGAGATGTTGGCCAATGGGCTTCCATCCTGCAGAATGCCAATCCAGACAGAGGTAACTGTATCGCTCACATCCTCCAAAGAAAGAGATGTACTGTGTGAAATGAACGACAGTGTTTTTCTCTATCTGAAAAAAATTACACGAAATAATAGAAAAGCATAAAACTGTAATAATCATTATAATGTCAAATTTAAGGGATAGTTCACTCAAAAATGACATATCTGTCATCATTTACACACCCTAAGGTAGTTCCAAACCTGTACAAGTTTGCTTTTCCACTGAACACAAGGAAAGAAATTTGGAAGAATGTTTACAGTTCTGGGGCACTATTGACTATACCTTATTAGGACACTACTCTGGCAGTCAATGGAGCCCCACATTCCTCAAAATATCATATTTTGTATTCAACATGACAAAGTATTTTATACAGGTTTGAAAAAACTTAAGTGTTAGTAAATGATGAGAGAATTTACATTTTAGGGTGAACTATCCAGGTAAATAAATTGACTTAAAAAATAAATCTGGTGGTCCCCTTTTTTACATTTTTAATACAATGAAATTAACCTTTAAACAATGAAATTAAATACTGTGTGTTTAAAACATTAAACATTTCACATAACAATTGTATTTTATATGACAATATAACAATCGCATTTATGACAGCACAGGCCATTTTAGGCCAGTCAGATGGTCAAGAACAGATTTAAACAAGCTCTCGTCTTGTCTCACTTATTTGACAGCATCTGTCGCCAAGGTGTAGATCATTTTACTGTAGATTCAAACACAGCACATCCGATTATAATTTTGAATCAAATCTACGAAGCGAAGTATAATTCAACTGATTGTTGAAGTCCTTTCGGCTAATTAAAGTTCATGTTCCGCTGTTTCTTCACAACGACCCCCTCACAGACCCAACACAGACAGGCGCTCGCGTTCCTCAGAGTCGGCTGACAGCAGCGCCTGAGCAATTTACAGCCGCGTTTTGATTTGGAGGAGCAGGTCGTATATCTCTGCTTTGCCGCTGTTTGTTGGTACCGTTTAGTCTAATGATATTCAGATTTGAGAGCAAGCTCATTTGCAAATAGGCTGAGGTGCGTCGTGTTGTCGGGACACGGCCTCCGCTGCAGGCAGATTTGCATTCTGGGGTCTTGAACTTGTATTATACGAGATTAAATTCATCAGGAGATCTAAGAGGAAGTAATTAACTCGCACCGCTGCCAGATACTCCGAAACGTGGGGTCGTCGCTCGGCCCAAACAAGCGGCCAATCGGCGCGGGCCCGGAGTACAGTGGCCAATCGGAGCGCGGGGAGCGTGAGGTGACACGACGGCTGGCAGCGATGATGAAAGCGCAAGGTGATGACTTCAATCTCTCTCAAACAGAGCTCAGCGTGTGTGGCCTGTTTAAGAGGATTGTTGATAAGATTGGGAGTGTAATGACGTGCCCCTGGTAATCAGTGCGGTGGTCTGATAGCAGTCACATGTGTGCTCGGGGGTCCTAATTAGCGCTCTGGTGTCGCAGCTCGTTGCATATTAGCCGGGTCAGGTTCTCTCCGTATTTGGATATCCACGCTAAGCCGTCCATTCATGTGAATAAAACACCTCTCTCCGGGGGGCAGTGAGACCTCCATCAGGCCGTTATATGCAAACACACAAGCTTTCATAGGCCTAATTGGCTTTCATGGTACGGGGATGTGTGGGATATTTGTAGCTGTGCGCTTCATTATAGCTAAATGAGTGTTTAACAGGCTAACACGTGTTTAATAAGCCTTATCCTATCCTTCAATCACCACATCAGTTTATACAAAGATGCGGCGTACACGCAGCCGTCTACCGCGTTTAAGTACAGCGCGTATTTTTTAATTGTTTTAACTGTTTAACAAGGTGACAATTGTGTATGACTAGCATCGACAATTATTTTTATTTGAAAAAAGTAAGCATGAAAGTCGAGCAAGAGGCTTTAAAATATAAACGTGTTTTAATCTGTTTACTCGTTCACTATGTCGTGATTGTTAGACAGTTCACTATCAGAAGGAAGACTCATCCTTACATATTTCACACTTCATATAATCCTACGTGCCGGCCATTTGGATTTAAAATGGATTTTTATTTGAAAACACTAAAGGCTGCACTTCAATGTCTGTGTTAATGTCTTCGTTTCTCTCTGTCTCAGGTCAATCCATTCCACTGCGCAGTCTGCTAAGAAGCAACGAGACGTTTTCAGAATATCTGATGAACAGCTTGTCCGTGCCAAACACAACAGCCGCAAACCTGATGAGGGTGAAGGTTCGACTCGGACAGGTAAGTCGTGATGGGAGAAAGATGACACGCTGCATTTCGGCATTTGAATTGTGTGTTGAGTTACTATGCAGGAACACACTTTTTTGAATAAGTTGAAATGCTTTTCAAAGTGTGGTTTTGCAGGAGATGTTTGTCATTTGGCGTGTGTGCTTTTGTGTCATTTCTAAAACCACATTGATAGCAAAATGCCAAGCTTAAGGGGTTTAAACCTAAACTCAAGTCCAGACCAAACCAAGACTTATTAAGACCCAGAGCAAAAAGCTCCATTTTCTTTCTGACGATCCTAGATGAGAGTAACTGGCCTGGGTCTGAGGGTTTGTGCTCTGAGTGGTGGGGTTTTTACTCTGGGTCTTAAGTTTTTTGCTTTGGGTCTCAAGTAAGTTTTGGCCCTTGGTCTCGCTGTTTTTGTTTTTTGCTTTAGGTCTTTTCTACACGAGCCCTGAGGATATGGGTAGCAACCACAGCATCCAGAAAACACGTTGATATTAAAGAGAGAGAAAAGTTACTATGAAGCTGTATTTTCTAATTTTATTGTAATAGTTTTAGTAGTTCCACCAACTGAAAAGTTCACGATGTGGCGTATCGACCTTCTATTGGTCACACATCGTCACATGACACAAATTTGCAGGTCAAAGTTCACCAAACTTGACCTTTGAAATGCAGTGTAAGGTGAAATGATATCGTGACCTTGCGCTTCTGGTCTACTGCATTTGCATGCAAATGGAAGTAAATGGAAAGAAAGGTCTCGGGGTGACTGCAGAATCAATCTTTTCAGTTTATTTTCAATTATTTTAACAATGTGTCCTGACCAGACACAGCATGACCTTCCAACAAGTTTTAAAGATGTTTTTCCACCTTATGAGTTACTGTTATTTATATTTTATTTAGTAAAGACTAATTTATTTATTTATATATTTATTTAATTAATTGTACTAATTAAATGAAAACTACTCAACAGTAATTCAAATCAAACACGAATTGATTGTTTGCGGTTATCTACGGGAAGTTAAGTTTGCGCTACATGTTGTTTGTTTGCTCTCTTTCTCTAGATCCCTGCGCTGTCAGGTGGGGGTGATTTGCGCTCTGTGCTCTGCAGCGCATCTGTTGACCGCATCCTGGAGTTTAATTCTGTCTCTCAAAAAGACGAGTTCAACAACGTCACATGTTCATTGACAGCCGATCAACTTCGCACAACCTCACAGGTTTTCACGCAGAACCTCGACAACATGAAACTATTAACAGCTGTGAGTGGTTTTCCCTCTATTAAACAAATCTTCATCAGTAAACTTAGTTTTAAAGCAAGCCTGATCCATTTTTTTAATCCAGACCATAACAGAAAGAATATTTGTATTCAACAGAGCCGCATAATGTGGCAAAGATTTAAAGTCTCTGACTGGGTTTGGGATTTTATGACCTCATTTATTGGACACGGGTGAACAGAGAAAATCTGCTTTCTCTCTTTCTCTCTCTCTCTCACTCTCAAGAAGCATGTGTTTTTGTCTGTGAATTATTTCACTTTTATTCTCTTGAGTGTCTGCTTTTCAAAGCAGATTTCGCAATAATGCAGGATGTTTTAGGGGCGCAGGTTCAGTTTAAAAATGTGTTTGTTGTTTTGAACTCCAAGACACTTGACCTGGTAACAGCACTGTTCTGTTTCCTTTCTGTAAATGCAATTTTTACAGTCTCGGAGAGAAAACACTCAGCAGCTCTGGTAGAATAAAAGCCATAAAAAAAATTAAGCTACAGTCTGAAGCGGTCTAAGTAAAGCATTCTTATCCTCAGGGGAATGACGTTAAGAGACTAAACTTGAGACCAAAATTGTGGGTACAGCCCATGGTACTTTAAGAGATAGTTTACCCAAAAATTCTGTCATCATTTACTCACTCAACCCTTAGGGATAAAATCTGTTCCAAACATTCTTCCAAATATCTCCCTTTGTGTCTCCTTTAATCTCTTATGCTATTAATAGATGTTTAATAAATATACTGTAATCTTGTCCAATGGTAACTACTCAACTGGTATTGACAATAACAGTGATATTAAAAATCAGTGTTATTAATATCATGGTAATTCCATATCATGTGATAATATCGTAAATATTTTGGCACTCATTTAAAGTTTTGCCTTAAAAGCCACAATGGTTACAAACCCTCACGCTAATCCTTTCACTCAAATGTTGATTTGTTGTCTAAAGAGGAGAAAACACAAAATAAAGAAAATTAAAGAGGAATGAACTGATACCATTATTTGTTCATTAATAAAATGTAATCAATATTGCAACCTGGTCTCATAGGAAATACGTACGTCTGTACACTTTTTGCAGCGCCACAAAATACGTACCATCAGGTAGGCTACATATTCCAACACACTATCACAATTTCCAACAACGGTAACGTAACAACACCATATTATATTATATTGGGATGTAATGACTTTGAAATTACATTATATTTTGTGTACGATTTTATTTTTTATGCACAATTTAGACATATTTGAGCACGTAATCTGACCCTGCCCTCAAACATAAAAGTTTGTATATTATACTATATAAAACACAACACGTAACAGGAAGACACAGCTACATGTGCTGTTGATTCAAAAAGTGCAATTATTCCAAGCGTTCCAAGGCCAAAGAACAGACTCAAAAGCGATCCCCTTCTATGCCACAAAACTCTGATCCGGACCCGCTGTGGGCAGTGACAGAATTCAAAAAGTGTACAGAGGTACGGATTTCCTATGAGACCAAGATAAATTTATTTATTAACGATATTGTTACCTTGATTTTTTTGGTTACAATAACCGTGAAGTGAAAATTTGATTTCTTGACAGCCCTACCTATAGCTACATAAAAAGACTTGACTGCATTCTGCTATAGAATTACATGAACACATGACCAACCATGGACATTTTTAGTTTTTACATGGTTTGGGACCGATAAATCAGTGGGAATTCAAGAATAACTTGTAAATGTATTTTTTACTGTGAATTTAACACTGCGAATGTGCAGATGTCACCACTGAAATTGGGAGCAGAATAGTTTAAATAAAGAAGAGCCATTTGTATTTGAATCCTTTGTACAGATACAGACACGCGCAAATGTTTCTCTTCCTCCTCTTCCTGAACCCCCTATACTGTTAAAATAATCATTATTGAGTGTGTGAAGGTCAGGCAGATAGACGCAGAGATAGCGTCGGCTGCGAGGACAGTGAATGGGGTTTATTAAGGTTGTTTTAACTGCATGACATCCTGACTCAGAGAATAAGCTGGGAAAAATTAATGACCTTTATAGATTTAACTGCACTTAGCTTCACTTCAGTTATACGGTCTTAATCTTTGGCTCTGTGAAGCAGCACCCGTGTAATACACTATTAAGCTCAGCAGAAATGGCTAATACTGAAAATGATTTCTTTCTGCTTCAGCTTCCATTAGCGCTGGATCTGAACCGGTTCGAGGTGGCCACACTTATGACTCAAACCAGCGGTCACATCTTTCCGCTGATGGCTGGGGTGAGTTTTCTTCAGTCATCTAGAAATGTACTGGTTTTCTCATTTGAAAGATCTGCTGCACTTTCCACTAAAAGGTGGTTCCAAGCATTTTTCTTGTTTGTCTTACAGTGAGAACTATGTTAGACAGACTGGTGTAAAATTGGGATAAGAAAGTAGCTTGTCATATTTTTCCAAAAATACCAAGTATTTTCTAAAAAATGTCAGGAAAATGCGTATAAGAAATAGATTCATATTTTCCTGAGGTTTAAACAAGCTGTTGTATCGATGGCCTAAGCTGCAATAGCCTATATAACGTTTGACTCTATTGCCATCTCTGTATGAAACATAAAATTACAGATGTCTTGTCTGCGCGTTGAAGTCAAATGACATCAGACTGATATTTCCCGCAAAATCATACCCGACAGCTGAATTTATAGATTATTATTCAAAATGTACAGCTTTGTTTATTTTTAATGAAAAACACCCTCATTATGCAAAGTGCCTTATATTATACTTATACCCGCATTTCTTTAGTTTGCTTCTGAATATTTATTCGAACTAAAACATTTTTTTTTTATTGGTATTGTATAGGGTAATAGGCTGGTAAAAAAAAATATGTTTTATAGAAAAATGTATTTGTGGCAGTGATGTAATGTTTTGATACATCTCAGACTTGGTTAGTTTCCAGGCTACGAAATCTTTCGTTTCATGTTATGAAGGTAATGAACGACAATATATCTCAAATGAATGGACGTGTCAAATAATAACACTTTTTTTTATATTATGGATATGGATTATGAGTCATGTTGGGTTAACCTGTGATAAATAAATAAAGAGGCAACACAGTTGTTGAGTTAAAAGTAACACAAAATATGTTGTCCTTAACTAGACACGATGTTTTTACACAACCGTTTTAAGAGTGTAGTTATACTGTCTGAAGCAGCTATATAAATGAAATGTGCTGCCAGTTTGCTCAAAACTAATGTACAGTATCACGTGGTATTAGGACATCAACAGTCATCTCTATTCATAATTTAAACATGGTTAATATATAAATTATTGTTAATTCAAACTACAACATAATTTGTGTTTCGATCACGAAGGCGTTATTTTTTTCTGTCATGCTCTGAAAAACAGTATGCAGTTTGGCATTAGACGGCTTAGCCATTGGGTGAGCAGATGCAGAGCACAGATGGACTTACACTGCGTAGACACCGTGAACTACACATGCCTCTCATTATTATTAATAGCATCACATGATTATCTCTTATGGGGTTGCCAGTTTAGGTGGTCCCTTGAAAGAAATGTATTTACTTTAAATTTGTGTAATTCGTGTAATTTGCTGTACATGTGCATGAGTGTTCACTAGAAATTTTGCATGTGGTTTCCTAATAACAATTGATCTTCTGTCCAAAAGGAAGGAAAAATAAGACTAATAAAAGTCAACTAACCCTTTGTCAAGGTTTTGTCACCGTGATTACGATGAGACAGTGTCTTCTTGAGTTCATTGTCCGGTATTGTCTTTAAATTAAAGTGTGTTTCTGTTTTATACTCCTTTATATATACCCTTTATGGAATGCTACTCCTTGGTCGTGCGCTTACGCTACACGCGTGACTCTCTTAAACTTTGCATAGTTTGCATGGTGAAATAAATAGGCTTTTCAACTATTTAATAGAAAGAGAAAACACTTCCTACAGTATAGGAAGTATAAATAGTATATACAAGTGGCCACTTGATGGAAAAGAAGAATCGGAACTAAAAGTTATTATTTAGTTATTTCACTGTGGTTGAAATTACATGAAGATTCCTGTGTGATGTTTCTACACAGATGTCTAGTTTAGAGACTTCAGCACTGCTGAGTGTGGCAGATGCTTTAGACTTCAAGTCGGATCCGTTCGGCGGCTTCAGTTTGCTGATGTGTGGATCAGGCTCTAACTCGACGTCCAGCAACACCAGCAGATCGGAGTCACTCAACTCAAACCAGCAAAACACACGTGCTGCAACAGCTGAGAACTCCAACATGACCAACACGAACGGCAGTAAGAGACGATTCTGAATCAAATAACACAAATCATGGGGATTTCATGGGTCTGTTATAACGTGTTATTCCGTGAAATTACTTTACCTCGTCCATAAAGGTACAGTTACATCAGCTGAAAAAATATGCCGTTATCAACACCTTAGTTTTAATAAAAGTTTACATTATGACGAAATACTTTTTTCAGTTTACATTTAGTCATTTAGCAGACGCTTTTATCCAAAGCGACTTACAAAGAGTTTAAGGAGCAATAAGCGATATGTCATTCAGGAGAAATTATGCAATAGGTGCCGATACAAAGTTACTGGTTTCAACAAAAGCTAGACCACTACCTGTTGAGAGATAGAGAAAGGGTTAGTATTTTTTTGTCTGTCAAGTATTCACAGAAGAAATGGGTTTTAAGTAGTTTTTTGAATGTTGTGAGAGATGTGGTTGACCGGACCGAGTTAGGAAGAATGTTCCACCAGGAGGGAGTTGTGAATGAGAATGAGCGGGAAAGAATTTACTGCCCTTATGGGAAGGCAGTACAAGACGCCGCTGGTTTGCTGAACGCAGGGATCTTGATGGGGTGTACGGAAGTAAGGTGGTGTTAGGTTGAACTTAAGCACGTGCGCACCCATTGTCAACAAAACACAGACATCAGTTTTACTTACCGCATGCGGTTCATGTCCGGCATCTTTTAGTGCTTGGACGGCTCCATATATCAGTTTCAAACGATCTCCAAATCCAGCGTTATATCCACGGTTTATATAACATTCATCACCCAAATGCAGTGAACAAACAAACACCTGAGCTTCGCAAACGTATGCTCTCTCTCTCTCTCTCTCTCTCTCTCTCTCCTGCACACAAGTGAAAGTGACGTCTGCACATGCTCCTTCTCCTGCACTCCTTGTGGCCGCGTGCTTTTCCGGGAGAATTGTCCAATGAGGGATTAAGAAAAATTGTTACGAAAAAGTTGTATATGTTCGCTGAGGAGTGTATCGAGCATAGTAATACTACGTAATAAGCCCAGCTCGTTTTCTGACAAGTTGACCATGTTAAGCATGAGAAGACAGCACGTTTAACATTGTGAAGAAGTCAGAATGCATGAAACACCGTTGCAGGGCCGATTTAAGACATTTGTGCCCATGTTGCATTATTTGTTAGCTTTTTATGTGCAATGATGTCTAACCTCCCCGCCAAAGGAAGTAGTTGCTTTTAGCAACTTGTTAGCAACCGCCGTTTTTAAGACACACAACGCTTTAAAAAATCACAAGCGGATTTAGAATTGGAGTGTTTTACAGTCATAGCATAAAACATGAAAATATTTAAGGTTTTGTTTACCACAGACCTTATTTCAGGCGATTGACCAAAAACCAATTGACTTTGGAGCGATGAAACCGGAAGTCCTAAAATGCTAACTCGCTTCCGGGTTTGCATAGAAAAATACGTCATCTCTGAGGTACTGGATTCCAGTACTTGTATATACTTTCCCATACTAGCAGAAAATCATGTAGTATTTGGGCATGGTTTGCTAGTTTTGATTCAGGATGAGTCTCTAGTCCAGTGGTCTCCAACGTGGTGCCCGCGGGCACCTGGTAGCCCGCATGAACTCTGTATGGTGACCCCCAAACACAGGGCTCAACAATAATGATCAGGACAGTTGACGAATATGTGACTATATCGTCATGAAAATGTTATATTATTAGCAGGTGTTTAAGCTTTCATATATTCAAGTGCAAAAATATGTGTAAGAAAACTCCATTTGGTCCTGTGTACTGAAAAAAAATGTATCACATGTCTAAAGTTTGTAAGTATTTTATCAACAAGTAGCCCTCTAGATGATTTTTATGTCTTAAGGTAGCCCTCGCCTACAAAAAGGTTGGAGACCCCTGCTCTAGTCCATCGCTTTACATCCAACGATAAAATACAATGACATTGATTATTTTTACTTGTATTTATTATATTTTTGATAGGGATGCAGTGATACCAGTATCGGTATCAAGTATCAAGGCCCCGATACCAAGCTCACGTACTCGTATTCGTAAAAATGCACAGATACAAAAGGCTGATACCTCATGTGACAGAACTGACTGAGATTTGTTTTAAAATTTGCTTTGAAAGTTTGTGACAACCAAAAATGATTTATGTTTTCATAATGTGTTTAAGGTGGAGACGTTTGTAATTATGACTCACTGTGTTGTGAAAAGGTACAGGCATCGGTATCGGCGAGTACCAGAAACAAAATACTCGTTCTTTAAAAAATGGTATCGTGCATCCCTAATTTTTGATGTCAGACATATACTGGCAGTACTGTGACAGGTTAGCTCGGCACATATGCGATCCTCTCATCACACAGGCCACAGATATTGCTGACGCGCTGCGGTTTGTTTGTTTGTTTACAGCGTCTGCCGTGTTTTCTTCCGAGCACTTCTGTGCGCTGAATATCAGGAGGATGGAGTTAATGAGTGACTCTGTTGGGCTGTTCTGTTAATTGCCTTCTCTTTGAAACTCCAGTAAACAGGATTCGCTGTTTCTCCCCGAACGATGCCCGGCCCTGCTGTGGCTTTCTTTTCTTCTGACTCTACAAATAACAAAAAACCATGTTCCTTTCACTTTTTAATGGCTTTCCGGCCCCGTTCGCATGCCAAAGGGATTCTGCTCTCTCTCGGAATTCTGGGATTGTACACAAACATCTGTGGGAATCCAGAAAGGGGATGTGTCAGTCAAGAGCCAATGAGGAGACATCCGAGACTCTCTAGTGGGAGTGCAGATGGTTGTGTCGCATTTTACAGATTGTGTATGCAATGTTTATAATGGGGTATTTAATTACAGTACGCTCAGAAAAATAAAGGTACTGAAAGGGTTCTTCGCAGAGATGCCATAGAAGAACATATTTTTAGTCAGAGACTTTAAAAAAGTTGATTTCTTACCATTTTTACCTGTAAAACCTCTTTCAAAAGGTACTGTGAATGTTAAAGGTTCTTTTCTTTTTTCTTAACCTTTTTTTAGGAGTGTAGAAGGTTTGGAAATAGTTGGACAGTATAGTGCATATGCCATTTGACAGAAAGAGAAAGTTAAGCAAGTGAAAGACCTTTAAATGCTCTAATCTTTTTTTATTTTTTTATAGTTTAAAATGATAGTTCACCCAAAAATGTAAATTCTGTCATCATTTACTCACCCTCAGATTGTTCCAAATCTGTATAAATCTGTATATTGCTAAACACAACGGAAGATATTTAGAAGAATTTCAGTAACCAAACCGATCTCATCCCCCATTGACTCTCATAGTATTTATTTTCCCTACTACAGCAGTATATGGGGAATGAGATCTGTTTGGTTACTGACATTCTTCAAAATATCTTCCTTTGTGTTAAGCAGAACAAAGAAGTTTTATTGTTTTGAAACAATCTGAGGATGAGTAATTGGGTGAACTATCCCTTTAAGTTTTGTTTACGGTGGTGCAGTACGCAGAATGTTTATAGAATTCAAAAGGGCACCTTAGATTACCAAGTAAATACTGTGAAATAGGTTAATGGTTCCTAAACCAAAGTACCACAGTATTACTGATCTGATGCCATCGGTGTTCCACAGCCGTAGTACTTCTCACACTATTTGTCTCGCTTACACTTTAAGGTCATTATTTAGCAATGAAATTCAGTGATGTATGTTGTTTTGAATCTGTAATTGTATCAGTGTTTGTTTGTTGGAATGATTTTGTTATCTGTTCTTTGAGTAATGTCACACCGTGAAGCTTTGAGGAGAACTCATTTCATTATAGTCTAATGCAGGTTATTCAGTTTGTGATCTGTCCTGATGTGGTTGTGCAGAAGAGTGAAGGTGGTGATTTGTCTTCCGTGATGCGTTTCCTTTATTCTGCATTTATTTTCAGAAGGTTGAGTTCCGTTCAGATCGAGGCTTTTCTGCGAGTCTTCAGCACTGAATAGACAAAGGAAATGTGAATAAAATGAATAAAAAACAATATTTACATTGATGGTATTATTATGTCACTGCAGATCCAAGAGATGTCTCCCATTGCACATTGAGTCTGAAATTTCCGCACGTAAAGAAAATGAACTCACATTGTTTTTAGGAGTGTAGAAGGTTTGGAAATAGTTGGACAGTATAGTGCAGATGCCATTTGAGAGAAAGAGAAAGTTTAGCAAGTGAAAGACCTTAAAATGATATAATATTTGTATACGGTTTGCATAGTTTAAACCATAGTTCATCCAAAAATGAAACCACTGCCTCTGATATTTTCGTTCCTCATAAAAAATTCGGACTGGGTTCGATTTTCTGCGTTTTTCGCATTCGTAACAAGCATTTTGAGAGGCCTTTTTTAACAATTCAGAGACACCGTACATATGAAAAAACGCATACGAAAATTTCGGACTGTATGTGCAAAGACCTGAAGTGACCCAGCAAACCTGAATGGTTCAGTCTGCTTTGTCATCTCTGCCGGAATTTTGTCAAATGAAAGATGTTTTAAATATGACATCATAGAGACCATTGCCACTGTAAAAAAGGAAACAAAAACATCTCATCATAAGATGAAACTGACTGGCAAGAACTGTGTTATGAATTCTTTATATATATGCAGGTAAAATAGCATTAGGTTAGAGTTAAGTTCTCAATCCCAGTCTCTGAATCGAAGCCTAAATGTGAACCTGTGCTTCAGTCTGGCTGTGATTCTTCTTTTCTGATTTTGTATCCCCACTCTTCTGTGTTCACAGGTGATTTCTGTAAAAATCTGACGGACACACTGGAGAGTTCGTCCGCCATGCGGCTGTTCTGGAGAACCTTCCGTCCCTTCCTGCAGGGAAAAATCCTTTATGCTCCTGACACAAACGTTACGCAGAGAATCATTTCAGAGGTACACAAACACACAGAGGAACTTTGGAAAAACACGGACCCTTTTAACCTGTTTAAAGTGAAGAGCTTACTGGAATGAGAATGAGTAATGCAAATGAGAGTAGACAAGAAACGCACGTGTGTATATGAATACGGATGTTTGGACACCCCTATAAATAAGAGGAGAAACTGTGTGAAGATTAAAGGGCAACTTCACCCAAAAATTCTGTCATCACTTACTCACACTTAGATTTCTTTATTCTGATCAACACAGAGAAAGATATTTGTAAGAATGTCAGTAACCAAACAGATCTCACATCTCCCCTATTGACTCCCATAGTATTTATTTTCCCTACTATGGCAGTAAATGGGGAATGAGAACTGTTTGCTTACTCACATTCTTACAAATATCTTTCTCTGTGTTCATCAGAACAGAGATATTTATAGATTTGGAAAATCCCGAGGGGGAGTAAATGATGAAAAAATGTTCATTTTTGGGTGAGCGATCCCTTTAAATATGAACAAATATTAACCTCCTCAACATTCCTGCACTTTCAGAAAGATGGAGAACTAAACACCTGTCTGTTTCTTGAGCTGCAGACACATTAGAGAAACATTGCTATTCTTGTGAGATTAAATGAAGAAGCTTCTTCCGAGCATTCAGAACACTATATTACATCAGTTACAGCAGCGGCCAAAAGGGCAGACGGAAACATTTAAAATATTGATCCGTGACTTAAAGAAAATAACGAAAAGTTTACATAAACTTTACAACACATAAAATGATTTATATAGCCCAGTATGCAGACCCTCCCGAGTGCACCTGTTAGAAGCTGTAGGCATGTATCATCCAGGGTGAACACATCTCTGGTTTGAACGCATTGCGTTGTCTGGATGAGGAATGTTTTCTTTGGAATCCTCATGGCTTTAATGCAATTCTTTCATCAGGCCAACCGTACGTTTGACGCTCTGGCTAAAGTGGGCGATCTGGCAGAGGCGTGGCTTCAAAACAAAGACGAGATCTGGGATTTCTTCAACAACAGCATGCAGATCAACACGCTGAGGGTGAGACTGCTTTTAAACCTTTACCTGAACCCTTACACATGGCCAATCAGGTGAGGATCCAGCCAGAAAAGGATAGTTCGTCCAAAAAAAAAAAAAATGTTCATTCGTATGTCATTCAAAACCTGTATTCCACACATTCGTTTGTGGAACACAAAAGAAGATATTTTGAGAAACGTGGAAGTCAATGGGGGTTAACGTTGTTTGTTTACCGACATTCTTCAAAATATCTTCTTTTGTGTTGTGCTGAAATAAGTTTGAAAGGACCCAAGGGTGAATAAATGATGAAAGACTTTTCATTTTTTGGTGAAATATCCCTTTAAGCCCAGCAGTTATATCCACAACATCATGAGGAGTTGGTTTATTAGCACATTGAAGGATACGCAGGGTTTATCCTTCATTGTGATGTCCATTATTGTTGTGGATGACTCACCTCTCCTGAGAATCAAAGCGAGTCTCTCTCACGCCCCTCATGAAGGAGGACTGACGCACAAGATCTTAAACCCGCCGTCTGACTCGCAGGTGTGTCTGAGAGAGTTTACGGCCCCTCCTCTGCGATGGGCCGCATGAAAGGAGAAGGTAATTATGGGTAAGTGCAGGATCATTTTCACCAACAGCAGGAAAGGGATTAACCAGCTGCACACCTTCACACAATCCCTCTATCACTCCATTACCCTCTTCCCTCTCTCTCTCTCTCTCTCTCTCTTTCTCTCTATTACTTTAACGTCACTTAAAACGAGCTCAGATAGAGAGACGAATCAGGACGAGTGCGGATTGAGAAATGATCTGTGTTTTGACTTTCTCGTTGCTCTGGGCATGACCTTTACACGGGACAATTTCTCTCGGGCTTCGTTCAACACCTAGCGTGTGACTTATGTAGGCAGCATTTTTAGGGATCATAGTGATGCAAAGGTTGTTCCAAACAGTAGGCATGTAGTAACGTTCTAAAGCGCCTGGTTTTCGAAAAAGGCATCCCAGAATGCATTGCAATAGCTTAAGGAACAAATGAAAGGAATGAACATAAAAGGTTCTTTGATGCCATAGAAGAACCTTTTGGTTCTATAAAGAACATTACACCTGAAGAACCTTTCTGTTTTAAAAAAACTGTTCTGTATAAAAAAGTAAGAAAGTGATGGTTCTTTAAAGAACCCTTGACTGAACGGTCCTCCAAAAATGATTCTTCAATGGCATTACTGTGAAGAACCTTTTAAGCACCTTTATTTTTAAGAGTTAGTGTATAATTATACTTTTGTGTTATTAACAAAAACAACAAAGTCTCTTTAATACTATTTCTTAACTCAAATTAGGCTTTTTTCTCTCATTTCTGTGTGCACGCTCTGTTTTTTATGTTTATTAGAATGTTGTGTTGTAAGCTGAACAATTGATTTGTCAAAATATGTATTTTGTGTGCTCTGACTGAGGAGAACTACTTACATACAGCGTTCCAAATCTCTCTGTCTCTTAAATAAATCATTTTAAAAACGACCTTTTTATTATGTAGCGGGAGATTTTAGAGGTCTACTCTCCACCTCCATATTCTGGCTATTTTAGCAAATATGTAATCGGATGCACACGCTGGCCTGAAGTTAACTTCTTATTTCTTATAATACTTTACTCTGCTGTTTTATAACAGAGTTTTGTTTAACAGATCTTGAAATGTCAGCCCTGTTACAGTGATTTTTGTTTTACTGTACAGTTTGCCTTAGAAAGCAGCTGTACTACAGTGCTACTGTCTCACTCTTTTGTTTTGCCATAGAGTAAAATAGTTGTCTCTCAGCATCTATTGTCTAAAAGCTGAATGAATTACATTTCGTCTGCCATGCGGTTTGGCACAATGATTTAGATTTAATGGCTGTAATATTTTATTTTGTCTTCCATTAGCATGAATACCCTAATGTGTTCATTTAATATTAATTTACTATTTTACTATTAATATTTTACAAGCAGAGCTTTGAATTTGATTGGAAACAGTGTGCCATTGGTACAAAGAGTATACAATATGTATATGTACATATGTATACAATATACAGTACAGTATACATGCAGTATGTTCAGTCTTTCCATCTGTCTGTTTGTCTTTCTGCATTTATTTCTACCTTCCTGTCTGTCTGTCTGACCATCTGTCCGAGTTTTTGAACTCCCGATTTAAGGGCAAGTCTTGAGCTCGGCACATTTGCACATTCTACAATCAGTTCCTTTAGGGCTTGTGCGTTTTTTGCTGGGTTGTGCTAAACAGGTTTGGGAAGTTTTAATAAACCTTTAATCATGAGAAATAAGACTTGAATGATCATAATGGCTCTGTTTTATTAGCTGTTTCTGATGCAGGAGAGGTTATATTACTCTGGTACACTGATCAGCGAGATGCACACATATACACACTTTTGAAAACAATCTACTTATAGCAGTGCAATAATTTACATACAGCATGAATATCGACAACACATCCATCTAGATTTGAATATGTCTGTTTATCTGTGTATGTTTAGTTTTGTAGGAAGTTGTGTGTTTGTTGGGTTTGTAGTTGCTTTGTTGTCTGTGTGTGTTTTTACAGTCATGTGCATTTACTGTATGTGTGTTTGTTGGGTTTTTAGTTGTTTTGTTATATGTCTCCATGTTTTTTTTGTACGTTTGTGTACTTTAGTGATGTGCATTTACTGCATGTACATTGTTGGTTTGTATGGTTGTTTGTGTGTGTATATGTGTTGGTATTCTCACATATGCTTGTGTGCGTTTTTATGTTTGTGTTTATATGTGCGTTTATGTGTGTTCGTATTCTCATGTTTGCTTCTCAGGTTTGCATTTGTATGTGTTGGTATTCTCATGTGTGTGTGAACGCTTGTGCACTCCAGTGTGCAGTGACATCCGCTTTATCCTTGCAGGTTAGGACAGGGAATGATAAAGGAGAGGGTGGAACTGCAATTTATGACAAAAACGTGTGAGTGCGGCTGTGGGTATGCATGTGTGTGTGTGCGTGTGTGTGTGTGTGTGTGTGTGTGAGAGAGAGAGAGAGAGAGAGGGCGGTATAGAGAGGGTGCAGTGCTTGATTTAAGATAGTTGAAGAGCAACAGTGCCACCTAGCTTGGAGAGGGAGAGAGAGATGGGATACTACATCATTCCATGGTTCTGCTGCATTACTTTTTGTGGGAAATACTCTGTAAAGGTTTCCTCTTCGTTTGCAAAATCTTATCACATGTTTGTCATGGGTGCGCCAAAAGTAACATTACTTTAAACCAATAAATGTTACTGGCCTTACCACAGTTTGGACTAAGAATTCAATTTCCACGTTCTGTCTGAGAAACAGGCGGCCATTTCTAAATAGACCTGCTGCTGTCTGTCTGAATAATATGAACAAAAATGAAGGAAATTTCGTTGTTGGCTTAACTTCTTTTATTACTGACTGTTGACTTAAGTAATTACTGGGAAAATCCTGAAGCAGTGTTTACTCGCTACATTCTATTGTTCTAATTTAATTAGTTGTTATTTATTATGCTGTTTGCATTTGTAAATAGTGCTTTATTAGCATATTCATTTATGCAGAGTTATCAAGAATATTGTTGGTATTATTATAAGCTGAAATGTTAATGTTGTGACAGCTGATTTGTTGCATAAATCTGTGTGTGTTCTGTTTTCAAAGGTTCTTTTGAAGAACCCTGTGTTTGCAGTAGTTCTCGACCAATGGCTTGGGGAAAACGGGCTCTCCACAGCGCTAATCTCCAACTTCCTGTTTAACGGTCCAGAGTCGGAGCGTCCTCCAGGAATGGCACCGTTTGATTGGAGGACTGTCTTCAATGCCATCACCCAGGTGGCAGAGCCGCTCACTCAGATTTTAGAGGTTTGTCTTTCTCTACATGTCAGTAGACATTGTGTCTTTTGTCTTTTATTCATCCAGACACTTACTGTAATGTGAGGTTACTTCTAGTAGACAGATACTGTAAAAAAATACACTTTTGTTAAGTGGTTCTTTAGGATTCAGTGTAAATGGAGAATCATGTTTTCTTCATTTTCTCACTCTTTCCTTTAGTCCATCAGTCTTTTCTGTCTTATTCTGTTTCTCAGCACTCGAGCTGACAGTCCTGCCTCACAGCTGATTCTCTGTTCTGCCTGCTGCTTCTCTTCACCCAACACCACATGAACCAGCTTCTTTAATGTCAGATTCAGATGGAACCGAGGAGCTGAACAATGTGTGTGTGTGTGTCAGTGTTTTGATCTGGATAAGTTTGAAGGTGTCAGCAGCGAGCCTCTGCTGGTCGAACATGCTCTGAAACTCTTGGATCAGGACAGGTACTGGGCTGGAGTGGTTTTCACGGATCTCCACGCGAATGGTAACGACCCCAGTGACCCCCAGCCACCGTCGCACATCAAATACAAGATCCGCATGGACATCGAAGACACAGAGAGGACAGACAAAATCAAGGAGAGGTAAGAACAGACCACCACAAAGTAAACACCAACAGACAAACGCAACACAATTAACATATAAACACCAAAATACAACATTAAAACACCAGCATAAAATCAAGACAAAACGCTAACGTATAAAACACCACATTTTCATCCTATAAAATATAAACACCAAAGTTCAACACCAGCAAAGATAGCACAACATCTCCACCATTCAAACGTATAAACACCAAATCACGACATTAACACACTAGCAAATAAACACAGCATCAACACAAACGTAAATCAAACACAACGTCTTCACCATGCAACATATAAACATCAAGACACACCATCATCCAACCAGCATAAACAACATAACACCTCAACTCTCCGGCATATAAACACTAAAACACAGCATCAAGAAACTAGCAAATGAAACACAATAATTCCACTTTCACACATCTACACACCAATGCACACCACAGCACTACAGCGTAGAACACTAAAACACAACATTAACAAAGTAGAATAGAAAACACAACATATAAACACAGCATCCCAAAACCATATATAAAACACTCATAAGAACTGATAAAACTGCTATTTTACTCATATGAAAGATACAGTCTCCGTAGACTAGTTAGTATAAATCTGTTCGTTGATCATCTTTGACATTTTTGCGCTTTTTATTCATTTAGCATATAGTCTTTCAGTAATCATGGCCCTAGACGACTACTGCCAGCGAGTGGTCTACCAATGTTGAAATCTTGAGGGGAAGCTCTTCTGTGGTGCTGCTACAGATCAGTGATCTCAGCAGTTAGTTACACTACAAATATGCTGAGTTGCTTCCAGCTGCCTTAGATCTAGTCTTTAATTGCCCTTCATTAGACAACCATGTACTTGATGTTAAGACTCAAAGACGATGGCCTTCTGAATGATATCAGTCTTCTGCACATCATCCAAGTGGATGCTGCACACTGGTGGTGGGTGAGGAGAGACCCCCCTCATATGATTGTAAAGTGCTTTGGGTGTACAGCAATACACAATTAAGCGCTATATTAATGCCTCATTCATTTATTCACAAAGATCAGAAGGATCATCTAAAGGCTAATTCACACTGATTCAACAAACGGCAACAAACGCGCCGTTGACATTTGTTGGATCCATGTCAATGAGAATTTGGAATCTTGGTGTCTTGGTGTCTTTTGGGATTTCGTTGGTGTTGGAATGTGTTGGTGTTTGTTGGATCAGTGTGAATCTGCCTTAAGAATGGAGAATTCTGGTCCATGTTCACTTTTTGCCTGTGTAAAGTAATCAGCTGGGTTATTAGTAAAGGTAATGAGCACAGTTGTGCAATGGGAGCTCCTTAAGGGTGCACGTGTTCAGCTAGGCTGAGCTGATGGGCAGTTAAGTTACCTTTTATGTGATGCACTTTGCTGGACTGAGACATTGTGGTGTTAAAGAAAGATATCGCTGTTCCACTGAGAACCTACAGTAGAAGCTGGCTTGATGCCGTTTTGAGTGGAAGGTCTTTAAACTGACCTTGATGTCCAGCAAGTGGGCAGTACTGTGGATACATTAATGTGGAACGATTATATAAGTATAAATATGCAACGGAGAATGCATTTCTTGAAGGATTTACATTTTCTGAATGTCAAGAACAAAATGCTTTTATTGCGTCATGATGCCTATATTCTGTATTTCCTGTTTGTCACGATCTGGTGGGGAGGAACCCAAATGCAGGCAGTCGTACGGGGGGGTAACAAAACAGACTTTAATAATCAAACACAAAACAAAAACCCACGAGGGGGTAAATAAAAAAATAAAAGGGATAACAACAATGGATCCGATAATCTGACTAGAACACACTTGACAAGAACTAACACTACAATAAACAAATACTTAGGAGCATGACGTCATACACATCATACTAGCAAACACGAGTGAGTACAAGTACATACACATACAACAAACAAGCACATGACAAAAGACATGAGGATGTTTTATAGGGGAGACAGACTAAGGATCATTAACAAGTACCAGGTGTAGGGGATGAAACACTGATGGGAAGTTAACAAGGAAACGAGATGGCCGGAAACACAGACGAGACACGAGAAAGCACATGGCCAGCCAATATATAAACAAAGCCATGTTTTTCTCACACAAAACCTAAGGCTATGCCATGACTCCACTGCAAGACCAAGAATAAACATGACATGATAGCGGAATCATGACACTGTTGGTATGGTAATGCTACAAAAGCACTGAAGAAATAATAAAGGAATATGGGAACAATGGCAAGTAAATACTCAGGAGTGATCTTAACCAGTATAGAGCAGCCTTACAAAGAAAAAGCATAAAATACAAATAACATTACGTGTGATGAGGGGCAACTCACGGCCATTAAATTGTTGCCACCTGACTGAAGGTATTGTGTTAAATAAAACAGAATCTTAGGCGATTACATTTTTTAAATTGTACTTATGTTATAGTTTTTTGTATCGTAGCTTCTGAAGAATGCTATGAGAGGATGAGGCCAGTCAGGTCATGCTCTTCATATTGTGCTGGAAGGTCTTATCATCCTCAGCAAGCTGTGACATCTTTGCTGTTGTAATCCCTAGTTTTAGACTCGCTTGACCATAAAAACTATTTTTATTAGGTCTTAGTTGCCTCTTCCATTTCAGTTAAGGTGTGTGCTGTTGGCGATAAATAATATATAAATATATATTTTGTAATTTTTGTTATTATTGCTTTTAGGTTACTAAAAATATTTGAGATTAAAATGTTGGTACTGTATGGCAATAAAGTGAAATCACATTTCTAGAATTATAAACAGAAGCATCATAATTAGTGTTCTTGACTGTATGTCATTGCATTAACGTATAGCTTCCACCTCTCAATGCTTATCAACTGTGGGATCTATAGATGCTGGTTCGTCAAAAGATGATAGAACAACTGTTTAAACAATATTAGACCAGTGGTTCTCAACCTTTTTCATTCAAAGGTCCACCGATTGTACACACCAACAATTAAAGGCACCGACTTACAATGTCTACAAATTGTCGGCAGCTTGGTGTATATTGGTAACACATGCACTTTAAAAAACTTAGAGATATAGCTTTTAATTTATTTGATTTTTAGTTCTTTTAGCTTTTTTCAATGCTTGTCTATTATTTTAAGTCATCTTGAGGCCCCCTTGGAAGGTTGTTGAACCCCCTTATTGGACTGCAGCCCCCTGGTTAAGAAACTCCGCTTTAGACATGGAGTGGTGCAGGGATGGCAGTTTTTTGTAGGCCAACCCGGAAGTTAGCTCCGCATCGGAAGCCTACGCATTTTTCCCATAGACTTTTGGAAGATTGCAAAAAATAAGCTCTGTAAAAACAAAGGTTTATGATGTTACACGTTTTGTCTATCAAGATAATCTTTACAAATGAACCCAACATTTGTTGCTTTTGAAGCCTAAATACAATCTCCAGAAGTTAAAAGCTAACATGAGACTAAACAGACTACACTACGGTCGCTCGATATCACCGTCACCAACTTTTTTTAAGAAACAAGAAGGCTTTAAAAAATCACGAGCGAGTTATAACTGGTGTGTTTTAGGTCATAGAATAAATCGTGAAAAAATGTACAGATTTTGTTAACCACAGACCTCATTTTAGCTGCTTTACCATAACCAGTTTAAAACCCCATAGACTTTGGGACGATGGAACCGGAAGTTCTAAAATGCACTTGTCATCTCTGAGGTACTCTATTGTTGTCAAGGCCAAGAAATAGCGGTTTTAGTACACCAACATGCAGTATGTGTGACACACTTTCAAGATAAATACCAACCTGTCAAATTGTACAATCTTCTTGTATTGCATTGGGCTTATTGGATGTGTTGTTGTGTTTTTTTGTGTGTATTAGGTCCTGGTACCCGTCAGCCCGTGATAACCCCTTTAATGACCTGCGGTATGTGAGAGGGGGGTTTGTGTACCTGCAGGACATGTTGGATCGTGGAATCATTCGGGTCCAGACCGGAATCAGCCAGCCACTCGGAGTATACGCACAACAGATGCCCTACCCATGCTATGTTGACGATGTGTAAGCGCACAACAGTGTGTGTGTGTACATCTTAGTTTAATTAAATTCTCCCCTCTCTTTTCCTCTCTCTCCTTCTTCTCTTTGTGCGTGACTGTGAAGATTTCAATATTATATAAACACAGTTTGTTTATTTTAATATTAAAATGCTAGTTTGACGTTGAGAGTGTGATGGTAAACCATGCAGCGAGAACGGAAATGTTTTTCACTTGAGCTCACGGCATAATCAACGGTTCACGCCGGCTGTGATTCATGGCCAAAGTAAATGTCAAATTAATGTGAGCTTTGATTGGCTCTCTCTTTCTCCTCTCTTTCTCCTGGCCTGAAAAATCCATCTGCCTTGAAAAAAGTGTGTTTTTAATTCGATCTGCGTTTATCGTTTTATATGCAGTGATATGGACATCATCGGCACAGAAGCGGGGTACTCTGTTGTACATGTAATGTGTTTATCGATTAGCCATGCGAAACCCATCGCGTGAAACCTGTCATGTCAGACGTGAGAAAGTGAGACGTCAGCGTAGGGGTCTTAAATGCAAATTAGCTGGGGGCAACAAGCATGGCGGTTTTCTATTGTAGGGCCACACTAGTCGTTTTTATGAACATGGATTTAAAGCGGCATTATTGCACTTTTGTCTCTCAATCGCCCTCTATCATTGATGTTGGTAAGTCTCTCTCTGGCTCGATAAACTCATATTTCTTATATAAAATAAGAAGAAAAACACAAAATAATCAAAAAAGATGAAGAGTGTTGAAAACATAACTAAAAATATTATTAAAAAAATATAATAATAAATCGACGATGCTTACCATATAATAAATCTATGCTAAAACAACGACACATCAGTCTTTTTCCTTACCTTTTCGAATACGTTTTTCATAACACATGTTTCCATTTGCATGTTTGTGTTCCACGCTCCTAAATCTCGGTAATTCTGCAGTGTCGCAGAAGAATCAGTCAGACGGCGTCATTTACTTCCCTTGAAAACTCCCAAAAGTCCCATTCTGTTTATACTTCAGAAAGACAGAGAGAAGGATAATGGAGAGAATACTAATTTGTTTTGCAGCGTGTCTGTGCCGAGTCATTTTTCACCCCGCAAAAAGCTTGAATCTAAATTTTAGATGTTAGAAGCCGAAGCATTTCATGTTTTAAATGCCTCAGTAAATCTTCCAGAAGATTCTGGCTCGACTTGAATGAATTATTTGCAAATCCATATAAAGTTCTTCTGTGTTTGAAGAAGGCAGACATAAAAACTGCATTATGATGAACAGAAAGCCGGTGTTCTCTTTTTAAAGTATTTGAAGTTTGCTTCAAGGAAAGCTAATGTATATGGAGAAAACCGTCATTTAGCAATGCTATTTTTCTCAATGGCAGGTGCAGGCCTGCAAAGTGTTTGTTTGATTGTTTGTTTGTTTGTTTGTTTAGACCATTCATCGAGTAAACGCATTTAACTAAAATACAAAAGCCTTGTATCTCTCTCTGAGATGTATATAGACTTAAGTCCATTCTTTCTCACATTCACTAAATTCAGTCTGACTGAACCCAGACAATTAAATGCTTTATATCTTCTTTTCTGAGATTGGGTTCTGTAGAGTAGAGTAGATTGGATTGGATAATCTCACTAAGATACTAAAATATCTATTATTAACAAAATTCTCTCATTACCTACGTACCTGTCTCATGTCACTGCCGACCTGTTCGACTTCAGATATTTTGAAGAAGCATTCTAAAGAGTCATTACTTTCTTACAGTTTTATAGTTTGTAGATCCTTTTACCATTCCAGAGAACCATTTAGGGCCCAACATAGTAAATTCGAAATGGAAAACGACTGTCTGTGACATGATTTCAAACGAAATCTGGTCGTAACATATGCACTGGAAACCAAACAGATCTCTCCGGGAAAGTTTGCGTTGGCTGGTATATACCCTCGAGCCATCATTGGTCCATGGCCATTACGTAATTGGGGGTGTGTGTTTTGGAGCCCCGTCTGCCCTGTGGATTTTTTTTACACATCAAATGCGACCTCCGAAGGGTGCAGCTGAAATCCTGGCCAGGACATGTCCGGGAAAAGAGCTTGCAGAGCTGGTACAGATGTACCAACACCTCTATGATCCATCTTACATAGCAAATTCATGGAAAAATACATCGGTAATCAGCATTTTTTGCAACAACTAATTTATTAATGAATCAGCATCAACTACATTAAAGAGAATCACTTCATTTAAAGTGAATAAAATAGCCTTATTACTGGAGTTCAACAACGACTGATGAACTGAGCCGCATAACTGATTTGAATGTGTTGCGCAATGCTCAGTTGAGATGAACGAGGAGAGCAGGCAGTGGGCCAAACCACTGTGAGAGGCAGGGGAGGGGGAACTCAACAGTTTCTAAACTTAAAACGCGTTTTTTGCGTTTGTATTTTCTTCTAATTACACAATTAGTTTTATGTAGTATTTATGACAATAGAGAATGCGAGTTTAATTGATGGGGGGGACCCTCGGATGGAGGGGGACGTGTCCCCTCCGTCCACCCCGGGATTTACGCCCATGGCAGGAAAGGTTTGTGTTGATGACCCGGTGCTATGCAAAAATACCTGGAAAAACTTGGGAGACGAATTCTAAAAAGCTATGAAAAGAATGAAGGAAAAGAATGGAGAAATTACTTTAATTGAAAAAACATAATTTGAGACATTTCACTTTACAGTTGACCAGATTTTTGTGTTGTTGTTCTTTACTTATTTGATCTGTGTTCTTGAAATAGTTGAACACACTTAAATTAAATGTTAAGTTAAATTAACTTTTTCACAGTTTTGAGTCCAGTTCACTCATTTTTATTAAGTAATTTGTACTATTCGGGAACAGAGTGTACAATAGAGAAATTGAGTTACAGTATTTATTTACTCATAATCTTTAGCTATGAGGTGTTACCTTGAGAAATACTGTGCCCGGATTGTTAAACCGAATTAACCGGAACAATCAATTTGTGATGCTTCACACTAGTGTTGAAGGACATGTAATATAGACAAGCCTTTTTGAACATGTCAGACTTGGTTATTGTCAAACAGCAAATAAAATACAAGAAAAACAGCATTTCGTGTTTCAAAGAAAGCGACATGAGGGTGGTCTATCGCTCTAATGCGTTTAAAGAGTTCGCCATGACTGTCTCTTTGCTGTTCCTACTGTAATTGTGTCTCTCTCCAGCTGTATTTATGAAGAGTAAGCAGAAACAATATGAGAAATCTATAGCCTGTCAGATTTTGAGAGCTCATGATATATTTGAGCTGCCGGCTAATTGAGCGCAGACAGCACTTTGTTTCCGAAGGCGTCTGCTGCGATATCGACATGACATTTCAGTGGCCTTATGAGAGGACTTTAATACAGGCTTACTGTATTATCAAAGCGACATCACATGGTAAATCACACTGACAGTCGACACCGTACGTGTGTGTGTGGGGTGTCAAGATATGGATCCTCCTAACAGCCACCCAGCAGGTTTCATTCAGAACAATATCAGCCCTCTGTGTGTGTTTGTACTACCAAAGCGACATTTACAAGCCCACAAGCTCATTATTAATGCTTTGATCTACTGACTCTAAATCAGGTAGACATCCCATTACATTAGCTTATATTATTACACTGTTTGTTCACCCAAAAATGACATTTCTGTCAACATTTATTCACCCACACGTGAAGTGTTTAACGGAATATTTTTCCTACGGTGAAAGTGCTTGTAGTTACTGAGCCCTTAGTATCACGGGAAGAAAACTGTTTTAAAACAATATGGTCATCTCTGATCTCTCTGGTCAGACAAAAATGTTGTCTTGTCTTATAAGGATAGTTCACCAAAAATGATATTTTTTGTGTTGACATGCGGATGAGGAATAAGGAAATCATTTTCCGTTCAAGATGGGACAACATTGTTGTTTTGTAACTCTTGCTGTTGGTTGAAACAGTGTTGCTGTATTGGTCCAAAAATGATTTTTTTTAAATGTCTTCAGAATTTTCTGGGGGATAATGGAAAACATAGCAAAATATTAAGTTGGTATTGAAATATTTTAATAGCTTCAGAGGACTTGGACAATATCACAATGGATGCATGTTTTGCTATTGTTTATAAATGTCTTCCTTTCTTTCTGTTTTATTTTATTCTATTTTATTTTAATTTTTCAGTTCTAGTACCTTTTCATGTTAATTTTATCCCAAAAAAAATACAGTTCAGACAAACTGCCCAACACATTTTTGTTAACTTTTGAGTTAAGCCAAAAATAGAGAATGAGGGAACAATGATTGAACCTTCTTTAAGACCAACCACACTGCTCTGAGATCAGCTTTGGTCATTTCTGCAGTTTCGTTTCATCCATTGCCACCATCTTGCCCATGTTCCTGGTGCTGGCGTTTGTGTACACCGCCTCCCAAACCATCAAGGGTTTAGTTCTGGAGAAGGAGCTTCGGCTGAAGGAGGTTCTGAGAGTTGTCGGGGTTCGGAACACGGCAGTCTGGTTCTGCTGGTTTATAGAAAACATGGTTCTAGTGACAATCCCATGTGCTTTGATTAGTATAATGGTGAAGGTTAGTGAAGCCGAACCGCTGAGATGAAAAATCAGACGAAAGGAAATCAGATAAATAACTAGACAATCAAATGACCACGACCCTCCGAGCAAAAGAATGTCCAAAAGACGCCTTTTCTACATCTTTGTCGACATTCTTACTTATTCATTTATTTTCATGTGAAAACTGAACCACTGCATTTTAAGCAGTTTTAACTTTGAACTGAGGTCCCCTGACATCAATGTTCATTCTTGGCTCCTCAGGGGACGTCTTTTTAACGTCAACAAAGATGTAGAAAAGGCGTCTTTCAGACATATCTTTGCTCAGTGGGAAAGCACTTGACACATCTTATTCACAGCACAAAATCCACAAATGTCACTCAATATTGTGTTCGGCAGAAGAATTGTTCTATACTCAAAATAACTCTTTATACACTTCCAACCATTCAAAATGTAAACTTTAAGCTTCTTTAAATACATTCAACTTGAACTATTTTCTGCTATTTTTAAACATGCAGGAAAAGAAGGTCTTTGTGTTGTGAGGTCACACATTCATGTAGTCAAAGTGCCTCGTGGTTTTGATGCTTGTGATCACAGCCGACATAATTGCAGGGAAATGATTCTCGTAAAAATGAAGCGAATCAAGCTGACACTGGTTGAACTTTGATTTCTCTAAATTGGGTTATTATGTTAATTTGTTTTGCACAGAATCAAACTGTTATTGTGCCGTTTTTGAGCCGACCTTCTCCGTATCTCTCGTCACCTCTCTTTATGGTTGCTTTAAAAACCTTTCTGCTGCTGCTTTTTACAATCTGCATGGAGATAAAGTGCTTCTTTGTTTCGTCTATAGGATTCTCTTAAAATGTGCATATCTCTCCGAGTATGTTTTTATTCATGCGTATTTTATGGAGTCAATAGGATGGCAGACACACGTGGTTGCAAAGGTTCAGGTTTGTCTTTTGAAGCAGTAAATATCTGCAGGGAAACACACAGACGTGCG
This sequence comes from Triplophysa siluroides, assembly GCA_006030095.1. Classification (NCBI taxonomy): domain Eukaryota; kingdom Metazoa; phylum Chordata; class Actinopteri; order Cypriniformes; family Nemacheilidae; genus Triplophysa; species Triplophysa siluroides. The sequence goes on along the minus strand of VCII01000011.1, from coordinate 378,838 downwards.
CGGACATGGATTTCTGCGCGAAAGTACGGCACGAAGTTGTGTTTTTTGACAGGTTAAAATGTGCGTATGCGCTTTTTGCCGCTATTATCGATGTAAATGATACAAAGACAAATAAACAAAGTTGTTTAAACTTAAAACTGAAATTTATACTGGGGCACAGCAGATTTATACCGGGGCACGTGCCCCAGTAAAAGGGGTCTAGCCACGCCCCTGCCTAATACACTGTAGTTTGCCTTTTTAGACAGATAATTTTGTCAAATAAATATCCACAAATAATTTTTCACCATGATTTAAACCAAGGTTATTTTAGTTTACTGAAATTAACACTTTTAAAGTGTTTTTAAATTATTAATAAAACTAAAATCAAAACTATTTTTACTCTGATTTATTACACGGCTATACTTGGAATACTTGATTCTGATTGGCCAGTCGCGACATTTGCAGGTTTGTTATTCCCAGATAACAAAAACTAATGACACACTGTAACCCGGATGCTGCAAATCATTTTTCACAGTTTAATATTACACACAAAAATAGATCAAAATGTCTTTTAATAACATATGTGACATTATATTTAGAAATGGTTCAACCAAATTGCCTGTTTGTGACATTTGAACGTCGTTTCTAACCTTAAAACCAAAAGTAACCGGCATTTCCTCGAGGAAGGTCTGCATTCGGCAAAAATGTATTTCAAAAATATTTCAAAATATTGTCTAAATATTTTCTTCATGTGGCCAGTAGCCGTGTAATAAGCAGGATGGCGTAAAAGCAGCTGGCTGTTATGCGAAAAAGCCTCTTCAGTGTGATACTGCTACTGATCACACTGTCGGGGCTTATTTCTGCCATAACAACCGACTGCCTGTACAATATCCCTTACTTAAACTAACGTGCAGGAGTATTCAATTAAAATATTACAATATTGTAGAGTTATGCCCTCAATTAACCACAGTGTTGAATTTTTTACACTGCAAAAAATACTTTTCTTATTTTAAAAATAAACACAAAAAATAAATAGCGTGATAATATATACATTGTGTTATATAAATTGTATATAAATAGTAAAATTAATCATTTTGTTTTGTCCCTAAAACAAGCTAAAATGAATTGATAAGACTAAACGTTTGTGAGAGTTTATATAAAGAAGGGAAGACAGGACGATTTGTTGCTTCACTGTGTCAAAGTCCGCAGACGAGTCCCGTAGATTGAAAGGGGATGATCTGAGGTCAGTTCTAACTAGACAGCAAGACAACCTCTGTACAGTCTCCTGACACACCAGATCATGTTTTAAAGTTATTTTCTGAACTCTGTTTGGCTGTAGGATGCTTGTGGGTAAGGTGTTGCCCACACTGTGGACTGTGGGGATTGTGGAGGTATAGTGCTATCAATCAACTAAACACATAACATGAATGGTTTTAAATAAACTTTTACATTCTAATAATTTCACCTTTAGTCTCCAAATTAAATTATGTTTTATGAACAATGTTCGGGAGGAGAACGTGCAGATAACTAACTAAAAGTTCGTTATTTTCACGTGAGTGACGCGATTTTACAAATATTTTCAACCTAGACGAGATTAATGCGTGTTCGCAATCGCGCCGCCCAATTTGCATTATTCGCATCAGCTGCCGCGAGTTCTCGTATACGCGTCTTTGCATTGACTTTGTATGTAATTCACTCGCGCAAAAGCTTAATTTGCATTTGGTGTGAACCCAGTGTGAAACCTTGAGAAAAAAAATCACATGCGTTAACGCGTTATGGTGGATTCACACGATACGCGTCAGTCGCGTTTGTCCAGTTCATTTTCATAGGGAAACATCCAGTAGGCGGCAAAATGCGGGCCGCTTCGTTGCCGTTGTGCAAGCGGTGCTCGTGCCGAAGGTGCAGCTGAAGATAAAAATATTGTATCTTTTTGTGAATGGCAAAGAAAAATTCCACCGTACTTTGTGAATGGCCCATTAACGTTGATAGCCCTAAAAAACTGTATAACAGCAGTTAACTAATACTGCAGTATTGTCAATACAACCTCTTTGCAATACCTAATTATGTTACATTTGAACAAATTGTTTAATTTGTATAATGTCATACGCATGTTTTATATGATCTGCTTTTACCTCAGTGATGGTTGTGGTCAGGGGTGGACCTTTACATTTTTTTGTTGGCTTTAGTGGTACTTTTCAGACACACAAACACTATGAATTCATACAAAACTGTTGCACTAGTTTGTGAGAAGTTTTCCTATGAGCAAGCCAACTAGGTTTTAACTGCTTTGTTTGTGTGTGATGTAATTCTCGGATGGGCTCCGTACAATATTCCGAAATGTGTGTGCCTTGGTCTCAGTCTCATCTCGACTGTGTAAAATTACAGGGATAGAGTAAGTATTTGTACGTGTGCGCAGGTTCCTGCGGTCTCTAACGCGCTCCCTGCCTCTCTACATGACCTTGGCCTGGATCTTCTCGGTAGCGCTCATAATAAAGGGCGTGGTTCAGGAGAAGGAAGCGCGTCTGAAGGAGACCGTGAGGATGATGGGATTGAAGAACTCCATCTACTGGCTGAGCTGGGCCATCAGCAGCACGCTGCCCCTCAGCATCAGCGCCGCCCTCCTCACTGTCATTCTTAAGGTGATTCGCTGGCGTTCGCAAACACTGCACAAAACTGGATCCGGAGAACCCAGGATCAGAAAGCTTTAACTTTACTCTTATGGTGGATCCCAAAGTCCCATTGGGACACTCTTGCTAATCATGCTGGTTAACAGACAGAGGGATAGTTCAACCAAAAAGTGAAAAATCTGTAATCATTTATTCACCCTTGTGTCATTCCAAACCTGTAGGACTTTTTCTTCTGCAGAACACAAGATATGACGTTTTGAAGAACGTTGGTAACCAAACAACAATGAACCCATTGAATCCCATTGTACGGATATAAAACCAATGAGACATTTTACTAAATATTTACTCTTGGGTTCCACAAAAGAAAGAGTCATATATAGGTGTTGACTGACATGAGGTTGAATAAATTATGACAGAATTGTTATTTTTTGCTGAACCAAGCCTTCAAGCACCAGCTAAGCATCACCATATTAAGTATATATAATTAAGTATAACCAAATTATAACCGCCATAATGGCATTCTAAAGTTTATTAGCTTAACCTAATGGAAGGTGAACATTTTCTCATATTTTCAAATCTTCATGTACGGAATAAAGAACCGGGAGCCACCGTTGTACAGCTTTACTGATCTGATCCGAGATCCATTCATCCAGGTGAAGTCCAGTGTTTGTGCAACTGCTGTTTTGCTTTGAGCAGCGTGACTCTGTGTCGAACGAGCAAAGCATTCTCTAACGTTTAGTATCACAGCTTTGTGTTTTATAATATAGCGCACACAGAGTCCCGCTGCTCGCCGCTTATCCAATCACAAAACATGTCTTCTAATCGACTCCTCTCTCTTTCACTGCCTTTGACACATGTAATCGCTCCTCTCGAGCGAGGGGGCTTTTCAATGTACATTGTTGTACTTTGTAATTATCAGGTTGTGTTATTGATGCTTCCATGGTAACTCAAACTCAACATTTATTAGAGGCTCAAGAAAGCTTTCACACTGTTACGCCTGACGGCTTTAATTAATGTCTTTACGCCCCATAGACAAATCCATCATGTTCTTTTGCAAATGTTTGACAGCAGATTACTAGAAGAATGTTGTCATCATTTTTCTCTTTCAGTATGGAAAGGTTTTGAGATACAGTGACCCTTCGGTGATCTTTGTCTTCCTGCTGGTCTTCTGCGTGGCCACCGTCATGCAGTGCTTTTTCATAAGTGTATTTTTCTCTCGGGCGAACCTGGCGGCTGCCTGTGGGGGTCTCATCTATTTCCTCCTCTACCTGCCTCATGTCCTGTGTTACGCCTGGAGGGATGTCATGGGCTTCGGCGCCAAGCTCGCCACGGTGAGACATTCAGCACACCTCTGCTCCACCTTGGAGAATTTATATCTTCAATATTCCAACAGACCGGAGGATGAAAGGAAAGAGAAAAGAAAGGAGATGTGTGGCTAGAAAATTAAAAAAAATATATAATGAAGATGTGTGGATAGGAGGTAAAGTAGTGGCCAAAAGTGATGTCTAACATCAGTTGTCCTCTTCGCTCTTTATTCAAATATTTTGTTAAAAAGGCGTAACATTTTTTGTATAGATATAAACTGTGGGCAAAATATTAAAACACATTTCCAAAGTTATAAGGACGTAGCCCAGGAAAATGACTACAAAATGTTACCACAAACATATATCAACACATTTTTGCTAACATTTATAAAAGTAGTCTATGTTGATTTATTTTCTGTTATATTTTTTTTTTTGTGCATCATAATAAACCCAATTTCGATAATACGCTTTTTAAAAACTTTTTTTAACTTAAAAAGTTTAGTGTTTTGTCCATTTTAGCGTATCGTACATTGCATATTTGGCCTATTTTAATCATGTGACCTTATGCTTTAATTTGACTTCTGCATTGACTATTGTGAAATTGGCACTGAGGAATGTCACATGTGACCAAAAAGTTTGCTACTTTCTATTAAAATTGTCCTTTTATCTCTTTATAATTTTTAGAGTTTTTGTTCGACAGCAGGGCCGGGTCCTTGGGCCCCTTCAACTTTAGATAAAAATGAAAAAAACTGCCTATTTGTATTATCTGTTAAATAAAAAAACTAATATTGTACAAATATGCATGGACCTCACTTTTGGCCGCTAGATGCTCTGCGTGTCTCAGGTGAATGAGTCGTTTATGAGCCAAGCGAAGCGAGCTGTAGTCCTGTCTGTCTGAAGGTCTGAGCGTGCTTGAGGAAATCCAGATCTCCTCTGGAGATTTCTATATATGGAGAGTGATAGAGATGACCTCACACCTTAGGAGAAGAGCAATGGAGGAGCACTTTTGCCCTTTGAGATAGACGCAGAATGACTAAATGACTTACAGCTGAACTTCCGTCATTGTGCCCAATCAGAGTGACCTTTATCTCACGCGAGGAGATTTGCTCTGTTCAGCAGTGCAGATGGGATCCTCGAAGTGTGTGTGTGTGTACGTCATGGCATTCAGACGCCTCTGTCTAGACTAGATGAATGGGCCCGCAGAGCCATTAGAGTGAGCAATATTGCACTACCCACACACAATGTTTGCTTTAAAATGGTAGCTCATGTGGCCGCTGTTTTGATCTCATATTCATACCAGAATAAATATACGCGACCGCGAGAAACATTTACATTCATATGAGTGACAGCTCAGGATGATGGCCGTATATCTGACCTCTCATCTTCCTCTCTGATAGAGTCTGCTGTCATGTGTGGCCTTTGGATACGGTTGTGAGAATTTCGCCCGGTATGAAGAGCAGGGCATCGGAATTCAGTGGAGCAACATCTGGATGAGTCCGCAGGAGAACGACCCGTATTCCTTCATCGTTTCCATCTTCATGATGCTGTTAGACGCATTGATCTATTGGATACTCACCTGGTACATTGAGAACGTCTTTCCTGGTAAGACTTACAAACATAGTCCTCTAATACAATACTAAATTGTCACGATGGAAGAGAACTCAAGAAAGAAATCTGATTTTGTTAGATTGCTTTTAAGGCATAGATGCTATTTACACTAATTGAAAATGGCGATAGATGCTTTTAACACAAAGTTTAAATAGCAGTAGGTTCTGTTTACACCAAGTAAAAAAGCAGCATTTCTTAGCGATATGCAATTTACACTAAGTGAAATATGCCTTAATGATCTGTAATGTGATAGAAACCCCTGTCTCCAGTGCCAAAGCTATACACCCTTTACACCTTACACCATTGGAGTCACTGTTTGACATGGTGTCATTCTTACACTTTCTCTATTCCAATCACATATTGGTGAGCGGGGCTAGTGCAAATAGTCTCTGCCAACAAGGCGGGTTATTTGTACTCAGTGTAAATATACCCTCCGGTCAAAATGTAATTCGACATCTAATTCTCTCTTTCAGGGCAGTATGGTATTTCAAAGCCATGGTATTTTCCCTTTACTTCCTCATTCTGGTGTGAAACTCAAGTGGGTTCTGATGCAGAACCCGACCCTCTCAAAGAACTGGAGGAGCAGAAAGGTACCAACCACACGCACAAAACATACACATTGTGTAAATAAATCATTCGCATCTCATGACTGTGTTTGTGCGGTGACAGGATACCTGGAGAAGCCTCCGGCAGGCATGAAAGCCGGCGTATGTATCCGTAACCTGGTGAAGGTGTATAAGACAGGAAATAAACTGGCCGTGGATGGACTCAGTCTGGACTTCTATCAGGATCAGATCACATCATTTCTGGGACACAACGGTGCCGGAAAAACAACAACCATGTCAGTGGTATTGATAATAATCATAAATATCGAGGGTTTATGTACAAAGCTATTAGTAATGAATTATATGTAGGCCAATCTAAGCCATACACCATAACCTTTCCTGTCTAACCCAACTAAAAAAAGATTTGCTTTGCTTAAGTGAGGTTTTGTCCGATTTAGCTCGCTTCTGGGAAAAGTTATTTTAGGAAAAACATACATTATGCATACCTACATACATTATTACGCACATGAACACAAACACGCACATACATAATACACATCTGCACCTTAGACGTTCGCCATAGGCATCTGAACTGAGCAAGAGCTGCTGGTGTCCAACCGATGGTACAAATAAATTCAGAGGCAAATTACTGTAACATTTTTTAATGATTATTTCTCGTTTGCTTTTTAGGTCAATTCTGACAGGCCTGTTTGCTCCTACCTCTGGCACAGCGTATGTTAATGGATATGACATCCGCACAGACATGGACACAATCAGGAAACATTTGGGAATGTGTCCACAACACAATGTCCTCTTCAACGAGTAATAACTCTTACATCTTCTCTTTATTCTCATTCTTGCTCTATTCTTCTCTGTATTGTATTAATTCTATACCATAAGATTTTTAATTTTGCTTGCAAATTTGTTTTAAAGTCCCAGTGAAATCAAAAATAACTGCCTATTTTTTCATGAAATATTGCAGCGTTTATTGTAAATAGTTTATTAATGTGGGTCATTTTCCTTTTAAAATCCGTATGCCTTCATACTCTTTAGTTAAAGACTGAAAATGCACTTCCTTCCTGTAAGGACTTAAATGACGGCTTGGGTGGAGCATCCGTTAACTCCTCCCCTTCAACTGCCAGTCTGCTGCCATTTCCATTTCAAAATGCAACGGCTGTTTATATATGTACATCCAATCAAATCGCAGAGAAAGTTGAAAGCCACGCCCACAATTTTTCTCATTAGAAATTCCATTTTACTCGGAAAAGCGTCAAAATACAGAAGTAAAAACTTCCGTTTCATGGGGATTTTAACAGCGTTAGAAGGGCCCTTTCTGTTCTGAAATGACTGTAGGCGTGTGTAGAAGTCATTGATGGGTTTGGGTGATGAGTGTTTGGCTCAAAGGTGTTCAGCTGGGGTCAGTTCTGGGCTTTATTCAGACCGGTCAAGTTCTTCCACACAAGATTGAATCAATCATTTCTTTTCGAACTTTTTTTGTGCACATGTTGGAATGCTGAAAGTAGTCAAAAATGTTCATAAGAAGTTGACGTCCCAATACGTTTATCCATATAGTGTATATGAATGGCTGTTTGTTTATTTCAGTTTGACAGTGGAGGAACACATTTATTTCTACGCCCGTCTGAAGGGGCGGGGCTCTAAAGAGGTGCAGAAGGAAATCGATCAGTTGATAAATGATGTGGGTCTGCCTCACAAACGTAAAGATCTTGCCAAGAACCTCTCAGGTGTGTCTATCAGCAGTCTTGGAAATGGGGGAATATAACATTCTAAACTAAATTACTAAACATAATCACAAATGAAGAGATGACACCTATTCAGCACATGCTCAGTAGAGTTCTTTGAATTCTATTTATATCTTTTTATTTTATTAAATTGTTTCTTGAAAGTTAACCTGAATATCAAACCACTGTTTACTCTGGTTGATTGTCAAATTTCTGTTGTATATATAGGTGGAATGCAGAGGAAGTTGTCTGTTGCGATAGCGTTTGTGGGTGGGTCCAATGTTGTGATTCTGGATGAGCCGACTGCAGGAGTGGATCCATATGCACGCAGAGGCATCTGGGAATTGCTGCTCAAATATAAACAAGGTACTGTGAATTTCTTTGCTACAGCAAATGTGCCCATTACAGATTATAAAGTACACAACACTACACTATAGATTATAAACACTATAGCTATAATAAACGCTTTGTTATCTGTGTAATGTTTGTTAAGCAAGGGCCGCTCTCAGCCGAATGAACTGCAGTTGTACACATCATTTCATTTTTCTAAATTATTAATAACACTATAATCGCCTTCACTAATCAAATAATCATCAGCCGCTTGCTAATTACACAGCCAATCTAGCTGAAATGAGCTGAATTAGTTATTTTAGTCCCGAGAGTTCTGCAAGACACATTAGTATTGACTGTGTAGCATTACAAGTGTACGGAGTAATCATTTTATTGGAAGTTTAGAAGCTCGGGCTGGAGAGTTTCACACTACCGATACTTGAATAACTGTCAATATATTTATTTTATTTATGTTTATGATACACATTGTTTTAAAGCTGCTGCATTCACAATGTTTTGCGTTACGGTTTCGAGCAAATTGGAGTTTGAAGCATCCACGACAGTTGCGTTGCTGGAAATCACTAGTTTTACTGATGATAGCTTCACATAAAATGCCATTAAAATAGCATTTACACGGAAGAAATGCACAACACTTAACGATTGTATTTAGGTTTTAGAGAGTCAATGATGCATGAAGTGTTACTAAATTATGATGTTCTTTTTTGAGTAAAAAAACTTTTTGACATTAACTAGAACATTATATGTGTTATGAACATTTTCTTCATGTTAATTCACAAAGTTTTTTTTTAACAAAATGTATTTACGAAAGGGCATCATACATTTACAAAGGGCAGTCCTGGCTTAATGGTTAGAGACTCGGACTTGTAACCCAAATGTTGCCGGTTCGAGCCTCAGTACCAGCAGGGATTGTAGGTGGGGGGAGTGAATGATCAGCGCTCTCCTCCACCTTCAATACCACGGCTGAGGTGAGACCCTTGATCAAGGCACCGATCCCCCCAACTGCTCCCCGGGCGCCGCAGCAATGGCTGCTCACTGCTCTGGGTGTGTGTTTACGGTGTGTGTGTGTTACTCACTGCTGTGTGTGTGCACATGGACGGGTTAAATGAAGAGCAAAAATTCTGATTATGGAACACCATACTTGGCAACACATCACATTATGCTTTTGTAAAACACTTTAAATAAATACTACTAAATGTGAATAAACTTGTCTTACAGGTTTTTTTAAACTATATTTGCTTTACACTTAAAGTTGAAGTTATAAAATGTTAAATTAATATACAGATAAATACAATTGTTTTATGTAAAGATTATATTTAAAAGATTATATTTTTCTGTATATGAATTTTAATTTGCAAAACCCACAGACAAACATGAAGGTGACCAATAATAATGTAGTAACACAACCCAGTCATCCTTTTTGTTATTCCCTCTTTCCTGTCTATTTATTTATCTGTCTGTGTTGCTATCCGACAGTCTCTAAAGCTGTTTGTTTGTGTAGCTGAATGTCACAGCTGAACGAGTGAGTTGACACAGATCCATCTAACTATACGCCGTGGACTAGCTACGTGGTTCAAACCCTCTTTGAACCGTTCAGAGTTTTATATCGAACAGGCGCTGACTGTGTCCAGATATCTCCTTTACAGGGCCCAACATCAACAATTCTCAATATAAACATGAGATTCTCTGTAACGTTCCGCTTCTGCCTTTGGGGAGCTCAAACGCATGATATTTCATGATGTTTCTGCTCTCGGCAAATCAAATAACAGAGGCTTTGAACTCCTACTGACTCGTCGCAGAGGCAGAGCAGAAATAATGCCGCCATCCGCCGCAGAGCCCCACGGGTGTCTGGCTTTAGCGAGAGCTCTAGCGAATACCAAAGGGCGAAAACTTTTCTCTAAAGAGAGGGAAGAGTGAGATCTGAGTGCCACGCGACAAGCACACTTGCATGTCAGCATATAAATGCATCTATATATAGAGCTTCCTGTTCCACCACTCCTGCACACCGCAAACATCTTATCAGATTCAAATGAGACCCTCAGAAATCAGTGTGCTCGTGATGTACGTGTGTGTCTCCAGGTCGCACTATAATCTTGTCTACCCATCACATGGATGAGGCGGATATTCTGGGCGACCGCATTGCCATCATCTCTCACGGCCGAGTCTGCTGCTGCGGTTCTTCTTTCTTCCTCAAGAAAACGTACGGTAGAGGCTATTACCTCACCGTCGCGCGGGCCAATCAAGAACAAGTGACATCACAGTGCAACCCCATATCTAAAGAGGTACACTCCCCCAACACTCAAAGTCACGCCATACAATATATACACTACATATAATATATACATGGCTAGTTCGTATGAATTCATACTAAGTGAATTGTACAAACATGTATGATAAATAAACAACATACTGAAGCCCCCTAACCCCACCCCTTAACCTAACGTCACAAAAGCAAAGCGTACAACAATGTACAAATTAATTCGTAGGAATTAGCCACTTCATAAAATTGTTACAAATTGCTGTGAGATTGTGTTTTTCTTTTTTTTGTGATATGCAAATTTAAATAACAAAAAAACTAAGTAGAGGAGTTGTGTAGTTACATTTCTAAACAATCAGACCATTTTCACTTCAGACTTTAAAATAAATGAAGAAATGTAATGGCCCCATAATGCAAATCCTACAGTAATGTGTTGGTGTATTTAATACAGTATATTTTTGCTTTGTTTGTTTGTTTATTTTTGTGTCCAACAGAGTGATAAATCAAGTGTCGACGAGGGAATTTGTAGCGACAGCATCAGCAGTCTGGAGACATCAGGTTTGAACAACATGCGCTATTAAACGCACACAGTGTCATGATCTTCATCTGCGAAAGCATTTTAATTTTCCACCTGATCAGATTTGGCAGATTTGACTCGGCTGGTGCGACGGCACGTGCCAGAGGTGGAGTTTCTGGAGGTCATAGGTCAAGAACTCGTGTTTTTATTGCCGTACACGAGTGCCACAGACGGCAGCTTCGCCTCTCTTTTTAAAGAGTTGGACTTGGAGAAAAAAGCTCTGGGCATCACCAGCTACGGGATTTCAGACACCAGCCTGGAAGAGGTAAAGTGCTTTATCCAACAGCGAGCACGGATGTGCTGTAGCTATTAGGAAACAAGCATCTCCACCTGCCAATCACATGTTTTCATGTTATTGTTATTTTTGATGTTTCATCGAGTGCTGGTTGCAGTTGTGTTCTCTTTAGGAAGCAAGTACCTCTTCCCTTTCTGCAGCTCTACTAAAATCACAAAATCCCCACCTCTAATATAGATCTACTAACACAGTTACATTTTGGTTTGAGCAAATAAAATAAAATATCTGTGGAGTGACTGAATTTCCTGGTGTTTGATTTCACAGATCTTTCTAAAGGTGGCTAAAGATACAGGTGTTGACGTGGGATCTCATGGTAACCACTCTGAATATTTATTCAATTTTACACATTCATGTCTCACTCTCTCTGACAATTTCTTTGACTGATTTGATAATAAACCCAAAGAACAAATCGTTGATCTGCACTGAAGTATCAATTCTGTAATATTTTTTGCAAGACAAAGCTAGTGACTAATACTAAAATACTATTAAACCATAGTGACTAAAATGACTAAGACTGATGAATTAAAGGGATAGTTCACCCAAAAATAAAAATGCTATCATCATTTACTCCCCCTCAGTTTGTTCCAAACCTGTATAAATGTCTTTGTTCCGCTGAACGTAGAGGAAGATATTTGGAAAAATGTCAGTAACCCAAAATATCTCACCCCCCGTTTACTGCCATAGTAAGGAATACTATGAGATTCAATAGGTTTGAGATCTGTTAGGTCACTGGCATTCTTCCAAATAGTTTCCTTTGTGTTTAACAGAACAAAGAAATGCATACAGGTTTGGAACAACCTGAGTGTGAGTAAATGACAGAATTTTAATTTTTGGGTGAACTGTCCCTTTAACAGCCTTTAACGGAATGCTATTAAATAGAAGTCCCAAACAAGTATATTTTAATTTTAATACAATTGTGTTGGTCTGAGTCACCACAGTCATGTAAACGTATACGAAATTTCACATGTTGCATGCTTGCTTTAGTGAAGTGATGTGCGATTTCTGAGGTGAGAGACTTTTTATTTTATGACGAGTTACGTAAATAGCAAAAGAATAATGACACTGACATTAAGCTTTACAACATCTCACCTGCGTGATATTGAATCGGGACGGTGCGTTTTTCTCAGGCGCTCTACCTAAACTGCATCTTTTAACAGTTTTCATGCTCATCTTTCAAAATAAAAGTCTCACATCAGAAAAACATTTAGAATTACTTTTTTGTTGTATCAGGGCGGAAGTGCATTTTCAGATTTTAACTAAAGATTATGAGGCTACATGAGTTTAAAAAAGAAAATGACCCACATTGAAAAGCTATTTACTATAAACGCTGCAATATTTCATGAAAAAATAAGAATATAAATTTTTTATTTCACTGCGATCTCCATTTGGTGCTGCATCGACACCTTTAAATGGATAGTTGACCTACAAATAACATTCTGTCATCATTTTTTCAGCCTCATGTCATTCAGAATAACTTTGTTTTCTCTGGAACACAAAAGAAGATTATTTGAGAATGTCACAGTGGTTTGGTGTCCATACTATGGAAGCCAATGGGCAGCAAGGTTGTTTGGTTACCAACGTTCTTGACAATATCTTCTTTTGTGTTCTGCATATGAAAAAAAGTGAAATGAAAAGAGGTCGCGTAAATGATGAATGATTTTTGGCTGAACTATCCCTTTAAGAAGATAGGTGACCTCGGCATATCTACTGTTTGTTAAAACAGTTCTGTCTCTTCGGGGGCTTTATGATTCGTCTCAGATAAGAACAAGCCACTTGAATAAAAGCTGGGAGAAGTGTTGCACCTCTGAGTGTGTGTATGTGTTAATGTTGTTTCAGATAAGAACAGACTCGTTGAATAAGAGCTGAAAGGATCGCAGCTGCACACTCCAGACTAACCTCTGCTCTGTGTGTGTGTGTGTGTGTGTGTATTAATGTCTCGCAGATAAGACTGTGACTCTTGAAGAAAAGCACAGAAGCCTCTCAAGGATATCAGGAATACAGACCATCAACTCTGCACTGGAATGCAAAGATGGCGACGCTGTGAAAAATGGTAAACTGTCAGACGCACGCAAGAGCTTATATATAAACATACTGAATCATTCAGATGTTTTAGAAAGTCAGATAGAGAGAATGTCACGACTTTGTACAATATCACTGTTCCGTGTTCTTTTCTCACTGAATCTATTGTTGCTTTAGATGCAGAGGTGAAAGTTCGATTCACTAGTCGAGTGGAGGGTAAGTATACGTTTTTCAAATTGAAAGTTCACCCGAAAATGAAACTTTTGTCATTTACTCATCTTCACGTTGTTCAAAACCTGTTTCCTTGTTCTGTTGGACACAAAAGATGTGGGAAATAGTTCTGGGGTTCCGTTGGCTACCATATAGTTTTATTCTACTGTGGTTGTCAATGGTGCCCCAGAAGTATTTGTTACACACATTCTTAATGAGGACGACGAACGTTTCATTTTTGGGTGAACCATCCCTTTAAATATAACACTATATAATATTGACTGATCTGTCATGTATGTTGTATAGGAAAAATATTTGTTGTTTATGTTACAGACACCCAGCGCCCCATGTGTGCTAACGGAAAGGGGTCTTATGTCATCACAGGCTGGTCTTTGATCAGACAGCAGTTTTTAGCGCTTTTTATCAAACGCTTCCACCATGCCCGCAGAAGCAGGAAAGGAATCATTGCTCAGGTAAAACCCTCGCCACAGTACTCTGCACATACATCCACCAATTGATTTCAGTCTCAAACAGAGCAAAACAGCCTCTTCCTTTCAGTCGATGTCTCCATTGGTTTTCACAATCTGCAGCTGTCTGAAGAGGCTGTAATGGGTTTAGGCCGGTCTGAGTACAGCATGAATTCGAGCGAGGCTGTTTACCACTCTATGCACTGGCCCATCACAAACAACGCTTGTTGAAAATTGAAGCGTGAGCTCATGTAATGAATATTCTCCAGGGTGAAGCATGAGAACGTGTCCCAGTATCATTTCACTGAGTTAGGCCTGTGGCTCGGTAAATGGAAAGTACGCGTTGGAGTCGTCTTCCGCCCCCTGCCGTTATTACACAGGCTTACAGATTCCTGTAAGGCCCCTGGCCCCTGGTGTGTGTCTGAGGTAGATGTGAACAGAGTTGATGACAAAGAAAAAACGAAAAAAGTTTGTTCAAGTGCTTTTCAAAACCTGTTATAGAATTTAAAAAAAAATCATATTTTTTTATTATGTGGATATAATTACTATACATTTTTCAAACTTAAAGGGACAGTTCACCCAAAAATGAAAATTTAAATAACTATACACACTCATGTCATTCGAATGACTTTCGTTCTTCTGCAAAACACAAAAGAAGATATTTTTTGGAAATGTTGGTAACTGAACAACATTGACCCCCATGTCTTCCATTTTTGGACACAAACCACTGAGACATTTCTCAAAATATCGGATTTTGTGTTTCACAGACGAAAGAGTCATAAACAGGTTGTGGATGATAAAAAAGTGAATAAATGGTGACAGAATTTTTTTTTTTGAGTATCCCTTTAGGTAAGCTTGCCATATACAATACTCTCTCTGATGTATTTTAGTTTACAAAAATGAATCTTAAATCTTAAACAGCAACATAACAAATAAATAATAAAAGACAAAGCATATAACAAAATCGAAAAAATAACATAAAAACTAAATTCCATAAATTAAAGCCAATTGAAAAATTCTTAAAACCAAAAAAAAGAATTATGGATTTACTCTTCCCTCAAATAATTTCCTCTTAAAGTGTGTTACATGCTGGCCTGTTTTCAGAGAGATAATCATTGTTTAATACATCAAATGATTTGACCTTTTAGTGTTACACTTTCACTTACATTCTTTAGAGATGTCTTTTGAATATCTAATTAATCTCAATCATTATAAACCAAATCAAATCTTCATGAAATTCATGTTTTGTGAACCTCCTAGTATTCATAAACATGTATACGATTCTACTGTTTTATTAAGCATTTTGTTTCTGTCATATGGTGATATTGTACTTTTCATGGGTCCGAATGTACTACAACGCTTGCTAACACCACATGCTACACGTTATGAGATCATTCTGAACACTATTACCGTTATCAGCGGCTTTATGAAGGGTTGCATGTCCAAAGCACAAAAACGACAACAGTGTGCACAGCTTTGGTTTTACGTTTTGGCTGATGCTCATCGCTCTCTCCAGGGAGAGAAGTTCTATTGTTTTCTCCTTCATTATTCCCGGTGCGTTCGCTCGCTGCGGCACATTTACATTTTTCTCAGTGTAAACAGAGAGTGTTTGAATTGGGTGTTTGAATTAATTGGACAATCATGGGGTGTAATTAATCAGCTGGAGTGAGGCCGTGCCACCGTCTCTCTCTGCGCTGGTTTCGCTCCGGCTGTCAGCAGAGGGATGGAATGAAAGAAGGACACGTAGAGAGATAGAAGAGAGGAAGAATAGAGAGAAATTAATTATGCTGGGAATGAAGGGTGACAGCGCCAATGTTTAAAAGTGTTTAATCAAACCCTTTTACACGTTTAACCGAGCCAACACAAGCACGCGCAGTACATCTGCCAGAGAGAGAGAGTGTTTGCAAATGAACGGTAGAATACTACTCCAAATATTCAATACTGTCTTCTATAAAAATCTGAGCAGAAAAATAAATAGTTTACTATCCATGACTATACGTATTGTATGTGTTATTGACAAATGCTCATATTGAGAGCTGTGCATACTTTAAAAGTAGTGATAGTATAGAAAGTGGGCATTAAAGTATGTAGTATAAAATCTTTAGTGGGTGCAGATGTATTAAGCGGTGTGTGTATATACGTATCTGTCAGGTGGTGATGCCGGCGTTCTTCGTGTGTTTGGCTCTCATCTTCTCTCTGATTGTTCCTCCGTTTGTGGAATATCCCAATCTGGAGATTCAGCCATGGATGTACGGAGCGCCACAGAACACCTTCTACAGGTACACACACACCTTAGCAGCCTATTAGTGAACCACTTACACTGTTTTTTTATGTAAGCGTTAATGCTTTTGTGTGTTTTAGTTTTGATGATGCAGGTGTAGATCAGGTGCAGAAGGTGACAAACGCTTTGCTTAGTTCTCCTGGATTTGGAACACGATGCATGAGCATGAACCCCATCCCGTGAGTACACACACACGCTCATGCAAACACACACAATCATGCACACACAGACACACATTGAGGGTAATCCTTTCTGTTCCTCTATTAGTAAATACCCCTGTAATCCAGCGGGAGGCACTGATTGGATGACTCCTGCGGTAGATCCGTCCATCACTGAGATCTTTGACAAGGGAAACTGGACCATGGAGAATCCATCACCTGAGTGCCAATGCAGCACTCCTCAACGCAGCATCATGCTTCCGGATTGCCCGCCCGGAGCCGGAGGCTTACCGCCACCTCAGGTCAATAATCACTGACGTGGTTACTATACCTTCGCTAAAGTCAAACCGTAGCCTTTGTGTAAATTCTTGTTTCAACTATAAGTTAAATGTGTTTCAAATGGATGGATCACAAATGCCTTTACAGACGTGCCTGTGTAACAGAGGCCAGCTAGTGAAGAGCTGTGCAGTGTGTAAACCTCTATCCCGGCCTCAAGAGGCGCTCTAGTGACAGACGCTAGAGGCTTCGGTCTTTAGCCTCCTCGTTAGAGCGCCCGACTCCCATGCCGGACCGACCCGAGGCGAGGCGGGGCCAGTAGATCCGGTTACACCTGGTCGGTTATACTCGACTTTGAATCGTTTATTTTCAGATGCGCTGCCGCATGCAGTTACTACATGAAACTGTGCGATGATGTCATTTATTGTTTCGCGCACACTGTAAAAAAATCTAGTAAAAAAAAAATTCTGGCCGAAATTGTCATGGAATGTCCAGGAAACACTGACAAAAGTATGCACAGGGGTGGGCTGACCGGTACGACATTCTGTCAAAGTCCAGAAGGGGCCAGGGGTATACGCAATGATACGTTACACACACCAACCCCCCCCAGTCGACAGAAATGGTGAAGGGCCGATTCTATCAACACCCCCGTCCACAGAAATGGTGGAGGGCCGATGTGGGCCGAATAATCCAGGACCAATTTTGCTTCCAAGTCCGCCCCTGAGTATGCACGTACCAAAAAACACTTTAATAAGGGAAACATGACCGTGTCTTCGTCACATGACTGTGTCTATGTAACTACACAAAGATGTTGACATTAAACTTAACATTTAAGACTAGAAAAAGGTACAGGGAACACCGGAGTGAATATATACAGTTCTGATGATGGGCTGATGACTGGCAGGGGGATTACAAACGAGGAAGTGGTGCGGGAACGTGGAGGAGCGTGGGTAATGAAGTACAAAGGGGAAACAGTGACAGAAATAAACCGTAAAATAACGTTTTCCCCGTTGTTCTTGTAAATTTGTAATTTTATTAAAATTACAGTCTCAGTTACAATAACAGTTTCCATGACATTATACATGTATACGGGGGGATGTTACAGTGCCTCTCGCTTGTGCGAATGCGCCAAGAACAAACTAGGCTTAATAAGCTAAACAGTGATAGCGAGATGACCTGAATTATCTAAAAATGCACCAGGTATATATTGTAATTTTAATTGATCCCCTGGTGATATATCCACCATAATATATAAAGCTTTTTTTAACATCTCTTTAATCTAGAAGTCTCCTGAAGTTTTCTGTGCAGTGGTGTTGTGTCAGCAGATATGTTAATCACAACTCTGAAAAACTCAAAAACTAGAGTCGCTCCTTCAGAATCTTCTTTTTATTCTCTCTTCCGCTGTAAACAACTTTCTTTAAGTGAAAACACTCTAACACACTGCGCTGACCCAGTTTACAGAAGGTCTGCTATTACTAAACTATGATTGTTGAGTGCTCTAAAGAGGAAGAGTCCTACACACACACACACACATAAAGGAGATAAATCAGAGATGTATTTGGGGTGATGGGGGCTGGATGAATCTTATCCCCTGCCTGAGGGCTTCAGATATATCAAGTAATGCTTTAATTAGACCAGCAGCACACATATATATAAGACCTGAAGGGTTCGCTGAAAAGAATCACTTCTTGAGTCTATTTCCCCCTTATTTTTTTTTGACTTTGTGACTAAAAAAAATGTCTGCACACGTTCTAAAATTTTATTGCATTTTTAAAGCCCTCATGTTTTTCCTGAAAAGTTCTCTGAACACTTGGAAAATAATACTGCACTTACTGTGATTGACTGATACCATAGAGTCTTTTAGTTTTTAGCCTGCGTCAGCCAGAGAGTCAGTCTCAGAATTCAAAACTCACGTATGAAGGGATTAAAAAATTGCATTCCGGACTGTATGGTTTTATTGAGCTAAACTGAACAGTCACACACAAACCCCAATGCAACCACTTTCTCTACAAATGAAGAGTTTATTTGCAAAAACAGATCAACGCACTTAAAAAACAAACAAAAAGAAAACATGTTTTTATTGTGTAAGGTAGCTGTAACCAACTTTGTAAGTAAAGCTGTAAGTAACTTTTTTATGTATTAGTCCTTAATCAAAACAATCACAAATTTGATTGATATTCATTGGAATGCACAATAAAAAATAAATTTTTATTTATTATTACGCTTTTATCCAAAGTGACTTACATTGCATGATACTATACATTTGTATTTGAATATGTGCATCCCTGGGATCGAACCCATGACCTTGGCATCGCTAGCGCCATGCTCCAACCACTGAGCTACAGGAAAGCTAATTCTACATGAAAACGTAGTTATCTGTTTTTGCAAGAGATTCAGTATAATGAATAGTTTAACCAGTTAAAGAATTATGATATGCAAACAATGGCTAGACAGCAAGGTCCAAATTTTGAATAATGAAACAAATAAGAGTTATTTAAATGTATTACATGACATGCTTATTAAAGCGATAGTTCACCCAAAAATGAAAATTCTGTCATCGTTTACTCACCCTCTTGTCATTTCAAACCTGTATGACTTTATTTCTTCCACAGCACACAAAAGAAGATATTTGGAAGAATGTTGTTAACTGGCCCCCATTCACTTGCATTCGTTTTGAGTCCGTACAATAGAAGTGAGTGGGGGCCAGTGTTCTTTGGTTACCGACTTTCTTCAAAATGTCTTATTTTCTGCAGAAGACAGAAGGTCATATACAGGTTTGAATTAAGGGTGATAAGAGGGTGAGTAAATGATGACAGAATTTTCATTTTAAATCACTTTAATCATAACATTAATAGCACAAACGCATGTCCTTGTGTGGTGCTCTCTCTACTATCAAATCTGTCAAGCCTCAGAAAGTACTAAATACCACTTTTATTATTTCTGCATTTCTATTTTAAGTCATATGAATTATGTGCACACAACACACATATATCCTCTCCTGTTAGGAACCTCTGAAATGTGCGTATGTATTCGGATACAAAAGCAAGACTCAAACTAAGTGTATTAAGTCAATTTTTCAGTTTTTTTAGAGAAAGTTTTCAGTTTCTCTAACTATTTACTTTAAGGGATCAGCGGCCATATACAGCACCTTAATAATGTCTGTTTGTTCCCATTCAATCCCAGCACTAAAACTCTAATGATGTCCTGTTAGCCTGGTGACCTTTTGAAACATCTTCCACCTCCATTACGTCTCAGTGAAGCTCCTACTGGATGCTTTATGCTGTTGTGACTCTATGTTAGTATATATGACTTCAAAACACCCCTGTTAGGGTGTCCAGGCTTAGAAGGGTTTTATATTCACAAATAAATGGGGAGATTCACAAACAAATTATTGATTCACAAATAACCACACAAAGGACTCAAAATAACTGTAAATCATTCAATTTTACGGAATTTTACTCTTTTATATAAGTATATTTAAAATCCGGTAAAAAGTCAAACTAATAGACCGCAAATGTCAGTGTAAATAACCTAAAAACATGTACATTTTATCATACATAAATGTTATTTCATGTTTTTATTCTGGCATAATGTTTTTTTTTTCTAACTTGTTTACAGTTACGAGTAATTCACAATTAAAACAAGATTTGTTAATAAAAATCTATATATATTTTTAAAAACATTTTTGTGCATTTTTGAGATTTCTTCCTACGTATCTGTTAATTATACTTATTTGTGGATATGAAATGATTTTGAGCTCATACAATAGTTTTAGTGACTCTGCTCTCAGACACACACAATCACACGAGGTTTCTTTGATCTGCTATACATGTGATATCACACAGTCAGACGATTCTTCTGGTCGACTCTCGTTCTGTCTGTCTCGCTGCGTCCTTGATAAGTTAAGAGAGGAGGCAGACGCACCATACGGGTTTCTTAATGAAATGCCGGTTTCCATGGCAACGGCAGGCAGGAGTTACGTGTTGGTTAAATCTGTGAAGTGAGTTAGCGGGGTTTGGACTGCAGGGCGGTGGTGTTTAGAGAGTTGCGATAATCAGCGCGCTGTTTACTGCACTGCATTCTTTGTTGCTTTGTTCTTGACGTGACAGCACATACTTAGTCTTCCCCGTTGCATTTACTTTGTTTGCAAGATGATAGTCTGACATCTCGCCCACAGACTGCCCGTGATCTGTTGTCTGTCTGTGAAGCTAGCAGGCACTTGTGAAAATCAAAAGCTTTTATTCGATGGCCTAAATGTTATTAAGCATCTGACAGTAAAAGTCAGCAGGTGTTTAATGGTCCTAAAGAAGATCTTCTTAGTAAATGTGCCAAAGTTTGCTTCTATGATATGTCCAATTTCTTGCCGGTATTTCATTAAAAACTCTCCTAATGTCAGAAGACTGAATGTTCATTTTTAGCCGGGAAAGGAAAGCTCGCTTTCATGGGTTGGTTTTGGAGAAAATAATTTGAAGTATATAAATTTGCCAAAAGGGGGAAAAGTATGGAACTCATAAAAAAGTTGTTTTTTTCACCTCACTGCTGTGTCGTTGGAGGCATTTAAGAGCAAGTATCAAAACGTATGTTTGTTTTTGTTTTCTGCCCGTGAAAGACTCTGTACTCATTACTTTTGGGTGCAAAGAAACTCTAGTCACATTTGATTATGTTTTGCCACGCCAGATGGGTTGTGCCGAACATTTGAAAAGCAGTTTTAATTAATGAAAGATAAATATTGTTGTTCATTTATTTTCTAGCTGTGCCGGTAATCTTAGAGGCCATGTGAAATCTGATAGGAAATAGTTTTTTGAATACTCAAGTGCGTATTTTGAGTCAAACACAATTGCAAAACAATCGATGTGTTCAAACAGGTTTCCCGAACTCTTAGAATTGCACTAACGACAACAAAGCTAACAGACACAGACTTACAATTTTAATTTCCTGACGTCTATAAAACATTTTTCTCTCTTTCTGTCTTTTTATTGATCTGTTTCAAAATCGGATAGAAAAAAGCTGATGAGAATCAGACTGTTCCATCACTGTGAATCAGCCTCAAATAGATGTTCATTATACAAATCATTGCCTCTAACAATGTAACTGTGCATGTTAGTGCGTCACGACTCTTTTCATTTAAAAGGATTTTTGTGGAACTGAGCCATTGTCATTAGATTCACGCTGATAGTGAATCTCCCTGCTCATCTGAGAAATAGACTATTTGTGCACGTGTGTGTGTGTTTGATTCTATTTATTTATGTAAATTAGAATTTCCTATTAGCATGATTTTCTTTCTCTTGCAATTTATCTTTGGGAACATTTAGAATATATAAACTGTGTAGTATTATTATTGAGCGCATCATTCTCATGCACTCGGAATTCCTCATTTGTACTCTATAGGTTAGGAGTCTTAAAAATGAATGTTGTTTGTTTAACCCAATGTTTTCAGCTTTTCTCTTAATTAAACTCTTCATAAAATCATATTTGGGCTTGAATTATATTAATCAGGAATCAGATGTTGGTATTTTATATCTTAGTTTTTTTTATTTTTGCAGTAGTGTGGACTTCATTTGTGTTTGTTGTTTGTTTCTTTAGAGAACCCAGAACACCACGGACACACTGCAGAACCTCACTGCACGAAACATGACTGACTTCCTGCTCAAAAACTACCAAAAGTCTGGCAAAATACGGTGCAGAACCACTTTAATGCAACTCAGTAGAGTAAAAATACAATAATGAATAAATTTACCGTCCATCTGTTCTTTAGTTTATATATAATCAAACACACACAAAAAACATGTAATGTGTATGTTTGTGTGTATAGGTATGGAGGAATATCTGTGGGAGGTGTGAACCCGCAGGTCAAAATGAACGAGTCTGAGATAATGGCCGTGATCACTGACCTCAAATCAGTTTTCAACATCTCGCAGGTAAGACCAACAGGCTGAGAAGTTCAGATGTTGTGCATTTTACATAGAACATTCGCGTATCAATCCCACTGAGGTGAGTCGGGTGAATAGCAAATCTTCTTTTATATTTTAACAGAAATCAGAATGCTGCAATCTGTAACTTTGTTTAGTTAGAAATGACATCAGTTATTGAGCAGGTATATTAAAATCAGTGTTCAAAACCGTCTTCTTATCTTACCACGATTCACAAGCTTATAATCATTATAAATTGTGGTGTCGGGCGAGATTTCATGGGAAATGTCAGTTTCGTTTGACTTCCACGCACGTGATGTCAATTAACTTGCAATTTCATAGTTCAAACAGAGATGGCGATAGAGAGGCGAATGTTACAAATAAGACCCTGAAGCCAGATCACAGCCAGATAAAGAAACAGAGAAGAGATTTATTCATGTGGATCATTACACATTTTATTACACATCCCTGTCTGTCATTATACAGTACATGTATAGCAGAATAAGTTGAACTTTTCACTGGTTTCAGATAGAGTCTGAGAGTTTTTTTTAGCATTCTGCAGAGATGCTGAGAGGTTTGATGATTGAGGTGTTGCCAAAATGATACAGCTCATTTCCGGCTATAAAGACTTTCTGCTCTGGCCTGCAGGGAGTGCAGGAACTTTTCTCCAGTTATGTGGTCTGGGTTTTTTATTTTTTCCTGGCGTTCGCACTGCACATTGTCACAGTATTGCTGGCCAGTCTGTTAGAGTCGCAGACACTGCCGTGAATCTTCTGAATCTTTTAGTGACAGTCATGTTTTGAGTATGTGTGCGCTGCATGTACTTTGTGTTTGGTTATTTGGACATCACAAAGGGATGTCAATCTATTAAACAGAAAGAGGACCAGAGGGGTACTGTGTTGTTAGAGAGTAAGAAAACTTGGGATTTCGTCCTTGGGAATTGAGGACATGGATAGATTGTTTTGATGATAGAACCTTATCATTCCAAGGAGATGAAATTACGGTTCAAAATTCTCTCTTTACCTTACCACGATTCACAACTGTACGGTTAGAGTTATGATTTATTAGTTGAGATGTCTGGTGCAATTTTCCGAGAAATGTCAGATTGACATCAGACGCCACTGAACCCACATAAAAACAAGTATGTAGAGTAACATGCAATTTATTCTTCAAACAGAGATGGCGACAGGGAGGCAAAAGTTATGAATTGCAGCTTTAAGAATTATATGGTCTATT
Source organism: Triplophysa siluroides (assembly GCA_006030095.1). Lineage (NCBI taxonomy): Eukaryota > Metazoa > Chordata > Actinopteri > Cypriniformes > Nemacheilidae > Triplophysa > Triplophysa siluroides. The sequence continues at coordinate 355,003 of VCII01000011.1, read as the reverse complement.
GGTGGAAGCTAAGGTAAATAAAAATGTGCTTCAATCTCTTTGGAATCCAAAAGCGTTTGTTTAACTATCACCACCTTTTATGTCGGTCTTAGTAACATCCCATTCATTTTCATTCACAAGTAGCAATTACCTATAAATTTGCCGCATTTGGTAATTGGGATAATTGGTATACAAGTTTCTCACGTATGCATCAAAACAAGAAGAAAAAAACCTTCTTTTAAATATGCATGAACAGCTTGGTGCACTCGGCAGTGATGTTCTTACATCGATGTGAAGTGTGCATCGGATTCACTGCCTCTGCATTTGTTAATAGCGTGTGAACGATTTTCAGGCCTTTCAATCCATGGTGTGAAAATTCCCCACAGCCCTCGGCTCGGCATTTATCATACATTTAAGTAGCAAATATAGAGATAATGTTTTTCTCACTGTGCAATAGAGTTGAAATTATGAGGAGTTAAAGAAGCATATCTGTTGCTCTCCTCAAATTAAAATCACAATTTATTACCCTTGATATGTTCGCTCTTCTGAAGATGCTGCGTAAAGAACCGATTGGACTCTTAATGTAATGCTGCGGAATTACAGGGAAGGTTGGAATATAACATTTTAGGACTGCAAAAATGTATGCTTTTGGTAAAGTGTGATTGTGTGCACATTCTTTTTTGATGTAAGGACAAGAAACAAACAACAAACTGTACAGTTCTGTATTAACAGCGTTTAGAATTTGTATGTTTTTCAGGTAGTGTAGGAATTACTTTGGAGCTTTTCAAATGAATTGATTGAGGTTCCTATAGTAGGGAGTTTATAGGATTTAAGGTCATTATGTCTATAATAATCAATGTACTTCAGACCTGTTTAGATTACATCTACATTTACATTTAGGCATTTGGCAGACGCTTTTATCCAAAGCGACTTACATTGCTTTATCCAATACATTTTACATAGGTATTTGCAATCCCCTGGGATCGAACCCACAACCTTGCGTTGATAGCGCAATGCTCCATTGAATACATGTACAGTTGTGTTATTCACTTATAGAGGAGTAGCACTGTTGGATTGTGTAAAAGACGTGTTGATTTCTCAGAAAGTTGCATTCAGGTTTAAATGTTTATTCATTTAGTTGCTGTCAATATTTGTATATGTTGTTGTGTCAGTTTAAAGGTACAGAAAATAAATGTATGTATAAATACCTACAGATACGACTGAGATGGACCAGGTTTGTAACTCAGGCAAACTGCCAGTGTCTGCTCTGTCTAATAGGATTTTAATGCTGCTTAGCTCTGTGATGGACGGATGTAATGCTAATAGCGGGACATTATCGCCCTCCACTCCCTCTCATTCAGTGTGTGTGTGTGTGTGTTTAAGCAAGATTATTTGTGTTCATCTTGTTTTTATAATGTAGCCTGGGGAGCATCAACCATTAGCGTTTATATCAGATATCGATCAGATATTGTATGTGTTGGTAAGTTTCAGATCCCCTCAGGAGGCTGAATGATGACCTCTGTTCAATATACCTACAGTGTGACAACATTACCCATAATTCTTGACATAATTCACAGAGTGTACATTAGCCACGTTTTTGGTTTTGTTGGTTTTGAGTTAAAGCTTTGTAAAAAAACGTGTAGAAAATGCGCTTGTCTTTTCAATTATATTTCTGTGTTGCCCAAAGATTGCAGTAATAAAGAAATTAAATAAAAATGTTAAATCATTGGTTGCTGTCATGGTGACACTGCATCCTCCTTCGAAAATAAAAAATCTGTTTTATTTTATTTTTCATTTTGGCAAAGATTTTGTAAACGTGTTTCAATACTGAAGTAGTCCGCAATTAGATTTTTTTTATCGTCATTCCTACCTTGTGTTACTAGTCATGCTCTTGACGTGAGGGTTAGCAATCCCAGAATGCTTTAACAGGGCTTGGAACTGAAGTGTTTTCATATTTTCCAGCAGCATCACAATTCTACACGAGAACACAAACATACAACTGTAGATGATTCAACCTCTCTGTCGCTTTCTCTCTCTTCTGTAGACCAACTTGACAGATGGACTTTTTCAAGCACTTCAGTTGATTCTGGCTGAACTGGGTACAAGAGACAATGTTAAGGTAAGACAAATTACTGGATGTAAAAAGACACTATATTTTGATAATTAATATCCTTTACACGATCAGTTTTTATGGCAACAGGGTTGATATTTCAGTGTAATCCCCTACAAAACATATAACCTTTTAAAAATCCATTTAAATAGTTAAATCAACAACTATAGTCTCAAACAAAAAAATATGTTTCTATAGATTATCTGTGAAAATTTAATTTAATATACATTATATCTGGAAATATTATTTGTTAATATGTAACAATATTACAGCATTTTGAAAACTCCATTATGAATTGCCACTTTTCATGTATATTGAAAAAATATAAGCCCTTGGTTCAAGCACTCAACAATATTTGTTGGATTAACAATTAGTTGTATGAACAAAATAAATTTCAGTTCAGTTTCAGTAAAGTTGACAATTCTACTCTATTTATCCGTCATAATGGTACTTTTTGTTGTCATACATAAATGATATAAAGAGTTACTACATGTAAGTCTAAATTTGAAATTTAATGAAATTTGAAATTTATTGAAAGGGTAGCCCCTTGAGATGTAACATTTCATTTTCAAGGGGGTCCCAATGGCACATACAACACCCCCCCCGGAAAAGCAGCTCACTCACCACACCTTACCCATACAGTCATCACAGTAACATACAAGCGTAACTATAAGAAAGGGAAAAAACAGAGACATTAATTAAAAACACACACGTTGTTTTCAGATGAGAAAAGAAGTTGGACTTAAAAAACCAAAATAAGTAGATGATTTAAGATAAGAGGGGAGATTGTTCCAGTCGAATGGAGCTTTATATTGGAATGACCTGCAACACACTTCTGTGCAAATTCTCGGAACCAGAAAAAAAGGATAATGCATGTGTCGTAGGGGATAAGAGGAAGTAAATAAGACCAAAAACTGTTTTAAATGAGAAGGATAATTAAAATAAACGCATTTAAAAGAAACAGAAACCACTGATATTGCCTTTGGGATTTTGGATGAAGCCAGCCAAGAGTTTCATACAGGGCACAATGATGAGTTCTGTATGGGCATCTCAAAACAAACCTACTGTACATAAAGAGTTGTGAACAGTATTCAAGGGTTTTAAATGTGTAATTGAAGTGTTTTGGTATATAATGTCTGCATAATCAATAATAGGCCGAATTAATTGTGAAATTCATATTTTTCTGAAATGAAAAGCAATTGATTGAACAATAAAGATAACTTAGGCAAGCATATGATTTTTAAAATCAATATGAGGCTTAAAGGACAATTCAGGGTCCAGCCGGAGGCCGAGGTATTTAAATATATTAACTTCTTTCTCAATGCAATGAGCAACTCAGATGAGAGGCATCTCAGTACTGGCATCGGCACAGTAAATGCTCATTGAATGATGCTATACATATCATGCGATTGCATTAACCTCTTACACCCTAAGCACATGTACCACTCTTCTCAACAAGACTTCTAACTTCTAAAATCTTATCTTTACTTAAAAACACTTAAAATAACACTCGATTTAGAAATGTACTGCCTAAATGCAGTCTTACGCAAAGCATGCTGGGAACTGAAAATCCCCTCCATTGAAAATCGTGTTGAATTAACTTGTTTATATTAAGTAAACTCAACAATAGGTCCAATATTATAGGGTTTTGCGTTTTACTCAGCAATGTTAACTTGACCAGTCAAACAGGTGTTAAGATAAAGCAAACAGTACTCAATTTTTTGTATAAATAACATAGTTAACTTACTTTAATGTAGTTACTTGCATTCTTTATGTATTGTGAACGGATGTGAATTGTGAAAGGATGGGTTTAGAAAAACTAACAACAACGACAGTTCATTTTTTTTGTAATGATTATATAGAAATGTATTTGTTGTAATTAATATAGTAAATTTAAACATAATTTACCATATCGCATATATTTTCAAGTATATTCCCATATGTTTTTGTATAAGAGAGAATTGGTATTCAATCAGGTGTGTGTTTGTGTGTAGGTGTGGTTCTATAACCAGGGCTGGCATTCCCTCGTGTCGTTCCTGAACGTGGCCAGTAATGGGATTTTAAGAGGAAATCTGCCCGCGGGACACAGACCAGAGAAATACGGAATCACCACGTTTAACCACCCATTGAATATGACTAAAGAGCAGCTGTCATTCGCGGCCATGTAAGTCCCACACACACATACTGTACACAAGTCCTTTCCACAGACAGATAGGTCATGTGCCGCTGTGAGGGTAGACAGAATTGCCGTCATAAGCTATATTTATAAGTGATATTGACCTCATTAACATGCAAATAAGAACAATATTCACCCAATCAATGATATTGACCTCATAAATATGCAAATAAGAACCCGATGTTTATCATTTGCACAAATATTACGACAAGGTTTACTCGTACCGAGGGTTCCATATGTGTGTGAAACTTGTATTTGAATATTAAGGCATTTTTAGAAAGTTTTTAGTTTCTTGACCTGATTTTCTTTTAAATCATTCATTTAAGCCTTTGTTTATGAGCGTGTGCACATGCAGGTGTGTGTGTATATGTGCACAGAAGTGTGTGTGTGTGTGTGTTTACGGCTTATTAAGCCCACCCTGTGAAGGCATGTTGATAGCAAATTATTTGATATTAAGATAAATGCTTGGAAACGAGAAGAGCGAGGGGTCAAAAATGGACCACAGTCGGACCACTGATGCATCACACACACACCTGCGGGGCTCTTACACACACACACACACGAGCAAGACTCTGATAATGCTGTAAATGTGCGCACGTGTGTGTGTGTGTGTGTGTGTTGTAGAGTCCAGGTTAAATCACCATCTTCCTGTCTGTAATGAGGTCATCAGGAAGAGATTGAGCAGTGTGTCGTTTCCTCTAATCATGAATAATACAGTCCTGAAAGTCAATCACCTTCACCGTGAGCGAGTGTCTGTGTGTGTGTGTTCTGCATCAGGCCTCACCTAAAAGTCCGCAAGGAAGGGTAAGGAAGGAAAGAAAGATTGAATCCATTAAACAGAATCAGCAGGGTGTCTGAACACATGAAAGAAGGTGACCAGATTTCCCAGAATGCCCTGTGTGAGGTGGATTTTTCTTCAGCTTGTTGCCTGTGAGGTCTTTTCATTTCTCTCAGAAACCCGTCGAAGTTCCTGCTGAAGTTTTTGAAGGTTTTAGATGAAGAATTGCGCACAGGTTGAGCCGTACAGCTGTACCCAGATGGCAACGCTATTTCTTAAGCTGCTTAATTATATCGCCATTTAAAGACCTGCTTGTCATAATAGATATTACATGGTTTTACTAAACCACGGCACTCGGTTGATGCTTTTTATGAAGAAATTATGATGAGTTATTAACGTGCGGATTACGTAATCACTTATAAATATATCAAAACTTGCCTAGAAAAGTTCCTAATAAAATATAAGGCATAAGATTATTATTGTAGACAGAATAACGACAATATCTTGAAAGTGTGATTGACTAATACATAAATAAAAATATTAAACTTGCCGTTAACGTCTGACATCACCTGTCCATCTCTTGTTGTCAAGGGCGACGACATCTACGGACGTGGTGGTGGCGATCTGCGTGATCTTCGCCATGTCCTTCATCCCAGCCAGCTTCGTCCTCTTCCTCATCCAGGAGCGTGTTAGTAAAGCCAAACACCTGCAGTTCGTCAGCGGGGTGAATCCCACCATCTACTGGCTGGCCAACTTCGCCTGGGACATGGTACACCTGCAGACACAAAAACACTTACTCTCGCCCTGCGTGTGGACGTGTGTTAGCTTAAGCGACAGTCTGAAGTTCTCAGCGCATCCTGTCAGTTAGTCTCTCTCTCTCTGACGGCACAAAGCGCCTGAGATTTCCTCCATGTGCGAGACCCTTTGAGTCGAAAAGATGGATGCATCGTGGACGGGCCGAGGGGATCTCGAGGAGGAGCTGAGATAGCTAATTAAAACTCTATTAAAACTCTATCAATTACCTTAGAATTCTATTCATATTCATCTAGAGAGAGAGAGAGACTTTTTTGTGAAATTCTCAGTGCAGAGATGGCTTTATTTCTCAAAAGAGATACAGTGAGTTCATTGAATTACGGTGTTGTGTTAAACAATGTTTTCCTGTGCCAACTTACGCAGGGACTGTATATCATACATTTGTTGGTAGGTTGCACTAAAGCACGTAATGATTTGCCTTTGTTGATAGCAGTGTTTATTCACACACAATGTGTTGTTTAGCGCCAAATGCACTAAAGAACGTTTATGCAGATCAGGTAACAGCGCGAAATAGCATGACATTAGAGGTGACTGCAGTTTGCACGGCACACTGCTGCATTTGTAGGTCGCTCATGAGTGGTACTTCAGGATGAAAGGGTTCTGTGTTATTTTGCTGGAACTTTAGAGCATCACTCTATCACTGTGATCCAAGCACCTGAGTCGCATCTTAAACATGCAGAAAGTGTGCACGACTGCGTTGTGCACATACTCTTATATTGTGCTTGTCTAACATGCCTTGATCTAAAACGTGCTCGTCTTTCTTGTGTGTCTTTGTTATTTGAATATCACATGGGCAATTCCAGCGTTATGACATTTTCAGTCAAAACTTGAAATATAAATCCCCAGAGGAGGTGTTTGTTTCCAATATATTAAATAATCTGTTTAAATTGTGCTAAACCCCTGATGATGATAGAAAAATATCCGTCTATGCATAAGTTTTCTCTTTTGAAAAGGTGATAAAATAATGCGTTATGGATGTGACAAAAATGACACGTTTTTGAGAGAAAACATACTTTTCTATGATTTAAAATGTTTAAACCAGAAGCAGTTATACCCAACAAATGGAGAAGGGATGGATCGTCAGAGTTTATTTCATTTTCATGTGCACATTTATGAGGAATATGAAGCATTATGGATGTGACAGTTCACTTACTTGCCTATGGAAAACTACACCTAAAATGCTTTCAAAACTAAGAGTGACTTCAAATGAGTGTTTAAATGTTGATCTTAAAGGTCTCATGAACTGGGCTTGTTTATTGTTTTATACTGTTGTATGAGGCCAGCTCTGCAAACGCTCAGTTTTAATGGGCGTGCCGCATTGAGGACTTTATAAGTAAACGCCCACAACTTTGATTGGATAGCAGTTTGCATAGTTGGAGCCTTCTGTGAATTTGGTTAGAGACGTAACGTTAGGTTACACATTAGCACCATTCACAGTTTTCGCACGGCATCAGTATTATCTGGAGACCTCCTGTGATTTATAAATGACCTCCACATATCAGTATTTCATGTGACGCATTCGCACGCTATGATTTTACTCAAATTTACTGACTTATTTCCCGGATGTGATGGCAAGGCTTTGCGTATAGTGTATAGCCTATAGTTGTATGTAGTTTAATGATCATACCTGTCTGCATTTGAGACCCGTGATCCCGAACCGGAAAAAAGATCACCACGATCATGGGTCTCAAATGTTACGAGAGTTTCCATGATAAATAAAAAAACGGGAGACTCCCGGTAACTTATGGATATCACCCAGCACCCGCAATAATACCAAAACACTTCATAACAGTATCCAATATTTAGCTATCTTTAACGCGATGTTTGTTTATTGCTTGCTCGCTCTATCTGGTTCCGTACCACTTCAGAATTGTCATGCGCGAACCAGTGGGCGGGGCTAGAGGGGTAGTCGTTGATATTTTTCTATGGAGGCGGTGTTCAGCCTATCAATGTCGTCATAGATAGGTGCATTCCAGAACCTGGCATTCGCTGGGCCTGGTGTCAATAACAGATGTAATCTCAGTAACAAGGGCGTTTTCAGTTCTCACACTTACATGATGTTCGCGTGAATACGATTCCCTCTTATTTTACAAAAGTTTAGGTTAAAATTGTGATTTTAATTCATCACTCCTTTAAGGGGCGATTCACATTTCGCATCCAAAACCATGCGGAACACGTGAGACGTGCTGCTTTCTCTAGTCAATTGACCAGCGGCACTCTGAAACTATGTTGCTGATATGTTCAACCACCTGTTTTTGCCTCCATTAACATTGTGCATTTTGTTTCTTTGTGTGTTTCAGTGTAATTATATCGTCCCATGTATCATTGTCATTGTCATCTTCCTGTGTTTCCAACAAAAATCCTACGTCTCTCCTCCTAACCTGCCCGCCCTCATCCTGCTACTGGTGCTGTACGGGTGAGTCTGTGTACTGTTACTGCTTTATTGTGTTGCTCTGTTGTGTGTCTGTTGTGTTTAAGAAAGTTTGAGTTGTTAGTTTGAATTGTCAAAAGATCAATTATTTTGTGTGATGCATGTCCATAGGTTTAGCTGTCTATCGATTTGAAAACACTTATTTTGTGTGGTGTGTGATGTTGTGTTGTTATAGATGGTCCATCACTCCGATGATGTATCCTGCCTCTTTCATGTTCAGCGTCCCCAGCACAGCCTATGTGGTCCTTACCTGCATTAACCTCTTCATTGGTATTAATGGCAGTGTGGCCACATTTGTCATGGAGCTGTTCGACGACCCGGTACACACACAAACACACACAAAATTCACTTAATGTCCAGAGAGAAAACACATTTGTCTTTATAGTGCATATTAAGAATGTTGTTAGATATCTTTTGTACTACTACAGATAAAATGTCTCTTAACCGCTGTTAGCCAGGGGCTCTTTAGTGCTGCGTGTTACGTTGTTTTCTTACCAGGCGTATTAATCACAATAAAAGGACAAGCCATTTCTTCAATGTAAATCTTAGCTTTTGTTCTAACCACAGAATATATTGTTGGTCTCTTGGTTTTCATTTCTTCAGCATTTTACGGTTTAGCTCCGTCTACAGCGAAACTAGTCCGACACCTCATTCCACATAACTGCATGTTTCACATCAAATATTCAGAACATTTCGCGTGACAGGACTTTTGCTTTCATTAAGCACGGACAAATGTCTCTGGAACCTTTAGAAAATGACGTTAGCCAATTGAATGGAGCCTCCTCTGGGCCTGTTGATCATCTGGCACATTCTAATTGGCTGACTTTAGAGGCTGTCATGTGTGGAAAGGAGGGAGGGGCCTAATGTTGCATTCCATTCAGGGTCCAATCTAAGACCGTCATTCTTAATATCTCCTATTTTTCACTATAAAGGCATTCCAGTGCCCGACACTCATTTGGGGCATTTTGGTTATTTCTTTCATTTCCCATGACTGAATTGCTCTGGAAACTGCATTACAGAATTCCATCTTTTCTTGATTTTTGGAAAAGCTTCGGTATTATAACAAGACTGGACAGCCCTGTGTCTCTGTGCTTCTCTCCTCATGTTTTCCGTCTTTACGCACAATTCTCTCTGCCCTGAGCTAATGTTTTATTTCTAGTAAAGTTTAATGAAGAAGCAGCACTGTAGCCGCTGTTACATTATTGACAGCGAGTCCATTTAAACTTTAAGAACTCTCTTTCTCTGGGGGGGCGAGTGTGCTAGATAAAGAGCAGAAAATGTCAGTAGTTGGTGTAGAAGTGTCAGGTCCAGTAATGAATGTCTGTTTTACACATTCCCACCGCGACAATGTTCAGTCCAATCACAACTGCTCCCAACTGCCCCGTCTTTCTCCACAGCAAGCGTCTGTCATGTGTTTTACAGTAGTGTCCGAAGATGAGTAATGATGTTTTATTGCTTTATATCTCAGCTATAAATGCTGTGTGTTTGTTTGAAGAGAATATTTTGTATGTATGTGACACTGTTAAAAACATTACTGATTAGTAGATAAGCACCAATATTGGCCTTTAAACGGTCGCTAAAAGCACTTTTCACACCAATATATCGGCCAATAATTGGTCAATAAAAGCACTTTTCACAAAGATATATCGGCCAATAATCGGTCAATAAAAGCACTTTTCACACCAATATATCGGCCAATAATCGGTCAATAAAAGCACTTTTCACAAAGATATATCGGCCAATAATCGGTCGATTAAAGCACATTTTCGCCCTATGGGCTGACGATCGGTGCCCCTATATTCTTTCAATCAAAAGAAGACAGGAAAATGCAGTGAATTTGTGCTTTCTATATAAAAGAAGTTAGGAAACATCAACAGTTTGATGTTCAATATTAACAGTCATTATGTGAATAAATAACATTCAGAAAGTGAAGAAATATTAATTGAATTTTCGGAATCGGCAGATATCTCTAAATATTCGGCTTTCGGTGAAGAAGTTTAGTATTGGTGCATCTATACGTTATTACTGTACACGCACTTATGCATTTTGCTAATGATTTCAAGTCATTTCTTGACCTTGACATGTACATTTAGTCATTTAGCAGACGCTTTTATCCAAAGCGAATTGCAGATAGTTCAAGGAGCAATAAAGCGATATGTCATACAGGAGCAATAATACAATACGTTCTTATACCAAGTACCTAGTTTCAATAAAAGCCATAACACTACCTGTTGAGAGAAAGAGAAACATACTTCAACGTATTGAGGAAATTATTTACATTTCTAAATTTGTCTCTAGGTTACTAGACAAGACATGTACTGTTGTTTTCATCAAAGTCATGAATCATGCTCAGTTGATATATCCCTCACGAATGCACGTCCCCCCAGTTCTGACTGTTATTTTCCGTTGAAGTTGAGTTTTGCATCGATTACCATTGTCATAATTGAACAGCAAGCCGCCCTGGTTCTGTGGAGTGTGTGTGTTTTGAAGAATATGGGTCAGTAAGAATCCTGTGAGATTTCTCTCTCTGTTGTATGTGCGATGATTTATGAGCATCAGGCTCCGAGTTGGCGTGGTAACTGTCCCATGATTCCTGCAGCTGTGTGAGAGTGTGTTTGATGAATCACACACTGCTGGAGACAGCCCCACTATCTGCTCAATATCTGCCCACTTTTGGTTTCACGTGAAAGAATCCGGGGGTTGTCTGGAATCAGGGATGTGGATTCGGTGCTCGGGTTCAGCTCTATGTAACCAGTCATAAATAAAATAAATGCACACTTTAGTTAAATATGGTTGTCACTTCATCTCTGAGTGCTAAATCCCATTTTGCACACAGTGTTCAGCTATGCATGAGAGCGACAGTTGCATTTAGAGACCAGTTGCCTCCGGTCGTACATGTTATGTTCGATTTATTAAAGGGTTATGTGTTGAAATATATATAAATAAATATATAATATGTCTCATTTATGCAATGTGCTGTACAATGTAATCCCACCCTTTGTACTCGCTTGGAGAGATGATTTATTAAGTAGCTAGAAACTAATTTATGCAAGATAGAACTTTGACATTATTCTTTATTCTTCATTGTCATTAAGTTAGCAATGTGAAGGGATGTGTTGGCATATTTTTAGAAATACCAGTAGGTCAAACATTCCAGTTATGCACTGAGATGATGTGCTGACTTGCTTTAAATTCTATTCAGACTGGATTAGGTTTAGATGGGGAGGTAAAGTAATAGTAACCAGAATTTCGACTCGATTTTAATCCACACCGAATAGGCCGTGTCAGTCATTTTTACAGACTCCTGTGCCCGTAAAGATTATTGCATGTTGTACCTTCTATAATCTTCCCTGACAAAATTACCCAAGAGAAAACTATGTCAGTGATGGTACCTTTAAAGGGATAGTTCACCCAAAAATGAAAGTTCTGTCATCATTTACTCAACCTCTTGTCATTTCAAACCTGTATGACTTTCTTCTGCAGAACACAAAAGAAGATATTTTGAAGAATGCTGGTAACCGAACAGCAGTGGTACCTATTCACTTCTATTGCATGAACACAAAATAATCTGCAGAAGAAAGAAAGTCATACAGGTTTAAAAATGGCAAAGGTTGAGTAAATGATGACAGAGTTTTCATGTTTGGGCGAACTATCCCTTACTGAAAGCAGCATTATTTAACATCGGGTCACATTGAACCCCAAAAATAAAAAGTTTAACAGAAAAGATTGACATTGACAGAATAATAAAATGCTGTGTTAATATCTCCCCTTTCTGTCTGTTTGTATTTCCAGAAAATAACAAGCATCAATGAGATAGTGAAGCAGGCTCTCCTGGTGTTTCCTCATTTCTGCTTGGGCCGAGGGCTCATGGACATGGCCAAAAACCAAGCCATTGGGACCCTCTACAAAAATCTGGGTAAGATGTTCACACACTCGCATGTGTATGTGTTTATGCGTGTGTGTCATGGACACTCATTATCTCTCTCGCTCATTTTCTCTCTCTTCAGGTGAAGACCGCTTTGAAGATCCGCTCGGTTGGGAACTGGTGGGCAAGAATCTGTTTGCCATGGCCATCCAGGGAGCCGTAATGTTCACCCTGACTCTGCTCATTCAATACAATTTCTTCTGCAAGGCATTGTAAGAAATATAGACTCCTATACATCTATAAACACAAGTCTATCAAAACAACTTGAATATCAATATCTGCTCATAGCTTGATATGTCTGTTCAGCATCATGCTTACTTTACATATATCTTTCTTTTGGTACAGGTCAGTAAAGGCGTTACCAACATCTACAGCGAAAGAGGATGAAGATGTCGCTCGCGAGCGTGAACGTGTGCACACGGGTGGAGCTCAGAACGACATGCTCCGAATTTGTGACCTCGCAAAGGTAACTTACACTTGCTTTGAGGTAATCACTGCATTTATAACCCCAGTAAAAGAAATGTCAAATCCTGACGGGAAATCTCTACTTGTTGAGTTTGTAATTTGCAATTATAATGTACATCCATGTTATTTTGGTTGCTTTTTTCTCTACACAAAGACACTATTCCCAAATGCGTGGATTTGAAATTTTGTCCCTGTATTTTATCATTCTTGTGCACTCATTACTACTTTTGTGGCATGCAAACATCTACTCCCGCCATAAAAATAGATTTTTCCACGCTGATTGTGACAAAATAATTATTCTGGTTTCTAATTGCAGCGTTGAGAATTGTAGCCAATCGAGTGCAACCGAGGGACAGCTATAGTGAGGTGTTTAAATAAACGTTTTAGCTCTTCATGCTCCTGGTCCCTTTTCTGCATTAAGCTTCATTTAGCCTTGATGGCAGCTTAGCCTTTAGCGGCTTAGGTATCATTTTACAGAAATTAGGTAAAGGAAACTATTGTTGATAACACATGAACAATACAGGCATTTTTTTTTTTTTGCATAAATCAAAATACATTTCATAAATCACTAATTAAATAAAGAATAGGTACTACAGCTAACAATATTTATTGGATTCACTCTTGGTTGTCTCTCCCCAAACTCTCCCATATTGAGTTACTACATGTTCAAAAATGCATTTACCAGGAATTCCTAATATTTGTTGTTTGTTGCATTAGAAAATAAATGTTTTTTTTATACATCATGTAGATGTGATGCAGTCTGGGTCGCGACATTTTTGGTGGGGAAGGGTCGGGTACGGAATTAAATTTGTGCTGCTGTCGTATGTCGGGTCGGGTGTTCTTTTAATTACTGCGGATGCGGGGCGGGTGCCGGTTTATCAAACAGGACCCATGCAGGTCTCTACCTCAACCTACAATTAATGTGAGAAGATCTTCATAGGACATATTCGAAAAAAAAAGGAAACAGGAATTATGACGTATGACAATCTTTACATGATTTGAAGAAATAAAAAGTTGGTCAGTTTCTACCCCAAACTAAGCTAGAAGGGGGAATAAAAGATTAGTAGTTAAAAGAGATAGCTTTTATATAACTTCACTGAGATAGTTTCCTGCTTTTATATAACTTGAGATAGTTCCTGCTTCACTGAGATATATAACTTCACTGAGATAGTTCCTGCTTTTATATAACTTCACTGAGATAGTTTCCTGCTTTTATATAACTTCACTGAGATAGTTCCTGCTTTTATATAACTTCACTGAGATAGTTCCTGCTTTTATATAACTTCACTAGTTTCTGCTTTTATATAACTTCACTGAGATAGTTTCTGCTTTTATATAACTTTACTTAGGTACATCCTGCTTTAATATAACTTCACTGGGGTACTTCCAGCTTTTATATAACTTCACTGAGATAGTTTCTGCTTTTATATAACTTTACTTTGGTACATCCTGCTTTTATATAACTTTACTGTGGTACTTCCAGCTTTTATATAACATCACTGAGATAGTTTCTGCGTTTATATAACTTCACTGAGATAGTTCCTGCTTTTATATAACTTCACTGAGATAGTTCCTGCTTTTATATAACTTCACTGAGATAGTTTCTGCTTTTATATAACTTTACTTAGGTACATCCTGCTTTTATATAACTTTACTGGGGTACTTCCAGCTTTTATATAACATCACTGAGATAGTTTCTGCTTTTATATAACTTCACTGAGATAGTTCCTGCTTTTATATAACTTCACTGAGATAGTTCCTGCTTTTATATAACTTTACTGGGGTACTTTCAGCTTTTATAAAACTTCACTGAGGTACTTCCAGCTTTTATATAACTTCACTTAGGTACATCCTGCTTTTATATTTCTTCTGGGCTTTACTGAGCTTTACTGAGAGCTTTTATATAACTTCACTGAGATAGTTTCTGCTTTTATATAACTTCACTGAGATAGTTTCTGCTTTTATATAACTTCACTGAGATAGTTCCTGCTTTTATATAACTTCACTGAGATAGTTTCTGCTTTTATATAACTTCACTGAGATAGTTCCTGCTTTTATATAACTTCACTGAGATAGTTCCTGCTTTTATATAACTTCACTGAGATAGTTCCTGCTTTTATATAACTTCACTGAGATAGTTCCTGCTTTTATATAACTTCACTGAGATAGTTCCTGCTTTTATATAACTTACTGAGATACTTTATATAACTTCCTGCTTTTATATAACTTCACTGAGATAGTTTCTGCTTTTATATAACTTCACTGAGATAGTTTCTGCTTTTATATAACTTCACTGAGATAGTTTCTGTTTTGTCACTGAGATATATATAACTTCACTGAGATATTCTGCTTTTATATAACTTCACTGAGATAGAGATAGTGAGATAGTTCCTGCTTTTATATAACTTCACTGAGATAGCTTTTATATAACTTTACTGAGATATATAACTTCACTGAGATACTGCTTTTATATAACTTCACTGAGATAGCTTCACTTAGGGTTCACCTTGCTTTTATATAACTTCACTGAGATAGTTTCTGCTTTTATATAACTTTACTGAGATAGTTTCTGCTTTTATATAACTTCACTTAGGTACATCCAGCTTTTATATAACTTCACTGAGATAGACTTAGGTTCCTGCACTTCCAGCTTTTATATAACTTCACAGAGATAGCACTTTACTGAGATAGTTTCTGCTTTGCTTAGGGCTTTTATATAACTTCACTGAGATAGTTTCTGCTTTTATATAACTTTACCAGGGTAACTTCACCTGCCTGACTTCACTGAGATAGTTTCTGCTCTCCTATAACTTCACTGAGGTACTTGAGGTACAGAAGAGATTGTGGGGCTTTATATCTGAAGCACTTTTTCAATTTTAAAGAGCGGCACTTTTTAGAATTTTTAGTAGCCCATTTTGTTTGTGTCTTAAAATCTCTCTCAGCTCTGAGCTAAATTGGGCAGAGAGCAGCTGTCTTTACTCAAGGACAAGTGTGTGTGTGTTTATCAGGCACCTCAGCAGGTTTGAATTTGTGGTTGACATCAGACAGGAATGTTAATGTATGTGCCTCAGATGAGTCGAATGATGTTCGTTTGACTTTTATCTCTATGCTAAGGTAGAGTTGAATGGTTCCAAACACACTGATCATAATACGTTTTAAACGTATATGCTCGGAAGGAGCCTGAATAGTCGGTCCTGTCAATCATAATTACAAGAGTTTCAAACATGTGCCTGCCTAACAACAGTGAACATTTATCTGACGTCTCTCCACACTAAATCCTCCTCTATTCTAATTTACTTCATTTCATCCAATTCTGTGACCATTTAGCTCTTGAGTCTCTTCAAGGACAGCTGCCAGATTTCCATTAGAACTGGATGTGACGTTGAATATGTGAAATGTGATTTTGAGCTGGTTGTCTCATCAGCACTAACAAATTCTTTTAGCTTATAAGGTCATTTATTTTTCTATTTTCTCTCTGTCTGTCTGTCAGATGTACCGGATGAAGCTCACACCAGCCGTGGACAAAATCTGTGTGGGCGTTCCTGCTGCAGAAGTAAATCACACAACACATTAAAACATTTGCTTATTCACATTTTAATCGACTACAAATGGTCAGTGAAAGTAAGGATTTAAAGGAAAAGTTTTACTTGAAAATAAAACAATTTGTAAAAATTTTGGAAAATGTCAGTGTTAAAAAAAATGCAATGCAATTTAAGGGTGCTGTGTGTGATATTTAGGAGGATCTCTTGACAGTAATGCAATATAACATACTTAACTATGGGTATAAAGACATTACATAAGGATGCGTTATGTTTTTCTTACCTTAGAATGAGCTATTTCTATCTACATACAGTGCAGGTCCCCTTACATGGAATAGCCATGTTGTTTCTACAGTAGCCCTAAACCGACAAACTGCTCTACAGAGCGCTTTTCGTAAATATGTTATCTCCTTCAGTAAAGAAGCAAAATCCTGAAGACATCGTAATCCTGTGTCAGCCACCGTAGTGCTTCAAAAGCGAGGGGTGGTGTGAGCCGTTGTTTGCAATTCGCAACCTCACCTCTAGTTGTCACTATAAGCTCCACATTGCTCCTTTGACACAGATTTCCGTCGCTTTCACTTTGGGCCCTGGTTGTAATTACTGATAAACTTAAATACCTTAAATTGTAATTTGTGTTTGTTTGTTTGTTTTAAAGTGTTTTGGTTTGCTGGGGATCAATGGAGCAGGAAAAACGACAACATTTAAAATGCTAACTGGAGACATCAGCCCGACAGGAGGTGACGCCTTCCTGAATGGAAACAGGTACACCTTTACTCTACTGTTGACTTATGTTACGAGAAATAATGTTTTTACAACATTCCTAGCAACCAATCACATTGTAGGGTTAGGTTTAATGGGTTTATACATTGTAAAAATGATGTGCTTACTAAGTCATGTTTCCATGTTTTTCCATCACTTTAACTCATCAGAATCATTTAACAGCTTGATTTTAAAACTTAAATCTTTTTTGGTGGGTTAGTTATGGTTAGGGTTTACTTTAGGATTGTTTTTTGACAAAAAAAATATTCCAAGACCAATAAAGATGTTAATTCGGTAACACAATCAGAACTGAAAGCTTTCTCTCCAACACAAAAAGAGCATTTATTGTTACCAAAATAAGACTTGAATGTTTTGATATCGGGCATGGGAGGATATCACGATGTAATGTTTCACACTTCAGAATCTACATTATCATTACAGTGAATTTGATAAAGATCAACAACTTTTTGATTTTGACTTGAGATTAGAAGGATTCGGGCTCAGTCGGTTAGCATTGCTACTTCTAAGAAGTAGGTAGGAAATGGTCATTTAATCATGATCTTCACAAAGTTGACCCACACATGCACACCATAAGCACTTGACTTTACCTCCGTCCAGCCGCTTTGTCACGTCTGTCTCCTGCTCTTCTGATCTTTCGCTCTTTCTCTCTTGATGATTTAATCTGTGAGACACCCACATGAACAGAGAGATCAGAGAGATGAGAAATCAGAACAGACATCATCCTTCCTCGCTGTCTTCAGTCCTTAGCGTTTCTCATTCCCGCTTCGTCTCTGTTTGTCCTTCTTTCTGTCTGAAACGCGAGACAGATGAAGCGTCTGTGTCCGAGAGGCGGGGACCAGATCTGTCAATCAATTCGGTGTTTACTTTTCCAATTTCACATTCTTCCTGTTGTCCTGGGGATGTGTGTGTGTGTCCGTCTGCTAAGCTTTCATCAAACGCAGTGATGCGCTTGTAAACACTGTCACTTGTAACCTCACAGTGGAGACAAAGAGGATTTCCATTGTCTCGCTCTTTCAGACACACACACTTTTAAAAGTTTATGTTAGAGCTGACATGCGATGACGTGAGTATTTTTACCCCGGAGGTTGGTCTGTAATTCCAGAGGCATCTTCGTATTTGCGGTGGGTTTGGGGGATGAACAAAACACATTGGCACAATAATAGTGTGTTGCTATGCGGTTGCCAACATATTCTAAATTATTTTCATACTTTCATATTTGCATAGTCACTCTTTCTGAAATAAACAAGGTTAGCTTTGAGCTGTTTATTCCAATATTACCCCCCATTTTTAAGAGTCACTTCTTAAGTTTCATGAAGAGATGAGATGCAGTTTTGCGCATCTGAAAGACAACTGATGGACGAACGTGCTTTAATCCACGAAATCTTGTAAACTCAGAAATGGTTTGAAACTTGTGTTTCATTTTCCAGCATCCGCACTGAAATGCAGTTGGTTCAGCAGAATATGGGATACTGTCCTCAGTTTGATGCCATAGACGACCTTCTGACGGGACGAGAGCACCTGGAGTTCTACGCTCGACTACGAGGTGTTCCGGAAAAAGAGGTCGCCATGGTAACAAAGACCTTGATCTTTATATCTTAGCTTGTCTGACTATATATAATGTCTGTGTGATTTTATAGGTTTGTTCATCTTGGCCACTAGCAGAAATACACAATCACACGAAGTCAAGATGTAGAATGATATTCTCTCTCTTTTTCGAGGTGGCTGAGTGGGGCATTCAGAAGCTTGGCCTCGTGAAATACTCCGAGAAATCTGCTGGAACCTACAGTGGTGTGGGAACAAACGCAAACTGTCCACCGCCATGGCTTTGATTGGCTGTCCTCCTCTGGTCTTCCTCGTAAGTCACACCCATCATGCCAAATCATATCAACTCAGTCAGCATTGTGTCTGTGGCACGCATTTGGTCTGTTGAATTACACGCACGTTTAAAAGTACGTACTGTAAGGAACTGTAAGGAAACACAATTAAAGTAAAAAAAAATGTGTGCTATGTGTGTACACATTTGTGTGTTTTATATTTTTCAATTACATTTTTTCAGATTTTCTTTCATATACTTGCCCACATAAAAAAGCCTGTTAAATTTCATAGTATTTATCAGTATAGTGTGCTGTTCTTTAACATTACTAAATATTTAAGTACATACTAAAGTATTTAAATACAGTTTATCAATGTATTGTAGTCACAGAATTCTAAAGTATACTTTATAGTACTGAAGTATGGGATGGAATAATTGGTTCAAGTTTACTAGACTTTTATTTTGGCGGATCAGTGTGACGACCTTTTGAGTGTGTTTCACAGTAGCTTTTCTCAGATGGAACAGGAAAATCTGGACATGTTTATGTCTATATAGTAAGACACAGGTACTAAAAACTTCTATAGTGTAGTATGATACCGTGTCACTTAGTAACACCGCCACCGACTGGTACTAACAGAGCATCATGATCTCATTCATTTCAATGGTAGCTTAGCGACATCCTGCAACATGAGCGACAGTGACCATTGGGGACAGGAAGTGGGCGTGTCTAGTGACACAACACAGTTGAGATTTGATCAACTTTATGCAAATGGTGGGTGACTTTCAGGAGCCACTACTAATAGGAGTAAAGTACTGGAGAAAATCATTGGGCCTTACATTTGAAGATGATACATTTACATTAACATTTTGAATATATTACAGCAAAACAAATCTTGCCCAAAAGGCCACCCGTAGTTTTGAGTTCTAAACCAGCTAGCTATCTAATAGAGACCAAGCATAGGTGATTTTGCATAAAGGTAATTTTAACGTCTACATAGAAACCCCAAACAACTGTGCGCTGTTAGAATGAAAAACCTTATCTTTATAAATTGTTTCACTTCTGAGGACATCACCAACGGGAGGTTTTGTCAGATTTAGCCAACTTCTGCGGACAGTTTTGTCCACAAAGTAAAGCTAAGTAAACTTCGCGCACACACACATGCACTCGAGTGAACGTCCTTGAGGATTAAGGATAAAATGAAGAGCGGAATAATGATAGAGAAGATTAAAGAAGAGCAGAACAGAGGGCTGAAGGTGACTCTTGGGACGTTTTTAATGTATTTCCAGCAAGATTTGAAATTCCACACACACCCTCGTCTGTTTGCTGGCATTAAAATCTCATTCTGCCTGACGGAGGCTCATATGAAATAATCCGCGTTCATAACCTGCCGAAGAACTCCTGATTCACTCGCCGACGATGCTAATTAACGGCTGAATTACAGGCCTAGCGCTCACCGCGCGTCCTAGAATTGACAAGGAGAATTGTGTTCTTTCATCCGTTTCCTGATTGTTCGGTGATACAGAGGTCAAGGGTTGCCTGTGAAATGTGCAGCGCTAGTGACTGTTTGAAATAGCATTCAAACCGGACCATTTTTTATGTAAAGTAGCTGAAGCCTGCTTGAAAAATTGCTAAACGCCATTAAGCTATACAACGCTATTAGCATATTCATGATGACATTGAGTCGTATTGGCATTCTGTTTATTGCAGGCACTTTGTTTTGCTTTTGACTCTTAGTTTCTGTTGACAGACAACAGAACAAGTATGAAATAGCGAACCATTAAAACTATGTCCAATAGCGTATACTGAACACTGATTCGTCATTCCTACTTTTACTGTTTCTGCAATACAGTATTATGTAAGACTATAAAGTGTGCATATTTTCAGTAAGCATGTGATGGATGATGTATTTCATTTGTCAAATTACAAATTGCTCTGTGCGAAACAATAAAAACATTTATGCTCTTACATTAGTAAGCAGTACACAGTACTATAGTATGCATTATGCAGGCAGTATCATGTATATTTGTGTTCACAGGTGGTGATGAGTTTTTTTTTCTTGTCAGATGACCAGTGTATAGTTTGTAATTTGTGTGTGTGTTTGCAGGATGAACCCACCACAGGTATGGACCCCAAAGCCAGGCGTTTTCTCTGGGACTGTATCCTCAGTGTCATCAAAGAGGGGAGATCTGTTATACTCACCTCACACAGGTAACACACACAGTGTGTTTTCCACTCATCCGTGTAAATCGCTTAAACTTCACATTTTCAGAAAGCTTTTGTCATGTTTGCGTGTGAAATGCATCGGAAAGCCAATCGGCATGAAGTCTGAGAACAGCTAGTCTCGCGTAGCCAAAATTTATCGCCGCTTTCTTTGGCCAAGGCCCGCTCAATAGACCATATGACTGACAGGTAGAGCAACCAATCACGTTTCGTCTTGTGTCAAAAGTTTTAAACGTGTCAAAAGTTAATTTTGTTAAAATGATTATAAGTTTATGCCGTGAACCTTGCATACTTTTAAGAATCAAGCATTTAGTCGATTGTGATGAATTCTTATAGCAACCGTTGTAAACACGACAGCTTACTTCTTAGATCAGATGGCTTCGTGTTGTTTCCGGCGGTCCGTTAAAGAACGCGACACGCACGTCTACCGGAAATCCTATGAAATTTAACCAATCAGATGACGACTTTGAACGTGCTGAAGTGTGCCACATGCATCGGACGTTCAGCCAACGGATCGTCTGTGACGTCTGAGGCTGAGACCAGAGAACAGCTAGATCTGTTTGAGGACTCGCAATTTGGCTGCAAATAAGATTACATACAAGATTGTTGTTATTTTGTCTCAGCGGCTGTGCCAGGTGAACGACTTTCAGATGCTTCATAATCGTTTGAATTGTGGTTAGAGAAGAGCTTCACTGTGAGGAACATCCAAAACGAGCCAAAAACAACCAGCGTCAAACCTACGTAATGCTTTCCTTCTCTCATTTCAGTATGGAGGAATGTGAAGCATTGTGCACTCGCATGGCCATCATGGTGAATGGCCAGTTTAAATGTCTGGGCAGCATTCAGCACCTTAAGAGCAGGTGAGTTTGTGTTGTGTCTTCATTTTTTAGACTGTGGAACTTGTTGTACCTACTAGAATAGATGATTCCCCCAGCCGTGTATGGTTCCTCCCAAGATTACTCCATCATCTACCTTTTTTCGCTTGGCCGAGACAGGCCCTTTGGCTTGCTCACTGAGGGTTTTGTTCAGTGAATGTGATTTCACTAAATAGGCCATGTTACTGTAGCAACATTCTGTCAACCAATCAGACTGGTTAACCAATCAGAATTAGGTTTTTCGTAACTTAACACATAGCAAATAAATCTTCTTATATTAAATATTGTTTATATATTACAATATTATAACACATTGAATAATACATTGCCAGTTTTCATACATTTAAAAATATAAGCACTTCCGATATATGGACATATATTATTTAATATGTTGCGTTATAATGTTTTGACTGGAACGTTCTACAACAAACAAAGATCAAGGATTACAACTTACCAGGCATAAATGCTGTGACTGGGAGACGTTTTTACAGCAGTCTTTGAAAAGGGGTCGATAGTTTAATTATGTATATGAGACTTGTTTTTTTACCAACAACCTTGGATTTATTTCCTCACTGAGCTCATGTCAATGTACCAAAATGCATACAATTTATGAGGGGGCGTATTTTGGAAACTTGTGGAAGAGGGTCGGTGTCTGAAGTGCATGTCTTTCGATGCTGCCTTTCCAAGCAGGTCACTACATTTTGAAACGGTGTAAATTTGTATTTTACAAATTAACAAGTGAACAGAATGATTGTCAACTTGCAAACAGATTAGATTGGTGGTATGGGTCTGTTCTGGCAGAATGCATGAATAAGGGCAGGGAGGGTAAACATAACAGAACAAACAGATGCCATTAGTTCATAAAGACATTTAAGTGACAGACATAATTCAATGCAATTGAGACTTATTAAGAGCAGTATCGGAAAGGCGAGTCCAGATTGAAAATGTGATGTGGAGTTGGGGATGGAGGTGGGTAATTTGTTCATGAGCAACGCCATAAGCTGCTGATGGCTGAATTCATTTTAAACGGACTGGAATTCACACAAACATGCAGAAATGCTGATTAAAGGTGCAGTTTGTAAAAAAAAACGCAGGATCAAAACAACAATAATGCCGTAGCTTGATGACGCGGTGAAGGAGGTAATGATGGGATCTGTTGTCTTCAACTCCACCGCTGATGGCCATCAACCAGACGGGAACGAGAAATCATGTTAGCAGATGAGGTAAAGTTTTATAATTGTTGCGAATAATTGTGGTCCATAAATAAGAGACTGCTCGAAACAAGTAAGTGGCTTGCTAGACGTTAGACACTACTTCCGCATTTGTCCAAGACACTGTTGTCATGCGGTTTCTACGCCAGGCGGTAACAAAGGGGAACGTGGATATGAAGCCATTGGCAGGCGACTGCACAGCCCCGTGTCACTGTTTAGATTTTCTCACGATTTACAAGTAGTTGGAAACATATTTACAAATAGTTGAACAAACTATATAAAACTAGCTTAGTGGTTTTTGGACATTTTACTGCAAAATTGTTACAAACTGCACCTTTATTATTCACCGTTCTCTCTCTTTCTCACTCTCATTTTCTCCGTTTTGCGCCGTAATTAATGATTCTGGAGGTGTGGGCATTAATGAGTGAAGAGGAAATTAAGAACTGCTCTCCCGATCCACCCCTCTCTCTCCCCTCGCTCATCTTTTCTTTTTCTTTTCACACTGTCTAATGAAGCAAAGCAGTAGGACAAGATCTACATTTCTCCATCACCCCATCCTTCTCTTTCTCTCTCTCTCTCTCGGGACATTTTTCATTTTGCCTGATGTGTGTTTATTACATCACTTTATCTTCCTCTGTGTCCTTTGTTTCTTCCTCCTGGCGTGTTTCTGCTGCCATCTTTAGGGCAACATCATTCCCGCTGTTCTCAAATTTACAGGCTCCCTGTGTGGTGATCATTGCTTTCTGCACACTGAGCAGGGGACATCTGTATTCGCTGTACTTGACAAACAGTGATTTTGACGTTTTGCATCGTTATCAAATACAAAAAACACTAACTCCATAGTTTACATGTAAAACTTAAAATAAGATGTCCTGTGCAATGACATGCTCGCATTCATCTGAAACTATATCACAGAACGTCATAAAAGAACACTCTAACTATTATGATTTTTTATAAATATTAAAACTTTGTAGATATTATGTTTATTTATTTAACATGTATACAATTCTAGCAAATAATATGTATGTGTGTTTATATTATGTAACCTGTGCTGAAAATAATGGTATTGTAATGGTCGGGTGACCTGGGTCTGCTGCACACACGCATGCACACACACACACACACACACACAGTCCATTATCATTGTATTTTTATTGCTCTAAGAGTGAGCGCTAACTCCTACAAAATCACAGTGATGCCTAGTGTGTTCATAAACTTAAACCTTTAAGTAAACACAACCGCCTCCATCAGCTCCTAAATAAACAGCTGTCCAATAAAGACGCCTGTAAGACTGTCAGTCACCAATCAAATCGCTCCATTACAAGAGTCACGCTGCACTTACAGGAGTCTATGCGAGTGTCTCATCCACTTAACTCCGAGCCTATGTGTACGTGTAGAACTTTTGTGTCTTTGTACCTTAACAGGAAGAATAAAACCGCCTCTAATGCACTGCGGTAATGTAAAGAGGCGAGAACGTTTTTTTATTAGACCCGCTACATTTTCCCAACAATCTACTACTGGAATGCAGAAAAACGAACATTTCTGGGACAATTTTGACTACCATTGTCGCTGGATTTTTTTCTAATGAAAGATATATTTTCTGTCCTGATAATGGTGCAAATTTGTCACATTTTTGAGAACTGAAAATTGCATGTTTGCAGTGTATATAAAGCCCATTGGGAAACCCCGGCGCCTGCGTGGGAATGGTGGAATAATGGTGTTATTTTCTGCTGAGAAGGGCAGTATGACCTCAGCTACTATATTAAGACTGACCTGTATTCGACAGCATAAAACACACACACACAGATACACTGATGTAGGACATTAAACGCCCGTAACCGTTGACGATAGAGAATATTAAATGATTTAGGAGCTTTAAGTACAACATTAGAAGACTAGTTCAGTCAGTGTGTGTCCTGCTGTAGACACAGATGTCTCCTGGGTTTGAGTACAGCAAAATCAAACAAGATTTGGATTTTTTATTTCAAACTATATAAATTTGAAATGATCAGTGTTTAAAAGTTGATTTGGACGATTTCATCGGATGCACGCGTCTGGCCCAAAGTTCATTTCTGGTCTGTGTTTGGTTGAAATATAATAATTAAATATAAAATAAATTGTTATGAGTTCCTTTCAAAAATGAGATAACTAAATTGTTTTTATTGTACATTCCAATTAATATCAATCAAACTGCAATTGTTTTGTTTTGATTTCAGCCAAAATAACCAAAGAAATACAGTTAACTAACACAGTAAAACTTAATAACATATTAAAAATCACTCTTTCAGAAATCATTTTGTTTGTTGAGTTATCTCATTTTGGAAACAAACTCTTCATATATGTAATATATATTTTAATAATATATATATTTAATAATAATATTTTTATTATTTATTGTATATTAATTGTGTTCAATTAAATTAAAACTCAACAGTTTATGATTCTATGCTGAGTTAAGTTTGTTTACGGTGTTGCCGCTGGAACCGTCTGTTTCATGAAACAAACCGCAATTGCTGTTGGTAAGCTTTCAGGTGTGGAATATGAAGAAGTCGATCACCCTAAAGATTCTCTCATTATTGACTAACCCTCATGTACAATATAATACTTTCTTCAGCTGAACACAAACTGACCGAAATTTGCCAGCTCTCTTCGTCATGCCTTTGTTTGCCCTCCAATTTTATGAATCTCCAAAACGCACATCCATCATAAACCTAATCCATACGACTCCCATGGCTTAATAAATGTTTTCTGAAGCAAAAAAAAATGGGTATGTGTAGGAAAACATTCATACATCAAACTTTATTTGATAAACTGTAAACATTGGCTTCTGGCTAGAGACAGTAAATGTATTAAAAAGATAATCAAGTTCTTACGTCGGCATGATCTCTCACCTCACATGATATAACTGTCGTCAGAACAATTAGAAATGAACAACTGTCACAAAAAAAAAACACGTAATCTTAGAACTAACGTAAATTGTAGTAGTAACATTTTCAAGGTGGATGACAAACTATAGATTGCTACTTTCGGAACGGAACGCAGAATAAACATCAGATTATTTTTGGAGTCACTGTATATGGGCCATTCTACAGAATTGGTGCAAAATCAGAGTCGGAAACATCTTGAAAAAAAAATCTGAGAAATGTTTATGTATGCAAATTGTATACTATCGAATATACACATTTCTAGTAATTGTGCAGTTTTCATATAGAAATTTTTGGGAAATTCTTCCTCTCCCACATTTGTCACTACCGAATATCTATATTTAATATAATAAGGTTTATATTTACATATTCAATTTTGTTTAAATCTTTTTTTAAACATATTTTTTGCTATTTGAAAAAAATATTCCACATGTAAATCAATAACAGTTACAATTTTAACAATATTTCGGGTGTAATTTATGAGATTTGTTGTATTTTGAATCCAATCTTTCTTTGTAAAGGCATACAATTTATCATACCTATTTCAAATTTGAGGATTCATTAGTTTATATATACAATGAACCAAACACTATCAAAACATCTTAATTGATGATTTAATATACTTTATTTTTGACCAAACAATCCATGTTTCGGTCGTGACACACACATTTTCAGTAGTGATGGTAACGGTTTGGTAGAGATCACAATATTTAATTTGCAGAGCTGAATCAGACTTTCAACATTTTATGGTAATACAAATAACAAACTATGTTGCACATACGCAGCCAGCACATATAGCAGACACACATCAGACAGTAAATATCTAATAGAAAACCTACAGCTCACATACTATATCACTGCTAAAACACTAATGATTTGCATAACTCTACAGAGTTTTGTATATTTCCCCAAATAAAGGATTAAGTGTCCCTTTTTGTCACTACCGAAACAATTTTTGTCACTACCGATACAATGATACCCAGTGATACGTTTCGGTCGTGACTGTTTTGGTAGTGACAATGTTTTAATACTTTTGAGCCTAGCCAAAGATGTGAATCAGCCCATGGTTAGCAAGCACAGTCTGAACAGATGTACACACATAAAAACATTTTTTTGGGAATAGCGCTGAAAAAGTTTACTCAATTGCAGAAAAAAGATGTTTGGTAGTGACGTTCCCGTAAAGTTACACATACATTTTCAGACTTTAAAACACATTTATTTCAAAATGGTAAAACCGATCTACTCACCATTTAGCTATTAGAGAGATGGACACAGTGATGTTTCTTGATGAAAAATGTAGGGTGTGGCTAAAATCAGTCTCAGCCAATGGACTAAAACATGCACTGTTTCGGTAGTGACATGAAAACAAATGGTTCCAGTTTAGTTGCTTGTTGCTCTGTGGGGCTTTGATGTTCAAAAACTTTGTTTTTTCAAAAACATGTCAAAGTAAAGTGCATCAATTTATTGTAAATTCCCACAGAATCAATTGTAATTCCTCGGTTGATTTCCTGAAAAGTGTAAACAGTGTAAATTTCACTTTGCCTGTCTGAACGTCCCGACAAACAACACTGATCACATTTGTTTGAGGCAGACATAACTGTTTGTGACAAATTTAACCAATGTTTAATAGGGGAGTGTGTGAGAAACCTGTTTGAAAACACTTATTTTATAATCCCATGAAAATTACATGCCTCGCCCGTAAAGCTGACAACTGTGTCTGTTGCAGGTTCGGAGACGGTTATACTGTAATCGTGCGCGTGTGTGCGGATCAGACCGATATGGGCGTGGTGGAGACGTTTATGCGGGACACGTTTGCCGGGAGCGTTTTGAAAGAGAAGCATCACAACACACTGCAGTACCAGATACCGCAGGGAGAGGGAGCTCTTGCACACATCTTCAGCCAGCTCAACAAACACCAGCACACTCTGGGTGTAGAGGACTACTCGGTGTCCCAAACCACACTAGACCAGGTAAAACACACACACATCACACACTGCTTCAGCCTGACGTTAAGAGCAGCAGCAGATGGCTGAAAATGAAGCTTCCATGTGAGCGACTCCTGCAGAGATCTTTCAAAGGTCAACTGTCCTCTGAACTAAAATGAGAGCAGCCATGAGACGACAGAATCCAAATACAATAATCTAAAGTAGAGGACTTAAAGATGATTTTTTTTTTTTATCCACCTTAAACTACATTTTTTGGGAATGGAGAATTAAGAATTGTAATTGGACTGTAGTAAATGTCCTGAGACACAGACCATTATTATACTTGTTGGCTTGAGTGTGTGGATTTTGTCAACCAATTAAATTAATTTTTTTATTATTCTTTTAACTCAGGGTTACTGAAGGTTTTTATAGTAATCTTGTTATCGAGTGGTGTGTCTAGTGGTACTGTCATGATACTGCCCCTTTTTTTAAAGATGTGTCCAATGTAATGACATTACTATTTTGAAGGAAAACACTACTCGGTTGTTTAATGTCTTATATTCGTTTTATGATGTTGGTAAGGCATAGACAACCACAGTGTCCACCCTGTTAGAATACTAGAGAGGGAAATAAATGACACAACAGAGTATGTCCATCCCGTCATGTCAGTTAATGCACCAACAGGTCATTTAGTTTTTTTTAGGGTGTGGAAATGTTATATTTTACAACCTCTTGTTCTCAGTTGTGGCATTTCTTTCTCATTACTGATTTCTCTTTCTAACTCTATCCGTGTCTCTCTCTTTCAGGTGTTTGTGAGTTTTGCACGGCAGCAGCGTGATGAGGAGGAGGACGGGGCATTTGAAAATGATGTGGATATGAGCGATGAGATGCAAACATCGGCCACTTGATTCAAAGCAGCATGGGCTGCTATATGCACTTTAACACATTTATTTATTCATTTAGGTTAGTTTCAGAATCTACATGAATGTCAACATTAGATTTAATGATTTTGTTCAAAACATCTCATACAGGAATAGAGCCATCCAGAAAAACTCAGGGGTCATTTTTAGGAAATATTTCAACAGATATTTAGACAAAGGTTATTTTTATGAAAGATTTCAATGTTTAACTTTACATACTCTATATACATTTCATATTTTTGCTAAATTTTAAGAGAAAAATAAGCAGCTGCATCAGTAAAATCTTTCTTGTAGACAA
This sequence comes from Triplophysa siluroides, assembly GCA_006030095.1. NCBI lineage: Eukaryota > Metazoa > Chordata > Actinopteri > Cypriniformes > Nemacheilidae > Triplophysa > Triplophysa siluroides. Next base: position 325,820 of record VCII01000011.1, on the reverse strand, counting down.
AATCTACTATATGAATTACTTCACAATACTATTTTAATTTAAAACATTTAAAGGATTGAGTTGAGGCAAAAAAATCTACAAGTGTGGTCAAATCTTAGCATCACTATTATATTACATTTAATTTCATTACACGTTTAAACTCAATATTCGTTTGCTTTAACGGTTCTCGACTGGTTTTGCTTCTGATGTAATACAGTACAAAACCTGAACTATTTAAAATCTTTTGAGTGGTAAATATTCACAGATTATGTCCATGTGGATTGATGTTAGATTGTCATGAGATTAACATTCATGCAAAGTAACATTCATACCTCACGGCAAACCCAGATCTCGGCACACCAGCTCTCAACCCTGTCGTTTACTCTGCATTTGTATTCACTCCCAAGTCTCTAATGTGAATCTGCTACTGAGATGTTTGTTCTGCTTATTGCTTTACTGTCACATTAAACATATGCACACTCTGCTGAGCCCCCCGAGTTTCATTTCCCAGACCCTGTGTGTGAGTCTTTTCTATATATTATTATTATATTAATAATATTTAGTTATTGTGCATCAGTCTTGCCAGAACATTATCCTGCCCCCATCAGACTTCATGTTAAAGGTCTTTCAGAGTTCCAGAGCAGCAGGTTTTTGGAATCCTGGTTTTTGCGGTGCCGAAGGTTTTAGGTCTCGCAGCAGTCGCAGACCGTCCTGTCGGCTCCAGGTCGAGATCAGAAATCTGCTGATGATGGGTTGAGGGTTATTCACCCAGCGGAATAACATCCGTATCCATGGAGTTTATCCAAGTCGATTTGAGTTAGATATGCTTAAAAAAATCAACCGTCTGAACTCAGCCGTAATATCTGTGACACGTGTGGTGGATTTTGGATGTCTGCCTTATTAAATACATCAGGGTTTGTCATTTTTTAGTGGCGCACATGTTTTATATAAAGCAAGCGTTCTGGATTATTACTTTATTCCGTTCCCCTCATTGAGCTGTGCTGCTTTGAGAGAATCGCTTTACACTTCACTTTTCTCATGTATTGGTGAATTGAGTTCTTTATCATTGTGGTGTAAGATAAATATTCATTACAGCTAGAATTAATAAAAATGTAAAATAAGGTTTCTGTGAGGATTAGGGGATAAATAATATCATGACCTCCACATACTCCTTTCCTTGTTATGGTTTGAGTAACAATATGTTTGTCTTTCAAAACTGCTGAGCGAAGACAGAGTGTGAATAATGTTGCTCCTGAATAATGCCCTTATTATTCATTGAAATTTGTTCGATTTCGATTCATATTTTAAAGTTGTCCTCGTGTTGCTCATAGACTCGATGTTCACAATGACATAGAGAACATCTATTGGAATTCTGCGAAATTGGGGTGTGGAGTTACGCAACAAAGTCTGTGTGCGGAACACGTTTTATAGTTTAAAAAAACGCCAATATTGAGCCAGAAACAACACTAATAATGACGTCAGACAAAGTATTTGGCATTGTAATGATTAAGCTCATGTTCATCTCTGGTCATTTATCTGGTGAGTAACACCAACAAACACAAATTTTGACATCAAATGGGACATACAGTATGACGCCACGTGATTTGTTTACTGCGCAGATCAGCTGGAGAAGTAAATGCGGCTTTAATAATTTAAAGAATGTTACTGCAATGGCTTAAATGATTTAAATATGTAAATGTACTGTTCACCTCACTGTGATTTTGTTATTTTCAAGCGACTTGTTTGTGCAGTTAAAAGATGTTTGTAATGTTTGGAGTTCGGCAAGCTGTTCATGTTCTGTACTCCAGTGCTTCTCGGACAACCTACTGACACACACATAAATATACACATACGGTACACACAAACACACAGTGTATCCTGTCCAGCTGCACACGGGGCATCAGTTCTGCTTCCTGCCGCAGGGACAGACCTTACGCCTCAGAGAGAAGCTCATTACAGCCTGACTCTCTCTTCTTTTACCTTAACCTTTGTGTCCTTCTCTGTCTTCTCTCCTGTGAATTAAGACAAAGCACAAGTTTGAAATAAAAGCAGCTGATGGTAAAGAATAGCTCAAAAAGGAAAATTCACTCATAATGGACTCACCCTAATGTAATTTCGGACATATGCTTTATGACATCTTTTCTTTAATTTGAACACAAAGATGTTTTTAGATATAATATATATATAAATATCATTGAATGGGTCCCAAAAAAGCCCCCAATAGATCACAATCCATGATTAAAGTAATCCAAGTGACCCCAGTGAGAAAACAAACGTCATTTAGTCTAATAACCAAAAACTTTTAAAGGGATAGTTCACCCCAAAAATCTGTCAGCATTTTTTCACCCTCATGTTGTTCAAATCCTTGTATGACTTTCATTCATCTGTGGAACATAAAAGAAGATATTTTGAGACGTCTCTCGGTGGTTCTGAATCAATACGGTGCAAGAACCAAAGTCATATAGATTTGAAATGACTTTAGGATAAACAAACGATGAGAGCATTTTCATTTTTGGGTGAACTATCCCTTTAAGATCGTCAAATTCCTTCATGTCTCATGACTAGTTGTATAAGATATTTATGGCATTTAGTCACAAGACACATAGGAACCAGTAAGATGTTACGTTTTCAACGTGTTTCGATATTTTAGTTTTCACTATTGGGCGAGCTATTCCTTTAGGAACTGTGAAGTGCTACAGAGTTCAACAGAAACGTGTTCAGGAGAACGGGATGTTCTGTATAATATTGATGAGGAAATTATGACTATCATGATATTTTATGCAGGCTGAGATTTCTGAAGGTATTGTGACATCAAGAGGCTCTGGCGACAGGTAGATGTGTGTTTTATTGCCGTATTAGCTCTAGCAAACGCTGTTTGGCTGGATGGTTGAAGCACTAGTTTCTGAATGATGGCGGTGTGTGTGGTATTGTTTGTCTATCCTTTTGGGTACCGAATCCCCGTATTGTGAAATCCAGCTTAATAATGAAGACCAGTCAGCGATGCCCATGAAAGGAAAGTGAGTAATAAATATACTAAATGATGTTTGACAATGTAAAGGGTTTGGTTAAGGGGCATGGTTAGGGATATAAAATACCATTAGGTCAGTTAAAAACAATAGATGTCTTTGGCAAGTCCCCACGGATATACAAAACAAACTGTGTGTATGTGTGTGTGTGCGTGCGTGCGTGCGTGTGTTTAACAGCTGTGTTAGTGTGTGCTGGCTGCCCTTCTCACAGCAGTCACTTTGCCCACCTGCTAGATACTGTGGTGTCAGGGTTCACAGGGCAGGAATGAAGGTTTCCAGAGCAATCTGTTCTCTCTCCCTGTCTCACATTCTCTCTATCTCTTGTGTTCCATATGGATATAAAGGTGGTAATGTCTTATCCAGAGATTAATGTGGATAGAAGACCAGACAAATGAGACAGAGAGGGGGGGAGTTCAGAAAGTTGACGATGTCCTTGACCTGTGATGCCTTTTACTGTGTTTGTTCCTGTTATAACCATCACAGTTACTTAAGAATTTACTTTCCCTCTACAGTATTTTTAGACAGTGCAACCCCAGTTGGAAGTTGTCATTGTAAATAGCTTTTAAAGCAGCAATATAGAACTTTTGCTCACGGTTCCCCCATACGGTTGATAAGCCCAAGTGTCTGTTACTAGTGTCGTAAATAATGTCGCTGTATAAGCTTCCCCGTGGGCAGCACAATACATGTGGATTTGTTTACTAGGCTAATGGAATTGGCGAATGCAGAAACGTCGTTTGGAAACCATGTGGCACTTTTCCGCAGTCAGGGGTTGGTCAGGACTGTGTGTACCGACCCGAACAAAGAATTCGTCCAGTTACGAGTTATTCTATCACTGAAATAATAAACCATTTATTTATGGTAAAAAAACTACAAAGTGTTGCTTTAATAAGCTGATGCAACTTATGCCTGTTATATTTTTCATATGATCAGGTATAGACAGTTTCAGCAGCAACAACAGCCTTTTGTGAGGGATATAAACATGCGTTTGTAGGATGCAGGGTTTCCATGGAAATGAGTGGTTTTGTTGAGATGTTGGAGAAACGTTACTCTTAATCTTACTTTGATTTCATAGGCAATAGTGAGGAGGCTGCAAGATAACAAAACGTGAGAGATGTGATGGGCTTTGAATAATTTCTGAATGCGCTTCCCGCTGAGGTAATGATCCCGCTGACCTTCCGACAACATCTAGTGTTTTTAAATGATCACTGGCACTCGGACAGATTCTCGTGTCCTCGGCAGTAACCAATGAGCTTATTTTTCACAATGAGGAACTGACAAGTCATTGACCTACTCAGATCTGATCTAAAGCCACATGTCGCTCATGCAGATTTCCAATGACAATAGGGAAATCATACATTTTTTATGTTAATAAATATTTGATTGGCTAATTCATAAAGCTGTCAAGGTTTACTGAGAATGCAACACATGAGCAAATTTAGGGTGTGTTCACACTAGCAATTAGATTCTCGTGGTTCTTTTAGTCCGGACCAAAAAGAAAATGAGACATTCAGTCATAGTCCTCTTAACCTTGACACTGACATTTTTAACACTGAACCCAAATCTATTTAATCTAAAGGCATAAGATAAATCACAACCTGATTGCTCATCTTTTATGACATACTTTGCAATAAAACTTACCAAAGATCTAAAACAATGCTGTGTGCTGGACTAAATGTGTCATTATATGTCCATGCAGAGATCTCACAAAGAGCTCATAAAATGTTTAGAGTGAGAAACGAATTCATCCTTTGTACACACTAAACTAAGTTCTTCTGCAAGGAGATGGTGATTTGCATCCTGCTTCATTTCGATGTCAGTCTATGTTGCATTTATATTTCCGTCAAAACACACCAGAGTTTGTTCAGAAGCAGATAGAGACAATCTTTTTAGTGGTCTCAGTACGGTTGTTTGGTGCACACCAACGTTTTGATGGCAGCATACACACACTTGTTAAAATGAAGCGGGCTAACAGAGCAGTCGCATCAGAGTTTGTTTTAATTGAACCGTTACAAACTCAAAATGACCCAAATGGCTAATCAAAACTAGCCTTCCTAGCTAGCACTCCTTACTCATACGTTATGCCATATGCACAATTACTACTATTAGTAATAGCAGTGTCAATAGTAGTAATAGTAGTGACCATAAACATTGTTTTTATAAATAACTTAATCTTACCTTAAGAATGACCATCTATGAACAAAATCCTTTCACCTACGGCATATAAAAAACAATTCAATAGCATCATTTAGCGCAATTTGGCAATCCTGACAACCAGTCAGGTGTGTACACGTCCTCAAAGAAACGTTTACATTTCTTCATTTAGCAGACGCTTTTATCCAAAGCGACTTACAAATGAGAGGGCATTCGTAACATTTTGTCCACGAACTATAAACAATACTTTCAGATTATTCCCAGTACGATATTGGCTGAGGCGAGGGAAAAATGACAAACAAAAACAACGTTTTTTAAACAACTAGAAAGAACATTTTCGAATAGTAATGCTGTGACATACACAAAATGGGTTATTCAGTTTTGTTCGTATTTTTCATTTGTGTTCACATTCAGTTGGATGTCTAAGCCTACTCACACTCCTCTGTGTCTGTGCTGCCTTGTTAGCATGCCTGTAATCCGCTGAACGTAGACATACAAAAACATGAAAGTGCTACTTCACGCTTGTGAAAAAATCCCGTCGTACGAATTTATATGCGGCTCAGAGCGCTTTTTCAAATAATCCTACTTAATTAATACGTCAAATTGACAGCCCTACTAATAAAACAAGATGTTTTTTATTTATTAAATTGTCTTTCTAAAACCTTATATATCCACATTTTTCAGGAAATGGAAAACCACTGTACTTTTTAAATAATGAAATACTGTTGTTAAATAAAGTTTGATACATGCTATTGGTTTATGTAATAAATAATAATACATTATGGATATTTGCAAATCCCAGCAACATACATTAGGGTGACTAATAAAAAGATTTATATAAAAATCACAAAATATTCGGGAGGACAGTTTCTTCGGGATGTCACATCCATGTATACTTTCTACGGCTACACAAGAGAATCAAATACACAATCACACACATTGACAGCTAAGTAACTCACGAACTGTGTCGTAATGCAGTTTATGTTTGCAGAGCTTTTGTTCATATTTCAGTGAGTGTCACATGACAAGGAATGTTGGAGACTGTTAGTCTGTCAAGTCTCTCCTGGCTTTCAATCTAAGAGTGTGACAAGATTTCAGCAAGAACAGTATGGCGCCTCAACCAAAATTGAGCTTTTTCGAGCCCTGTACGTGTTGATGAAGAGATGAGGACAGTGTGACGGCTCAGGGTGGAGGATGAAAGGACTGACAGATCAGGTACTGTACACAATATTGTGCGTTGTGTATTTCAGGAGGTCTTCCTGTGATTCAGTCTGTGTATCCTGTCCAGTGATGTATCACTGCAGCTGTACCTACTGGGAGAGAAATGAGGTGTGTGTGCTCACGTATGTGTGTTGCATTGTAATTCAGTCTCTGTCGCACAGATGGCTACTTGGCTCTGACTGGGGAGGATTCCTACTGTTGCCAGGCGACCGGTGATGCAAGGTCAAAGGTCATACAACTGTACACAGCCAAGTTGGGCCGGGCCAATCAAGGTTAGACAACTCATATGCTTAGTTTGGCTTCAGTAAACCAACTCCAACACTCATTAGCATGCTGCCAAGAGAGAAACAAATGAACACACATACAAGAGATAGATGCTGCCATTTTCTTACATTTGGGTTGTGGAACAGTGCCATCTAGTGGTGAGAGGAACTTTGTAGTAAATCCTGTTGATGGCTGGTATGTGCTTCATTTTGTTATTAAAGTTTTGGGGCTTTTTTTAATACATTTATCAGAATTACGAACAGGGCCGTGCAGAGACCTTTAAAGGGGCAGGTGCTCAAAGTAAAAAAGGGGCACATGGAACAAGGCTTTAAATAGGGCTGTGCTCAAAACATCAATACTGTATATCGTGATGAATTCCTTGCTGATACATGTATCAATATGGATGCTTCTGTAATGATACAACAGCAAATGTCAGGATGCGGTTTTGAAAAAGAAACAGAACAGAAAAGACCATTCTAGTGTTTAAAAGTATACAATTATTTTATTTGCACCTATTGATAAATCTTGGATTAGAAACTGAAGTGAATTAAATTGTCCAAACCTTAAAGGGACAGTTCACCCAAAAATGAAAATTCTGTCATCACTTACTCACCCTCAGATTATTCCAAACCTGTATTAATGTTTTTGTTCTGTTGAACACATATTTGGAAGAATGTCAATAACCATACAGATCTCATCCCCAATTTACTGCCATAGTAGGGAAAATATATAGTATTGGAGTCAATGGGGGATAAGATCTGTTTAGTTACTGACATCGTCCTTTGTGATTAGCAGAACAATGAAATGTATACAGGTTTGAAACAATCTGCGGGTAAGTAAATGATGATGTCATTTTTATTTTTGGGTGAACTGTCCCTTTAAGGTTTCCTCTCTGATGTACAGAACAACAGCTGTTATAGTAAACTCTGCAGGACATGGTCACTGTTGGAAATAAACGTGTCCACTGTATCATGACATATTGTACTGTAAGGTTGTCGGCAATATGCTGTAAAACACTGTGGGCTGAAATAATCTACAAGAAGCAGCTGATGCTGTCTTTACTGTTGTAGAAAATATAGTTTATCATATTAAAAATATAATTCTGTTCTAACCCTCTTCTGAATTTATTCATTTTTTTAAATGATAATGATGATAAGAAAAACAACACTGATGAGTATAATTCAGAGGAAGTGAAAATCAGAATAAGCCTGTTTAACCGGTATTTTGATAACTGTTTTGAAGGCACTCTACCGTATAATAATACTTCCAACGTATTAACAGTTTTAGTCAAATAACATGAAGACCACACCCCTCGACGCCCGTGAAACTGTTCTCCCCCAACAGCAAAGATTCAAGAAGTAAACATGCACCTGTGTTTATATATTGCTGTGTGTAGATGTAGCATTAGCTGCTCAGCTAACGTCAGTTCAGGGCAGACTACACACACAAACGCCGTGCATGCTCTCTTCTCGAAGGTCTTGTAAAATACTAATACTAGTTATAATAATAACAATAATAAGTAGACAAGCACACCGCTCCGCTGAGAGCGACAGCCGCGAATGGTTTGTATCCTGGAAAAGGCGCTAAACTACTGAAGGCGTCTGAACGTGAGGGGGCGTGCCAGATGAGGTGGTCAGGTGAAAGGTCATCACGGGGGTAATTTAATGTAGGGCTTAATTATTATGAATTAATTTTTCTAATAATTAGATTGGGCAGGCGTTCGAAAAAGGGTCCTTAATTACACATTTTTTTTTTGCCTCAACATAAGGGCACTTTCGCCATCAAGGGCCAAAAAGGCAGGCGCTCAAGCACCCTCCGCCCCCCCCCCTCGTCTGCACGTGCCTGATTACGAATATCTATAAAGTGCTTCAAAACATTTACAAAATTCCTATTTAGAGAATGTAAGCATTTAACATGTGCTGGCTCTCACTTCTGCCAAAACGGATCAACAATTTGTACGACATCATCCTGCATTTCAGCTTCTCATCAGAATCCAGGCTGTGGAATCTCTAAAGGCTATTAGCTGTTTTATACTGGGGAGGAGCCACTCAATATGCCCTGCCCTTACATCACATCAACTCATCAAATAACTTCAGTGGGTCTTTAAAGAGTCAATATTTTGTGATTTTTAATGTCCTACTTAGGTTTATGGAGTGTCCAACACGTTTACGCAAATAAATGGTGTAAAAACACTTTCATTTTCTAATAATAGGCAGGTATCATTACTTTAGTCCTTGACTGACTCTTAAATTATTTGTCTGTCTATCCCCCTCCTTTCTGTTAACCTACTCTGATCTAAATGGTCAGATGGTCTAGTATGCTGTGATTGGTCTACCACGTGCAATGTCGCAAATGGAACGTAGGCGGGCATTACACGGAGTGACGCAAATCCTACCCGGAAGTGAAATTAGAACGACAGACGACTCCTTTGGTGATTCAGAGTCACCTCATTTTGTCCCAAGCCAATAACTTTGTTATTCGTTCACTTTCGGCTTTACAACTTGAAACATGTCATTTTAACTAAAATTTAAATGATTTAAAATCACCACATGAAGTTTCATCACATCACACATTTAATCTATTTTAGACTACGGTGATGTCATTTCTGTGCCTGCATCCACATATTTATTGAGATTTGCATCTTACAAATGAATAATAATAATAATAAATAATAACAATTAATAATTTAATCGTAATTATTATAGACAATTGAAAGAGAATTCTTGAAAATCTATAAAATAATTGGAAATAAATGATTGACCTGATAATCAGCTCTATTTACATTTATAGAACTTAACTTCCGGTAAACATCCACAAAGAATTGAGTTCCTGCGGATTAATTCTGAAAAAAAGCAAGAAATAAATAATTACATAAGCTAGCAAGTAAAAAATAATTAAGAAACAGCAGCAAATAAGAAATCATAATAGATGGAAAATTCTTCAGTAGTGGTTACAAATATCTTGTGGCTACTTGGAAGACTTGGCTACATTTTATTTTTAAAAGAAAATAAATCTTTTGAATAGTATTTTAACTACATATATATAAATGACACAGCATTTACTCTCTCATCTCATGATTTTTCATTTTGTCATAAAGTTTTTTTTTTTTTTGTATTACTATGATTTTGAAGGATATCCCCCATGGCAGGTTTTGTCAGATTTCACTTACAGAGCCAGAAACCCAAAACAATTCTGGTTGATGTAATTCCTCTATAAGGTAAACACACACTTGTCACAGCAGGCACTGCAGATCAAATCGCACCTGTGGTGGCATAAAATACTGTTGTACACATTTCTTTAGTTTGGAAAACAAAAATGAAGAAACAAGACCATTTAACATCATAAACAAATTATTGTTAAACAAACTGTAATATTTATTAATGTTGAACCCTTAACAAATCAGAAGCATTATTCATTTTTACTGTATAAAAACAACAGGCTTTTGTTTTTAAATTTAATTGGTTTTCATTTAATCATCTCCCAATTACAAATAATTAAAGTCATTCAAAGGATTAGTCAATTATGACTTACTTCAAGCAAATGCTGTTATAACAAGTTTATATTAAGTTCTTCATATTTTATATAAAATTGCTTCAGACTTGTTTTACTTTAAAGTAAATGGTTATAATAACAGACACTTTAATAAAATTAAAAATAATGCTAAATAACGTTCAGTACAATGTGATACTAAAGCATCACATGTTTGTTGTAAGTAAGGGGAAGTTGAGCCTTACTGATGGTGTGAGTTTGAAAAGTTCCCAATATGCATTGCAGCATGTTCAGTTCTCTGTGTTTCTTATTTGTTTTTCTTTTAAAGATTAGTGTTTAAGTTCTTACTTTATGCTTTAATATCGTTGTTACTGTTAGTTATCTGTTGAGTTTAGAGTTCTTTTAGTGAATGATGGTTTTTGATTGTCACCATGGTTGAGATTTGTGTGTTCAATGTTGAGATGTAAGTGCATGACACAATGGCAAAGCCAGTAAATAAACACTCAACACAAACTGTTTAAACTGTTATTTGATCAAAGTTTGGGTCTTTTTGATGTAGAAGACATTTACAATTACAACAAATACATTTGTTTATTTTTATATTTAACCGTACTTAAAGATTACTTGGAATATTTAATTTAGCTAAGTTAAAAATGTTCATCCACAAAACAGAAATATATCAATTGCCTGAACAACAGTAATTGGTGTGACAATAATATCTTTATTAAAAAAATATTACAATCAGCATTACATAAACACACAGATTTAAGTTGGCTAAACAAAGTATCATTACTTTGAAGATTTAAATAATATACGTTGAGTCAACAAAAAAGTGTTACTGCATCAGGTTGCCTCATTCTTTTACGTTGGCTCAGTTTTTTTTTACAGTGATATGTTTTGGGAAGAATGAGTTTATCATTAGCTGAGTATAAAAGCATAGAAGAATGAAATGACCACTATGATACACAAGTTAATCCTGAACACAGACTTCACAGAAGTGTCTGGAGAGCACCGTCTAAGATTAAATTGAAGGATTACTCTGCTCATATGGGTGTGTTACTGGGTACGTTTCCAGCAGATGATTCTGTAACTCATTTAGAGTGAATTACATTTATCTGGGACACTTTGCTATTGACTCCTTGTGTCAGCAGTTCTGAGCACCTAATAACATCTATCATGTTAGAAGTTGCGGTTGCTGTCCTTCTAAAACCTTGCACTGTAAAAAATTGCTGTAGATTCTACAGCAAAATTCTACTGAAATTTATTGTTTTATCATTTTACAAGTTATTACTGTAATTCGCAATGCATTATGGGTCAAAAAGAGTATTACAGTTGTTAACAGTATATTTCCCTATCAACTGTAAACTGTTTACAGCTAAGAGGTGTTTTCACTGTAGTTCATATGGTTTTACAACAATTAACTGTGATGTGGCATTATGGATTGCGGGCTAAGAGTTTGAAAACTGGTGGACTGGAGCAGGGCAAGAAGAGTTGAAGATACAAGGCACTATTTTCTCAATTTTTGGTAAGTTAACTTAATTTACGTCCATAAATATTACAATCTAATGTATTACTTAATGCTGTTTTAGAGATTCATTTTGAACAGATGTCAGATGCTATTTATTTTATCGACTTGTTAACAACTGTGTCATATCAGGACATTTAGTGAGATGTAAAAGTGTTTGATTCCAATATTTTTTCCGTCTAAACGTTACGTGTATTTAGTAAAGGAATGTGTCTTTAACTTTAAATTTCTTGTTTCAGGCGAGGCATAGAATCGCGAGGGGGCGCGCCGTGACGACGACGAAGCTAAACTGTTATAAGGTAAAACCATCATATGAACGAATGCTGCAGATTGTTACAGTTTTATTCGCCTTTGCTCTCAAGAGAGTATTTTTAGAGCATTTGCAGTTTGGCAGACCAGACAAATCCGATGAAGTGTTGGTGAGACAAAACTACACGCACGTGCGGTTAGCTTTCTTGACGAAAAACATTAGAAAAGGCTATATATGATATTAGCATCGTTGGATGCTGCTATTTTCTCATTTACTTCACCAGTTTTGATTTCTTATTAGAATTTTCAGTTTGGAAGACAAGACATAATTACTGAAGTGCGGTTGAGACAAAACTACATTAAATACGCACGTGCAGTTAGCTTTGCTGATGATAAACATTAGAATATATGATTTAACATGGTTGATGCTGCTATTTTCTCATTTATTTCACTAGTTTGGATTTCTTATTGAGAGCATGTAAAACCAGTGTTTAACAAATCCCTGCGTCATAACTAAATTCAAAATCCTTTTATTTTCTGTTCAAAGTTCCCATAGTTGTCGTCTTCTTAATATAACTTGAACCTAAATCTAAATGAGAAATGTATCACTGTAAATTGTGTCAACATGAGAGCAATACCATTGTAGGTTTTACTAAGCATATGAAAGGTCACAGTAATGTTCCAAACTGCTGTTTTACCTGTGGTGTACCTGACTGTTCTCGTGCATTTACCAAATTTGCAGCTTTTAAGTCACATCTATATAGAGACCATACAGGTTATCAGAAGTCTCGTAAAGGTGCCAGATTTGACCAAATAGACACAACACTGATTTGCCAGATTGGATATTGTCATTTCACATGTACAACTCTGAATGACTTAATTAGGCATTTAAAAGGCCACATCGATGAGGGCAGGGAAATAAAATGCCCTTTTAAGAGTTGTGAGAGGACATTTAGTGTAAAATCCACGTTTGCATCCCATATCTCAAGAAAACACAAAAACAGCCCACCTGAGCTTCTAAATGAAGCAGTTTTTGCAAACCCGCCACAACATGTGTGTCAGCCCTGTACATCTCAAGATGAGAGTGAGGGGCCTGAGCCATGTGAGGTCATTGAAAGTGTAGATGAAGATTATTTTCTGAAAATTTGACTTTGTTTTATTTGAAACTGCAAGCAAAGCTTCTTTTACCTTCATCTGTAATTCAGACCATCATTGAGGAAGTACAAGGAATTCATGATCTGGCCCAGGCAACCGTCTATTTAAATCTTAAGGACAAATTGTCAAAAACTTGGGGTGTCTACTGACGCAATAATTAATGTTATTGAAGACCTCAAAAAGAATGACTTACTTAAGGCAGGCAATTATAGGTTGCGTACAGATCAATGTCGCAAGACAGTCTTTAAAAACTCCTTCAATTACGTGGAGCCAATGCCTTTATATTTAGGTACCAATGACTCTGGGAAAGAATGCTTTTCCCAGTACGTGCCTATAAAGGAAACTCTTCATGCCCTTTTTGAATCAGAGGATTTCAAAAAGCAATATGAACTATCTCATTCTCGACTACCGAACAGAGATGTGTTTGAGGACATTTGGGATGGACATAATATTGCCAATAATGCCTCATTTAAAACAGACAAATCATCATTGGCCTTTATTCTCTATCAAGATGCTTTCGAGGTTGTAAATCCTTTAGGATCAGGTCGAAAAAAACAAGATTTTGGCAGTATATTTGACACTTGGTGACATTTTACCATACAACAGGTCCAATGTTGATCAGATGCAGCTTGTTCTTCTCTGCAGGGAACAAGATTTTAAGAATTTTGGACAGGATGTTGTTTTTAATCAATTGATTAAAGACCTTAAAGACCTAGAGGAGTGTGGCATTGCACTGAAGGATGGTAAAGTTATTAAAGGGACTCTTTGTGCAATAGCAGGAGACAATCTGGGTTCACACAGTATTGGTGGCTTCCAGGAGAACTTTAGCAGGAGTACTTTTTTTTGTAGATTTTGTGACATAGACAGACAAACATTTGAGTGTAGTCCATGGTCAGCTGGTTCAAAAAGAACAAAGCTGTCATATCAGCAGCACATTGAAGACCTAAGAGAAAGCAACAGAGAATCTGTGTGTGGAATAAAATTTGACTCCATATTCAACCAGCTGCTTTACTTTCATATCTGCCAGCCTGGTCTCCCACCATGTCTAGGTCATGACCTTTTTGAGGGTGTTGTTTCCTATGACTTGGCATTGTGCATCAACTACCTGGTAAACAAAGAGAAGCATTTCACATATGAAGAACTGAATAGAAGGATAAGTCAGTTTACTTACCTTGGAAATGAAGCAGATGACAAACCTCCAGAGTTTTGTCCAAATAGTGGGAAGTTAAGTGGGCATGCAGTCCAAAATTGGTGTCTGTTGAGAGTTCTGCCTTTGTTGATTGGAGACAGGATACAAAATCCAACCGAAAATAGTGTGTGGAAGTTGATTTTGCTCCTAAGAGAAATAGTTGTTCATGTGTGTTCACCAGCTATTAGTCCTGACCAGGTTGCTTATTTGGGTGTCCTCATCGAAGAATACATCCAGTCTAGAGTGGAGTTATTTCCAGAGTTTAACCTTAAACCAAAACACCACTATCTTTGTCACTATCCAGAGCTTATAATCCAATTTGGACCTCTGATCCGGCTTTGGACTCTGAGATTTGAAAGTAAGCACACTTACTTCAAGCAGTGTGCAAGAAAATTGCACAACTTTAAAAACCTGTGTGCTACTTTAGCAGAGAGACATCAGCTCTTACAAGCATACTTAAGTGCTGGGACTCTTTTTCCACCTGTAGTTCAGGTGGGAAGAGGAGATGAATTTTATGCTGGTGACTACAATGACAGCATTAAGACAGCAACTTCAGCATTTAATTTCACTCATGACTCCACTGTAGCGGCAAATGAAGTCCTACAAAGGCACCAAGTACAAAAAAAACATGTATGTTGCACTAAAAAAAGACGAAGAAGGTCTACACATGGGTGAGATTAAGCTGATTTTAGTTCATTGTAATGATTCCGTCTACTTTGTTGTGAGGAGGCAGCAGGCTGTGGAGCTTGTTGATATGGGTATCCATTTTCTAACAGAGACAGTTCAAGATTCAAACTACATGTGTGTAAAGCAAGAGAATCTCCTTGATTATTATCCTTTAGCGCAGTACAAGATGAATGACATGCCAGTGATTATTTTTCATCACTCTCTCGCAGATTTGTAGAAACATGTACGCATTAGGGGAGGATGTACGAGATGCTGTGTTGGCAGTCCTACCTGGGCTGCAAGGAGAAACTACTGTCTCTCCTGAACAAGTTGGCAAGCATTGGAGTTGAGTCCAAATCTGACCTGCAGTTAGTTAAAGAGGATGATCTGCCTGATCACATCACACCAATACAGTGTCGCCGCCTCCTCAATGCTTGGAATGTCGAAGGTATGTCATGGTCATCTTCCTCATCATTACTGCAAAATAACTTGACATGAAAGATTAAAAGGAAGACTTCACCGACAATTTATAATTTTCGCACCTGTATGCTAACTCAAACTCTTACAACTTTTGCTTTTTTTGTGAAACATTAACAAATAAATTGATGGAGATGTGTGATTTTGTTCATATAATGTATGTCAATGTCATCCAACACTTCCAAGTTCCAAAAAGGACTTATACACCCACATATATCTTTATGATGTCTTTAAGTACCGTAATGTTTTCTGATGTAATATTATAATTTTTGAGGAAAATGCAACTTTATTCAGTATAAATCTTGACTTTAATGGTCTCATTGGCATGATTATAAGTTTGATTACATGTCCTTGATTATGTTGGATTATGAATTATCTTCATGCTGCCATTACGTCCTTTTTGGAGCCTGAGAGTTTAGGACCTTAATGGGATTGTTCACCCAATAATGAAAATTCTGACAGCATTTACTCACACTCATGTTGTTCCAAACCTCCTCTATGAGTTTCTTTCTTCTGCTGAACACAGAAGATGATATTTTGAATAATGTTGGTAACCAGACAGTTGGCGGTAGCAATTTACTTACACAGTATTTTTTTTCCTATTATGGAAGTCAATGGCTACTGTCAACCATCTGGTTACCAATTTCAAACTATCGTCTTGTGTTCAACAGGTTTGGAAAAACATGAGGGTGAGTAAATGATGTCAGAATTTTCATTTTTTAGTGAACTGTCCCTTTAAGCAAGGACCCTACTGACTTGCATTGTATGGATGTAAACATCACAATTACAAAATAATATGTGTTCTGCGGAAGACATTTAAGTTGCATTTGAGACAACATACGGGTAAATAATGAAATAATCATTTTTGAGTACTACTTCAGTGTTAATTGTGAGTGGATTCTGAGCTGTATCAGGCTTCTTTTTTTTTTCAGAGCAACAAGATGTGTCAATGTAACACCTCTAGAATCCACACAAATAGTGTTTGATACCACAATGAAGGACTTTCCATCATCAAATTCTAGTTCCTCATGCACACCAAGTGTTTCCAGCACAGACAGTTCCAGTACAACTGTGGACTTAAGTGTATGGCCTGAAAACTTTGAAGTTCCCTGGAATAGGATGCCTTCTGGTATTAAAACAGCCATTGCGCTGGGAAAACGCCCCACAGCTAAAGATCGCAGAGAAATGATAAGAATTGTTGTGGATGAGATGAGACTGACAGAGTTAAATCCATCAAAATCACAGTGCTTGATTGTCGCGAAAAAGATCGTTAAACAGTATTCACAAAGCTTTGCTGATGTCCTGGTAGATGGCACAAGAATAGGGACTGGCTATGGATCTCTTTTGACTCAACTAAAAACAAGAGTGGAGCATGTTAATCGTGGCTGCTTGTTGTCAAGACGCAGGACGCAGAAAAATACCTCAAATTCATCAGGAGAAGACATTGCCCCAGGACCTGCAGACCAGTATGGTTGTGTGAGATGGCAGCCTGAGTGTCCACAAGAAGAATCTGAGGAGAGTCTCCAAGAAAAACAAAAAGAAATGAAAGACCTCTACAGTACTGAGGGGCCAGCTGGGGTAGAGAGAGGACATCTCAGTCAGTTAATGAAGGCAACATACTACCTTCAACGGAAATCCATTAATGCCTGCCCACCACCATCGATTGCTGACTTGAAAAAGGACTGGCCTTATCTTTTCACGCCCAAAGAATTGTTCAACCACTTTAAATCTCTTACAAACATAACCATTCTAGAGAAACTTGAGAAGTCTATGGAAGAAAAGGGAAAGACGATACTTCAGTTCTTCAGACAAATGCCAGCAGGGACTAATACAGATGAGAGGCAACGCACACTTAGGAAGTATGATGACAGTGGAGCATCCTGTTTAATCCAATGTGTGATCCTTCTGCTTCTGTCACACTTCAAAGAAAAACCTGAAGCACTCTTTCTTCAGACTGATGTAAGTCATAAACATTGCATTTTGTTGTGGGGTTATATTTTGTTCTCATATACTGTATTTAATTACAATATATTGTTTCCTTATTTTTTTTTCTTGTAGATGTCAGCAACAGCAGCTGATGTGCAAAAAAGTTTGACACTTCCAGACTCTCCGAGACTGATTGTCTTAGGTAATGTACATTCCAAAATCTTTAAATTACTTAATACATTTTGCCTGTTGTATTTTAGCATACATTTTTATAAAGTGTTTCTTATATTTGTTATTTTTAGGTGAAATTCTCACTGCAACCCAGTGGATGCTGAGTATTGAGGGTCAAGTTGTTATGAATCCACACCCCAATTTTATGGCTGGATTTGCTGCTTGTTTGCAATTTACTACAACTTTAATCTGGTGTACCAGCACGAGGCATCCTGCACACTTGAATTTGTTCAAAGGTAACAGTTAACTTAATATAAATGTGTATATGTTAAAGGATTAGTTCACCCAAAAATATAATTTCTTTCATTAATTAACTACTGACCTTCGTTAATTTTCGTAACACAAATTAAGATATTTTTGATGAAATCTTAGAGTTTTCTGAACCACACATAGGCAGAAAAATCATTGCAACTTTCAAGGTCCAGAAAGGCAGTTAAGACATTGTTAAAATAGCCCATGTGACTTCAGTGGATAAACCGTAATGTTATGAAGCCACGATTATACTTTTTCTGTGCAAAAAAAACCCAAATAACGACTTTTCAAAAATCTCTTCTATGTCAGTCACAGTGCAGCGATTCCAGGTGCTAGGTTAGAACAAAAAGTATTCTCATCACTTTATAACATTAAGGTTGATCCACTGGAGTTACATAGACTATTTTAATGATGTTTTTACTACCTCTCTGGGCCTTGAAAGTTGTAATGATGTTGTAGTCTATGTGTGGTTCAGAAACCTCTCTGATTTCATCAAAAACATCTTAATGTGTGTTCCTGAAAATGAATGAAGGTCAGTAGATAATTAATAACAGATTAATGAGTAATTAATTACGGAAATGTAATTTTGGGGTGAACTAACCCTTTATAATACATGCTTATTGTAAAGTGGTATGTTTTCATTAGTCTGCACATGATGCTAAAGCTTCTGCTTGTGTTTTTCTGACTGATTTTTGTGCAGATGTTTTGTTGGAATCAACCCATCCACTGGTACCAAGACAGTCAAAAAAAGTGGAAAGAGCTCACAGAAGAGGAACAACACAGTCAATCCTCATGTGGTCTACTCTTCTCAGAAGGCTAATGGACTTTGAGTGGTTAAACATGTGAGTTGTCATATGTGTATATATATGAAAACATTTTCACATGAGGAGATGTCTATAAAATGACACTTAATTCTTTATATAATGTTGTTCAGTAAGATCTTGTTCTCCTGCCAAAAAGTGTTCAACTTGCACAAAATGTAAAAAGTACATAACATAAAAACAGTTAAAATGTTTTTATAGGGAATGTTGTCAATCAGACTGTAATAATTTGTGTGGTTTTTCACAAATATTTATTCAAAAAAAGAATAAAAAAGCAGAAATGTGAGTTTTAAAAGGAGATGTGACTTGACCATAATGCCACTCTGTTGATTGAGCTTTTAGTTCACCCCAAAATGGAAATTCAGTCATCATTTTGTTTACTAACCCTCAATTTGTTCCAAACCTGTATGAGTTTCTTTCTTCTGTTGAACACAAAAGAAGATTTTTTGAAAAATGTTGGTAATCAAACAGTTGATGGTAGCCATTAACTTTCAATTGTGTAGTTACCAAAATTCTTTAAAATATCATCTTTTGTGTTCAACAGAAGAAACTCATACAGGTTGGAACAAATTGAGGGTGAGTAAACAGAATGATGACAGAATTTTCATTTTTGGATGAACTGTCCCTTTAACTTTAATTGAACCCAGAATCTTGCTTTTAAGTCTAACAAGTTATTTGTAGTCATTTTGTGACTGATATTGAAAAGATTTTCTGTACTTGAAAAAGTAAAATGGTTACCAGTCTTGCAGTAATTTGCTTATTATTTTAATAAACATTTTTTCTACAACAGCTTTGACTTTGTGTTGTTTTTTTAAATTAAATTAAAATTTTTAATGCATTTACATCAATATAATGGTAAACAATAGAGTACAGTTTACTGTTAAAATGATTGTTTTCAGCTTTTTAAATGTTAAACTATTACAGCATCTTCTTGAATTTTGGGGGTATTTACAGGATTTTATTGGCAATTTTATCGCCAGGTAAATACTGTACTTTAGTGAAATTACAAAATATTGCTGTCAAATATATTTACAGGATTTTATGGGCAACTTTATTGCCAGGTAAATACTGTACTTTAGTGAAATTACAAAATATTGCTGTAAAATAAATTACAAGTTTAATTCAATGTTACTGTAAAAAAACCTACAAATTACTGTATTTCATATACAACAAATAACTGTAAATTGCTTTACAGTATTATACTGTAATACATTTTACAGTAATTACCAACATTTTTACAGGACTTTATTGGCAACTTTTTTGCCAGTAAATTCCTGTAAATTCTACAGGATATTTTTTACAGTGTGGATGTCAAAATCAAAGTTATTTTAATTTTAGTTAAAGTTAAAATTAAAACTTTGAAAACATTCCTGTTTATTGAAATCAAATCAAATATTGACCTAAATCTTTTTGGAAAAACTTAACTCGAGGAAAACTTGAAATATTGCCTCAAATATAAACTGAAGTAAGTTTAAAGCAGTAAAAGTATAATAATAAACAGCATATATAGCAACATTAAAAAGAAACCAATTAATTATAAAATTACAAAAGCATATAGCAAAATTGCTAAAAATTTAAATTAAATCTAATTTTAAATATTAACAGACTAAATCAAACTAAAATCAAAACTATAATAATAACTCTGGTCCAAATTCTAAATTTTTCAACAAAATACTTTTTTTTTATTTTAAATGATTAAATACTGTGTTGTCAAAGATGACAAGCACTTTTTACCTCATATTGGTCATATTTGCAAAATCCTGTGACAAACATAAAGGTTGACTAATTTAAGACAAAAATAAAAAGTCTTGAAAATGTGGAGATTTGAGGTCTCAGAAGGACATCGGCGTTGACATAGAAACCAGTTGATTGGATAAGAAACATACACAGATGTAAATGTTCCTAATGTCTCTGATTCATCCCACATTGGTAATGTGAATCATAAAACTGTTCATTACAAGTCTGAAAGACATCTTCATACTGATTTGTTTGTGCTTTTTCTTCATTAGTTGAAGCCATTACCGGTAATCTGTAATTTTTCATTTCGTTCTTTCAATAATACCTCTGTCTCAGATTATGTAAAAAAGTCTTCAATTTTTAATTCACCATAATTATAATAAAACCACTCTAACGTTAAAGATATTTTAACAGTATTTATAGCTTTATTTAATTTAGGTGCAGCATGGGAATAAAAAGTTCTGTAATTAAAAATTATAACATTCAAAAATGATAAAAAAACAGTGAATTATTTAACTGTTTAATCTTGTTTATTTTTGTAATTGATAAAAATAACTTTGGAAAGGAATAAATGTACAGATTGATGACTTTTTTATTTTTTAACTTATTACAAAACACAATAAGCATAAAATTAGGCCGGTATAAGAAAGAAAATAAATGAATATAAATATTAATTTTCAGAACGAGAAATAAATATGTTGCTCTTATATTATACAACATCGACAAACATTCACAAATAAACCTTATATTAAAAACTTTAAAAATGTTTTACTTAAATGGGTTCAATATAAAAATATAAAAGAATGACTAAATATTAGACTCACATTCTGGAGAACATAAATGTAATTAAAGGTTGCTTATATTTATAAAAAAATTATACTTATAAAAAGGGTTATATGTCACATTCATTTGAGTTTTTAAAGAGTTAAATAACCTGTTTAACATCATTATTTATCAACTACAAACACAATATGTCAAATTTAGAGATTAACTGCCAAGTGATATTTCTATTTTGAATAATCAACATCCTTGCCACATGTTCTTGGCTTGTGTAGAAAATGGAAGCAAAAAATGGCAATATGGAGGCATAGCAGGCCAGTAAACACAAACAGCTATGCCAACATCTTGCCACATTTTCTCTTCCCATATGAAAACTTTCTCATCTCTTCGTCCAATCTGAATGAAACTTGGAAAAAATGTAAATCACCTCTCACAGTAAGAATGTTTTATCAGTATTTATAAAGCATTTCAGCATCATTTTTACCAAGTCAAGATTAAGTGAGGTCACACGGAGCGTAATGTTAAGGGTCAGTAAAGGTAGAGCTGATACAGTATCCAATCCAACCAGCAAACAAAGTAAATCAGCAAAAGTATATATATGCAGAAACACAAGCATAAAGCCACGAGTAACAATGTTCTATTGTAAATCTGAATTCTTTAAACTTATTTTGTAAGATTTTATCATTTTAATTTTAATTTAGTGGTGAGTCCAAAAGTGAAATCAAAACTCTTACCTATAGGCTGTTGCATTCGAGTCTAAACACAAAAAGAAAATCTTCTTCTGTTATATTAATGTTGTTCCCTTTGTCAGCAGTGTCTCCGATAATCTCTGTGCTGTTCTCTCTCTGAAGTTCCATCGAGACTGAATGAAGCCGCTTCCTCAGAAGTAAGTTTTCATGTTGAGGTGAGTCAGCAAACTTGTTGCAGTGTTCAGGTGTGTTAAGGTGTGTTTGAGCGCCAGCACGTCACTGCAGGACCGCGCCTGCTGTGCCAGGCAAGAATAATGGAGCGCGCACGTCAGGGCAGCCCGGCATTCAGGTTACACTGGTGTAGCACATTACAGAAAGATGCATTTAAACGTAAAGCCCCGTCATAAACACATATGTGTGTACTTATGTGTGAATCACGATCGGTCTGATTTCGGTCTAGACGGGGGTCTCTCATGTCCCGGGACGGTGAGCTGGACTAGAGGGGTATGATCACTCATATGTGCTGAGTCAAAGTCTTGATTTTATGAATGAATCATGAAACCCACAGAGGCCCAGATTTCCTTCTTCAGCAGCTGACCCGATGCTTTGTCACCCACTTCAGGCCCAGAAGATTACAAGACCGAACTAGAACTGAACATGCATACATGTCACATTATCAAAGTGTCTTTAGAATTAGGAAAATTGGGGTTATGGGACTATCTGCTTGTCCGACCAATGACAGACTGATCTAGCGTTCAGGAGACCTGTATGAAAATGGTCAACATGTTCGAAGTTTAAATGTAAGTTGTGTTACTTCCGTCATACAGTTTTTGTACCTTAAAATGTAGGTCATTTCATTACAAATGTGTTTGAGCACTTTCTCTCTACAATATTTTTGTGTGTGTGTGTTTGTAATGGGGTTAAATTACTTTTAAGTTCTATTTAAGTAACTTGGCTAATAGTTTTCACAATAAAGAACATGGGACGTATTCATGGACTGGTGGCCTGATTTCTGAGCTCTTCCCCAGAGCCGGTGACTCACTTCCTTTGGCACACCTTCTCCCTGGATCACACCTGAATCCTCCCACATTACAAACATAAAATAGCTCCATCCATATATCCAAACTGTTAAACCCAAAACGCCTAACAGCACTATTGCCTTTTCCATTACAAATAAACAAAAGAAGACTTTGGTCGTTATATTGTGGAGATCTTTACGCCCTAGCACTGTATGTGTGTAACTGAACTGAACCATTCTTTAGAGACAAATCCGTATTTCACAGTGAGCAAACCTGACAAAAACACCTTTTGGGAAGGTCCTGATTTGTAAAAACGCAATATAAAACAAACTATTTTGGATAACACTTTACAATAAGGTTGTATTTGTTAACATTAGTTAACAAATTAGTTAACAGGAACACACAATGAACAATACAGAGCATTTTTTAATCTTAGTTTATGTTAATTTCAGTATGCTATTTCTACAGTAATATACTGGCAACACTGTTTCCAGCTAGTTACTGTAGGTGTTTTACAGTAAACTACTGCAATGACTGTTTTAAGATACATCATTAAAAGAATTTATTAATCACTTAAGTCACACAGTCTTAGATGAACATGAAGTGTAAATAACAGATAAACACATGAAATCTGTCAAGATCTCACCAGAGGAGAATTAAACACAAACATCTTTAACATCTATACTAACTGTATTACAGACATCACTTTCACTTTATTTCTGTCTCTGTGTAAGGTCTTATTGAGAATGAACAGAGATTTGACTCTAGTTCATTATAGTGCTTTCATTATGTTTTAAGTCATAATTATGGTGATCAGTGTTTGCTTTAGTTGGACACTTTTAGTTGACTTTACTGTGTGTTATCAATGTAAGAGTTTACATTAGTACTTTGCGATGGACGCAATGTAATGTAAAAACATTGAAAGAAATTCTTCAGGAAGTGCAACTTTTTGTATAATCAATAAGTGAAAATACATCAGAAAGAAGTTGATGATTATGTAGTGATATTTTTACATTCATAATTTAGTAAAATATGTGTGGAAAAAGAGATTACAGCTGCTATAATACAAAGATCTCTGTCAAAAAATGTATCTATTTGCAATTGAGGCACACTTAGATACTTGACATACAAATCTCATCAATGGTGTCAAACAATCATGAAAGAGTTTTGTGATATGTACCCAGCATGCATTGCAGAATGACGCAGTTCAGTTGATTATCACCATTGTTGCAATTCATACCTGGATTGTATGTGTTTCTATGTGTCCAACTCATTCTGTAGACCAATTTCTGTCTATATGTTGTGAGAGCAGTTTAGGAAACTAAAATACCATAATTTTTTTACTAAATCACATCACTTCATGCTAATTATCCCATATAATCACTTTGAGCAAAATCTCCTCTTTCAGAACAAACATGTTTAGAGCACACATATAGGTGTTAACAATTTTCTAAATGTGAGCCAACAGAGAGCTAAAAGAAACAATGATCACACTAATGGTGACTTACAAAATTCTACCTCAATAAGAGCTTTTGTAGATGTGTGACCTACAGTAACCAGCCGGCAACAGTGTTGCCAGTATATTACTGTAGAAATAGCCGGTAAGGGCTAACAGTGTATATTAATTAATATAAATACCGTAGTCGCACAGACTATTTTACGATGTCTTTACGCACTTTCAGAGCTTTGAAGATTGGTTGCGTTGCAAACTAAGGAGTCAGAAACCTTCCAAAACTACCACAATTTGCGTTTTGGGGGAAAATGGAGGTCCTACAGATGTTTAACTACTTGAGGGTGAGTAATTAATGGCAGAATTGTCATTTTTGGTCGGAGTTTCCCTTTAAGAATTGTATAACCGGCCGTGTAAAAAAGCAATAGAAGTGCAAGGAATGACAAGACATTAAAACTTTTATATTTTATCTTAAAAATATGACTGTTGTATTGCTTAAACGTCAATAAAAACTTGTTTTCTTTGCAGTATTTCAGGTCTGAAATGATACAGAGCAAAATACATTTTGGGTTATTTGACCGGTTTTCTTTAGTTTTTTACTAAATAGTAAATTTAGAAAAACTTAAAATAATTTTGAAATGGTCTCTTAAACTTTTCCATGGCTGTATAGTTAGAAAAATGATATATTTTAATAAAATAATTGCCATGTGTGTGTGTAGGGATAGGGTGTGTATTTTCTATAGAGACAGTACATTATTTTTAATATTTTTTTGCTGTACTTTGATTATATATTTTTTTTACCATTGTAATACGATTTTAAGGATGCAAAACATACTCTTTTAAGGACAATATTCTGTGTTTTTGTCGGCTAAGCAGAGTAAAAGTCTGGACTGAAGTGTGTGTCAATGATTGTGAATCACACACGTCACAAATCTTTGAGTTCCACGTGTGAGTCACCCGCACTGACCCAGACAGGGGCGGATCCCCACGGGTCCTCCTGAACCCTGTTCCAGGCCTTGACTCACCAAAAAATCACCAAATCTGCCGAGTCTGGCTGTGTCATATGCTGAGAACAAAGAGTCCAGCCCATATGGGGATCTTAAAAACTGGGCAGTCCAGCTCAGGTCAGACTGGTGATCTGTCACAGCCCAGAAAAACTTCATGCACATATGGTTCTGATCAAACATTATGACACACATTTACCAACAGATTATCGGCTCACTGCATGAATCAGCAATGCAGTTGTAATTTCATTTATTTTTAGTCCGTTTTCTTATCAGTGAGCTAAAGTGCACTGCATTCGTGTAGCTCATAAATCAAAGGTCACACAAAGACTGACCGAATTCACTCTGTACAGCACAGGAAAAAAAATCTATTGGGGCATGTTGTCGCAATGTCTTAATGTTTATTGACAAATCATTTTATTTTATATTTTATTTATTATTAAATAATGTCTAATGTTCAAAACCCTCAACAATTCATGTCCATTTAAAACGCATTGGTCTATTTAATGACATTAAGCCAGTTGTACCGCAAAACAACTAGTAAAAGAATAATATACATTTTAATTCATCACAAAATATCACATTTTATATAAGCACATCTAAAATCTGCCTTCTTCAGCCTAAATGATTTTCCATTGACCAAAACTTACCAAAATATAATGATGTTGTTGATGATGTAATTTTACTTTGAGGCATAAAATGTTCAAATAAACAAATTAATAACATCAGTAGAGAGATTTCTCTGTTATCTTTTAGACAAAAGAACAGCCTGTCGACCATCTAAAATCTTCTTTCACCACATTTGCATTAGACGCGAGGCTTTCGCAAACATTGCCAGACGGAAACACTAACACACAAACTCACGCAAACACACACACACACACACACACTCACACACTCACCTCAATTAGAAGCTGCTGCTTTCTGTGAAGTGAAGACGTGAAAAAGACGTTACTTTACAAATAAATATTTCTCGCACAAAGAGCTTAATATAGGCTCCAGATGAATTCCCTGGAATGGATTTGTTCCCGGCATAGCAGAACAATCGTGAAATACCCCTCGGGATACGGAGGAAAAAACTTGGCGCATCGGTGTTTCCGTGTAATTTCGATTCTTAAATTCCAGGGAAGGACCCGCTTAAACATCTCATGAAACTGACGCTGACTGTCACCAATGAATGAATAAGAGAAAATAAAGCGAAACTTGTCGTTGGTAGAGCGCGTGTCCAACTTCTATCCGCCAGATGGTGCCAAAATAAAAGACATAACTTAATCTAATAAACTTTCAAAGAAAGACTAGCTTACATTTACTAAAGTTATATCAGGAAAATGCATCTTCAAATTATATGTTTGTTTATAAAGGCACTATCATCACATCATCTCCATTGCATGTGAGTGTATGCCAGCAGAAAAGACCGCAGGAATAGCCATATCGGCAACTGTTCACTCATTCACTTTTACTTATATTGAAGTCTTTATGATTGTCTTTATGTCTAATAATTGTAGCCTGCGTCAACCAGATGACAAATGATGGAAAAAACAATGAATCTGTGACGCCTGCAGATTTGGTTCCCAGGATCAATAAGACAAAGCTACTGATCACAAGCTCAACTTAACAAAAGAACAATGGATATATTTCAACATTCTTTACTAATTTGTCTGCCTTAACTGTTTTCTTTATATTCTCACAGCTTGATTAGCTTCTATAAACAGAATTTATCTTCTGTCTGGCTGGAGCAGCATGATGTTAATGTGCCAAAGGAGAACTTGCCCTTCCGGTTGAGCCTGGTTACTTTTTCAGTTCCTTGCCACTGTCGCCTTTGGCCTGCTCACTTGGAAACTGCTGACATCGTATGCTGAACTATTTTATGACAGATATACATTGTCCAGTTCATTTTGTCAATGTAAAGGTATCATGAACTGGGCTTGTTTATTGTTTTATACTGATGAATGAGGTCTACTTATGTCGTTCGTGTGGTTTTTACATTCAAAAACATCAAAAGCAATAAGGAATAGGATATTTTCTAGCTGGTTTTTGAGGCCGGCTTGACAAACGCTCAGTTTTAATGGGCGTGCCGCATTGAGGACTTTGGTGGGATAGCAGTTTGCGTAGTAAACTTAGTTGGAGCCTTCTGTGAATTTGGTTAGAGATGTAACGTTAGGTTACACATAAGCACCATTCGCACAAGATTAGCTTTATCTGGGGACCTCATGTGATTTATAAATGACCGCCCCACATCAGTATTTCATGTGAAGCATTCGCACGCTATGATTTTACTCAAATTTACTGACTTATTATCTGGATGTGATGGCATGGCTTTGGCACCCGAAATAATACCAAAACACTTCAAAACAGCCTCCATTATTCGCAAACGGTGTATAAAACCTTGAAAAATGATATATGAGCCCACCAAATCACAGAGATCCCGATTAGCACGGGCTTAAGATCACGGACACAACCTCTGCAATGAATAAAACTGACGTTAGAGGTCCCCAGCTAACACTAATCTCGTGCGAATAGTGCTCAGGGCACATCGAGCGATCTCTAACAAAGCAATAGTGACGCATAGTACAAAAATGTGCACCACACCTGTCGGATCCAATATTGACGGCACAGCACTGCTTTTGTATTTTTGTCTCTCCACAAATCCAGCATCGACCTGTGCCTTGTTCACGACGGAATCCTCGGAGAAATGAAACATATAAACGCTCCATGTTTTTCCCACAAGAGCTGGAACGTCTTTAAAGCGACTGTATCAAGTATGTGGGATGGCACAATATTTAGCTATCTTTAACGGCATGTTTGTTTATTGCTTTCTCGCTCTATCTGGTTCCGCACCACTTCAGAATTGTCATGCGCGAACCAGTGGGCGGGGCTAGAGAAGTAGTCGTTGATATTTTTTCTATGGAGGCGGTGTTCAGCCTATCAATGTCGTCATAGATAGGTGCATTCCAGAACCTGGCGTTCGCTGGGCCTAGTGTCAATAACAGATGTAATCTCAGTAACAAGGGTGTTTTCTGTTCTGACACTTACAAGATGTTCGCGTGAATACGATTCCCTCTTATATTATAAAAGCTTGGGTTCAAATTGTGGATTTAGTTCATGGCACCTTTAAGTCAAATTTTACTACCAGTGTTGAATCAGGGGACAATAAAATAGTCAACCATGTTAACATTGTATATCGTAAACAACTGATTTTTGAAAAGAGGCAATGTCAAAAAGACATATTCTCATATAGCAATGGGTTCATTCTGTTGGTACAATGCTATTTATTAACACTAAAATAATTTTCAAAGTGGGAAAATGCTCCTGTTTTACATGGCTACATAACTTTTACTGCAGACAGATCAATTGACAAAGTTTGTTTTACGTTCTGGTGATGTGACGCTTGACCTACATAGTTACAGGTGTTGAAAAACGTAACCCATAATAGAGCCAGTGGGTGGGGCCGACTCTATACACAGAGGTTAGGCGGCATGCTTTAATTTAGGAGCCTATTTCGTCTATTCATTTACTGATTTTCACTCATGGTTTCACTCCAACATGCTGCCACACCCAGGCAATCCCTTATTCGCATGAAAGGTAAAGTGTCAGAGTTCCTCACTTGGCAACACATCTTCGTCTGACTGTGACGGGTTTACGCTGGTCTATTCCTGTCACTCAGCGAGGGAGTGTGCTGTATAGGGAACAAACACACAGAAAATATGTGTCAATGCAGAATAGTAGGGTGTTTTTTTTTGTTTGGGTTATTCTTTTGTTTGGGGAAGGCCTAAAGACAATATTTTTTTATGTTTGGTTATGTGTTTTTCCTTACTACGGAAAATGACTTGTGTTTTTATCTTTCTTTTTTATTATTTGTAAATATCATTTTATGTTATCTTTTTTTGGTGGAGGGGTTTAGTTATGCTGATAAAATGTTCACAGTGTTATTTAATATTTTGATGAAATGTGAACTGGACGTCTTCTAAACAGGTTTTCACTTGACATTACAAGTGCCTTTGATGTGCAAAGCTACATGACTCATTTTTGTTTTCTAATGATTTACAACCACTTATTATTACCAAATCTTCTTGTTATGGATTGGGATTAACCATGCTCTCTCTCTCTCTCTCTCTCTCTCTCTCTCTCTCTCGGGAATTCCTTTAGCTTTCTTTCTCGAAGAAGTTTCGGTCTATGAATGATTAAACGCATTCTTGATGTAAAAATGAAGCGCCGCGCAACCGCTGCTGTGACGAGCAAAACCTGCATCCGCTTTTACTGTTCTCTCCGCGCAAAGGTGCGCAACACCACGAGTGGGTGGATTCCATGACAACTGTCCCAAAATCAAAGCATGCGGAGCAGAATTACATCACAGGCTCATGCCGGGCTGGGTCTGCCCACTCTGCAAGGTGTAATCATAGGGTTTTCTCGTGGGAACTCCTTTGGAGAGACTTTTCCTGCGGAAAGGTTTAACGCATCCATCGCCCCGGGATATAATGGAGGGGACCTACAGAGGACGCTTCTGTTTATAACAGGGCACAAACTCTCTGTGTAGATCTGTTTTACTGCTTTCCCGGCGAAACATTTTAAGGAGTTTGTATGTGGAGAACAGATCGTACAGAAATGCGGAGCTGGGGTTGCTATCCAATCCTTACGCGTCGCTTAATTCTTTTTCTGCTTTCATATTTTATTTTATTGCCCTGTTTGCAGTGCGCTCGATCGGTAAGTGTCACGATCAAGTTGGTGGAAGTTTGTTTTCTGGGATACTTTTGGCATGCGAATTCAGACATCTCTCTTTCTCTTTTCGTCTGTGTTCTAAAGCGCAGAAAGCCACCTGGTATTGATCTGTTAGTTTTCGGAGAATCCAGCAGTTCAACTCGGAAAGGTATGAACTGCCCCCGAGTCTTTCGGAGTGATTTACTTTTTCTCACAACTTTTGTTATCAGTGTTAAATGTGCGTGCTCGTGTGTGTGTGCATGTATGTTTAGTTTTCACAACAGATGGCAGGCAGTGCAAGTTTCCATTTCGCCTTGGCGGGACAATTTACCACCAGTGTATTCCTCTGAACTCTAACTCTAAGGCCTGGTAAGTACCCTCACACACTGGATCACAGACTATTGCCATGATGTTGCAATGCACAAAAAATGTAGCTTTTCTCCAAATATTGGCATGTAAATGATTGAAAACTATTTTAGATCTGAAATGAAATGCACAGAAGTAATGCAGTGGTACACCTGCTAAATGAATGTAATCATAATTCCCATAATAACCCTTTACCTGCAGTTCAAATCCTAACTAAACCTAAAGCTATAGGTGTTTCATATCTGGGTTTAGGCTGGATAAATAGCTTGAATCACCTTCTTATCTTCACCTGCCCAAACCGGATTATTGTCTAACCTACTCTAAATTTGGAACCCTGCTTTTTAACCAAACCAAGAGTCTGATTAGCCCAAATCCAGATCATTTCCCAGCTCAAATCTAAAAAAAAAGCCCATCCCTAATTTATGGATCAGATTATACTCAAAATGTGAATGTTATTTTTTAATTCATCGCCCATTGACTGACAGCCTTCATTCATCCTGACCTGTTCACGGTCATTGTTCTGTTTTTGGGAAGAATATTCTCTCATTATCATTTGGGTATAAATTCAAAAAAAAGTTACAAACAGTCAATATAAAATGTCAATTCATCAAACGGAGAGAGATGAGGGCAGTGATAAGAGATCACAGGGGCTTTATGGTAATTCATCTTACTTTACACTGAAACAAGTGTGGGCAGAACTCTGCTGTAAGTTTTCACCCCATTCGTGAGCAGAATGATCTGTTTGGCTGTGCTGCTTGAATGAACACAAGATCAATGGTTCCCAAATGTTTCCTCCAAACCCAGATCTCACATTAGTCATCAATTATGACCCAACACATCTCTTGAATATCCATGCCTTCATGCTTTTGGCAACCAATACTTCACCGCACAAAAAAAGCTGTTATCTCCAAAACCATGTCTATCCGCACTGCAAATTAACCGATATTAAATGCAGCCTGCGTCATTTATTCTTTTATATTGCATAGTGTTCATGTTTTTAGAGGATGAGAGCATGTCACGCAACTTGCCCATGTTGGCGTCTGCCTTTCACATTTGAATGAAAGAATAGTTTACACCCCGATCATTTACCCACCCTTATGTCATTTAAAACCTGTCTGACATTCTTGCTTCTGCAGAAAACACAAGAGTAGATATTTTGAAGAATGTTGGTAACCAAACAACATTGCCCCTCGTTGACTTCCATTGCATGGACAAAACCACTGAGACTTTTCTCAAAATATCGTCTTTTGTGTTCCACAGAAAAAGTAATGAACAAAGGATGACAGTATTTCATTTTTTTGTCGAACTGCCTTTAACCTCTTTTTTCAAAATGTAATAAGCCTATGTATTTAGCAAGTGTTCATAAATATATAATTGCATTTTATTATTTGCATTCATTACATTTTTACCGCTATCTGTGACTCAAATAGGAACTATAACATTTTGATCAAACATCTGATCTTTGCACAATTTTGGAATAACTGAGTCATTGTGTTTTTGTCTGTCAAGGTGTTCTCTCACTCACAACTTCGATCGTGACCGTCAGTGGGGATTGTGTAGACCGCACACACGCCTGTTTACTAGTAAGAAACTTATTTCATCTTTTTTCTTGCGATGAAAGCCGTCACGCCAACAGTGTACTGTGCGGTCAGAGCTTCAGTTTGCTCAATCACGGCTACAGTGTTAAGAATGTCTCAACGCGGCCGTGATTATGGTTTCCGGTCGGGTCTATCACAAGTGCTTTTCTTTCTGACGGATGTGTTTACGTTAATGTGTAAATGAGTCACGTGTTGTTTGAAAGACGTAGGCTTCTATGTTTATAACACGTACAGAGAGGAGTTTACAAATGCGTCAGCTTTGCTTTAAATGTACAGGCTATGTATATACTCACGCAAAGGGGTCTCTCACACGCACACAGTCAGAAGTAGTATAAGCACTATGCTATTAAGTCTAAAAAGGGGAAGTTTCACTTCTTAGTAATGTTTTTTTTTTCTTTTAAAAGCTTTTTAACATATTTACTCATTCTATAATATTTTTTATACATGCTGTGAGTTTATATAATACATACAGCCACAGAAAACAAAAAGAGACCATTAAAAAAATATTTTCAGTTTAGTGTTTTTGGGTAAAATTATCATTTTTGTGTCTTTGTGAACTAATACGTATTTTTACCAAATTTCAAATAAATATATTGGGTAACACATCAGTATGGGGGCAATTCTCACTATTAACTAGTTGTTATCAGCATGACTATTGTTAGTATATTGACAGTTTATTAGTATTTATAAAGCACATCCCAATACCTAAACCTAACAACTACCTTACTAACTATTAATATGCATATTAATATGCACATAAGCAATGCGATATGAGCAACTTGTTTTACATCTTGAAACTTTTTACTTAAAGAATTCTTTAATATATAGCTTCTGTTTTAACCTAGAATTACACTACAGCGTTTTTTAACCTTAAATCGTGTATACACGTTGCATTACATCTAAAACAAACGATAATATTCGTTTTAGCCGTGTCATATGACTAAAGTCTTTCAACCTCAAACTTGCCAGATCTGGATCAAAAGCCAATATTGTTGAAGATTTCAATAGAAACTAGAATATTTCTCATCAAATACAATATACTCAAATCTAGGTGGCGTTCTTTTATTCACTGCTCAGATACGTGAGGACTCCCTACACATTAGTCACGGATGACAGTTGTGATGCCAGAGGACATTTCCTTAGTCATTGTGTATGATCTAGAAAACAGATACTGTACATGATTCACTGACAGTGGTGTTCTGATATAACACACTGTTCCGTCCACACGCAAGCATGGAGCATAGCGGTGACGCAGCTCTGATTTTATATTGATAAGCAAGTTGTGTCTGTACATTCTGATTTCTTTCTGTATGTTTTCCTCCTGACAGGGTTTCTTCCTATTCCCAGGTTTCCGGAAATCTGTCGATCGAACCCGTGTTATAATGGTGGCGTGTGTGTCGCAGCTGATCTGCAGTCATTTGAGTGTGTGTGTCCCGACGGCTTTAGTGGTGCCCTGTGTGACAACAGTAAGTCACACACACTAACCATGTAATGATGCTGTTCATTCATTGAGTGAATGAAATTATGAATTATCGAGTATGGATTGTCACTCACATGCTAACACAAGATGTGTTTGATAGTGTTAAAACAATATGGGATTTTTCAATAAATGATGCTGGTTTACTAATATTTATAGAATAGGTCACTTATGGCTGATATCATCTCTGTCGGGGGGAATCCTTGTGAATCCATTTTTGTCTGTGGGTTTTGCAAATATAAAAATAAAATAATGTTAGGAGCTTGTAAAGTTTAGTTAGTATAATGTAAACAATGTTTTTTTTCTCTTTCCTGAAAAGTAGCTGTATTGGACATGGAACCGACAGGAACGATATAGTAATGCAGATATAGAAACGTGCTTAAATCACAAAAACACTTGTTTGCACAATATTTAATGTACTCAAAAAATACATAAGTTGTGTTTTCCCCGTTGACATTGTTGCTCGGTTATGGAACTGACACATCGGTCAATTGGCCATTCAGACTGGTTACTGACCAATGAAATCATCTCAAAATGATGCTATTGGCTCAGAGGGATGTATCGTCAATTGTGTGTTGAAATGTACAAGAGACGTCATCAGCTCTGTATTTGCTGCACATTCTTTTTTTTTTTTATTAAGCAATAAAACCCAGAAAGTTTCCCAGGTTCTCCAAAGTTTCTCAAGATGTTGGTTAGATCCTCAGTTTCACAACAAACTTCAGTGGAGGTCTGAGAACATGCTGTTTAAAAACACACATGTACTGTATGTCATTACAAGGACTTTCCATTGACTTTAGTGTTTTTATAAGAATTAACGATGCTTTCTGAAAGAAATATTCGTTTTAAAATATAAAAAAAGATTCTATTTACAACACCTCAACATATCCAAAATATCCAAGTAAATGAATCTAGGTTTTAGTTCATCTACATTTTTAGCATGGTTTGATATTTTAATATATCTGCTAAATAAAAAATTAATAAATGTACAGAACAAGCAAAACATACAGTGCAGTATAAGCATGTGTTTGTGAGAGAGTTTTCCTATGTTTCTTGTCCAGTACAAAAGCACATCGTCTCATTCAGCCATTGCTCTTTTCTATAATGAATGCTCTCTTCTTCAACAGTATCACATTTCCTCCTGTGCAGTGTTTTATATCATCTGATATTATTTCTTCAGGCCTGATCTGATTGGTGGATGAGTCACATGTTTGTTCTTAGTTTCTCGTCTGCGCTTTTATTTGTAGAGAACTGCTACGAACCCCTGCATCTGAAGTACTATGATATAGGAGAATCGTGGGGACGGATCTACATGAGGAATGTAGAGCTGTGCACGTGCCTCAGCGGGGGGGTCACCTGCGAGCGTACACGTTACACTGGTAAGACATACTGAAAACACCTGATACTTGATCGCCTGGGGCTGCTACTTTCCTTTTAACACTGTTTATGTATGTGTGTGTGTTTAGCATGCTTGAGAAGCAGCTGTGCCAATGACGGAGTCTGTAGAATGATCGAGGCCACTAGAAGAGGTGTGTGGGTGCACATCAGGATATATTGGACAGTACTGTAACATCAGTGAGTATATAAACAGCAGACACACATGCAAATTGAAGATGAATGAACATTGGGATTTTTGAATGATTATTAAATTGTATAAATTAAGTCGGATTGAAAAACTTATATTTGTGTGACATCAGACCCAATAGAGGAGTGTTACCGTGATTCAGGCGAACTGTACCGTGGCATAGCCAACACCACAGTGTCTGGACGATCGTGTCTACCGTGGAACTCCGACCTGCTGTTTGATGAGCTGACAGTAGATACAGTAGACAGCGCCCCCCTCAGGGGGTTAGGGGCACACTCCTTCTGCAGGTGACTTCTTACACACTTTACCATGTTTTTGTCATGGTAATGTGAAGAATTATT
This sequence comes from Triplophysa siluroides, assembly GCA_006030095.1. Lineage (NCBI taxonomy): Eukaryota > Metazoa > Chordata > Actinopteri > Cypriniformes > Nemacheilidae > Triplophysa > Triplophysa siluroides. Next base: position 290,461 of record VCII01000011.1, on the reverse strand, counting down.
TGTTTTTTATAATAAAGGTGCTTGTTAGGGATTTCTAGTGAATGTTCAAAGTTTAAAGAAAACTTTACTGTTGATTCATCTGAAGCGTCTCGATGATTTTATTTGGCAGGAGCCCAGATCGAGATAAGCTGCCGTGGTGTTACACAATGACAGGCAGATTCATTTCCTGGGAGCACTGCGATGTCCCACGCTGCTCCAAAGGACCATGTCAGTTCAGCCACACACACATGCACGCATACACACACACACACACACACACAGACACACACACAGCCATATGAATTAAACAGCAGATTTCAGAAAAATTCAGAAAAGCAGAATTTATAGGTCATGAGATGAGAAATTAGAAAATCTTTACTATTATTTTTATGAGTTTAAAATGTGTTTATTATAAATAATAGTCCCAGGTATTATTTGAGTTAGCGAACTGGGAAAAACATGGCACTAGACTTTAGTATAGGGGCCAATTCTCACTATTAACTAGTTAGCATGCCTATTATTAGCATATTGGCTGTTTATTAGTATTCATAAAGCACATATTCTGCATGATCATATTCTACATCTCTTATTCTACCCAAACCTTAAAGGGGCAGTTCACCCAATAATGACATTTCTGTTATCGTTTACTCACCCTCGGGTTGTTTTGAAACCTGTATACATTTCTTTGTTCTGCTAAACACAAAGGAAGATATTTGGAAGAAAGTCAGTGACCAAACGGGTCTTATCCCCCCGTTCCTGCCATAGTAGGGAAAATAAATACTATGTGAGTCAATGGGAGATGAGATCTGTTTTGTCACTGACATTCTTCCAAATATCTCCCTTTGTGTTTAACAGAACAAAGAAATGTATATGGTTTGGAACAATTAGATGGGGAGTAAATTATGCCTTTTTTCCCGTTTTTTGGTGAACTATCCCTTTAACCTAAAAACGACCTTACTAACTATTAATAAGCAACAAATTAGGCGTTTATGAAGCCAAAAGTTATTGTAAATGGTTTGTTAATAGCGAGAATTGGACCTTAAAATAAATTGTGACCGGCGTTACTTGTGCACCGGATCCAGTGTATACAACATCGTTGATTATAAGGGGTTTGTTATTTATATCAAACATCTCATTCTAGGAAGAGCATTACAGGAAACAGTGAATCTCTGGCCACTGTCTGAGTCACAAATCTCATTTATACAAAACCAGATTTGTCAGTTGTTATTTATTATGTCTCAGTGTTTCTGAAACTTCATTGTCTGAGACCTATGAGGAACTATGATGGCAAACATGCTAAAAAGACTACAGGTTGCATTAATATGCATATTAAACCACTAAGGCCGTGTTATTTTAATCCACTTTTTGTGTTTAATTCCAGATTTTAGCACAGGTTATGCACTTTTCATTTAAATCTCATTTTCAATTTCATTTAAATCCTTTTTTTTATATAGCTTAGTTTTTCTCTAAATCATTTCAAAGTTTCCTTTTTTTGCATTTAGTGTCACTTTATACTTAGAGTTAATTATTATTCCAGGGTCTTAAATAAAATTTATCTTTTTTTCCTGTTGCTGTTACTTAAAACCTGTGAGCACAGTTTACTACAGTAACCACCAACACTTATATGTTTAAATACAAGGACAGATAATACTTTATGTATTGGGACAGATTGCTGCCATCTTGTGACAAAAAACATAACTACATAAGCATTATTGTAATGAAGATAATATATTTTTGCATTGTTATTTTACAACAATTTTGAATCATAATTTTTTTTACAACAATTAAGAATCATCAGATTGCAAATTTTGCTAACCCAGCAGAAGTCACCAAATCTTGAACCGTTACGATAAAGTAAATGATTTTTACAAAAAACATAGACATCAAATCATGAAACCTGAAGTCTTAATATCTTAAGTAATTTTTTTGTCAAGTATCTTAATCTTGATTTTGGAATGTGTTGATAGTTAGTGTTTTTATCTTACTTTCCAATACAAATAAGAATTTTCTTTTGCATCATATACAGCCACGGAAAAAATATAACCCATTATATAAGACCATTTCAGACCATTTCAAATTCCTTTTTATAGGTATGTGGTTAGGGAAAATTACAATTTGTTTAGTTTCATTCTGTGAACTACAAACAATATTTCTCCCAAAATTCAAGTAAAATATTATCTTTATTTGCAGAAAGTGAAAACTGGAGAAACAGGTGAAAAGATGCTCTGTATTTTTTCAGACCACAAATACCTCAAAGAAAACGTTCATAGTTCACTTTTAAGGATTACAACAGTAATGTTTGTACATGTGTTTAGGAAAAGTGCAACAATATTGTTTTATGCGATAACCTGGATTTTTATCACAGTTCTCAAGTTATCATTCTGTCAGTCTTTTTTACATTGCTGTTGGATGACTTTATGTCACTCCTGAGTTTTGATTTTGTTGAAATACGACAAACACTGGATTGGAATGGCCACAATACATCTAGAAATGCTGATCTGATCTGAAATGTAAAATTAGTTTTTTTTCCACGGCTGTATGTATTAAAATCTTTCTCTATGTTCCTGTTCACAGCCACCCGGCGAGGGCCAGTTATTCCAAATCCACCACGACCGTCCCGCTCCCCTGGTAGGACACCGGTGTGTGGTAAGAGACACGAGAAGCGGGTGAGTCGGGGGCGTATCATGGGCGGAACATCTGCACTGCCTGGTGCTCACCCCTGGATGGCAGCGTTGTACATTGGAGATGAGTTCTGTGCAGGGACGCTGGTTTCCTCCTGCTGGATCGTATCAGCCGCTCACTGCTTCCTGCGCAAGTATGTGTGTGTCCCTTTAATAATATGAAGCTGAAATATTAAAACTTTACTGCACAGTTGAGTTCAGCTAAACATATAAACATACATTTCTGAGAAGTATCATCTCAAACAAACGAAAGCGTTTATAAAGAAAATATATATTATTGTTCATACTTATACATTAACGTTTTAATTTTAATTTTAACTTAAACTTTATTTTGTCAGTGCATATTGTAGCTATTTGCATAAATGTACACCTTTTCCTTTTGATAGTCCATTATTGTCCAAGATTCGGGTTGTTCTCGGACAACATTCTTTTAATGACACGGGTCCCAATACCAGAACGTTTGGAGTTGAGAAGTACATTTTACACCCGCGTTACACTCAGTTCCAGCCCACCTTAAATGACATTGGTGAGTTTAACTCAAGTCATTATGTTGTAATGAATCGATGTGAACATTATACATTTTATAATATTATTGTACGTTGTAATACATTGAATGTTTGAAACTGTTTGGAAGATTTTTAAGTAACTTTTCACTGCGACTGACAGTGTCAGAAAATGTTACAAAGTGTTGCTTTACACATTTATATTAGCAGTTTACTATTTCTTTAAAATAGTGATTTTAAGGGTGATATGTGTAACAGAAGCAAAGGGTTATAGGGTTAATAAAACATAAGGGTTAAATTGGTGTTTCTTCCCCCATAAAGCTCTGTTGTGATAGATCATCTTTCTATTTTGTCAAATAAATGTTGACTATTTAAAAATAAAATACACGCATGCAAGTCTCAAGTTCATGAAACTTGCAAGTGAGTCAAAGTGTGTTTACCCAAGTTCCCTCCGCTTAAATGGGTTATTTCTAGTGTTATTGAAGCTGAAAAAGGCAAACGGACGTTGTGCTCAGAAAACACAGTTCATCAGACCGATCTGCGTGCCGGTGAAAAACATGACGTTCCCGGATAACACCTGCTGTAAAATCTCTGGATGGGGTCATATGCACGAAAGTGAGTACAAGTACTTTTCACTGGGCGATATTAGTTATCTACATAAAACGTGCATTTTATTCATGTGAGTGTGCATACTTCAGAGGCAAACTCGTACTCTAACCTGATGGAGGGAGTGGTGAAGATCATTCCCTTCGAGCGGTGTTCGTCTCCAGAGATGTATGGCTCAGAGATCCGCCCTGGAATGCTGTGTGCTGGAAGTGACTCTTGTGTGGATGCCTGTCAGGTAAAAAGACCCTTATAGGTCCATTAGGTATACCATTAGGTAATTATAAAACCAGCAGAAGTCTATGGCATGTCACCAAAAATATGTGTTTTGTGTCTGTGCAGGGAGACTCTGGTGGTCCTCTAGCTTGCCAGTGTGAAGGAGTGAATTTCCTTTATGGCATCATCAGTTGGGGAGATGGATGTGGCCGGTCGGGAAAACCAGGCGTCTACACTCTAGTGCCCAAATATTCTGACTGGATAAATAGCATCATCAAATCATCCAAGAAAAATACACCCCGAAACAGATCAGCCAGTACAAACTTCTGTACTGGAAACCACTGCTGAAGAGAACCTGTAAACGACTGTGAATGTATTATTTTAAGTGTTAGGTTAAACTTTTCATTACGGTGGTCATGTAACTGTGTAAGAACTGAATGATATTAATGAATATAATGAACTTTTCATTATTTTGTGGTGCTGCTGGCAATTACACGTTTTAATGGCATTTATTGTATTTATGGTACATGTATGACGTACACTGTAATTTTAGTGTTATGTAATATTTGTTTTATATATATTTTAAATTAAATAGTTAAGAACTAGTGTTTGTACAGGCTATAGGGGCCTGACTGGAGAAATGAGAAAATATGTCAGTGTGTTGTTGTATCACCCAATGTGTATGGCTTAGAACCTTCGTTACACTCTTTATAAACTATATGATTTACTTATAAGCATGTGTAATAATATGAATTTTAACCAGTTTCTTCTGTCTATTCCTTTGCCAAAGAGCCAATGCTTTTTTGAAAAATATTAGTTGTTAAAATTATTATAAATAATTTTCAATAGCTTCAGGTCACAAGGAACCCTCGTGTCATCACGCTTTTGCATTAGTCCAACATGTACATTTGGGTGTACATTATACATATGACATGTGTGTTCCTGTAGCACAACTGGTAGAGCATTGAACTAGCGACGCAAAGGTTCTGGGTTTGATCCCAAGTAACACGCATACTAAGAAAAGACACCCGCATTCTTTTGCCGGGTTTAAAGAATCAGATTCAACTAGACATTTCTAAATGCTCTAATACAGTGGTTCTCAAATGGGGGTACGCGTACCCCAGGGGTACTGCAGGGGGTACGCGAGAGAAACTGACATTTAGGAATAAATAATGAGAATCAATAAACTATGATACTAGTATTTGTATATGAAATTAGGGCTACACAAAGATGCATAAAAAAATAATTTATATATTTAGATATAATAACTGTTTGACTCTCATTTCACTGAATTTTAAAGTAAAATGTTGTTGTCTGGTCAAGGGGTACTTGGCTTGAAAAAATCATGAAAAGGAGTACTTAAGCCAAAAAAGTTTGAGAACCACTGCTCTAATAGACAAGAGAGAACAACCTAAACTGGTAAATACAGATATTCTTAAAACACACTTGTCATCTGCTCATATTTCAGTTATTAAAGGAATTTTAGAAACTCATACGAGTCTCTCTGACTTGAGAAATTAATTTTATTTAACTCTGAAATGAACTCATCATTTGAAACAGAACAAAAATGACTGCACACTCTTAAAATAACAAATTAATATATGAGTACATCATTACTAAACAACAAAAGATTGTACATTGTAAAGAAAAGTGTGTCACTACGCAGTAGATCATTGTGGCTCGAATCAAATTCAAGACTCTGCTCTTGGCCTACAAGACCACCACTGGTTGGGCACCCCCTTACCCATAGACAAAATGATCATTTACCACAGAAAATATTTTTATCCCCAAAATAATATATCTTAATTTAGTCAAGCTGTTAAATGCCTTCAAATAGATGAATTAGACACAAAGCCAATTAACAAACGAAAAAGCTTTCTTTTAAAGTAAAGAAAGATTGTTTAATCATTTTCATTCCTTCTTATGACACAGACAGGTTTCACAGACAGTGCTTAGCTTAAAGGAGTAGTTCACTATAAAACAAAACTTTCATAATAATACACTCACCCACATGTCATACAAGCCGTCCGTGTGTTTATTTCTAAGCAGCTGGATACAACAAAAACTGTTCATCTTCATTTCAAGCTGCAAACAACAAAATAAGATTATTTTGAAGGGGTGTGATTATTTTCTATATCCACTGTATGCTGTTGTTGTAATATTAGCTGTGTAACGGAGCAGTTTTGCACGTCATTGTTTAACTGGAACCAGTGTGCTGCTTGTATATACTTGTGTCGTCTTCGCTTATTTTATTGATTTGCGTGATTATTTGCATGGTCTAAGCTATGATAAAGCTAACCTTGCAAAAGTATTCGTCCCCCTTCATTTTATTCACATTTTTTTATGCTGCTGCCTTATCTTAAACTACTTAATTTTTTTGTTACATTAATCTACACTCCATGCACAATAATGACAAAACAAAAAACTGATTTGTGACAGCATTGCAAAAAAAAAGCTTTACACATCTGCATTTGGCAATTTTCTGCCATTCTTCTCCTCAGATCCTCTCAAACTCTGTCAGATTGGATGGAGATCATCAGTAGACAGGCATTTTCAGGTTTCTACAGAGATGTTCAGTTGGGTTCAAGCCCAAGCACTAGCTGGGCCACTCAAGGACATATACGGAGTTGTCCATAAGCCACTCTTGCATTGTTTTAGCTGTGTGCTTAGGATCATTGTCATGTTGGAGAATGAACTTTCTGCCCTGTCTGAGCATCTGAATGTTCTGGGCTAGGTTTACATGATCATTATCTCTGTATTTTGTGCCGTTGAGCTTTTCTTCTACTCTGACAAATGCCCCAGTCCCTGCAGCTGAAAAACACCCCACATCATGAAAGTGAAGATGACCTATTTGTCAGATATGGTGACCCATACCCGAAATGTGACCTCTGCATTTAACCCATTTAACACACGGTGAACACACGTACTCCCGGAGCAGTGGGCAGTCTCTGCAGCGCCCGGGAAGCAAGTAGGGGTAAGGTGCCTTGCTCAAGGGCACCTCAGTCGTTACCCGCCAGCCCTGAGAATCGAACCGGCACGAATCCGACTCTCTAACCATTAGGCCACGACTGCCCCTCATGATGCTGTTTCCACCACACTTTACTGTTGAGATGGTAAAGTACAGGTGTTGAGCAGTGCCTGGTTTTCTCCAGACATGATGCATGAAACTGATCAGATCAGAGAATCTTGTTTTTGAAAGTTTGTAAGATTCTTGAAGATATCTTTTTGCATATTTCAAGTTTCCATGTGTCTTCACTGAGCAAAGGCTTGAGTCTGGCCACTCGGCCATAAAGGCCAGATTGGTGGAGTGTGGCAGTGATGTTTGTCCTTCTGTAAGTTTCTCCCATCTCCATATATATAATCATGGAGCTCAACCAGTGATCATCAGATTCTTGGTCACCGCTCTTACCAGACCCTCCTCCATCGATGGCTCAGTTTGGACAGGAGGTCAGCTCAAGTAAGACATCTGGTGGTTCCAAACCTCTTTCATTAAGGATTCATGGAGGCTACATGCTTCTGTGAGCCTTCAATACAGCAGATTTTTCCCCAAGTCTTCCCCATATGTGTGTCTTGATACAATCCTGTCTCAATCTCTACTGACAGTTCTTTTGACCTCACGTCTTGGTTTTTACTTTGATATGAATTTTCAGCAGTTGCACCTTTTATTGAGAGGTATGTGCCGCTCCAAATCATACTTATTCAATCGAAATTGCCACAGGTGTTAACTCTACTCGAGGTCCCAGAAAAGGGTATGAATACTTTGTACTTGCAATGCAATGTATTTATTTTAAGCAACTTAAAAACAAACCTATTGTTTTTGTCATTGTTACTGTAGATTCATGTCATTTAATTTAATTTAAAGTAGTTTAAGTTAAGGCAGCAACATAACAAAATGTGAATAAAATGAAGGGGGTGAATACTTTTGCAAAGAACTGTAAGTAAACCAGTGAACGGCAAGTAAACAAATGTATAAATTTACACATTTGGTAGACACTTTTATCCTATATGACTTACAGTGTATTCAGGCTATACACTTAATCAGTATGTGTGTACTCTGGGAGTCAATCCCACAACCTTTTACATTTACTTTTCATTCGTTGGTCTTCACTGTTGAGATTCATACACTGATTCTTGATGTCTGAGTCAAAGATCATACGCATACCTTTTAAATGTTCAAAAACTCTTTATATGGATTGTTGCAGAACATGTGGGTCTCCAACGTAAACTCAATTTACATTTAGTCATTTAGAAGACGCTTTTATCCAAAGCGACTTACAAAGAGTTTAGGAGCAATAAGCGATATGTCATACTTTTGCACTATTAATGCAATGCTCTAACCAGCCAGGCAGCCACATGCATCATTTTGGATGTATATGGAGAAAAAACTGAGAATCCAGGCTCAGCTGAGAGGGCCAGATCTCTGACATTGTACAGCTGTCATTCATAACGTTTTTAAGAAACAGGTTGGGATGAGATTGGCAGGTGACCCAGGTCGTGCATTCAGTTTTTTACACACCAGACCACATCTCTGACAAACCATGTACGTTTCTATGAAATGTAGGATAAACGATTTTCTATTTTGTGAGGATCTACAGCTTGATGACACACAAAGAGCAGAATGAGAGGAAATGTGCAGAAGCAAACATGTAGGTTGGTATCATAAAAGCCCTAAAGACTAGCATATTTACACTATTAAAAAAACGTTCATTTTGATGTCATGGGGACTTTGTAAATATTATGTTAGATAGCCAACATAAACATATATACAATTTTACACAATTATTTTGCCTGAATATCTGTAAAAAAGAACGGAACTACGCAAAGGTTAATTTTGTTTGACCTCACGTAATTATTTATCCTCCGGCACACTGACCTTTCACTGACCTCTGACATGTGGTCCGTCATGCGTGTCGTACGCGTGCCTGAGTTATTTTGAAAGTGATCCGCGCGGGCACGCGCGCACGCGCGCAGCTGTCATGCGGGGACAATGTGCGACACCGTGATCGTGGAGGGAGCCGGTAAAATCAGAGATGGTAAAAAAGTACGGAAACTTTCAGCGTGTGCGCGTGAGATGACGATGGAAATATTGATGATAATAACGGGAGTAAATGTTTTGGGTTTGATTCTCTTTGCAGTGGAAGAGCCGCTGGCTGGTTCTGCGCAAACCCTCGCCGGTGGCAGGTCTGTTCCGACTAATCCTTTTCATTGTGTTGCTGGTGTCTGTGACTGATGAATAGATGAATTTAAGTACATGTATTCGAAATTATTTTCTGTGCATTGATATTCATTTGGCAGACATTTTACAGTGGAACATAGCAGACTTTTAATTGAATTAAAATATACAATTTAATACAGTAGGCCCTATCATCATTTTGGTGAGCTCATACACTTTTTAACCTAAACATTGCATGCTATTCAGCCTAAAGACATTAAGTGCATTGAATCGCAATATTATTTATTCATCTGGACAATAACTGCACCAACTGCATGATGTCACTTTTCCTATTCTGCTTACACTTTTGCACAATGCTTTTGTTCGGTCCTTAGCCTAGTGATGTGTTATTGTGTGTGTCCTTTTCTGTATTATTTGCACACTTTAACAAACAACTGAGAGAAAAAACATGTTTGTGTAACTGTATTCATTGTTCACTGTATGAACGCCTCACACTGGCAACACATTTCCTTGTTTTCATAGGCATACTTGGCCAATTCTATCCTATTAATCTAGTCTATTCTATTCTTAAAACTGGAACGTTTCTGTATGCCTTTCTTATTTGAGTCCACCTTAATTGTAGGTTATGTAGACAGCCATGCTTTTGTGTTATTAACAGTTAGTTCCAGTCCACACATTCACTTAGACATGTGACCGTAAGAAGTGCTGATGCGTCTCATGATTGTATTGGAGGAGTGTGTCACTCTTGCTTTTGTGATATTGTACTATATGTTTAGTGACAGCACGAGTCCTCAGAATTCACAGAGATGCACACAGATCTGCGGTCATGTTATCACAGCTGTTCACACTTGTGCGTGTGGCCGAGGCTTGTCTTGTTTGCATTTCACGGTAACAGGAGCCGTGTTCTGACACTTCATGTAGTAGGCTAACTGGAAGATCTGACTCCATACTTAAAGAGAAGTAAATTATGTTTGGTGAGAAATCTTTTCCTTTGTGTGTAACTGACTCCAGGTGAATGTTTCTGATCTATAATATAGAAATGATGTAGTACCCAACAGTATTTACTATCATATGACATGGACTGAAGACCAGGAACGTGAATTAAGGATATAAATAAATGAACAAGTTTTCTTAAGTTAGTGGCTAGTGCTGTAAATACTGTAATAAGCCTCCAATAACACGGGTATGAAATCGTGTGTTTGTGTCAGATTGTTTGGTGCTGTACGTGTATAAGGAGCGTGGTGTTAAGGAGCGGTGCAGTGTGACGCTGGAGCACATCTGTGGTCTGGAGGCTCATGTCTGCGGTGATGGCGTTTCTTTTACCCTCTCAATCCTCTGTATTACACGAACTGCACTGCTCGGTTTCGACAGCAGGGAGACACTACACAGCTGGGACCTGCGAATTCGCTACTGCCTCGGGGAAGGTGGGAGAGTTTTACCTGTTTATGTTTACTTCACATACATTTTGCACAGATATTTGGGTTGCACTTTATTTTACAGTACGTGTACCTATGGTGTGCTTACAGTGTACTTACCTTAGGGGTAGGTTCAGGGTTAGTACCAAGTTATTACCCAGTTATTATATTTACATTCAGTCATTTAGCAGACGCTTTTATCCAAAGCGACTTACAGATGAGGGAAAGAATGGAAGCAATTGGGACATCAAAAAACATAAGTGCAACAATTTTTACTGTAATAAGTACACAGATGGAAAACAGGACTATAAAATAAAGTGCTACCGATATTTGTTATACGTCCATGACTTGATGTCAAAGATGACAGGTCTGATTATTAATCCTTTTAAAACTTTTTGATTTATTATGTATGTAAGTGAAAAAGTATTTACAATGAACTATTCAAAAATGTGTTTTAATACATTGAGCAGTTACAGTCCCCTTGCATGGAATGTTGTTGAAATGTTGCCATGTTGTTTCTAAAGTTTAGTTTATATTGTCTTCACCTAAAAGACGAGTCAAATATGACCATTATTAAATGCTATGTTTGTCGTTTTTTCTGTCAGTCCACAGTTTCAACGTGTCTGTACTGCCCGGCACTAAACTGGAAAGCGGCCCTGCCACTCTCCATTTATGCAACGATCTGCTGGTGATCGCTAAAGATCAGCCACCAGTGATCACCGGCCACTGGAACCTACTGGAGCTGCGGCGATACGGCCCAGTGAGCAGCGGGTTCGTGTTCGAGGGAGGAACCCGCTGTGGTTCCTGTGAGTAAGAGTTATAACTAACAAAAATGTTAACAAAATAATTACCATAAAGCATGTCACGAATCATCAAAAAATATGCAGTAATCTCGAGTAATGAATCGAAGGTCAATTATTGTGTTAATAATGGTATACTTGCTACACTGAGAGTGTGCACTTTCTCAGTTAGTAGGCATCGGTGTTGAAAAATTAACTGTGCTGACAACACGGTTCCATGTGTATAGATATATCAGAAATTAAAATGATTTCCCAAAATTGTTTAAGTTTATCACGTTTCCTGCTTTGCTTGGCAGAAGACTCTCTCTCTTAAAAGGGGTCATATGGCCCGAATACGTATTTTTCTGTGTCTTTGGTGTGTTATAAGTTACCCATGCATGTATTAGACACGTAACAAAAGATGCATTCTATCTAAAAGCGGATGCTCACCCAGACCTGCCTGAAACGCCTCGTGTAATCACACATCCAAAAATCTACGTCAGTTCGTGGTATGGTTGGACTAAGTCCGCCCAAATGTATACAAATGTATAAAAAATCTGCGCGTTTCAGAGAGGCGGGGCAAAGAGGAGATACAAACATGCACGGTATTTGAAAAATATAGCGTTTTTGAACCTTAAATCGTGTAGACACATTGCGTTACATCTAAAACAAACGATAATATTTGTTTTAGCCGTGTCATACGACTCATTTAAATAAGGAAAACATGGCAAAATATGTAGCTGTATATGATGCTTTTATCCAAAGCTGTGTTTTTGGAAATGTTTAAGCTCTATCACTATTTGCGTCACTGGTGCTATTAAAACTCTTTCTGTTTACTTTTGGTGAAATGTGAGTGCATGTGTGTTTTTGTGATGACAGCTGACAGAAGTGTCAGCTGCTTCTGTGTGGTCTTGTTTCTGGAGTGATGTACGTGACTGCTCAGTGACCTCCACCTCATGAAACTTCATACGATTCTTAGAAAGAGCAGGTGACACATTATCCACCTGCAAAACAGACACATTTTACAATACCAGAAAAATCTAAAACAATGTCCGCAACACTTTTTAAACGGAGGTCAAAAAAGTCATGCTACAGTCATGACAGTTCTGTTCACAAAATGTTTTTTCTTGCACAATTTTGGCACTTCCGTTTCACTCCCCCTGAAGTCGGTGGGTTTTTTACTGGCTTTTTGATTGAATGTTTAAAATAAACTCAATACACTGCCCATCCAAAAAGAAGTCACCAACTGGGCAATGCTATGATCTGGGGCTGCTGCAGTTGGTCAGGTCTAGGTTCAGCAATGTTATGTGACCCAAAAAATAAGGTCAGCTGACACTCTTCATTTACATTTACATTTATGCATTTGGCGGACACTTTTATCCAAAGCGATTTACATTGCATTATCCTATACATTTATACATAGGTATTTGCAATCCCCTGGGATCGAACCCACAACCTTGCTCTTACCACTGAGCTACAGGAAAGAGAGCTACTCTTCATATACTAAATCACCAGGTTATTCCATCAATGGATTTATATCTTCCCTGATGGCATGGGCATATTCCAAGATGACAATGCCAGGATTCATTTGGTCTCAAATTGTGAAAGAGGCGTTTAGGGAGCGTGAGACATCATTTTCACAGTTGGATTGGTCACCACAGATTCCAGACCTTAAACCCATTGAGAATCTTTGGGATGTGCTGGAGAAGACTTTGCGCATCCGTCCAACTCTCCCATCATCAATACAAGATCTTGGCCAAAACGAATGCAAGTCTAAACGGGAATAAATGTTGTGACAATGCAGAAGCTAATCGAAACGAATGCGTCAAAGCTTTAGGCAATATAATAGTGAAATATGGGAGTGTGTGACTTTTTTTGGACGAGCGGTGTATTTATTGTTGTAAAATTTAAATTATTGGCATAATGGGTGCTGGTGTTGTTGTTGTAGTTTGTTTATATCCTAACATTTTTGCCGATTGTATTTGTGAATTTTCTTAAAATTCATAAAAGTTGTTTACTTCTGAAGATTATCATAGTGGACAAATGTGTAATACATTTTTGTTGATCACAGAGGATTTTTTGCAACAAGAGCTTTGTTTGCAGTAATCCAAAATCCAATCGACTTCTTGTCAAGTGCACCAGTGTGATGCAAACTTCTGGGTTGGCCTACAAAAAGTCATTTACTGTAGCATTCTAGCCATGCGTAATGCTTTGGTTAAGCACATAGTGTTAACAGACCTTCAGTACTTTCATGCGAAACAGCAGATCAGGTGAGTTGATGCATGTGCAACTTTTCCTCATATTCCTCCATCTTCTCTGTGTGTTGGTTTGCAGGGGCTGGCGTGTTCCTCCTGGCTTGTTCCGAGGGCGAGCAGATCAGTTTTCTGTTTGACTGCATTGTTCGTGGAATTTCCCCATCCAGAGGCCAATTTGGACTGAAGCCACTGCTTCCAGGTCAGTTCTTTCACCGCTGTGATGTTGATAACAACATTACAATGCTGCCTTGACAATGTCAACAAACTGGTTCTTCTTTTTTGTGAACAAAAACTCTTTGAACTTGCGTGCTGCATCTCTTTTAGCAGATCATTTATATCCAATGTTTTTTCTCTTTATCTAAAGAAGTAAAAATCTCTATCCATGCAAAAATATAACAATATACGACCACTAAATGTCCAGCAAACTCATCCTTGACCTTCAGTTTGTTCGGTCCTGTTATATGATTTTCACAGAGAATTTTTTAGAGTAACATAAAGGCTAAACAGTTTTTTTTATTTACACACAAATCAGAATATCAGAAAGTTTACACACACAAGGAATTTGACTTGGCGACAGGAGCTTAGTGCAGAAGAAAGTGTACACATGGTGCAAACAAAGTGCAAATAAACATAAAAAAAAATAATGCACTATATACAAAACGTGAAAAAATATCGACAAAAAACTACCTTTTTTTATCCCCCCGGCCAATCAGAACCTGAGCCTGAGGAGGGCTATCTAGGGGTTAAAGCGACAGGTCATACACACAGATCTCTTGATCACACACAGAACGCTCAAACCTCATCCTCGCCCTTAGTACTGTACTGTAAGCAAAGCCGTCCTCAGGCAGTAGCAGGTGTGGCCTTTACTGTAAGACTTAAAGCAGAAGGAAAATATCCAGGCTGCCTGATGTTTCGTATAAAGTTACGATTTCGTTACAAAGGTTGTATGCAAATCCGTGTTTGTTGTGTCCATTTGGAATGGTTTGTTTTGTTGTTGTTTGATCGCCAGTGGACAGCACCTCACCCTCCCCTGGCACTGTGCCGTCCCATCCACATATCTGGATTTATTAATAGCACTTTAGGTGCTAGACAAACACTGGGGTTCTGATGTGACCCCCTCTCATGTGTCTCTGCACACGTCCCCTGAACTTACACACAGTGTTTAACAATAAGCCTGTATACAGTCAATGGCAAAATACAAACTGTCTCCCTTTGTCTCAGTTTAAAAAAATCTCTTTGTGTCAGATTGCGATATCAGTGCTGTTTCAGTTCAGGACAGACTGAACCATGAAGCAGAGGAGCTGGAGAGGAGGCTCAGTCTACTGTCTCACTCCACAGGTACATCCACAGGCTCTCCCAACCCAGTCTTATGGAAATGTTGCTGTGGAAACATCACTCGGCAAAAATTTCGACCTCTTTTTAAAGGACATCCACAAAACGTGTTTGAATGAGTTAAACAAATACATTTTTATTTTCGTTAAATTTGAATTAGGCCTGTGAATTTAACGCATTAATTATAAATATTACACGGCTCGTCGGAATGCTTGATTCTGATTGGCCAGTCGCGACATTTGCAGGTTCGTTATTCCCAGATAACAACCTCTCAAAACACACAGTAATCTGGATGAAGCAAATCATTTTGATCAGTTTTTTTGACAAATTAAATATAAATCGGTCTTTTAATAACATATGATATTATATTTACAAGTGATTAAACCAAATTTTCTGTTCATTACATTTAAACGACATCTCTTACCTTTAAACCGAAAGTAAAGGGCTTTTCCTCACGGAAGGTCTGCATTCGGTAAAAATGAGCTGGTAAATTATTTCAAATTCACATTTCATGTCCAGTTATTTTCTCATGTGGCAAGTTTTTTTCTCTACTGTAAAAAATAAGCCCCTTCAGTGTGATACAAGACCCTCCATCCTGATCACACTGTCGGGACTTATTTCTGCGATAACTGGCAGCCTGTACATTATCCCTTATTTAACGCATTATAGTGAAAAAAATGAGTGCACATGTTATGTTGATTTTAAACAACAGTTGAATAAATCAAACAATAATATTGTGTTATATTTTAGACACTATTTTGTCTGTTTTCCTTGTCATCCAAAGGAAAAATTACCTATACAGTCTCAGGGGAACTGTTGTTCATCTCTGAGCAACACGCAGCATTTTTTCATTTCTAATTACATACGTTTTTTGAGTGAATTAATACAATTATAAATGCTTAGCAGCTCTTGTTAGAGTACATTGTATGTTTGTGTTATTCTAAACATTATATATCATTGTTGTCCTTCCGAAACCTTGTATTTCCAAATTCCAAATCCCATTAATTTTTAGGAAATACTATATTGTAAAAATTGACAAGCAGTTAGATGTTTGCAATCCCAATGTCAAAATACACAGTAATTAACAATAATCATTTATGGAAAATTGTCACAAACTGCTCCGAGACTCAGGGGTTGAAGATCCAAATGCAGCTTTAATCCACATAACGGTATAGGCAATGGTCAGGACAGGCAGAAACGATATAACAGGCAGCAGAGCTTCAGAATTGATAATCAAATCCAATGTCAAACATAATAAACAAACAAAGGAAACTGCTCAGAAATGCAATGTGACATAAACAAGACTTCAATATGATTGAAAGAACAGACCGGGCTTATTAAGACAGAAGTGACAAGTTTAACTACAAACAGGTGAGGGTGAGCAACATAATGAGTCCAGCAAAGGGTTATGGGAAATGCAGTGTGCAGTGACAGTCCGAGTGATGAGAGGAGTGCCCTCTAGTGGATTTGAGAGGGCACTGCAGTTGTTGACTGACAAAAATAAAGAAAATCACAAAATATGGAGATAAGAGGTTTCGGAAGGACAGCGATGATAGGGTGAATAAGTCACCTCCTAAAAATGTTACGAATTGCAGTGAGATTGTGTTGTACTGGCTCGAAAACTGTATTATGTGCAATCTGAAAGAAAGTAAACTTGTTTCTTTTTTTGTTCTGGAAGCTTCCAGTGTTGCGTCTTCGATGACGGGAGACGCTTGCAGCATATCCGGGTCATCAGACACCAGCCAATCAGATTGTAGCGTTAGCAGTCGCCCTGCACTGTGGATCGAATCTTTCTTGCCTAACTCATTTGAAACATCTCACCCACTGGCACCAAAGACAGCATCTCAGGGGGATGACAAGCCATCTGAGAGCTTAAATAATGAGCTCAGGGTTCCTGTGGATCCTGTCCACTCACGGAAGCTGAAGGATACCGGAAGACAAAACTCATCCGACAGCGGCATTGCCACGGGAAGCCATTCTTCCTACACTGGAAGTTTCTCCTCTTACATTGGCAGTCTGGATGCGGCTGGACCAGGGGATGAGTACGGCGTGCTGCTCAATCTTCCACCACCTGCTTACCTGGAGAAACACCTGTGCACCTGCCCTCCATGTCCTGCCCACGAGTACCAGGTGCCCTCGTCTCTGCGTTACCTGTACGACACTCCCCGCAGGCTACTGGAGAACACCAGGACATCCGAGTCTTCCGGAGACAGGAGTAGATCTACTGAAGGTACTGCACTTGCAGATAGTGGACAGACTGAGCTGTCAATCAGCTGTCAATCAAAAGACCGTTCCGAATGTCCCAGGCAATCAGATTCAGGCCCAGCCCTGAAACGTTATCACAGGACTGAAAATACACTGGAGATCGATAGAGGGGAGGGGCTGAAGAAAGAGGAGGGGCCTAAAGGATCATCTTGTAGTAAGCACTGTGGTGACTGTACAAATCGTTCACATCCTGCTGCCGGTCATAAATCACTCTTCACTACATGCCCTTCCTGTGGAGGACTTAAGGTAAACACACACAGAGTTTATACTTGTAGTGTGTAATTTAGAAATACTCTCCCAGTTGAATGTATGGAAAGCACTATAGTGAGCTGCCTGTAGACTTCCTGAAGAGTTTAAACACTGTGTTTGGAAAATTGTGTGTAAGGAAGCGTTTGTTTGACACTTATTCTGAACGTGTAATCTGTCAGGACACACTCGGCACATAAAATCATCCAAGAAATCATTCGGTTTACACAAGTTATGGGAATGACAATGCATTTACTTTAGAATGAATCACTGAAATCATCAGCTCTGTGTTTACAAAATAAAAGAGATTATTCCAGACAGTTTAAAGGAAGATTAGTGGGTGCGGAATTCATTATGGTAATCAACATGAATAGCAGAGAGACATCATGAGCATCTTTTTCTATAAATCGGCCTGATTTTCGTCATAATGCGCCTGGTTTATCTCGAGGCAGAAATATTCATCAGTGTATTAGTGCAGCGTGTGTCTTACAGGATAGACTGTTTTAACAACCTGTGTTATTTTTTATGCTGTAGGAGATATTGTCTGTTTTTAGGAATGCATTGTAAAATGTTGTGAGGTTTTCAGTCTTTGAACAGACACTGTACAGTTAGAGGCTGTTTGCTGCCCCCTGCTGACTTAAATTGAACAGACAGCAGAAAAAGTCCCTTGAAGGGATAGTTTCTCCAAAAATGGAAAATCTGTCATATACTCACCCTCAGGTTGTTTCAAACCTAGATGAATGTATTTGTTCCAATGAACACGTAGAAAGATATTTGGAAGAATGTTAGCAATTTTCAGATCTGGGACATCATCCACTACCATAGTAGGAAAAACACATAATGAGATATTTTGAAGAACTTAGGAAAACAGAGAGAGTTCTCGGGCACCGTTGACAACCATTTAATTCTTCCTATGCTGAATGATTCTTGTCAATGATGTCCCAGAACTAAAAATTACTAACATTATTTTTCTAAATATCTTTCTCTCGGTTCATCCGAATAAAGTCATTTATACAGGTATGAAATTACATAAGGGTGAGTAAATGATGACAGAATTTTCATTTTTGGGTGAACTATCCCTTTAAACGCTCTGAGAAAGCTGCTTCTTCGCAAAAGCATGACGTCTAATTTTATTTTTATCTTATTAAAAATGTTTTCATCATTATACACCACAACTTCTGAATGACTGTCAATAGGGAAATATGCATTTTGCCTTCAGGTGGTATTGTTAGGGCATCTAAATTTGACGTTTTATCATATCATAACTTCAACTTTATGCCATGACTGTATTATGCGTCTAATGTAAAGTCAAATACATTACATTTCTTTTTAAATAATAACAAACTTCAACACAGTTATTTAAATATTAGAGAGACTGCTTCATAATAAACAGGAAGTCAAACTAAAGTTGTATTAAATCAGGAATGTTCATGTTATTTACAGCGTTACGCCTCTCGTGTAACTGAGTGTCTTGCTCAAGGAAACATTTATGGTGGATTAAAACCCTTGGACGGGCTCAACCCAATTTCGTTTCTACCCCAAATTTTAGTAATGAGGGTTTCAGAATTACTGTAATAACAAAAAGCGTCACCTGCATTATGTTTCATACAATATGATTGTAATGCAGTGGGTAACAGGGTTACAGGTGTTTGTTGATTCTTTTTTTTTTTAACAGGGGACACGTCTGCCTGGAATGACTTCACTGCCTCTTTTGCCTGGTAAGATTCATTCAACTCTGTACAGCTCTGTGACAACCTAGTGAAGTTTCATTTTTACATAGACAGCTAATCATATAGTGGCTTGATTTAAATTAATTAAATAAGAGACAATTTTTATGTCATATGAAACGTGAAATTACAAAGCCGAAGAATGTATGAAATGTTGCCAAAACACGGTGCAATTTTGCTGCAAAAATATGCAAAAGCTTTTGTCAGATGTACCTGTACGCCCGGTTGTCTTGAAATGCATGCTAGGTAGACAGCTCACTAGGGTAGTAGCAGAACATATTTAGCCTAAACTGTTTTTTAGTAGCTTACTTGGTCTCTATATGCACATTAAAGGGATAGTTCACCCAAAAATGACAATTCTATTTCATTTACTCACCCTCAGATTGTTCCAAACCTGTATACATTTCTTTGATCTGCTAAACACAAAGAAAGATATTTGGAAGAATGTCAGTAACCAAGCAGATCTCCTCCTCCATTGATTCCCATAGTATTTCTTTTCCCCACTATGGCAGTAAATGAGGGATGAGATCTGCTCGGTTACTGACATTCTTCCAAATATCTTCCTTTGTGTTTAGCAGAACAAATGATGACAGAATTTTTATTTTTGGCTGAACTGTGCCTTTAAAATACCGTATAATATGTTACTTAAGTGAGATATATCAGGTAAGTACCAACACACTCTCAGAGCCTCAGATGTTACCTCAGCAGGTAAACAAACAGCACCACCCACTACCGATGTCACTGCTCCACCCACCAATCAGGAGTCAGAAGATATCAGAAAACCTTGTGCGTCATGGACTATCCACAACTCATGGAAGCCCTCATCTGAGCGACCACAGAGCAATGAGGAGAGAAGATCTGATGGAAATGTCTCTTGTCTGTCCGATCTTCTGGCACACTACAGTCCCGATGACCGGCGCTCCATGAATGGTAGCGTTTATGAGCCCATGTCATCGTCTTTGGTCCCTGTAGGCTTTGGTCCAAACGTCCTGCTCACAGTGCACATGCTCTCCTCTATGAGAATTGCTTCCACTGCAGAAGAGGAGAGAACAAATGCCATCTTCCCAAACCAATCCCTCCAACTAGGCATCAAGAGTGTTTCCAGCAGGACCAGAGTAAAGTTCTGAGGAGAAGCCACTCAAACATCTCAGAATCCATCTGTTTCTCAACTGAACATCTCAGTATATCACTGCAACAAACATGTGAAGAAGGTAAGAGAACGACTGTGTAAACTTTTCATCCCAGACTCGTCTCATGTCTAACACCAAAATGTCTCCTGACTTTTTCTTCGAAGAGCTTTTTTTCCTCTGTGCTCGTCTATAGTTTGCTCCTCCTCCCACTCTTTGTTCCTCTCGGTTCTTTGACTTTTCTGCTGTTGTCCTTTTGAAGAAGCTTCACACTTTTGGGTTTTATCGACTAGTTCTCGAGGTCCCACCCCTGGGTGCTTTTTATTGAAGGACTTCCCATCTATGCTGGACTCTTATTTCCTGCTTTTCATTCAGTGAAATGCTCTACAGCACTTTACATTATAATTGTAACAATAATAAATCAATAATACTTAATATTTAATTTATCAATACATTTAAATAAGAAATAATCATAAATACAAACCATAAAAGTGTTGAATTAAAGCATAATTAACGATAACTATAATTTATAAAAACACAATGGGACAATTTAAAGTGCAGTTTCACTGGATGTTTACAGTGGCATTATTGACTGAAAATCAAGTCATTTAAATCATAAAACATGAAAACAACATTTAAACCCATTTCTAGCTGATCTACTCACTGATATATTGTGCATCTCTGTGTTTGGGATTTTGAGCTGTGGTTATTTTTCTGCAGATAAGAGGGCAGAGAAAGGAAGACCTGATTCAGCATATGAAATCATGGAGAGTCGAGTGTCGGAGGTAAAGATGATTGGGGTTTAAATGACAGTGAACAGAACAGTAACAAACTGATCTAATCATTATTGTACTATATAGAGGAGATAAAAAATGTATTTGTAAACCACAAACAACGCCTTTTCTCTCAATAATTAAAGTAGGGGTGGGAATCTTTTTGTACCTCACGATTCGATTTATATCGATTCTTGGGGTCACGATTCACGATTTTTAATAACGATTCTTCCTTAAAATTCGATGTGATATATAGTATTGGTTACTATAGTATAGTATACGGTACAAGTAGAGGCGCAGTGCACGTACTGGATACAACACGGATGGGGTTGGGTCTTCCTCCCCGGTGGGGAGCGCCTGCAAGTTCACCACCTGGTACCGAAAGGAAGTGATGGGAAGGTTGGGTACGTAGCCACGCCGGGGTGTCAGGAAAACGTGAGAATCACCAGGCCTGAATTGAAGGCAATCGGTACGACTCTACTCTGTAGCCAGTTTTGGAGCGGTCGCATGTGCATCAACCCTAGCGGTATCACCCCCGCCGAGTATGCCATGTGTCCCAGGAGCCTCTGAAATTGTTCCAGGGGGACCGCTGGCTGCTTGAAACTCTTCAGGCAGTCCAACACTGACTGAGCTTGCTCGGTAGTGAGACAGGCTGTCATGGTGACAGAGTTGAGTTCCATACCAAGAAAGAAGATGCTCTGCATGGGGGAGAGCTTGCTCTTTTCTCGGTTGACCTGTATTCCCAATCGATCTAGGTGCCGGAGCACTAGGTCCCTGTGTGTACACAACAGATCTCGAGAGTGTGCCAAGATGAGCCAGTCGTCGAGATAGTTTAATTCAATTCAAGTTTATTTATATAGCGCTTTTCACAATGTGCATTGTTCCAAAGCAGCTTTACAGGAGCAAATAAGAAAAACACAAAGGTAAAACACAGCACAGTGCATTGTGTTTATAGAACAAGCAAGATCATCCTAATAGATAATATCTAATAAATAAATAAATGCAGTCTCCCGGTGAGCAAGCCAACACTGCTCTGCTGTGGCGAGGAACCCAAACTCCAATGATTGATTAACGGAGAAAAAAACCTTGGGAGAAACCAGGCTCAGCCGGGAGGGCCAGATCCCCTCTGACGTGTCATAGCTGCACTCAGTGACCCCGATCAAAAGCTGGCATCTGCGCCAGGTTGAGCCAGAGGTGCCACTCCTGGACCACGAGTGTGGACATTGCCTGACCCAGGGCCCGTGCGGTCGGTGGTGGTGCGGAGTTCCTGCATCAACCACGAGGTCTTAGCCTCGTGAAGCTCTTTCAACGCCTTGGCCTGGTGGACCTGCAGGATGGCCGTGGCGACACCAGCGATGCCGAAGTCCTACACGGCTTGGACGGGAGTCTAGGTCGACCTCACCAGGTGGCCGCCCTCTGTTGGCACAGGTAAACCGCGACTGCATGTTCCACCTAGGGCATGTCGACATAGCCCCTAGCTGCCCCACCATCGAGGGAAGTAAGGGTGGCGGAACCGGTCTGACGAGCCAAAAAGGGGGTGTTCCAGGTCTTACACAGTTCCTCATGCACTTCCGGGAAAAATGGGACGGGGTTTGGGCGCTCGGAACCCAGGTACCATGTATCCAGCCGTGAGCGTTTGGCGTTCAGCGGTGCCCCTGCCCATAGCTGGAAGCTAGCTGTCCGCCTCTTCCTGAGCACGACCCCCCGGGGCCTTTGGCCTTTGCGCTCACGTTGTGTGTGTGTGTAAACTTGTCTTGTCGAAGTTGGTATGTTCTCAAGGATATGTTCGATGTGAGTCTTTACGTTTAGTGTTCTCAAAAGACTTCATCTTCGCTTAACAAACCTTGCATATTGCATGTACGTCTTGTCAAGCTCCTTCTTACCAGTTGATCAAATCCGAAGTATTTCCAAAAACCTGCCCTCGCTATTAATGGGACGGGGTGTACTGGGCTCCAGACTAACTTTTTTTTACTAGGAGCACTGTAGCCCCTGACTGAAATTTTAAGGAGCGCAAGCATAAAATTTAGGGGCACACCTTAAATCAGTCAGCAAAATAACTGTTTAACTGATCCTGAAAAATAAGTTGATGACAGAAGATTTTGTTCTGCTCATTTAAAATGAGGCAATGTCTACAGAGCACCTTTGTTATTGATTGGTGCTAAATAGAGAGACTGTAATCTAAATTCATTTGAACCAACAGAAATTGTGCTTCTTCAAAAGTATGTAATTTAATTGTTTACAGTGTTACACATTAAAGCAAAATGGAAGGCTTAGTGTTATGTTCTGACGATGATTTTGTGTATTAAGGAAACTTTTCCTCATGTTCACAACACGTAACGTCAAATAAAACTTAACAAAACATTCGCGGGGCATTCGTTCTTGCTGTGAACGGATTTGAAATCATTCAACGATGTCTCTCAAGTAATCCACAGATAAATGACGTTTCCTGAACTCCCTCACGGTAAGTTTCGTTTTAAACGTCTCCTATAGAGGGTATGCATTGACGTCACTTTCCCACGCCGGGACATGCTCCCTTGAGTGGGAAAACTAAGGCAAAATGGCTGCATTCAATAGGAGGAACAAAAACCAGGACTAAACACGCAATTATTTGCTGAAGCTACAAGCAGCTGGACTTTTCCAAATTTGCAGGTCGCACATGCGCGAGTACTTATAAAAAAAGTATTGCGCTGTCTTGAAAACTGGTCGCAAAATGCGAGCATTTAGTCGCAGTCTGGAGCCCTGGTGTATTTCTTTATCCCCGCCATGCTGTTGCTGAGCTGAAGCTGTGCAGTCTCTCGACTGTACGGGTGCCGCACCACTCTTGCAAACAAAATCCGCCTAATCCTTGTTCCAATAACATCAACAATTGTTATATTTACTAGAAAATCTTTTTTTTTATTATCTGTGAATCGAAAAGAATCGCTAGAGGACTGAATCGCGATTCATATGTGAATCGATTTTTTCACCCACCCCTAACTTAAAACTGAAACCTGTACCTGTACAGACACGTTACAGATTAGATTTGAACATGTTACTTTTAAAATGGAATTAGACTGCATAAAGTGTGTTTTTCTATAGCTATGACTTTTTCTGATACGCTGTCTCTCTGTCTCTCATGCTCAGTCAGAGAAGAGCAGGTATGAGCTCATGAAAGGTTGTGGTGGATCACATCTCGACTCTCAACATCTCACCGAAGGTCAGTTCAGTCACTTGTTTGTATCACATGACTCTCTATCTATTTCTGAAAAGAATTATCACTTTGTCACAGAAAAAAACCGAGAAGCCGCAGTTCTATTTCTTTTTTTCAAGTGTATTAATCTATTAATTGGGTTGGGACAATAAAGTGTCTGTTCATGTTTCTGTGTTATTGTGGGGACCACAAGAGGGAAGTTGATTATTAAACATACTAAATGAGGAATGTTTAAAATTTAAAAAATGCATAAAGGTGTCTATGAGGGTTAGATTTAGGGGTAGGGTGAGGTGATGCAATGCACAGTTTGCACAGTATAAATGTCGTTATGCCTATGCAAATCTGAATAATTTAAACAAAACAATGAGAATACACAAATCAACCAATTCACATTTGTTTAAAAAAAGCCCAGGATCTGTGGCGGTTCAAGGTGTAAAAGCCATTGCGCATTGAGTCTTAAATATGCATCTGAAATTTCCGCACGTTAATAAATAAATATGACCTAACGTTGTGTCAATCATATCCACAAACTTGCTTTCGATACTTCCGTCAGTTTTTTCCGCATCCGTAGCAAGCATTTTGAGAGGCGTTTTTACAATTCAGGGACACTGTACAAAAGAGCGCCAAATACGAAAAACGCATATGGTATGTGCAAAGATCTTAAGGGTTTTCAGGTTTATAAAATGCTGAAAATAACAACCCTTGGAATTTCACGACTGACCAATCAGAATCAAGCATTCAAATGAGCTGTGTAATAAAAGGAATTAAAGGCTTTGACCAAAGGTTTCTTTAAAGTAAGCTAAACACAATCAGTCTGTGTTTACATCTTTATCAGAATAATGTAATCTTATCATGATGTACAAGTATTTTAATGATGTAATAATAGTTTCTTTACTGAATTAAATAGAATAAAAATTGTAAGGCGTGTCTCATGGAGGACCTGTTCTGTGTTTAATATCCTATAGCATCAGCATGTGTCATCCGTGTCTTTAAGGTGGGCTGTTTGCATTTCCTGTGGAAGGTTTGGCGAGGGGAGATCTGGTAACATATGTGAATATTCCCATCAGCCCCATGTCCAAAAAACAGCTGAATTACTTGGAAGTAGAGCTTCAGGAGTCCAGCGGCTCTATCAGAGGTGTGAGCCTTTATTTTACAGGACAATGACAGTTGGTTCACAAAAAATATTCAGATTCTTTCATTAACCACTTCTGCCAGTATGTGACAATCTCTTAGCATCTTTCATGTGTTGAACGAGTCATGAAAGAGTCTCATGTGGGTTTTTAACTTTTCTACTGATTCTATTGTGTATTGCTCCAGCAAATATCTCAGATTGTGTGCACTGCTCCAGAATGGGAGAAAAACGACCATGGGCGTCAATGCTCCACCCACATTTACACAATTTCTCCTCACCTGAAATGAACAGAAATTATTTTATTTGGAAAGAAAATACTAAGAAAACTTCTAGAGTACTCTGGAGAAACTGACCAAAATGCCTGCATAAGTCCAGACCAGTATATCAGTATACACAGACACCAGTCCAGACCAGTATATCAGTATACGCACAGGTACACAAACAGGTGTTGTTTAGCCAGGCAACTTTTTTCTTTGCTGATTTGAACACAAACTCATTTAGTTGTTTGTAGGGTTGTAATTCTTTTATAATGAATCTCACTAATCTACATGTTTCATTGATATCCTTAGTTGTTAGTAAAATACTAACAATTTATACATTCAATACGAACAGTCTAAACAGTTTCAGATTGTACTTTATTCAGGTTGTGACATATTTAATGTCATGATTATTAAGCCGTTAATGTAGCAATTGATGTACCAAACAATAACTGCAATATCTAAAGTTTGTTTAACTAGTCCAATATCAGAATGAGTTTCTTACACGTATGCATTATTACTGGATGTAAGTTTATTCTTCCTGAATGTGTAATGCTTTCTGTATTTGTAAATATATGCCTTGACTTTTTTATTGACCTAAAACCTGTTCTGTAAAGAAAAAAATTTTACATAGAAAAAAATAATTCCACATGTTTAATTCTGGATATACTTTAGAATCTTTACAGCAAAATGTGCATTTACTGAAATGTTTTGTTACATTGGATAAGTGATGAAATTACATGACACTACATTTCTTGTGTTTGTAGAATCATCAGATTCACCAACATGATGTAAACTCACTATACCTAACATGGGCTTTTTAATTATATAGATAGTCTTACCGTACATGTTTAATTTACTAGCTTTCATTTAAAGTTATCTGTTTATTTTTCTTGACACTTCTTGACATTTTTCTTGGTCTTTTGTCATGTCCTTCAATTGTTTATTTATTCAATAATAAATAAATAGTAAATTATTGAATCATTTTGTATAATGAAACATACATGAACAGCTGTGATGGACACAAATCACCTATGTGCAATCAGTAAAACTGATTATTAAATTATTCGAATTATTATTAACAACAACAAAATCCAATAGATCCTGTCATGTGTCCAAACACAGCCAGAGTGTGTTAGGATATGCACAGGCGACTCGCCTGGCGACTCTCCAGGCGAGTCTAGTACGCTATTTAAGCCTCCCTACTTCCCCCCCTTAGGGCGAAGTACAGGCATTCCATCCATGACTAAGCATTGGCAAATGTGGTAACAGACCGAGCGGAGTCCCCTGCTCAGATGGACCCCTATACTCGGACTGTTGCTCCATACTGAGTAACTCCCCTGCAGGGTCGTCCCGTACTTTGAATTACTTACTCTTGGTTCCACTGTGAACTCCCCTCCGGTGTGTTACCCCACCTGGGTTCTGTCCCCCCTACTTGGGACGGACAATAGCGGTCCCGCTGAAACACTTTCAGAGGCTCCTGGGGCACATGGCGTCCTCGACGGGGGTCATCCCTCGCGGGTTGATGCACATGAACTGGCTTCAGAGTCATGTTCCTTGGAGAGCGTGGCACACTGGCACCAGGCTTCGCACCCTCACCCCTTGGCCAGACCTGGCCTTTCTCCGAGCGTGGGCAGGTTTCGAGGCGCGTCGTGGTCATGACAGACGCTTCCCTGCAGGGGTGCCGTGTGCAACGGGCACGCAGTATTGGGGCAGTGGACGGGTCCCTGGCTGCGGCGGCACATCAACTGCCTAGAGTTGCTGGCTGTCCTTTTGGCACTGAGGAGGCTACAACCTCTCGTGCAGGACAAGCACGTGCTGGTCCGATCGGACAGCACAACTGCCAAAGCGTATATCAACCATCAGGGTGGCATTCGTTCACGGCAGTTAACACGACTCGCCCGACACCTCCTCCTGTGGAGTCAGCAGGTGATCTGCTCTCTGCGAGCCACACATATCCAGGTGACATGAAGCAGACAACCGACTCAATCTCTCGTCAGTTGATGCCTCGCGGAGAGTGGCGACTCCACCCCTGCACAGTCCAGCTCATTTGGGTGCAGTTTGGGCAGGAACAGGTAGACCTGTTCGCCTCCCTGGACACCACCCATTGCCCGCTATGGCACTCCCTGTCAGAGGCCCCCCTTGGCATGGATGCTCTAGCACACAGCTGAATGTACGCCTTCCCCCAGTGAGCCTCATTGCACAGGGCCTGTGCATGGTCAGGGAAGTGGGACATCAAGTACTGCTAGTTGTGCCCTACTGGCCCAACCAGACTTGGTTCTTAGACTTGGCCAATTCCCCTGACGAAGGACCTTCTGTCGCAGGGGAAGGGCTTGGAGTGGCACCCCAAGCCAGACCTTTGGAATCTACACGTCTGGTCCCTGGACGAAACGAGGAGACTTTGAGTGGCTTGCCGTCGGCGGTCAGGGAGACCTGATTGCCCGATCAGGTCAGCGTTGGCCTTCCTACAGGAGAGATTCGAGAGCAAGTGTATGTAGCCGCTATTGCTGCTCATCACAATCTCGTGGTAGGTAAATCCCTCGGCCAACACGACCTGGTCACCAGTTTCCTTAGGGTCACGAGAAGGGTGAATCCACCTCCACCGCGCCACATACCCTCTTGAGACCTTAATGTGGTCCTACAGGGCCTTTGTACGGCCCCTTTCAAGCCCCTCAGATACGCCAGTCTTCTTCATCTGGCGATGAAGACTGCACTCTGGCTGGCGCTCGCTTCCATCAAGAGGGTGGGGGACCTCCAGGCGTTCTACATGTCACATAGGTGCCTAGAATTCGGGCCCGTTAGTTCTTACGTTATCCTCAGTCCCCGGCCAGGTTACGTGCCCAAGGTTCCCACCACTCCCTTTCGTGACCAGGTGGTGAACCTGCAGGCAATCCCCTCTGGGGAGAAAGACCCAACCTCCAACGTGTTGTGTCCAGTACGCACACTGCGCCTGTTCTTGGACTGCACGCAGAGTCTTAGAAGCTCTGAGCAGCTCTTTGTCTGTTTTGGGGGACAGCACAAAGGGAGGGCTGTCTCAAAACAGTGATTGGCACACTGGATCGTGGATGCCATTGCTTTGGAATACCGGTCCCAAGATCGCCTATGCCCACTTGCAGTGAGAACCCTCTCCACCTGGGGTATGGCCTCCTCGTGGGCACTGGCTCAGGGCGCCTCTCTGGCAGACATATGTAGTGCTTGGGGTTGGGCTACGCCCAGTACCTTTGCGAGGTTTTACAATCTCCGAAAGGAACCCTTTGTCAGCCCTTTCTTACATGCTACCGGCAACTGCGTTGGGTGTAGGCCTGCGAAAGCACCTTCTCCCCTCTCCAGGCGAGTCTAGTACGCTATTTTAGCCTCCCTACTCCCCCCCCTTAGGGCGAAGTACAGGCATTCCATCCATGACTAAGCATTGGCAAATGTGGTAACAGACCGAGCGGAGTCCCCTGCTCAGATGGACCCCTATACTCGGACTGTTGCTCCATACTGAGTAACTCCCCTGCAGGGTCGTCCCGTACTTTGAATTCCTTACTCTTGGTTCCACTGTGAACTCCCCTCCGGTGTGTTACCCCACCTGGGTTCTGTCCCCCCTACTCGGGCTATCGCATTTTTGCACATCTTCATGCCTTTATGCTTTGCCGACCCGCTGCAGTGACCGGGAGATGTCGCTCAGGTTCCTCAGCCCAAAAATATGAGTGAATGGCCGCCGCCACCTCCCTTTTATACCCGTATGCATATACATATATATATATATATATATATATTTACCCATATGTGTAGCTTTCCTGTTGTTTAGTTGTAAGAGCATTGCGTTGACAATGCAAGGTTGTGGGTTTGATCCCAGGGGATTGCACATACCTATGTATAAATGTATAGGATAATGCAATGTAAGTCGCTTTGGATAAAAGGGTCTGCCAAATGTAAATATACCACAGGGCGGGGACACACAGCTTCTCGTTCCCTCCATCAGGGAACGGAGATTACAGTCGTAACCAAGACGTTGCTTTCTTTGGACAAGGCCCACTATATGTAACCTTTCCAACCTGATTGCACAATACGGAAGTCATGGACGTGATGGAGGCATTCAGAGACAGTGCAATCCATGTATTTGTGTTTAAAAAGTAAATCTTTTTTTCTTTTTCTTGGAAATGACCAATCATTTCGCTAGACAACACCCTTATCGGAAGGTGACATGTAGAGCCTTGTGAAGATGTGATGAAATGGAAATTTGGACCTTTACCAACATTCTATGGATAAGAATCCTGGGAAGCTTTCCTCAAAAGTCTCAATTTGTTTTCAACAGAAGAAATAAACACACAGACAGCTTTTATAGGACATGTGAGTGAGTGAATATCATGAAATTTTACAGAGAACTACTCCTTTAAGGGAGATATAATTTTTTTTCTCAATTGTCACATTAAATAATAAATACTTTGAACTTTAAAATGTCAAACAAAATTATTTCCATATAGTCTCTACGCCTGTGTTACGCACTGCTCCGAGACTCAAAGGTTGAGGATCCAAATGTATCTTTATTCAAGCCGTAATCCAGGTCATAATCCACAAAACAGGCAATCAGTCCAAACAAGGGCAAAGGCAAACAGTCTAATCCCGCAAACAGGCAAAACCAGGTATCCAAACAATAACAATAAACTGCTCAGAATTGCAGAGTAACAAGATACAAGACTTTGCAATGAGTGAGTGAATTGGCTGGGTTTAAATAGACAGAGTGAAAACAAGTTAACAAGGTGCAGGTGAAACTAATAACGAATAATGAGCAATGAGACGTTGCTTGGACAACAGACATTGCCCTGCCTGTTAAATTGTCTTCAAAGATTGACTTGTTTCCCCAGTCCTTCTCTGAAATCATCCTTTGCAGCCTCTCTTTCCTCAGGCAGGCAATATACATTTTGGCCAAAATAATTGTTTGAAATTGTTCTGTTACTTATCATTTATTGATGTTAGCCAAAAACATTTGATATCAAATGCATATCAATTTACAAGGTATGTCACAGACAGTATATTCATTTATTATCGTGGCCCTTAATTTAATTTATTTCTGATTTATTTAATTTAATTATTGATGTGGGCCAGGTTGGATAAAGAGGACATCCGGCTAGACTCGTATTCCCACTAATAAATCTGATTCCAGTACATAAGTGTAGGTTACAGTTTAATTGATTCAGAACTGAAACACGATCCATTTTCACTTTCACACAAGATACAAATGAATATAATAAGTGGTCAACATTTTAAATGCAGTTCTCAATTATTTTACAACGTTTTTGTCAACCACTCATATGCATACCCTTATCAAAAAAAAGTATACTTAAAGTTAATTTTTTAGTATATTAAGTAAAGTTGTAGTATATTTCATGATTAAGTATACTAATATCAATGGACAGTAGTATGCTTAAAAGTGTACTATTTGAATACCGCTTGTGACTAAATTGGCACACTTTTTAGTATATAAAAGTTTACTTTTAAGTGTACTTTAAGTGTAACAGTAGTAAACTTCAGAGTACACAACAAGTTTACAATTATCTACAATACAATTAAGTATGCCTGCGAAAGCACATTCCCCCTTTCTGATAAGTGGGTCAGTGCTACTCTCGCATCCCTTCTTCCCCCAACGGGAGAAGAACAGGCATTCCATCCATCACTTAACAAGCACCTCCTGAGGGCGGGCTGGGCAGAGCAGCCCTGCCCCTTAGGCCGGGTACAAACTGAGTTATCCACATATAGCTCTACACCGGACCTTGTGCTGATGGACATTGTAACCCGCCCAGTCGGGCTGTTCCATCAGATGTATCCTCATGATTGGTTCCCACCTTGGTAACCCATGACCTTCCCTAGGTGGACCTCCACCTCGCGGTAAACTACTCTAGTCTGCACATTTTCCCATGAGTTCTTCCCTGACGGCGAGACAATGTTGGTGTCTCCACTGAAATTGCTCCCTATGGTAGAAGGTGGTCTTTGTAGTGCGTTCCCCCTCTCAGGAAATCTCAGTAAGTCTCCCTTTTATACCCGGATATCCGGGGGCGGAGTCCGGCATGCAAGTTTGATTCGCCAATTTCATTGGCCTTTTCTAAGTAGTCAGAAGTTGATTGATTCTCAAGGATGAACCCCTTATGTCGGTTCGATACAACGTCTCTGTAGAAGGGTTCGTAAGTGGGAGGAAGAAAGGAGGCGGGGTCGGCGTGACTGGGAGACAAGATTCGGATTCTTTATTTACAACAAGACGTTGCGCCACGGTGCTAAACAACTTTCAATACTCAAAATGAAATGTCTCTCGACTTTTACAGAACTCTGTCCGTAAGAATCCACTCTTTGGCTTTCGGTCAGCTGCCACATCTCCCAGTCGGTCTCTCCTCGTCTCCTCTGTTTCTGGCAGCTTTTAAGCTGTCTCCTCACCAATCACTGTAATGAGACGCAGGTGATCTTAATCTGCACTTGACCTACTTACTCACTGTCTTTCCTGTGTCTCTCCTCCCCGGTGCAGACGTCACTAAACCACGCCCCCCCCTGCCACAGTCTCGTTCCCTCCATCAGGGAACTGAGGTTACATCTGTAACCAAGACATTTTTATGCAGTGTACTCTGCAGAAAATGAAGTCATGGACTACCTGAGGTCAGCAAATGAGCTTCAGATTCTGCATCAGTTTTCAAACATAAAGAACATTTTCTTGAAGTATAACACTGCAACCCCATCAAGTGCTCCTGTGGAGCGGCTTTCAGTCCTGGAGGTTTGGTGCTCACACCTAGAAGAAATAGACTTTCTGATAAGAGGTTTGAGAAGCTTCTGTTAATGAGGAACCACCATTGGTTTACTCGTCCCACCAGTGGCGTAGACAGGGGAGGGGCCATGGGGGCACTGGCCCCTCCTGAAAACTGATTGGCCCCCCAGTGTGCCCCCACCCTTCTACTTGTCTGTCACTCAAAAATTCAAATCATAATCTTTCAGCTTGTAGTAGAATAATTTATGATTCCGCGTCGCGATGCTTCTCAACGAGGACCAAGAATAGCAAACTGTTTTCCAACGGAAAAAAACACACGGTAAGTTGATCTATATAATACAGCTTATTTTTTTTCGATTAGCGAGTTGTTGCAGTGCTAGAGTTTGGTAACGTTACCGTCTTTCAGTGTTAGGACAGACCAGGCTCGATGTATTCTCTTAGAGCAGACCAAGTGACAGTCGCGATTTCTGTAAGACTGCAAGGGAAGCTCAGCTTCCCCTATAATTGTCAAAAAATGAATGGTCAAATATATGTACTATTATGTTAACATTTTATTGACTAAAAATGCGTTAAACACGTTCAGAATCAGCTACTTAGGTCGGCTGACTCGATTTCCTTCTCATTCATTCCCGTAGCGTACAGTGCATTACTCTGTTGAAGCCCAGCGTCCATTGACTTCAATGGGGCTGCTTTAAACAGTTTTTTTCAGTGCTTAGAAACAAGACGGTCATGTCGCTCAGCGTCTCTGGGATGAATGGAGGAGTGGGCTGGCCCGGACTCCGAGCGTCTGCGTGATGATTGGAGGGTCTGTCATCTCTTTTTAATCCACTTTTATGTCCTAAAACGCTCGTTTTTTGGGGTCGACAGCTTATAAAAACGTATTTCTTGTTTTTTTTTTTTAGCTTGTTTGCTATACACATTGTCACATATCAGCTTTTAGTTTTTTTTTTTTTTATAAATCATAAATGACAAGGAGGCGGCAGCTTCTCGCAATGCAAAGAGACGGTTGGTGTGGGCGTGGGCGTGGTCTTCAGATTATGACGCGTATCACTCTGTGTCTCCATTTCCAACTCAGTCCCATCGCGGATTTTGCATGTGTAGTCGAAAGACAAACTGCTGCAACCTTCATCGTATATTTCACACAATTTAACACCACATTCATTGTTTCAGTTTAACATAATTCCCACATTTCCTCCCGTTGAGTTAAATATATATATATATATTAGATATATATTAGAGCATTTTCTTGAAAAGGAACGTAGGGCAGAATTTACATATAAATAAATGGACAATTTTTATGATTTAGGCCGAAAATGAGCTTCCCCTCTTTAAAAGATCAGCAGCCGCCACTGAGACCAACATAATGCTAATAATTACATTTAACGTTACTATGCTCCTGAGGCTGAATGTAACAGGGTTTTCCTGCGTTATGATTTTTTTCCCAGCCGATAAGCAAGTGATATTGCAAGCGAGGTGCCGAAACAAATCGTATGATGTTTATCTAGGCTAACGCTCAACACTTTAAAAGCTAACGTTACGTTAACTTTCAGAGGTGGAGGTCTTGAGTTACGTGACTACACTCTAAATAAAGAAAATTAAGTTACATGACATTGACTTCGAGTCTTGAGAACGAATATTCTAAAGTCTCGAACCGCATGCCTTGATAATGACTTGTTTTTTTGGGGTTTAAACATTTTACCTGTTTTTAGTTTATAATTTTCCAGCTGGGCTGGTTGTGATAAAAGGTAAAGTTTTTGTCATCCGCCAATAAAACCATAGCATTTAAACAAATAGTAATTTCCTCCTTTTTACCTCTGTTATCTCAGGCAGTGTAACAGGATGAAAAGGCAGGGAGATATTCAGTATTTTTTTGCAAAGAAAAAGCCATGCCAGCCAGTGAGGGAGAGTCCGTCTGATGGTTTAACGTTACACACAGTGAGTTCAGAGCCTGCCTGCTCAACAGGAGACCTCTTGGTTCAGGAAGATTCGAGCATAAATCAGAACAGCCCTGTACACCCAGGTTAGTAGACAAGCTAGAAAGTGGACAGTGACATGACTTTGGTAGGCTGTATTCAGGGCTGCACATTTGCTTATATAACAGAAGTCCCTATATTGATATATTGGTACTTTAGTATATTGGTAAAAAAAAATTATTACAGTTATATGAATTCATTAATTGTGTATTTAATTATTATATGAATGATTAATATAGGCTAATTATGCATTTATGTAAATAAGGCTGTTCTATTATTATTTGTGAGTTGTACACTAATACATTGGATTATTTTATTTATTACAGTTTTTCTTTCACTTTTGTAAAGTGAAAAGTTAATGTAAATTGTATTTTATTGTTTTGATTTAGAGCAGTGAATAACTGCTATTAAAAGATAATAGGGTATCACTGTTTATTGCTGATTTTAAAGCTTACTGAACTTGAAATGATTTGGATATCTACAGTTCTACATAAATACACAACATAAGAATGGCCCCTCTATATTAATTGTGGCCCCTCATGTGCCCCCCAGTTGAAAAAATCCTAGAATCGCCCCTGCGTCCCACTCCACTGTTTCACTCATAACATGCGATTACAACATGCGATTAGGCCAAAGTAACAAAAGTAGACATGATATCAGCCTACATGTGGGGTTACACACTTGTTTTGTTTTGTAAAACCACTCCTCACTGCTCTAATGCTGTGAAAAACAATTCAATCTTCATAAAACATGCTTGAAAGAATTTAATAGTTACATTAATAAACAATGTAGATTAAAAATAGTAAGTTTTGCCAATATTACAGTGTTAACAGTTCAATATGTCAGTTCAAGAAAGACTGTCTTTATTTTATATTTTAGAAAAACATGTTTTTATGTTAAGTGAACTCAAGAAAGTCATTATTTTAGTTTTTTATATAAGACATCTCAATTCCCCCCCACTACCCTGTCTGGCATTTGTATAGCTCATTGCATAATCATTTACATATGATTTTCCAAGATGACAGGAGGCATGGGGAGGTAAACTCCCAATCCTATTCCACGTTAATGTCAATGTCTGGCAGTTCCCGACAATTATCTGTGCTGCCCGCACATTCCCGTGAACAGTCGTAAACCTGAAACTTCCGAGGCAATTTACAGTGCAGTTAACTGCTAAAAATCCCACTTTTCAGTGTACTCTGCAGAAAATGAAGTCATGGACTACCTGAGGTCAGCCAATGACCTTCAGATTCTGCATCAGTTTTCAAACATAAAGAACATTTTCTTGAAGTATAACACTGCAACCCCATCAAGTGCTCCTGTGGAGCGGCTTTCAGTCCTGGAGGTTTGGTGCTCACACCTAAAAGAAATAGACTTTCTGACAAGAGGTTTGAGAAGCTTCTGTTAATGAGGAACAACCATTGGTTTACTCGTCCCACTCCACAGTTTCACTCATAACATGCGATTACAACATGCGATTAGGCCAAAGTAACAAAAGTAGACATGATATCAGCCTACATGTGGGGTTATACACTAATGTGATGTTTTGATTTGTTTTGTTTTGTAAAACCACTGCTTACTGCTCTAATGCTGTGAACAACAGGTTCAATGTTCATAAAACATGTTAAAAATAATTTAATAGTTATATTTATAAATGATTTAGATTATAAATAGTAAGTTTTGCCAATATTACAGCATTAACAGTTTAATATCTCAGTTCAAGAAAGACTTTCTTTATTTTTTATTTTAGAAAAACATGTTTTTATGTTAAGTGAACTCAAGAAAGTCATTATTTTAGTTTTTTATATAAGACATCTCAATTCCCCCCCACTACCCTGTCTGGCATTTGTATAGCTCATTGCATAATCATTTACATGTGATTTTCCAAGCTGATACTAGGCATGGGAGGTAAACTCCCATCCTATTCCATATAAATTTCTGACAGTTCCCGACAATTATCTATGCTGTCCGCTCATTCCGGTAACAGTCGTAAACCTGAAACTTTCGAGGCAATTTACAGTGCTGTTAACTGCTGAAAATCCCACTTTTCAGTGTACTCTGCAGAAAATGAAGTCATGGACTACCTGAGGTCAGCCAATGACCTTCAGATTCTGCATCAGTTTTCAAACATAAAGAACATTTTCTTGAAGTATAACATTGCAACCCCATCAAGTGCTCCTGTGGAGCGGCTTTCAGACCTGGAGGTTTGGTGCTCACGCCTAAAAGAAATATACAACATAAGATTAGGCCAAAGTAACAAAAGTAGACATAATATCAGCCTACATGTGGTGTTATACACTTGTTTTGTTTTGTAAAACCACTCCTTACTGCTCTAATGCTGTGAACAACAGGTTCAATGTTCATAAAACATGTTTAAAAGAATTTAATAGTTACATTTATAAATAATGTAGATTATCAATAGTAAGTTTTCCCATTATTACAGTGTTAACAGTTAAATATATCAGGTCAATAAAGACTGTCCTTATTTTATATTTTAGAAAAACATGTTTTTATGTTAAGTGAACTCAAGAAAGTCATTATTTTAGTTTTTTATATAAGACATCTCAATTCCCCCCCACTACCCTGTCTGGCATTTGTATAGCTCATTGCATAATCATTTACATGTGATTTTCCAAGCTGATACTAGGCATGGGAGGTAAACTCCCAATCCTATTCCATATAAATTTCTGACAGTTCCCGACAATTATCTATGCTGTCCGCTCATTCCGGTAACAGTCGTAAACCTGAAACTTCCGAGGCAATTTACAGTGCTGTTAACTGCTGAAAATCCCACTTTTCAGTGTACTCTGCAGAAAATGAAGTCATGGACTACCTAAGGTCAGCCAATGACCTTCAGATTCTGCATCAGTTTCAAACATAAAGAACATTTTCTTGAAGTATAACATTGCAACCCCATCAAGTGCTCCTGTGGAGCGGCTTTCAGACCTGGAGGTTTGGTGCTCACGCCTAAAAGAAATATACAACATGCGATTAGGCCAAAGTAACAAAAGTAGACATAATATCAGCCTACATGTGGTGTTATACACTTGTTTTGTTTTGTAAAACCACTCCTTACTGCTCTAATGCTGTGAACAACAGGTTCAATGTTCATAAAACATGTTTAAAAGAATTTAATAGTTACATTTATAAATAATGTAGATTATCAATAGTAAGTTTTCCCATTATTACAGTGTTAACACTTAAATATATCAGGTCAATAAAGACTGTCCTTATTTTATATTTTAGAAAAACATGTTTTTATGTTAAGTGAACTCAAGAAAGTCATTATTTTAGTTTTTTATATAAGACATCTCAATTCCCCCCCACTACCCTGTCTGGCATTTGTATAGCTCATTGCATAATCATTTACATGTGATTTTCCAAGCTGACAGGAGGCATTGGGAGGTCAACTCCCAATCCTATTCCACGTCAATGTCTGGCAGTTCCCGACAATTATCTGTGCTGCCCGCACATTCCCGTAACAGTTGTAAACCTGAAACTTCCGAGGCAATTTACAGTGCTGTTAACTGCTGAAAATCCCACTTTTCAGTGTACTCTGCAGAAAATGAAGTCATGGACTACCTGAGGTCAGCCAATGACCTTAAGATTCTGCATCAGTTTTTTTTTAAAAAGAACATTTTCTTGAAGTATAACACTGCAACCCCATCAAGTGCTCCTGTGGAGCGGCTTTCAGTCCTGGAGGTTTGGTGCTCACACCTAAAAGAAATAGACTTTCTGACAAGAGGTTTGAGAAGCTTCTGTTAATGAGGAACAACCATTGGTTTACTCGTCCCACTCCACAGTTTCACTCATAACATGCGATTACAACATGCGATTAGGCCAAAGTAACAAAAGTAGACATGATATCAGCCTACATGTGGGGTTATACACTAATGTGATGTTTTGATTTGTTTTGTTTTGTAAAACCACTGCTTACTGCTCTAATGCTGTGAACAACAGGTTCAATGTTCATAAAACATGTTAAAAATAATTTAATAGTTATATTTATAAATGATTTAGATTATAAATAGTAGGTTTTGCCAATATTACAGCATTAACAGTTTAATATCTCAGTTCAAGAAAGACTTTCTTTATTTTTTATTTTAGAAAAACATGTTTTTATGTTAAGTGAACTCAAGAAAGTCATTATTTTAGTTTTTTATATAAGACATCTCAATTCCCCCCCACTACCCTGTCTGGCATTTGTATAGCTCATTGCATAATCATTTACATGTGATTTTCCAAGCTGATACTAGGCATGGGAGGTAAACTCCCAATCCTATTCCATATAAATTTCTGACAGTTCCCGACAATTATCTATGCTGTCCGCTCATTCCGGTAACAGTCGTAAACCTGAAACTTCCGAGGCAATTTACAGTGCTGTTAACTGCTGAAAATCCCACTTTTCAGTGTACTCTGCAGAAAATGAAGTCATGGACTACCTGAGGTCAGCCAATGACCTTCAGATTCTGCATCAGTTTTCAAACATAAAGAACATTTTCTTGAAGTATAACACTGCAACCCCATCAAGTGCTCCTGTGGAGCGGCTTTCAGTCCTGGAGGTTTGGTGCTCACGCCTAAAAGAAATAGACTTTCTGATAAGAGGTTTGAGAAGCTTCTGTTAATGAGGAACAACCATTGGTTTACTCGTCCCACTCCACAGTTTCACTCATAACATGCGATTACAACATGCGATTAGGCCAAAGTAACAAAAGTAGACATGATATCAGCCTACATGTGGGGTTATACACTAATGTTTGATTTGTTTTGTTTTGTAAAACCACTGCTTACTGCTCTAATGCTGTGAACAACAGGTTCAATGTTCATAAAACATGTTTAAAATAATTTAATAGTTATATTTATAAATTATTTAGATCACAAATAGTAAGTTTTGCCATTATTGCAGTGTTAACAGTTAATTATGTCAGGTCAAGAAAGACTGTCTTAAGTATTTATGTTTAGTGAAGTCAAGAAACACTGTCTTTTTTTATATAAAAACAAGTATTTACGTTAAGTGATGTCAAGAAAGACTATCTTTATTTGATTTTTATTATTGTTTTTTTCATGAAATAGTTTTTAAGTTCAACTTAAAATGTCAGGAGATACACCGTTGACATTACTGTTAAAAATACAATTCCATGAAAGTGAGCATTTTAGTGCATTTTAGTCTAAACATGATAACCAATTACTAAACTTGTGGTTTACCTGACAGTGGACACAAGTGAGTCTGGCTGCTCTTTTTTGTGTAATGTTAATGATAGGGGGCAATGTGAACAATAATGTTATGTAGTGATTAGACCTATTTTAAGTTGTCATGGTGTATTTTGTTTGACTAACAGACCAAAATATAAACATCTTATTTTAAAGATGTGTGATGTTGGGTTATATTGATTATGAGCCTCCTGCTGCAAATGGGTAAAAAGAAACCATAGCTTTGAAACACAGACTAGATAGTTTTTAGGAATGAGAATTTAAGTTTAAATTGAATTTAACTTTGTTCATTGATGTTGAATTGACGGAAGTTGTCTAAAGATAAGCAGGTATTGTTGATCGGTGATAAAGAAACAAATCCAAAGCAAATGTTTGTAAATATGCAAACCACTGTGGATATCAGCCAATGGCTTTTGTGATAGGACATGGAAATTAATGGAGGGATGGTCATTGCAAGGAAATGAAACTTAAATGAGTCATAAAAGAGAGACAAATACTAGATACACTGCAGGGAAGAATTCACTTCTTTGAAAAGGTAAGTCTGATTTTATGTGTGACTTTTAATGAAGCATATAGAGATATGTTAAAGAATCAACAGGTTGGACATATCCCTGGACTGCTGTGTCAAATCGTAAAACTTAATAAATCTCTAAAACTGATGGACTGATTTATATCTTCAGTGACTTTGTGAATGTATTGTTTTTCCCCCAAAATGTTTCCAAATATCTTTCTCTGTGTTCATCAGAACAAAGATATTTAAACAGATTTGGAACAACTCGAAGCTTAGTAAATGAAGACATTTTTGGGTGTCATTATTCAAGATAATATTATATTGATTATTTAATCAATCATTATTTAATAAATTATTATTTCAATAAAATAACTTAAGTTGTTATTTCAAGACCGATTAGTTTGGTATTCCGAGATAATAAGTTGTTTTTTCGAAACAATAAGATGTTATTTCATGATAAACTCTCATCATTTAAAGGTAATACTGATCTTAGCCACTAGAGTGCAGAATAGCCGTTTGCATTACTTAAACTGTATATTGAATACATTCATGAGAAAACCCCTTCAAGAATCTTATTTAATGTTATATATGTTATATGATTTGCTTTGATTTATTTTGTCCATATGGTATTCATTCTCTTTCTGGCCAAAAGGACATTTTGTATGTTGCTATAAACGAGTAAACCACCAACGCCGGTCTAGAATAAGGTGACCAGACGTGCCATTTTCGGGGGGACAGCGCCTACCCATGTCACATTTGTTTATCATTTACATCATATATATGTGTCATATTTCAGGTTTTATGCGATCAACAAATGCAACCTCTTAAGAGATGGCCTTGGTTTAACATCACTTTGACCCTAGGACAACGTTTCAATCAACCAATCAGATTTGAAGGATAAGTTTATATTTCATTTGAAGTTTAACCTCAAAACTAGGGTTAGGGGCTTGTACACGATTGTTATTCACATATTTCATATTAGGGATAATTTAGGGTTTGTGGTGGGTATAGGCTTTTTAGGCAAAAATGTTGTTCCAGGGTCAACAAAGTTTGCTCACTTGGCAAAATCAGTTTGAGGGAGGACACAGACGATATGCCACGTCTGGTCACCTTAGTCTAGAAGCACTTCGTTTTCAGTTTTTTTAACACTGCACAAACATTTGAATAAAATACAACCTACAGAACATTTATAACCGGATCAATATGTTAAACAGGAGAAAATTAAGAGACCATTCCAAAGTAGAATTTCATATCATTTCTAGATTGTGGCCATTCCACTCCAGGGTTTGTTTCATTTCTACAAAATTAACCATCCGGAATGTCATAAAGTCATCCAACAGCAATGTGAAAGACTGACAGAATGACAAGACAAGTGCAAACTGGGATAAAACGATCTGTTATTTTGACCTGTATCTCCAGTTTTCATTTTCTGCAAATAAATGCATATAGAAACAAAATTATTTTATCAAATCCCTTTATTGTCACTCAACCATATACACAAGTGCAATTGTACACTGTAAAAATGTAACAGTTGGATCAACAAAAATGAGTCCAAATGGTAACACCTAAAAAAGTTAAATTGTTTCAGCTAAAATTTTGCAGCAAACAAAAGTGTAAAAAATGCTAAGTAGGATCAACTTAAAAAATTACTTCAATTGGTTACACTTAGAAACATTAAGTTGGTTCAACTTAAATTTCCTAGCTAAGAAAACTCATCATCATGGTGATTAGTGTTTCCTTAACTTTCATAAACAAATTGTTTGCTTCTGTGTTGAAAGCATTTGTTGTTTTAAAATCTGTGTGTTTTTAAAGTATATTTGTCATGGCAATGCAAATGAGAATTTTATTGAATGGTGTTGGATGTGCAAGTGTCCCTCATCCTGTAGTTTAAATCACTGATCTCATCTAGATTGAATGCTGTGCTGCTGAAAGAACATTATAGTGGAAGGGAATTTACTTGCATTTTGATGCCTAAAAGATTTGTGAAAACTGGATGCAAATAAAATCTCGTTGAGATTCATACACTGATTCCTGATGTCTGTGTGCATCTAAACTCTAAGATTAAATTTGCGTCCAGTTTTCACACATCATTTTAGACGTCAAAATGAAAGTAAATTCCCTTCCACTATAATGTTCTTTCAGCACCACAGCATTCAATCTAGATGAGATCATTCAACTCAACTCAACTCAACTTTATTTATATAGCGCTTTTTACAATTTTCATTGTTACAAAGCAGCTGTACATGAGACGCGTTGAATACAAGAAAAACAACTAAAGTCATATACCTGTAAAAACAAGAAAAAGGTGAAAACAACAAAAGACAGACATACAAATGCTCCACACACACAATATGCATACACACTACACACATTGACATAGACGCACACACGCAAACACACTCGCACACACGCACAGTGAAAGCACACATTTGAGATAAAGGAGAGAGAACCACAGGTCAAATATTAAACAGACTGTAAATTCTTATATGCAATATTAATTATGTCTAACTTCTAAATTCTAAAGCAGCCCCCCCGGCCAGGCAAATAGTGCAAAACAATATGCAAACGGTGGCGAGGAACCCAAAACATTAACAACTTAATGTTTCTAAGTGTAACCAATTGAAGGAAAGTTGATCCTACTTTTCATTTTTTACACTTTCGTTAGCTGCAAATTTTAAATTGGACCAACTTAACCTTTTTAAGTTTTTTCCATTTGGACCCTTTTTTTTTAAGTTGATCCAACTGCTCAATTTTTACAGTGCAGGAGAGAGAGAGAGAGAGAGAGAGAGAGATTGATTGATAGCACAACATGCTTGTATTCCTCTCTGACTTATGCAATAAGTCTGTACCTAGCATTGTGTGGGTGTGGTTTCTATTTCACTTAAGGATATGAAAATGAGGATCCACCCAGTGCAAATGGTCGAACTCAGGATATGATCGTATTCCACTTTACCTTGCACAATATAAGCAACATGTTGTGTATAGACTACTTTGCACAATAGTAATAAAAACTATTTTAATTATTTTTTTATCTTAAATATATAATTAAACCTTCAAGATGGTCGTATGACATTTTGATTAGTTTTAAATGTTCTGTTTGTTGTACTTTATTAACACTGTTGTGTAGTGTTAAAAAAACATAACAGGAAGTTCTTCTAGACCAGCATTGGATCAGCGTGGTTTATGTTTTGTGACATAGTCTCATGTAGTTTTATGATAAAGAAATATGAAAATAAAATTATTCTTAATTTAAGCTTGCCTTAGTTAGTTTTACTTAACCCATCCTTGTTCACAGTACATACAGAATGCAAGTAACTGAATTAACGTAAGTTAACTGTTATTTATACTAAACATTTAGATCTGTTAGCTTTACTTAACAAGTGTTTGACTGGTCAACTTAAGATTGTTGTGTGTAACGCAAAACCCTATAATATTGGACCTATTGTTTACTTAATATAAACAAGTTAATTCAACATGACTGTTTGAGGGGGATTTTCAGTTCACAGCATGCTTTGCGTAAGACTGCATTGAGGCAGTACATTTCTAAATTTAGTGTTATTTTAAGTGTTTTTCAGTAAATAAAAAAATACTTGTTTGTGCTTAATGTTAATTTATCTTTGGGGTTTAAAGAGTTTTTTGTAATTTTTTGTTTTAGGGTTGCCATTGTTTTGAAGAGTGGTACTTCAAAATTTTAGTGTGCGTGAGAGGTTTATGTGGGTCTTTGATGCCTGTTGCATCATTCAATGAGATTTAACTGCGCTAATGCTAGTGATGAGATGCCTCTCATCTGATTTGCTCATTGTGTTTTGATTTACATGCAGTACGTCTGTACATACTTTATGTATAATAACAAAAAGTATCATGTAGAAGGATAAATATTGATCTCTATGACTTTTATAAGCGACCGGGTGGGGGGGGGTGCGATAGGGGGCGAAAAAACACCCGAAAAATCCCATTGACTTAACATTGGAAAAACTTTGACGAGTCATAGCTCCGAGCGAGGATATCATAGAAACATGCGGATAATATACTATTTGAAGAAG
Organism: Triplophysa siluroides; assembly: GCA_006030095.1. Lineage (NCBI taxonomy): Eukaryota > Metazoa > Chordata > Actinopteri > Cypriniformes > Nemacheilidae > Triplophysa > Triplophysa siluroides. The sequence continues at coordinate 246,340 of VCII01000011.1, read as the reverse complement.
TTATCAGGCTCTGTAAGGACATACAACACATTTGGTGGTAAGTTGCACCCCTTGGGTGTAAGAGCCCCCCAAAATTTCCGTATACTTATAATTGAGCCCATTGTACTTCATAACACAGTGTCACTGATCGGCATGCACCGAGCTAACAACATTTAGTTATGCTGAAACTATTAATGTAATTAACAAGATCATCTATACCTAAATAGCAGCGTTTGAGTATCGATGTATCGATACTGCGGCATCGATGTGCACATCCCTAGTTAGGATTTACTCAGAAAAGATTTATCAATACTACTTACATTTATTTTGTTCATACAACTTAAGTGTTATTTGTTCAAATTACTTAATGGTGTTGCGTGAAACCACTTGTAAGTAATACATTTTTTGAGTGTATTCATTAAGCCATAGGTTTCATTTTTTTCATTGCATGCGGTTCAGAGCCACCATACAAATAAATAAATGAATGCATATTTTTTTAATGCTAAGATAATGTTTAAATACATAAAACCTGGCAAATGATTATTTGTCGCAAACATTTGCCCATATTTGTATTCAATTTTAATACATTCTCTGTTGCTCGCTCTCTCTGTTGCAGAGGAGCTTTAGAGAAAGCAAATAACACTCAGGAAACAGGAAACAAGGAACAAAACACATAGGACACAAAAATATTGTAAAATAAAATAAAACCAAATATATAAAAATAGGGAATTGCAAATACACAAACATGCAATTTGATATTTAACATTATGAACAGCAGTGTCAATGGGATTATAAATCCGCTGTTTTCATAGTGATATTGAGAATGTTTGTGTCTTGAAATATCAGTCTTCCAGTGAGCAAACCAAAGTTGACAGTTGCAAGAAATTTCTCTGATGGTGTATACGCAGAGGAAAAAAATCTTGAGGGAAAGCGGGCTCAACCGGAAGCACCAGTTCTTCTCTGGCACATAATGAGATTGCATTATGTTATTAGGGCAGAATCTTAGGCTGTGTTTACATTTATCATTAACATGTGACCTGTATCTGAATGTTGTCCCTAAACACATTGAAAAGACAGTTGTAAATGCACTTCTTATCGGAATGTTATCAGATCTCAGTTTAACGTAAACTCAATCCAGCCAGTTTATTTACATTAACCAGTACAACTACACAGAAAACCCCGCCCACTCTCTCGTCTGTCCTGCTGAGCAGATGACAAATACAGCAGAAAGTTTACTCTTGCTCCCGAACGTTGCATCTTACCACGAAATGATCGAGGATACTTTTTACAGTGTATCATTATTTGCCACCTACAGAGAATCAATTTTACTTGACCACTTCAGCTGTATCATCACATAGGCTATTTGTGTTCCATGAACAGGTTTGACTTGCACACACAGTGTTAGGGACATGGCCGTGATGAAATTTTCCCACCGGTTAATAGATGTGTCAAAAATACCGGTAGGCCTAGTACTGGTGACACCGGGGGTGGGGGGTCTGCTGTGGGGTGGTCAAAGATGCAGCCGTGCGCATGAGGCATTTTACTTTCAGTTTTGAATGAGCGGCACTTCGGGAACGGCAATTGCTTGCATAAATGGTGGGTTAAATATCTTTCTTAATAAAAACACACAAAAGTACAAAAAAGTACAATGACATTTGCTTATATTATAAACAAACCTTACAAAACACATAATCACAGCACACATCAAGCAAAAAATAAATAAGAAACTTTTTATTTTTCGCTTAATAGGATAAGATGTTATAATCCCACTAATTCAGCACAGTTTAATTGCCCAATGGGACATTTCCCACGCCTTATGCTTGACAGGGGGAGCAGTCAAGAATATGAATAAAGGAAAGGAGGTCCGAGATTTCAATGGGTTCGTCGGGTAGGCCTCCTCTGTGTTTGGGGGACATATGGCTTTAGAAATACTAAGCATATTTATACTTACCTTTTCTTGCTAATATCAGAGAGACATCTCATGAGTTGTGTGTCCGATCCCATTTTCATCACATCCATTATCCTGGGTGAAAGATGCCTTTTGGTGAGGTGCTGCTAATAATGCCCCAACAATGCGACTTCAGTTGTTCACCCCGGCCTCATTGGGTGATTTGGCCCGTTATCACAAGACTACCTCAGCCCGTTACCTTGATCATTTGCCAGCCCATGCTGTGCCGATCCGCTTCAACCGCAGCCAGTGGCTTCTTCTTTCCGCACCACTGACCGGTGCTTGATTATCCTCCATTGGACCTGTCCTCTGAACCCCACTTCCTGTGTCAATTAGCTCATCGAGATTAGTAGCTGCAACTTGCTTTGCTGGTAGCTCAGTGACATCACACCTCAAAGCAACCATACGCATCAACCTGTTGGCTAAGGCTGTTCTAGCCCCACTGGCAGCATTAATACATTCTTAGTGCCCCAGGTTTCGTATGCCATAACATTACAACACATTACCCAAAGCAATAGGCCGGCATTAGTCTGTTAATGCATGCTCGGGGCCCCTGGTTTTGTATGGCATAACATAACGTCCCGGTTACGTATGTAACCTCCGTTCCCTGATGGAGGGAACAAGACGTTGTATAGAAGCGACAGATGGGGTTTGACTTGATAACCTATCATCTTCTGGGGATACATCAGACGGAACCACCCTGCTGCGGGGGTTACTTCGTGTGGGGCACTAGGTCCAGTTTGAGCTATGCGCTAGAAAACTCAACTGATACTCGGCCTAAGGAGGCAGGGCTACTCCGCCCATCCTGCTACCAGGAAGTGCTTAGTGATGGATGGGATGCCCTAGATGGATGGGATGCTACCAAGACTCAGGCTGACACGGGTTCCACGCGGAGGCTGTAAAACCTCGCAAAGGTATTGGGCGTAGCCCAACCCCCAGCTCTGCAGATGTCTGTCAGAGAGGCGCCCTGAGCCAGTGTCGACCAGGAGGTTACACCCTGGTGGAATGTGCCCTCACTGCCAGTAGCGAAGGCATCCACGATCCAGTGCTCCAAGCTTTGTTTGGAGACAGCCCTCCCCTTTTAGCTGGACTCCAGAACAGACAAAGAGCTGCTCAGAGCTCCTAAAGCTCTGTGCGCGGTCCAAGTAGAGGAGCACTGGACACAACACAGATGGGGTTGGGTCTTCCTCCCCAGTGGGGAGTGCCTGCAAGTTCACCTCCTGCTCTCGAAAGGGAGTGGTGGGAGTTTTGGGGATATAGCCGGGCCGGGGTCTCAGGATAACGTGAGAGTCTGCAGGCCCGAACTCTAGGCAATCATTGGACAGGAAGAATGCTTTTAGGTCCCTTACCCTCTTGATGGAGGTGAGCGCCACCAGGAGAGCCGTCTTCAGCGTAAGATAAGAAAGAGCAGCATCTCCCAGGGCCTCGAAAGGGGGCCACTGGAGGCCCGCCAGGACCACATCGAGGTCCCAAGAGGGTACAGAGCGTGGACAAGGTGTATTCCGCCTTCTCCCGCCCCTTAGGAACCTAATTATCAAGTCGTGCTGTCCCAGAGATTTCCCAGCGACTGGTTCGCGATGAGCGGCATTGGCAGCTACATACACTTCAGTGTGGAAGGGGAGAGATTACTCTCAAGTCTTCTTGTAGGAAGGACAACACGTTACCGATCGAGAAACTCCGCGGGTCTTCTCCTCGAGAAGAGAACCAGGACGAGAAGAGGCGGCACTTGAAGGCGTACAGCCGCCTAGTGGCAGGAGCCCTAGCCTGAGTGATGATCTCATCCACCGCAGGGGATAGGCCACTCAGGATCTCCTCGTTCCTTCTTCAGGGGAATCGGCCAAGGGGGAGGTCCTTGCACAGGACCTGTGCTGTTCGCCTCCCTGGGCACCACCCATTGCGCACTATGGTACTCCCCGCCCGAGCATGCCGTTGCGGTGCAATGCCCGTAGATGGCGGCCACCTGGGGCACGTTGACGTAAACCCTAGCTGCCCCACCATCGAGGGAAGTAAGGGCGACGGAGCTAGTTTGACGGGAACGCGCCGAGAGGGGGCGTTCCAGGTTTTACTAAGCTTCCTCATGCAGTTCCGGGAAAAATGGTACCGGGGCCGAGTCACGCTCAGACCTGAGGCAACAAGTGTCCAACCACAAGTGTTGGGGAAGGTAGTCCACTGCAGCCCAATTTTTGCGGCGGCCCGGGAGAGCATGGCTGACATCTCGACGTCCGTCTTTTCCTGGGCTCGACCTCCCGAGGGAGGGAGCTATACGGAATCGACAGGGTTGGATGCCAGTAGGTCGCCTTCCGATGCTGCCATCGACATCTCATCTTCATCAGGCACCGTTTCCGAATACCTGGCTGATGAACAAGACGGGACCGTCTCTTGGGGAATGGTAAGACGGGCGAGACGGGGTGCGAATGGTCCGCGAGCCAGTGTCTGACGGATTAAAGCTCACGGAAATCCCCATATCACTGCAGTCTTATTATGGGATGGGAAGCAGACGAGGTGGTGGCTGGGTCAATAAGAACACAGCCACCCTTGACCGCAACATCTGTATCTCTCCGAGTGGGCAGGATGTATCCTCGAATGTTGCCTCAACGTGCCGAAGGACAGACGTTGTGTCCGCCCCCCTCCTCTATGAGAGTGTTGCACTCACGAGAACTAAGGGACATGCCACGCTGGAGATATTAGCATCTCCTAGAAAACACCTCTGGAACTGCCCAGGGGAAGTCACTGACGAAGAGGGACAATCCGCTGCACCACGTCGTAAGAATCCAGCCATCTCTTGTAGTATGTGTCATTCCATGCGTAGGCTCTGAAGAACAAAAGGTGAATGAATGCAGCACGCCGTCTCCTTTTATTCCCGGAGAACCGGGGAGGAGTCCGGCATGCAAATTTCATTCGCCAATTTCATTGGCTTTTTCAAAGTTAGTCAGAAGATGATAGGTTCACAAGTCAAACCCCATCTGTCGGTTCGACACAACATCGAGAGACCGACAGAAAGGGAACTACACATTACCAAAATCAACGCAACCATACTCACTAGCTTTTTGGCTAAGGCTATTCTAACCCCGCTGGCATTGTTAATGCATGCTCAGTGTCCCTGTTTATGTTACATAAATGGCAAAGCACTCGATGACAGCCTACTTATCTTATTATTTGCTATGCTAATGACAGGTGATGTTTTTCTATTATTATTGTTAATGCAGTGGCTTATACATTGCAGTAATCCTAACATAAAGCATTTTGTGGAACATTTTTTATCAATATCTTCCATAAAATTACAGTGCTTCTCGATTTGAAATAAATATTTTTTTTACATTTTGCAGGTTTGGTGATAAATATAAAACACATTGTTCTCCAGCGCGGTTTATTTACAAAAGCCTTTATTATTAGTATTATTATTCAAATCCACAGGTGTAAACTCAGACCTAATCACCATGGCTACAGCTATAGATGTCACTTACCACCTTCAGTGTCCCATCTGTAAGAACCTGTTTAAAGATCCGGTCACCACAAGCTGTGGACACAGCTTTTGCCAGCGCTGTCTGGATCAGCAAATAAGTAATCAACAATGCTCTCTGTGTGAGGAGCCAGTGTACACCAAACCCCGCGTGAATGTTACTCTCGAAACCCTTCTGCAAGAGTTTCTCCAGATGCAGATGGGCGACCTGAGTCTCTACACAGGGGAGAGAGGTGAGATCCCCTGCAACGCCTGTGAGGGAAATCTGACGTCAAGAGCTGTGAAGTCCTGCTTGACCTGTTTGCTCTCGTTCTGCGAGCGGCATCTGAAGCACCATCAGTCGTTGGAGAGGCACAGGGCTCATAAACTGGTGAGTCCGGTGGAGAGACTGGACGAGAGAGCCTGTCGTGTCCACGGCAGACCTCTGGAGCTCTACAGCAAACGGGACAAGCGCTTGATCTGCACCTTATGTATGAAGACCGGGGAGGATGTCATATCTATGGAGACAGAGAGAGAAAGAAGAGAGGTATAAAGCTTTCTTAGAAAAGTCCACAGGGGGCATTTTTAAACATATGAATATTGAGTTTATAATTTGAAGGTTTTGTCAAATAGCCAGTGAGTAAATTCAAGTGAATTATATAATCTACTGTATAAAATACAATCAGTGCAAATGTGGCAATAAATCTCTTACGAGACATCAGTTTGGTTACAATGTGATGGGGCTTTTTAAACTGTATCAATGTACTCAAGACACTTTGGTATGTTTCTGCAGGCCGAACAGCAAAATATGATTAAAGGATTGGAAAGCATGATAAACCAGAGTGAGAAGAATCTTGAGGATCTTCAAAACACTGGCTCAAATTACCAGGTAAGTGTATTTCTTTGAAGTGTGGATCTATAAAGAGACACCGAATGATCAGTCGCTTCTTCTCTTCTCACAGGCAGAGATAGACAGAGAGCAGAGGGAGATAAAGGAGGTGTTTCGTGAAGTGATTGAAGTTGTGAGGAGAGCTGAGGAGGGGCTGCTCACTCCTCTGGAGGATGGAGGAAGATGTCTTGAGAAGGAGATGGTAGAGAAAACCCAGCAGATACAAAAGGAAATCCTTAAGTATAGAGAAAGCATCGATCACTTGAACCAAAATAAGAGAGAGGAAGATGACATCCTCTTTCTTCAGGTCAGTGACTAATTCTATATTCTGTGCATTTTAAGAAATAGTTCATAATATACTGAAACTCATCCTAGATGTGTGTTGACCGATCTGTAACATATATTTCCACTTGACGCCTTCGTCATGCATGAGGTCGTTGGTCACGCCTAAGTTGGAATTTGACTGCCATAAACATGCGTTCGACCAGAAACAGGCTTGTCAATTTGTTGGATTTGCTTTGGTATAGGCTGTTGGAAGGTGAATGAATGAAATGAAAAGAACTCTGTTGTTTCTTTTCTTCTTTCTAATTTTTCTTTGGCTACTCATTTACTTGTGCGCCTTAGTCCTCCTTTTTTATTAAAAAGAGTTTCCGCCAACGTCAGTATTGTATCAGGTCGGTATTGAAAAGTCCGTTTTTAATTTTACGCAAAATGCTATATCCGCCTGTCATGTTTTCTCCCTTCTTTTTCAAACCTCGATAAACGCTAGTCTCACTTGTCTGCAGAATGCGATATATCCGCTCAACCAATCACGAAACACCATTCCACGAAGTGTAAGCAGTAATGGCGGCGGTCAGAATGCGGTCGCAATCCTAGTTTCCCTGATCTGCTTTGTACTTTGTGTTCAACAAAAGAACAACAAATTAATAATTTTGAAGGCATTGACGAACCTGTGCTGGTTTCTGCGGTGGGGAAGAAACGTAAGCCATCGAAATCATTTATGCGAGGAGATTAAGAAAACGAGGCACTAATTTATAGAATTAAAAAGATGACCCGTTGAATTCATTTGTGACCCTGGATCACAAGACCAGTCTTAATTAGCACGGGAACATTTTTAGTAAAAGACCAAAATACATTGTAGGCTATGGGAGACAATTATAGATTTTTCTTTTATGCCAAAAATCATTAGAATTTTAAGGTAAGATCATGTTCCATGAAGATATTTTGTAAATGTCCTATCTTAAATATATAAAAAACATTATTTAACATTATGTGAGTAGATGGCCTGTCACAGTGCCCCTGATTAACAACTTTAAAGGCAATTTTCTCAATATTTAGATTTTTTTGCACTCTCAGATTCCTGAGTTTTAAACGGTTGTATCTCAGCCAGATATTGTCCTATTCTAACAACTCATACATCAATAGAAATCTTTTTTTTTATCTTATGAAAAAATCTAAATTTCGAAAAATTTACCCATAAGACTGTTTTTTTTTTTTTTAAATGATCAATTTTTATAATAAATCTTTTCAAATCTGGATTTACAGTTTTTGTTAATAGAACCTAAAGAAGATACTATGTGAAACTTTAAAAACAGAAAATATTGGTTTTCATATTGCCACTTTCTTTGTAAAGAAAACACTAAAAAAATTATTTATAGCGTTTTGGAAACAAATTGGTAAATTTATTAAACCATGGTCTGTTTAAATACTCAAGTCTGATTGGCTGGAAGGTGTGCATTAAAACATGCACAGGTAGTTCAAGACTGTTGAATCAAGGTTCTAAAATTAACGGACCAACTAACTGTAGAAAAAACGTCATTCTTACCCGTCTGATCAAAATCTAATCAAAACATCAATAAAAGCTTTTGATTTGGCAAATGACCATTGTATAAGCGGGATAATCCACAGCTAGCTCTGCTTCATGTCGGGTTGTTCTTCGACCTCCACGTTGTGCTTTAATATCCTTTAATCCACAGCTAGCCGTATATAATATCCCATACTAATGCACTATTTCTGTGAGAATTAAAAAAAAGGAATGATATAAAGTAAACATGTAAACTCTGTAATGTTGTGATGATTTTATCTCTCTTTCAGTCGCCCATTTCTGTACCTGCTGAATTCCAACATGATTGGACGGTTTCTATTGACACTGAACTGAAGTTAGGCTCCATGAGAAATATAAACTCAACTGCATTGGCTTCTATTAGGACTCAGCTGGAGAATCTGTGGTCTTTTGGTGAGATATGATGTTTGTGAGTTGTGATGTAATGAGTGAGGTTACTAAGGCAAGCACCACTAGTATCGTGCCATTTTCAAAGTACCTTACAGAAACACATTAGGAATAATATTGATATGATGAGCCAAAACCTTATGACTACCTGCCTAATGCAGACAATATTTTTTTTATATGTTAAAAACTCTTTTGGCTAGTCAGTATATAGTGTAAAATAACTTCTGATCATTAACAACATCACTGTGACACTGTCAGAATAAAGTCTTTTTTACTTTTTGGTTACAGAAATTAGAAGAATTCTGAGGTTTTCAGGTATGTATCAGAACACATTTCTGAACCCCTACATTGGGTTATTAAGCTCTCAAGCAATCCATGAGTGAGATTTTTCTCTTTAAACAGTGGATGTGATTCTGGAAGAAGCCGCACATCCAGGTCTGGAAGTGTCTCAGGATGGCAAAACAGTGAGAGTCATCGGAAACTTTGATTTCGATGTGGTGGGTGGAATCATAGCAAAGCATCCGATTACATCCAGAAGGGCATTCTGGGTAGTTGAGGTGGGGGACAAACCAAGTTGGGAACTGGGTGTGGTGAGAGAAAATGCACTTAGAAGAGGGAAAGTCTCCTACAAGCCCAAAGAGGGTTACTGGGCCATCGTGCTCTGCGCTTCAAACCTGTATGGAGCTTTTGAAGATCCTCCTCTTCAGATTCATCTCTCAACCAAACCCCAGAAGGTGGGAGTGTTTGTCGACTATGAGGATGCTTTCGTCTCCTTCTATAATATGGACAATCCGTCACATATTTACACTTTCACTCAGTGCGAATTTAATGTAAGGCTCTATCCGTATTTTAACCCTCATCCCAACAAAGATGGTAACAATTCTCATCCATTGATCATAAGTTCTGTCAACCCTTATTGAGGAGCTGTACTGTGTGCAGTAAATGGTAACACACACGCACGTGCATAAACGCAGAATTCTTTATTTAAATGTACTATTTAAAGGTACATGTACGTGTTGACTGGAATGGCCTCAAGACATCCTTTGAAATTAAAATTTGGAGTGGTCTATTATTTTTTTCTGTGGCGTGTACCTCTATATATATATATATATATGATATATACGACAATTATTTAGTGAGTGGTGAGGGGGGTACTGTCTTTTTTCGTTAAGCATTCTTATTTTAAATCCTTTATGAAAACAATTAAGAAAAGGACATATTTTTATTTTATCATTTGCACCCACTGGTTGACTGTACTGAGTGGGTGACAGAATACTATAGGGTTTGAAAATTACTAGAAGCATGTGAAATCTGCAAATCAGGGTTCAAATCGTGAAAAACATTTATACTGACATAAATTACAAATGTACGAAAAAAATTTGATCAACTTGAAACACACATTTGAAACCTCATTAACAGAAAAGGTTTTCCCCAAGGATTTCATTTCCCACACCTGTGTCTTGTCAGTAATCCCCACACTGTCTGTCATCACCTGTGGACTATTTATACATATCCTGCTCCTTTGTTCAGTGTCAGGTTCACTGTAAACACAAATGTTCAAAATAATCAAACAGATTAAGTAATGTAAACTTAATTTTATAAAAAAAATCTACTTGCTTAAATATTTTAAGTTCCTGAAACACTTTTTTACTTTTGAGTAAAGTTTAATGATTATTTTTGATTAACTTTAACTTTTTACTAAAACTCAAAAAAAAAATGTACTCCTTGTTCAATTTACTTAATTTAAACAAGTTATTTCAACACAATTGGAAGGATTTCCAATTCCCAGCATGCTTTGCGTCAGACTGCATTAAAAGAGTAAATTTGAACAAATATGGTTTGTTTACTTGTTTTTAGTAAAGTTAAAGACTTGTTAATGTTTAATATTCACTTCTCTTAGATATTTAGAAGAGTTTGACATATTTTTCAGTTTTGTGGTTACCATTGTTTAGAAGAGTGGTGCATGTGCTTAGGCTCTGCGAAGCTACATTTGACCTGTAACATGTCTTATGTTACCAGTGAGCAGAAACTGTGCTAATGCCAGTTCTGAGATCAGTCTCTTCTTGCTAGTTTTGGGTTGCATAAGTCGAAGTGTTTGATTTATGCATATTAAGACTAAGAAATATGTAAAACTAAAAAAAAATGAAAGAATTTAGTTTAGTTAACTTAAAATTACAATTTTGGTGAAGGCTAGTTATTTAAGTTCTGTCTACTTAATTTCATAAAAAGGGTAAATTAAATATTTAAGTCGCACTTGCTAAGATTTGGTAAGAACTTTAACTTAACAGTACTCAAAATTTGAAAGTGCTCCTTACTTAAACCAAGGACCTCTAAAACTCAAAAATATTAAGTACTGCCAACTTATCCGGGTTTACAGTGAATTTTTTGTTTATGTTAACGTGTTTTTCTGTTACTGTCTCCCCGTGGATCTAATAAAAGATACCCTTTGGATTATACTCTGTTGTCATGCGTTTCTCTACACCCGCTACACGTTACAACATCATTAAACCATAGTAAATAAAACCGTAAAAAGGACCAGCAGAGGTACTGTCCCAAAATGCAAACAACCATTGAATCAATAGCACTTTTGCACCCACAATTCACATTGAAAGGATGTTGAAGTGTCAACAAATTATTGTGATCAGTGTTTGGTTTAGTCGGGCATTTGATTGATCATTGTCTGTTGCGATGGTACATTTGTACATACAAATGCATTTGTTGAGGCAACGAAACCTGACATTGGACAGAAATTCAAATTTTTTGAATGCACAAAATATGCTGGAAGCTATGACATATCCTCAAAGCAGACGACTAAATTCACGATAAGAATGAGATTTATAAGAAGGTCACCACCATACCTAACTGTGCTTCCAGATCCTGAAGACTTGAAAGTTCTTTGTCTCTGCCTCGCTGTCTTCCATCGGCTACGGTTACCTGTACTAGCATGTTTACTGGGACTTTCACTTTGCGCAAAGACTCCGCCACGTGAGATCAAAAATGTGTTGAAGACATTACAAAGACAGTACTATACTTAAACCCAAATTAAGTTTCGTTCTATGCTGGAACTTAATTACAGAAGCCCAATCAAATTCAAACTCTCATACAATGATGGATGACGTATATCAATAATTATGGGCTTGCAATAATAAGCCTATATCCTAGGCTGTTATTTAAGTTAATTCGTTGTTGGTTGTGAGAAAGACAAGAATCAGAAAATAAATTTGCGTGCGCGCATATGTGTGTGTATATATATTGGTTCTATTCCCTATGGAATGTATTATTTTTACTATGTTTTGGCACAATGATATTTGTTAACAGGCCTTTAGTATAACTCACTCGATGATCTTAAGTACAGTGTACTTAAATTGTTTAGTTTAACTCTTGAATCCTCCTAAAAGTTCATACAACACAACATAATCAAGTAAAATCAACAAAGTGGACAAAATCAGTTAAATTTACAAGCCCCTCTTAAGTAGATTTGGTTATTACTTTTTACAGTGTACATAAAATGACTGAACCCAAGTGCAGGCAGTGAAAGGGTTTTAACAACAAACACTTATTTATTAATACAAACAAAAACCTACAATGGGGGGAAAAAACTAATAAAACAAGAATCAAAAGTAAAACTTCCACAAGGGGAAACAAAACAACCAGATCTACAAAAAGTCCAAAACACGATTCCTTAACCAACTTAGTCCACTGAATCAGACAAGGGAGGGTAAACACCTGTACAACGAACAACTCTGTAACAGAGCGCTGGGACACAGCGTAGGAACAAAACAAACAAGCGCAGGACAGGACAGAGAATACAAGGGGAGTAAATAAGGAAGAAAATCAAGCAGGGAATATGAAACCATAACAAGATAATTAATGATGTAACGAGAGGGCGGGGACATATGGGAGACAGGAGAGAAAGCACATCATGTGGTGAGCGACATTAATGTGTTTCTCCCACGAAACACGTGATACGGTTATGATCCTGCCCCAAGTCTGGAAAAACCTGAACAGAAGTGCCAGAACCATAACAAACATGATAACCAATTACTAAACTTGTGGTTTACCTGACAGTGGACACAAGTGAAGTCTGGCTGCTCTTTTTTGTGTTATGTTAATGATAGGGGGCAATGTGAACAATAAAGTGATGTTGTGATTAAGACTATTTTAAGTTGTCATAAGTCATGGCGTATTTTTGTGACAAAATAGAAATGATCCTTCTGCTGCAAATGGGTAAAAAGAAACCACAGCTTTGAAACATAGACTTGATATTTTTTAGGAATTCATTGATATTAAAATGACGGATGTTGTCTAAAGATAAGCAGGTATTGTTGATCGGTGGATACACACAAACAAATCCTGAGCAAATGTTTGGAAATATGCAAACCACTTTGGATATCAGCCAATGGCTTTTGTGCTAGGAAATGAAAGTTAACAGAGGGATGGTCATTGCCGGGAAATGAAACTTAAATAAGGTCATAAAAGAGAGACAAATACTAGATACACTGCAGGGAAGAATTCACTTCTTTGAAAAGGTAAGTCTGATTTTATATGTGACTTTTAATGAAGCATATAGAGATATGTTAAAGAATCAACAGGTTGGACATTCCCTGGACTGCTGTGTCAAATCGTAAAACTTAATAAATCTCTAAAACTGATGGACTGATTTATATCTTCAAGTGACTTTGTGACTTTTTTACAAAAAAAATCTTCCAAATATATTTCTCTGTGTTCATCAGAACAAAGATATTTAAACAGATTTGGAACAGCTCGAAGTTGAGTAAATGATGACATCATTTTCATTTTTGGGTGAAGAAACCCTTTAAATCATTATTCAAGATAATATTATTTTGATAATTTAATAAATTATGATTTAATTAATTAATAAACTGTTATTACAATATAATAACTCATTGTTTCAAATCGTTATTTCGAGATAATAAGACTTTATGTTGCGATAATATCTCAAACAAAATCTTTGAAACAATAAGATGATATTTCATGATCAGGTCTCATTATTTAAAGGTAATAATAATAATAATAATATAATTAAACCTTCAAGATGGTTGTATGAAAATTTGATTAGTTATACATGTTCTGTGTGTTGTATTTTATTAACACTGAGTTGTAGCGAGGACCGGAATTGACATTCCCTGCCTTATATCAAAGTCAAAATAACTCAAACACTTTTCATAATGTACATTGTTGCAGAAAGGAGCTTTAGAAAAAGCACAAAACACATAGGACACAAAAATATCATAAAAGAAAAGAAAACCAAAATACATAAAAATAGGAAATTACAAATACACAAAAATGCAATTATATACCATAGATATTAATTTGATATTTAACATTATGAACAGCTGTGTCAATGGGATTGTAAAGCTGCTGTATTCATAGTGATATTAAGAAAGTTTTTAAAGTATTTTTTCAATAAGAGTCATGAAGTATGTTATCAGTCTCCCACTAAGCATATCAAAGTTGACAGTGGCAAGGTTATTAGGACAGATTCTTAGGCTGTTTACATTTGTCATTAACATGCGACCTGTATCTGGATGTTGTCCCTAAACACATTGAAAAGACAGTTGTAAATGCGCTTCTTATTTGAATGTTATCAGATCTCTGTGTAATGTAAACGCAATCCAGCCAGTTCATCAACATTTACCAGTACAATTTCACAGAAAACCCCGCCCACTCTCTCGTCTGTCCTGCTGAGCAGATGACAAATACAGCAGAAAGTTTACTCTTGCTCCCGAACGTTGCATCTTACCACGAAATGATCGAGGATACTTTTTACAGTGTATCATTATTTGTGCCACCTACAGAGAATCAATTTTACTTGACCACTTCAGCTGTATCATCACAGAGACTATTTGTGACTTCCATGAACAGGTTTGACTTGCACACACAGTGGTAGGGATGTGGCCGTGATGAAATTTTCCCACCGGTTAATAGATGTGTCAAAAATACCGGTAGTCCTAGTACAGGTGACACCGGGGGTGGGGGTGTGCTGTGGGGTGGTCGAAGATGCAGCCGTGCTCATGAGACATTTTACTTTCAGTTTTGAATTAGCGGCACTTTGTGAACGCCAAATGCTGGAATTAATGGTGGGTGTAATATCTTTCTTAATAAAAACACACAAAAGTACAAAAAATCGGATCTTGTCCTATGGTGGTGGTGCTTCTTCATTGAGTGCTGTGTAACGCACTGCGTGTTTGATGGTGTGAGTAAAGTTCACGTTGGTATGAGTGTGTGTGGAGTGTTGCCCTTGAGGCAACCCAACCTCCACCATAGTTCCTCCCTTTTTGGGTGCCCTAGCCCTGCGGTTATTTACTTTTGTTTTCGTTTCCTTTTTTTTACTGTTTAACCTATTTTAAGAACCTTTTTCTGTATTAATAAAGATTTATGTTTATATTTACTCACGTCTCATGCCTACCTCTTTACTGAGGGACTGAACTTGTGTGTAATTTAAGGTATTTTCCCTGGGTGCAAGTCCCGGCGTGGCGTAGTCAGATTCTCGAATGATTTAAAGCTTGGGCTTGTGTCCCCAACTGGTACCGCTCTGTCACACATTCATGCAATATAATGTAGCCAAACCAGAGAATGAAATCCAACATTCCTAGATAGGCCTAGCTGCATAGCTGTAAAATCATAGGCGGGGATTATGCTAATTGTGAGTGAGCGTGCATGCCTGCAGTGTTTAGGAATGATTGAAATTACATTCACATTACATTACAAATTCATTAACATACACACATTTTACAATGGGATCTGACGTTTACAAAGTATTTGTGAATCCGGAGGAAAGTTTTCGGGAAGGTCTGTTGTACGCGTGGAATATTTCGTGGAATATTTTTTATTTATATGTTGCAGTGCTTCTCGATTTGAAATGAATCAATTTTTGACATTTTGCAGGTTTGGTGATAAATATAAAACGCATTGTTCTCCAGCGTGTTTTATTTACACAAGCCATTATTATTAATATTATTATTCAAATCCTCAGGTGTAAAATCAGACCTAATCACCATGGCTACAGCTATAGATGTCTCTCACCACCTTCAGTGTCCCATCTGTAAGAACCTGTTTAAAGATCCGGTGACCACAGTCTGTGGACACAGCTTTTGCCAGCGCTGTCTGGACCAGCACATAAGCATGAGTGATCAACAATGCCCTCTGTGTCAGGAGCCCGTGTACACCAAACCCCGTGTGAACGCTACTCTCGAAACCCTTCTCCGAGAGTTTCTCCAGATGCAGATGGCCGATCTGAGTCTCTACACGGGGGAGAGAGGTGAGATCCCCTGCAACGTCTGCGAGGAAAATCTGACGTCAAGAGCTGTGAAGTCCTGCTTGACCTGTTTGCTCTCGTACTGCGAGCGGCATCTGAAGCGCCATCAGTCGTTGGAGAGGCACAGGGCTCATAAACTGGTGAGTCCGGTGGAGAGACTGGACGAGAGAGCCTGTCGTGTCCACGGCAGACCTCTGGAGCTCTACAGCAAACGGGACAAGCGCTTGATCTGCACCTTATGTATGAAGACCGGGGAGGATGTCATATCTATGGAGACAGAGAGAGAAAGAAGAGAGGTATAAAGCTTTCTTAGAAAAGTCCACAGGGGGCATTTTTAAACATATGAATATTGAGTTTATAATTTGAAGGTTTTGTCAAATAGCCAGTGAGTAAATTCAAGTGAATTATATAATCTACTGTATAAAATACAATCAGTGCAAATGTGGCAATAAATCTCTTACGAGACATCAGTTTGGTTACAATGTGATGGGGCTTTTTAAACTGTATCAATGTACTCAAGACACTTTGGTATGTTTCTGCAGGCCGAACAGCAAAATACCATTAAAGGATTGGAAAGCATGATAAACCAGAGTGAGAAGAATCTTGAGGATCTTCAAAACACTGGCTCAAATTACCAGGTAAGTGTATTTCTTTGAAGTGTGGATCTATAAAGAGACACCGAATGAACAGTTGCTTCTTCTCTTCTCACAGGCAGAGATAGACAGAGAGCAAAGGGAGATAAAGGAGGTGTTTTGTGAAGTGATGGGTGTTGTGAGGAGAGCTGAGGAGGAGCTGCTCACTCCTCTGGAGGATGGAAGAAGATGTTTTGAGAAGGAGATGGCAGAGAAAACCCAGCAGATACAAAAAGAAATCCTTAAGTATAGAGAAAGCATCGACCACTTGAACCAAAATAAGAGAGAGGAAGATGACATCATCTTTCTTCAGGTCAGTGAATAATTCTGTATTCTGTGCATTTTAAGAAATAGTTCAGAATTTACTGAACCTCATCCCAGATGTGCGTTGAGCGATTTGTCATGTATATATTCACTGGACCCTTATGAGATGCCTTCGTCATGCAAGAAGTCGTAAGTCACCCCTAAGTTGGAATTTGACTTCCATAAACATGCGTACGACGAGAAACAGGCTTGTCAATTTGTTGGATTTGCTTTACTTTTTATTTGAGAATAAAAAAATGGAAGAATATAAAGTAAACATGTAAACTCTGTAATGTTGTGATGATTTTATCTCTCTTTCAGTTGTACCCTTTTGTACCTGCTGAATTCAAACATGATTGGACGGTTTCTATTGACACTGAGCTGAAGTTAGGCTCCATGAGAAATATAAACTCAACCGCATTGGCTTCTATTAGGACTCTGCTGGAGAATCTGTGCTCTTTTGGTGAGATATGATGTTTGTGAGTTGTGATGTAATGAGTGGGGTTACTAAGGCAAGCACCACTAGTATCGTGCCATTTTCAAGGAAAAATATTGATATACTGATGAGCCAAAACATTATGACTACCTGCCTTATGCAGACAAATTTTTTTTCAGTGGCTGCTCATAATATTTAGGCTAATCAGTGTAGATATTGTAAAATAACATCTGATCATTAATAACATCACCGTGCCATTGTAAGAATAAAGACTTTTTGGTTACAGAAATTAGAAGAATTCAGAGGTTTTCAGGTATGTATAAGAACACATTTCTGAACCCCTACATTGGTTTATTAAGCTCTCAAGCAATCCATGAGTGAGATTTTATCTTTTTAAACAGTGGATGTGATTCTGGATGAAGAAACCGCACATCCAAGTCTGGAAGTGTCTCAGGATGGCAAAACCGTGAGAGACAAAGGAAACGTTCACGACATCCCGGGCGGCCCCGGACAATTCGATCTAGTCGGTGGAATCCTGGGAAAGCTTCAGATAACATCCGGAAGGGCATTCTGGGTAGTTGAGGTGGGGGAGAAACCAAGTTGGGAACTGGGTGTGGTGAGAGAAAATGCAAATAGAAGAGGGAAAGTCTCCTACAAGCCCAAAGAGGGTTACTGGGCCATCGTGCTGTGCGCTTCAAACCTGTATGGAGCTTTTGAAGATCCTCCTCTTCAGCTTCAACTCTCAACCAAACCCCAGAAGGTGGGAGTGTTTGTCGACTATGAGGATGCTTTCGTCTCCTTCTATAATATGGACAATCTGTCACATATTTACACTTTCACTCAGTGCGAATTTAATGTAAGGCTCTATCCGTATTTTAACCCTCATCCCAACAAAGATGGTAACAATTCTCATCCAATGATCATAAGTTCTGTCAACCCAGGTGACATCCTTATTTAGGACCTGTACTGTGTGCATTAAGAATCACCACGCACACATGTTGGGTTCCCCAGATTTTCAAAAAAGTGAATTCTGTATGATTTATAAGCTTGTTTCCTCGTGGGGACCCAAAAATGGACCCTTCCCACACACAGAAAAAATTAAGAGACTATTTCAGAGATCTTTTTTAGATGTACTGTTTAAAGCTACATGTATGTGTTTAGGTAAAATTGTCATTTGTGTTTCATTCTGTGAACTACTAACAAAATTTCTCCTAAATTTCAAAAATATATATATATTTTTTTGCACTCAGAAACAGGTCAAAATAACAGAAAATATTCTCATCAAGTTCATATTTGCTTATAAGTAATACAGCAGTAATATTTCTACATGCATTTAGGAAAAGTAAAAAAAAAAGTAATAACTTTGAGTCTTGTCATGATCAGTCTTTCACATTTGCTGTAGGATGACTTTGTCACTCCTGAGGTTAGATTTTGTTGAATTTCAACAGACACTGGACTGGAATGGCCACAAGACATCTTTTTAAATGAAAATTTGTGAGTTGTGTCTTAAATTGTTTTCTATGGCTGTGTATGTGTACCTATATATATATATATGTATGATATATTCAATAATTATTTACTGATTGGTGAGTGGGGTACTATCATTTTTGTTTTATTCTAAATCCTTCATGAAAACAGGAAAGGAAAAGGACGTATTTGTTTAAGAATTATTGGAAAAGTGAGATTAATATGAAAATAAAAATATGATTATTACTGAACGGAACCCTATGTTGGTATTGTTGATATTTTTAATAAACTATATATTAGTTCAACAGATTTTAATTTCTACATTGCACGATGTGGTGTTACAATATAGGTTGCATAAATGCAGACATGTCATACGGTGACCGCCAGGGGTCACTGCGCTGCAACAGAAAGAAAAACATGCAAATCAAGAAAACATCAGTTTGAGAAAAACATTCACTGCAAATATGCACAACACAAACAAATACTTACAGTTACAATGCATAGGCCTACAATAGAAGCGTTTCACATGGATTAGTTAAATAAAGTAGCAGCTTTCAAATTTTACCTTAAATACTAACAATAAAGTGCAGTATTTCTGGATTTTTTTCAGCCCAGGGCCCCGCAAAGGCTTAACGCGGCTCTGAGTATGACAGACTATCTGTACACAGTGACAGATGAAAAACAGAGACAAATAAGTTGAATAGATACAGATTCGGAACATAAAGACACTAGAGAAATCCATGAGTGTGACAGGACGAGAGCTTGTGTTCACACTGTTATCTAAGCACACAATACATAAAATACACACACATTCAGACAATGACTTCTGAAAAATG
Source organism: Triplophysa siluroides (assembly GCA_006030095.1). Classification (NCBI taxonomy): domain Eukaryota; kingdom Metazoa; phylum Chordata; class Actinopteri; order Cypriniformes; family Nemacheilidae; genus Triplophysa; species Triplophysa siluroides. Next base: position 226,902 of record VCII01000011.1, on the reverse strand, counting down.
TGTATACAGACAGCACACATTTAAAAAACTGTCAGACCATGAGAATCTGTTGTGTTAACAGTCCGAAGAGAAAACAATGAGTGCGTTTACATGCACAGTCTAACTCCGATTATGCGTAATAAGCTGATAACAAGTAAGGTCATGTAAACGCGTAAAACGATTTTCTTTTATCGGGGAAAGCTCATAAACGGCGTAAGCAAAACCCGCTCAGCAGGTAGTTTTTTGCCCATTATTCTGATTCCACGCTACACTCATAGTTGCCAACTCTCGCGAGACAAATAAGCAACCTCAGCTTTAAAATCAAGCCCAAAACAAGCCCAATATAATTTTATTATGTATTTACAATCGTTCTAATTTATAATTAACTATTTTTGTACAATAAATGCAACATTTAAACTGGAAATTCTCTTTTATTTTAAATCAGCAAACTGCAACAAAAACGTGAGGGCACACTAACCACTCTCGATGACCTGTGAGCAGAATAGGGTTGGAGAGATGGAAAAGAAGAAAAAAGATAAGAGCCTTAAAGGGAGCAACACAGCCACATATTTATAGCTTAATAAAATCAATTAGAACCAAATGTATCTGCTATTACTAGTATTCTATATGACTACTTGTTTTTTTATTTATAGCCTGTGATAATTAATTAATTACAAAATCATTGAAAATTTTACCTATTAAAAAAAGTCATCCCTCTCTCTCATAACGTCACGCGCCTGCACTTTGAATTAGATTTTTCACCAATGAGGGGAGAGGGGGAGGAGGGGGCTGAATGTTTTGACGAAATACGTTACAGATTTTATATTACTTCATTGATTGGCAATTAGTTGTAATCTGAAAGTGTCAATCAATGCATGCGAGTAAACCGGTGACCATAAATTAAAGTAACAAAGTTGCTTGTCAAATTTTCCTAACAAGCAACAATTATTTTTTAAATAAGCCCAAAAAAACGCAACACGCGACTTATGATTTTTTACCGCGACTTGATAAAAAAACAAGCCCAAAGTCGCGGATTATAAGCGGAATTGGCAACTATGGCTACACTCTACAAGGCAACGCCTTTACCGGTTTTCTCTCAGTTTTGTTTATGTGCACATTTCTGACAGCGCAATAGTAAAAGTCCCAAACGGAAGTAACAGTAAAATAACGCATTAAAAGTCCGCTCTCGAATTCAATTCAATTCAATTCAATTCAAGTTTATTTATATAGCGCTTTTCACAATGTGCATTGTTCCAAAGCAGCTTTACAGGAGCAAATAAGAAAAACACAGAGGTAAAACACAGCACAGTGCATAGTGTTTATAGAACAAGCAAGATCATTCTAATAGATAATATCTAATAAATTAATAAATAGATGCAGTCTCCCGGTGAGCAAGCCAACACTGCCGTGCTGTGGCGAGGAACCAAAACTCCCTTATTGATTGAAGGAGAAAAAAACCTCGGGAGAAACCAGGCTCAGCCGGGAGGGCCAGATCCCCTCTGACGTGTCATAGCTGCACTCAGTGACCCCGACCAAGTCACCGAGCAACATCCCCGAGGAAGGGGGGGAGCCCACCGCCCGCGACCCAGGCAATCCCACTCGCCGAAACCATGCACGTCCAGCCCGGTCCCACTCCGCGATCGACACCAGAAAAACAGAGGAACAACCAGAGAAAATAGTAATGGCATATTGGAACATTATTCCTCTGCTGTCTGACATCGACCACAAAGCAAGACCATCCAGACCCACACAGCCCCAACAAATAAAATCCCCCCAACCACAACCAACGAGCCCCCCCCCCCCCCCCCCCCCCCCCCCCCACGAACATCAGCCCAGCAACCCCCAATCAGGGCCACTGAACTCAGCTATAACTTCAAACTGCTGACATGTGATGGAGTTTAGCATTTAATACCAAGCATTGTAACTTTTAGCATTAATGTAACAAGTATTCCATCTTTGCTCTCGGTTGGGGATAGAATGGTCTGAGCCTTTCTCTTGGGTGGAAATGGAGTTGCCTTAGATGGAGCTGGGATGGTCAGTCAGTCCGCAGCTGGCGTAGTCTCTAAGTCGGGATGGGCATATGATGTCCATCTGGGCCTGGCAGAACTTTCCCTACCTCGAGATGGGCATCCCGAGGCGGAGGCAGAAAGAAAATAATTAGCGTAGCTGCTGTTCATTTACTATGCATTAGTGAAAGCTTGGGTTAAAAGATGTGTCTTTAATCTAGATTTAAATTGGGAGAGTGTGTCTGCAGTTAATGTAGAAACGTCAAAATGAAAAACTATTGCATATGCAGGTACAGCGGACATGAGAAGAGATCTTCTGACCGATTTCCCGCGGCATTTTTAATTACTAGACAGACTAGCGATGGTGACGTCACTGTGTTTTCTGCGTAGCCGGTTTATTATGCATGTAAATGCAATATATGCAATATTAATAATCATCCTTAATATCATGGTAACTTTCACTGGATTATTTACAATAATACAATGTGTAAAGTACACAATATCGGTAAACGCAATTTAATTTACGCTTATGGAAACCTAATATTACAATAAACCTGAAACACTTGCAATTTTGTAATAACATGTAAACAGGATGTGTGTGTTAAATACTTATTTACACTGTTAGCCCTCACCTGCCATTTCTACAGAAATATTTTGGCAACACTTTTGCCAGCTAGTTACTGTAGGTCATACATCTACAAAAGCTCTTATTGAGGTTGAAAGGTTGCATTTTTGTAAGACTCCATTAGTGTGATCAGTTTCTTTTAGTTGAGCTATTGGCTCTTATTTTTTTAAGTCTCACTAAAGTCAAGAATCCAACTAAAGCAAACGCTGATCATCATAATGGTGACTTAAAACATAATGAAACCACTATAATGAACTAGAGTTAAATCTCTGTTCATTCTCAATAAGTGCTTAGACAGATGACAGAAATAAAGTGAAAGTGATGTCTGTAATAAGTGAAGATGTTAATGATGTTTGTGTTTAATTCTCCTCTGGTGAGATCTTGACAGATTTCATGTGTTCATCTGTTATTTACACTTCATGTTCATCTAAGACTGTGTGACTTAAGTGATTAATAAATTATTTCAAAGATGTATCTTCAAACAGTCATTGCAGTAGTTTACTGTAAAATACCTACAGTAACTAGCTGGCAATACTGTTGCCAATATATTACTGTAGGGCTAACAGTGTACGTATTCTCCAGGATTATAAATGCAGATCTTCATCCACACGTTTGTGTGTTGAACTCTAACAGTCGTCCCTCATGTTGAGCATATTTCTTTTTCTCAATGAGGAAAACGAAATGAATTGAAATAGTCTGTTGTTTCCATGTGTGTGGAATTGTGTCTGGGTTAGGGATTAGATACAGTGTAGTGTTTGGAGACGGAAATGAAATGATCGGGGTCTCTTTTAAAAAAATTGCATAGATTTCATCCTAAAAGTGTACGCACGCACTTTTCAGATGTACAGTATAAAACCATACGCCAGAACCTGCACATAATTCCTTTTATAAATCCCTGACAGAGGAAGAATATGCGTACATGTATATCTCCTCCCCATAATAACCCATATAGCGCTTACATCTATATAAGTGAAAAACAAACATACTAATAACCTATACTATTTGTTTATGTGTCGTGCAGTGTCTTGTTTTTCTCAGTGGTTGTGTTTCACTGGTCGTCCATGTGTCATGGCAGGACAAACCTTGAAGCAAAGAGCAAGGTCTGAATTTTTAGCTTTCTCCCATTATGTTTGAAAGGTTTGTGAATTAGGGAAAATGTTGTATTTGGGAACCTAAAGCTTCTATCTCTCTGTCTCTCTTTCTTTTCCTATATGTCTCAGGTATTTCCATTATAGAATTTTCCACGTTGCATTTCTGTGATGAAACGCTTTACTAATTAGTCTTATCATTAATATGTACAGTATATGATGATTTACCTGACGGTTGATCTACCCAACTCTACATCAGTCTTAAATTGATAGTTCCCCCAAAAATAAAAATTTGCATAATTTACTTATATACCTGTATGACTTTCTTTTTCCCGCAGAACACAAAAGAAGATATTTTGAAGAATGAGAAGTGAATAGAGGCCACTGCTGTTCGGTTACCAACTTTCTTCAATATATCTTTTGTGCTCTGCAGAAGAAAGAAAGTAATAAAGTTTGGTGCACACTATGTTACTGTAGTGGAGTAGGCGGGGCGAGACCGTGGTTCGAGACCGGTGAGTAATTGTGAATAAGCGCGAATAATAATTGTGAATAATTGGGAGCATATAAAAGGAACGAGCGACCGGACCGTCGATGAGAGAGGACCGGGCCCAGTTGTTTTATGTTTATGTATTGTGTTATTCGCCGGCAGTCGTCCGTGAGGGGCTGCCGGCTGTTTATTTACTTTGTTTATTATTAAAACTTTATTTAAATGTTTGCCGGTTCCCGCCTCCTTCCTTCCCTACAGTAGAGTTCCCTCTCTCATCGACGGTCCGGTCGCTCGTTCCTTTTATATGCTCCCAATCTCCTACGTGATTCGAGCCCGGTGTGCGCACAGCTGGCGCTTATTCACAATTACTCACCGGTCTCGAACCACGGTCTCGCCCCGCCTACTCCACTACAGTTACATTAACGAATGACAGTGAGGGATATTTTGCATGTTGCCCATAGGTTCTTTAAAAAAATGTAAACAACAGACATTTAAAATAAGTTATTAAATATTAAGCAATAGACAAAAAAAGAACGCATGTATGGAACAGAGAGAGGGTAAGTAAATGATAGATAACTCTAGCTTAAATGAAATTTTGCATGTAGAAAAAGTAAAAGCATTTGTTCTGACACACTTTTGCCCCATGGTGGCACTGTTCTGCAATTTTACTATAGCACACAATTTACAACATGCTTTAAAGGGGTATATATTGTTTGATCATTATTATTATGTGTGTAAGTTGAAAACTGTATTTCTAATGTTTGTATCTTTTACATTTGTATTGATTTTATCTTATGTATTTTGTTTGTGTAACATTGTTTTGGTCTTTATTTCAATGCTGATGTTACTGTGTTCTAAATCCTAGCTAAAGATATATTTGTGGCTTTTTTTACACAGATTGACTTCAAGACCATTATCTCCTACAAGAACAGTTGCTATTAGTGAGGACAGTAGCCTAAAGAGAAACAGACATGTGTGAATGTCACCTTTATTGGCGTTTGCGTGCAGACGTGCATGTGTGTGTTTAATTGGGGTGAGGGAATGTTAGTGGTGTGTGTCCAGGACTCTGTGGAAGCAATTGTATAGCTTGAGCAAAGATGTACTGCAAAGGTCTGCACATGCTTATAGCAATAACCTTATTAAACATTCACAAACACTGCCATGTTTTTTAAATGGAAAATACACATTTGCAGTTATATAATGAAAATTGACTTAAAACAAATATATATGTTATTTTCGTTTATTCAAAAAGACACTATTAAATGTGCGTGTGTGTGCATTGTATCTCATGAAACATTGTCCCTGTATTTTACTCCAAAATGAAATATTATACAAATATTATATAATGCATAAACACTGAATGTTCTTTTCTGACACATAGCCTAACGGGAACAAATGTTGTACCATGGGCAATGATGATTCATTGTAACAATGGCACATTAATGTCAATTTTCATTGAACATAATGTAAATATTATAAATAAACATCTGGGCATTGCAGTAATGAGACTGTTGGAGAAATGTACTTTGTTGTCATAATGTCACAATGAAAACATCCTAAAAATACACTTTTTTCTAGCCTATTTCTGTAAAATGAAATGTTCAACATTTTGGTTGTTTGTCTTTTAACATTTCTACCCCCAAATCAATATCTTATCTTATTTATATTACTAATTCTATTTACTATTTATACTACTTCTTGCAATTATTTGGACCTGAAGTTTTGGTACTATTCTGTGCGAAACAGTCTGTGAAACAAATACGTGCTATAGGGAGATTGAAATGTGTGCACATGTGGAAATGCCTTTATGATATCATTGTAAACTCATATTGATGTACGAGTTCTCCGGTCGGAGAACCGCGCTACCGTAACCAGGGCAACCGTTTTACCCGGGCCATTGTGACGTTACAGGGCCACTCGGATCCATGCACCTGTGTGAAGAAGAAACACACACGCACACGCTCGCCCGCACGCACGCACGCACACACACGTAAAGAGAGGGAGGGAGAGAGAGAAAGAGAGAGAGAGCTCGTGGTGAGTCAGATCATTGGTCCTCGCTGTAGGTGATGTCTGGGAATAAAAGCATGATAGAGGTGCGATCTCGGAGCTCCACCCCTAAGTAACATCAGCACCAGCATCACTATCCTCATCACACGGCATGAGAGAGGACGCACGCGGACTGTCAACCTGCTGCACGCGCCCTGCCGTAGCGTTCATGCATCACATCTGAATGTAAGTCTTTCGTTTCTTATATTCAAGTTGATCAACGCATTTCCTCGTCTATCCTTATTGGACACGCCAGAATTGGTTCGTTACACATGACGCATTGTTAGTGATGAGTATGGGCACACGACGCTGCGCTGGATCATAACTTACTCTATTATGACTAAACCATTTTACAGTTTTATATTTCGGGATTTATATATCTATTTATATTTCATCGCACAGAGCTCAGAGGTCATAAGAATGACACGTCTGTTACATGAATTACACAGCATGATAAATGACAGCATTATTAGATGTGACATTGCCATGCACTGAGATTTTACTGCTTATGTCCAGAACATGAAATGATGAATATCTGAAAAAAACAACGCGGCCATGACTCAATGGGTTTCGAGAAATGTGTTTCTTTATACGTGCAGTTATTTAGCCTACTTGTTTTACTACTTTTTGTTATTTGTCATTAAAATATATTCCCAAGTTTTTGCATTTCCAAAATAACTAATACTTAAAACAACTTTGGCTTAAAATAATAAAATACTACTACTGAAGATTTAAATAATAGGCTAATAACTGTACAGCACTTATAATGCTGACCTCTTTTATACTGTTCATTTTACTGGTTATACTTTGTTGCTGAGCCTGGAAAAACACATACATACATGAATTTTTTTTTTTCAGAATACAGAATACTTGAGCCATAGGAGTCAGGAGTAGGCTAGCGTGGATCTAGAGAGATTTTGATCGTTGTTTTGGGGCAGCATTAGGTTTGTTTCTGGGATATTCAGGTGATAGAAGCACAACTAGCCCTTTAAAAGTGCTTTAGATGTGTCTTTGTATCGGTTTCTATTTGTCAGTGATGTATGTGAATTCATTTGAGCTGTTATTTTTGGTTATGTAAGGCTCATGTTGTGAAACTGCTGCGCCGAGCATGACAGGGGTGCAGACGTGCTTTTGACATTGTGCAGTTTCTATGTGACCTTGAAAATGCAGACGCAGCTGAGAGGAAGAGCTAGTCAGCAATCACGGATGCTCACAGATTCACACGTGCACACACACATACACGCTTTTAATACTTCATGTGCGTGTGTGGATAGTGAGAGCAGACCTTCGTCCGCTGTGTACTGTGTATGATTAACCCCCCCATCTCGGCTGTCTCTGTGATTATTTTTCTCAGGCTAATATGAGGAAGCCTCTGGTGTGCTGAAGGACATCTGGATACCGCTGATTTACTGGACAAGTAGCATGCCCGGCATGCGCTAAGCCCATCCACAGCGTACTGAGAGAGCGCGTCAACGTCAAAGCCAGGACGTCGGCCATGGCCTCCAACTCAGATGCACTACTGCAGTACCACCAGACTGTCTGCGCCCACCAGCGCTCCCACTGCACATGGAGGAAGCGTCGGCCTGCAAGGGTACTCGGCCTCCTCATTGCTCTCGTAGCAATAAGTGCAGTGGCCTTTTTGTGGCCCCGGCCTTCCGAGTGGGAAGAGCTACAGAGCCACACCCCCCACAGGACTCTGCTGTCCACACACCTGGGAAACCTCTCAGAGGACACGCTCGTGGCCATACGCTCATCCGCGGAGTCGAATGAAAGTCATGGGGACTACCCAACTGACCTGTTCAGCCTAGAGGACCGCAGACGGGGCGCAGTGATACTGCACATGTTCGGCATGATGTACATGTTCATCGCCCTCGCCCTTGTGTGCGACGAGTTCTTCGTTCCAGCGCTGACCGTCATCACCGAAAAACTCACAATCTCAGACGATGTCGCGGGTGCCACATTCATGGCGGCCGGGGGCTCGGCTCCCGAGCTCTTCACTTCTGTCATTGGCGTCTTCATTTCCCACAGTAATGTGGGCATCGGCACCATCGTTGGCTCTGCAGTGTTCAACATCCTGTTCGTCATTGGGATGTGCGCCGTTTTCTCTAAAGAGATCCTGAATTTGACGTGGTGGCCTCTGTTCAGGGATGTCTTCTTCTACATTGTCGGCCTCATCATGCTTATTGTTTTCTTCCTGGATAACTACATCACATACTGGGAGAGCATTTGTCTGCTGACGGCCTACGCTTGCTATGTTCTCTTCATGAAGTTCAATGGAAATGTAGAGACTCTGGTCAAGGGCATCATTTACAGAAACCAGGTCGTAGAGGTGGAGGCTCAACCGAAGGTGAGTTGACACCATCTCTTCCTTTCTCAGAATGTCCAACTTTATTAGACTCTATGGGCTCCTTGTGGTCTTGCAAAACACTGGTGACATAACGTCTTTTCAACTGTCAGTTTGTAGTCTGCTGTAAATCCAGAACCCATGCACAAGCATAACAGCCACAAATGCTACTTGTGAATGTGCTTTTGAATCCGAAAGGAACAGATTGGACACGCTGCGTGTCATGGACTTCATGGACACGAAAGAATAAAGTTCACGAGTCCACATCAAGTGTGTCATTTGGGACTGGCCCTGTTATTCATTTGTTGACCAAACAAACCCGCCAGAAAACACGACAGAAATATGATTAAAATGTAGTGACAGGGATTGGTTTGCTGTTGTTAGGACAACACGCTTGCTCAAATTAAAGTATAGGAATACTCAACAAACCAGCAATACTTTAATCGTGAGCTTGTCCACAGACGGTGTTTAATTGTAGTGACAGTGATAATAACAGCATAGGACAGCAAAACAGACGCAGGATTTGGGCCAGATGGGTCAGACCGCTTCAGGATAGGATAGTCGGCATGCAGAAGATTTCGGGAGGACCATGAGCACTCCTATATATTATAAACGCACAGTACCGGACCTGAGCTGGCCCATCAATGTTGCCAGGCAACAGGTAGATGTTTTCTTTATAGGACACACGAAGACCCACCTTTATGTCCGTAAATATAGTTTTGCCGCAGGAAATGTTTTGGTTGCTAACGAAGGCACATGCTGTTTAAATGCGCCGCAGCACTCATGCATGAAGCTGCAGTAATCCTGCTGGCTTTATGTCCGGTAATCCATTCGTCTCGGCTACTGCAGCTAGGCCTCCTGTAACAACAATCATGATCTAATACCGCAGTTTCACCTCACACCTAATCCCTGAACCCAGAACCCAGAAGCGCCGTACTGTACATCACATGACTAAACCAGAAAACTGGGCTTTGGTCTTTGTCATAGAAAGTGTTAAAGTCCCTCTGCATTTGATCATTCCATTACTTAAAACTCATCTTTAAGCATTAAAACAGCATATTTAAAAGTTCTTTATGCCTTAAAATGACTTGAATGTAACTCTACACCCTTGCTTCATTTAGTATTTGCGGATTCATTGAATATGCAAATTAGCCCCATCTCTATTTAATCGAGTGAGCTTGGATCATTGGTACATTGATGCCTGAGCTGTGAAATGGCTCAAATATATTAATGTGATTGGTTACAGGGTTATGATGTCATAAACAGAGGCAGTTTCAAACATCATTTTTTAACTGTCTTTGGTAAACTGCAGTTTTACGGAGAAAAATATCTGCAAGTGTTTAAAATGATGTATTTGCAAATGTTTTTATCGTAAAGCATATTAAAAACAGCATATAAACAACAATAAAATGTTATATTATCACCCTTTTTGAGCATTTTATTGATTGCAAAAACAAGTTCAGAACATAAATGTTAAGTGTTTTGTGGCTTTCAAATGATGCCTAGTTTGTGATATTTGACAGAATAATAATGTTAAACAAAGGTAATAAAATGAAGACACCATCAAAAATGCCTTTTTTCATGGGCCCTGTGCATGTTACTGTCATGGAAAGAGTTAAAACTTGATAGTAGGACTTTAACAGCAGTATGAACTAACTGGATTTTTTAGGTACTCAACCTGGCTATCTTTTCATCTTTTCATCTCTTTTCAGTTTTATTCTTTTTAAATATTTCTCAGTGCGAAGAAGAAAAATAAAGAAGTTGTATATATCAAGCTGAATTTGTGATGGACATCGATTATGTTCATCTTGCTTATTTGAAGTCAAAACTCTAACAAAAATCTAAACCTGTTTTCCGTTTTCTGCATTTGGCAGTATGGCCTATATTCCTGAGAAAAATATGCTCATCACATCCGGCTTCAAATATACAGACAGGTGATGCTACAGAAAAATAGTTTTCTACTCTAAACCAAGGCTTGTCAGAAACAAAAAAAAAAGATTGTATTTGCTTGCACAGCGTTCACGGACAGCGTGGATCCGTAATCATTCCATTTGAACACCCTGCACTATTTTTTTGCCACCTGCACATTTAACCCTGCAAAATCCACAAATTCAGCGATCTGGATTTTGGATCAATGCTGCAATTATTGCAAGCTGTATTTTTGTAGCTCTTACGCAGTCGTTCTCACTTTGATGAGCACGCTTGAGCGAAATCTACAAGACCGCCCACATCAAGTGGAATGTGGCCAGATAGTGTAGCTGCTATGGGCCTCTGCTCCTATGGTCTTATTTACAATGAACCAGATATGTCAAATCAGACTGTCTTTGGTAGCTACATTTACCAGAATTCTGAGATTTAGGAGTGATAAAGCATAACCTCCACAACAACCCAAAAAAATTGATAATGACTGAGACATTTATCCGATATGAGATTTTTATTTAACTACTGTATGCTGCTATTTTTGAGTGAAAACATGAATTTTGACAGGCAAGAGAATCGTTGTTAAACTGGAGCTCAGAGTGGGCTGTATCACAGCAGTGGGGGATTGTGGAGTCATGTTCCTTACGTCATTCTATTCACAGGGGATTAAACAATGTCGAGTGTGGATGAAGCTCTGCCGGGATAAGCTGAACAAATTGTGTCCTGTTTAAAGAAAATATTTTTACGCTCCTCTGATCATATTGACAACCTCGGCCTGGATCAGGTGACGTGATTCAGATATCAGATGGTGCCTATTGAAGGCTTAACTTCAGCGGGCAGGAATCACACAGGGTTGAAAAGGTTAATTTGAGGTGGTAAGAACCACTGGGTGTTTATTCCAGTGATGTTATATTAAAGTGTCAAAAAACAGATCCAAAGTCCCTTTAGGAAAGCCAGCACACTCTGCGACCGTGTTTTGTTATCTAACACGATGAAATTTCGATGTACTTGAATGGGGGAAGACAGAGATGTCTAAAATTGCTGGCTAAATCCACAATTAAATAGCATCATTTCGATCAACAAATAAACTTGACATCAACCAGACCCACCTTTTTTTCTGAGATCCCTTCAGCAACTGTGCATACACACAGGTTTGCGAGCGCCTCACAAGACTTCTGTAAACCTCTGTAGAGCCCCTTCTAGAAAATCTTTAATCATTAATGATTGATTTAATTTACTGGAAGGTGGAACTTTCTTTGTTAGATCGACCACATTGAGTTTTGCATTTCGCCCGTTAGTCATAGCAGTGCAGCATCTTGTTAATAGCTTTTATTTTTTATGTATCTCAGCGCCTCGCTGGTTTAGACTGACATGTCAAAGATGGCTGCCACTGTCTTTCTTTAACCCTAATTGCTTTAACATCAGACAGGTCTCTATGGTGATGTGAAGTGAGGTGAAGCATATTGCTGGTGATTCATGATTATACAGTTTTGGATGAATGCACAGGCTACAGGGTTAGCAATGCACAAAAAAACCCAACCTCTCTCTTCACAGCAGTGTAAAATATAACTCAGGGCCTGAAATGGAACATTACTATTTAGGTATTAACAAGCTTGTTCAAAGGAAGTATTTAAAATCATTTTTATGTAAGTTATGTAAGTATTATTCTATATCGAAAATAATAAATGTTAATAAAAGGTTCTGGTTAATGTGAATGAAGTGTGATTATATTCAGGGTATGTAGACCCTTTTGCTCTGCACGGGTTCAGCTAAAGCATCTTTATCTGCACGATTTGTTCTCTGCAAGGATTTAGTTTTAACTTGTGACATGAGTTATAAATGAGTTGTCGAGGTATGAGCTCTGAAAGCTTTAACTAAATCAGGATTTATCTTGAATACATAAATAAAATATGGTCAGATATTATATGGGCGGGGGGTGGATGGGTATTGGGGATGGTGGGTGTCCAATGCTCAAATATTTCCTCAATGTTTATACCAGTACAAGATTATCTCTGTTCCAAAACCGCTTGTGAACTGCTTGCTGCTTAATCAGGATGTGTTTTTGCATTATTAACAGCTTGGCAGAGCGCAACAAAATTGAACAGAAGGTGCTTTTACTTCTAGGCATCATTGCCTACATAAACATACAATATGCTTGTCCATATGTAAATATGATCCAGAGCCCAGATATATCTGAGCTGGTGTAATTTTTATCCTTATCGGATTCACAATACACAAAGTCCAGCTCTAAAACGGTTACCGGCACTATTATAGATTTTTTAGGTATTTAAAATGTTAAATATAAATCACTAGAGACACTTAGTCTTGGTGTGGTTACTGCAAGACAATCTATCACTTTGTCTCCACTGTTTGTTCTATACTGTGTTTTCTTTAAAGCTGATTTGCAACAATGCAACACTCTGAATAGTTCTGTAGATCTAAGTTTGAAATGAATTGTACTTTGCATACAGCTGATACTTATTGTATTTGAAGAGGAATAATTAAAACATGAAACGTAATTATATTTATTGACATAAAACAATATTTTTCAAGAGTCACAATAAATTGGTGACCCATTCCAATCATTCCGAAAACCAACCATTCTTATTTGAGTGAATATTGCATTTTACATTGCATGTTTATTCTACAAATGTATATTATTATTATTTATTTAATCATTTTTTGCATGGTGTTTGTCTCAGCGGGTGGGACTACTTTCTAAGGAGGGTTCTAACTTCCCGTGATCGAATTCCTGACGGACAAAACCAAGTTCATTTTTTTTTCATTCCAGATGCCGTTTCACTTGGATATACATCACAATGTGGGAAAAACACTTTCGCAAAATTTGTTTCATGCCGACTTAGAATAAGGAAAACATGGCTATTAAACGGGTGGGTGATTCTCAAGAAATCTTGGTTTCAAAGATGTCAAATATGATTTTTTTTAATACTTGTATCAACAAATTTCATTTCTAGGCATTTAAAACAACATCTGGCATGTGTAAAAGCATTAATTCATTTCAAAACATTTACTGACAATTAGACCTTAAAAATCGTATTAATGTCGATACCGAAGCATGTTGTGCTAAAAAAAGAAACGATGATTCCTAATAGAGTGTTTATTCACAACACATACTTAGACATTAATGAAATGGATTTTTGTATCTGTGTATTACTACCTGTATCTGTAATAACAAGCTATGGAGAAATATAGAAATCTGCTAACCGGTAGCTATTTGAAAGGTACTGGCAGATGTGATACTTCAAGCTTAATATTAAGATCTGTTTGTACATGTGTAAAAAGTCCTTTTGCGGAGGATGGAAGCATCAGACATGGACACTTTTTAATTGGTCACACTTTATTATACACAAATATTATTAAATGCAAAAAATACAAAAATGATTGTTCCTATGTTAAAATGAATTGTTGTGTAAGATCACTGTGGTATTATAATGACAAACTTTATGATGTTAAATTGTGAAGCTCATTTTTAGTTTTGACTGACCAAAAATGATGTTAACCTGATTCAAGCTCCAGGAGGGGTGAAATATGACCCCTTGAAAGTTAAATAAATTAAAATGTATGTAGCACTGTTGCATAACAGGTTCACAAAAAAATAAGTTTTACAACAAATAGTGGAGAAAGAAAATAGAAAAGCTTCAGTGGTGCAGTAAGAAAGATACGTGACAAATTCTTTTGACACCATTGATGCAAATTCGATGCAACGCGCTCCTCTTCTTCATACACCAGATCGTACAGATTTTTTTTAACAAAATGAAGAAGAGATTAGGTAAATTACTAAATATTGCATTTATACAACAGTTCAATAGCAGAAGTGTGTAGATAAATCAGAAACAACATTGGAGTGTCTTAAAATCCCTCTGGTTTTTAAAGAAAATTGGGAACTATGTTCTTCCGCCATGAATTCCAGCCCAGCATAACAGTTAAAGGTGGGATGGATGATTTGGAAAGGGGCTTTTAGCCTGCTAGCACTGAAATTATAATCCCACCCTCTATGCGATTCGGCGTCCAAAGCCACGCCAGACACTGCCAATGTGCGTGTTTTACTTTCAGTTTCACTTTCATAAATTCGACCTAGATTAACGGCGGTTCCCGTGGTGATACTGGTGAAATATCGCATGTCTCTCAGCCAATCAAATTCGAGAACTAGAAAGAACTGTTGTATAATATTTGATCATGTATAATGTACAACAACACTGCTGTGTCCAAACGGAATGAATTTAATTTACATGGACTCCGAATGACCCAGATGGAATGGATATAACTAACGGCGCTCTAAAAAGTGAATGATATATACACTAAATTAGAGACGATAAAAGTGAGTGAGTCCAATATCATTGGTCTTAAAAAGTGGGTGGATCCCCTACAATGGTTCCGACGCCCTTGCACGACATTGGTTGCAAATTGCGGACATAAGCATAACAAACTGTAAAAATAATAGCCTATAGGTTGAAAATCGTTATATGTATGGAAAGTTTGTGCCTGAATATATGGTCACCCAGGGAAAGCTAAAAAGGAACATATACATACTCTGTTTAGAACAGTGATTAAGGTTTAGGCATTGGGTCAATATTGCATACAGGTTTTTCATCACAGACTACATGTTCTTTAATGGTATCGGGTCCAATATGTTAAAAATAACACGTACTATCCATGTGACAGCAGAATGCTTGACCCGCTAGCCACATGACATACAGAGTCTAAATTGATTGATGCATCTGCCATGTAGGTGTGTGTGTTGCTGATATCAGCTCTCATCTGCATCAGAAGGGGGTGTAAATATAAAATGTATATTCATATGTAATAATGCATGTTAATCTCTCTTAAATAAACAGATTACTGCAATAGACGTTTCTGTGAAAGACACATCCCAGCAGGAATTCACTAAAAATGAGTTGAATTAACATAAAAATATGATTTTTTACACTGAACAAAAGTGTTGTGAATGCAGCCCACGGATTGAATGATTATTTTTATTCTTTTGCATCCAAACTTGTGATGGAATTATTGAAGGATAATAAACAAAGACAAACAATGGTGTCCACATGTACAGTAGGTAAATTAAACATGGACATTGCGTCCTGCTCCTGTTGTCAGACGTATGCATGTCATTATGTATCTAAGTAAGGAGATCTTGCTAGTCTATATTTGGTTTCGAGTAGCAAGGTCAATCGTGACAAGAGCTGAAGGTGAGGAGCCGCGAGACGGAGAGAAATCTGAAGCTCGATCGATCTCAGCTATTTTAAAAGATTAGTGAAATAGCTAATGTAGGCAGTGGAACAGGGAGGAGTTTCCTTACTAAAGCATCATATCATCTGTATGGGATGTTGTGGTGGACACAATGGACACGTTGTTGTCCTACTGTAGCTGTATGACTTCAGTGTCTGATTATAGGTAACCAAACTTTTAATACATTTTCAGTAGGAATTTCCCATTAACGTATCACAGACGCAGCATCAGAGGCTGATTTTAATCATGTTTGATATGTCATTGTAGAAATGTGTAGTTTACACTCGAATCATTTTCTGTCCAGTATATGAGGCTTTTATATGTTCACCTACAGCGGTCAGGGTTTAAATTTAGTTTTTCATTCTGGGGGGAATCCCCCCTTACATGAGTAGCATTGGGGGATTGAAAGATTCTTTTTAATTTCTTGCATTATAAGAGCTAGACTTGCGGGAGTGATTTAAATGATGCACAATCCCCTCAATCCAGTGCCGAAATTCAAGGCCTGGCACTTATAGTGTTTGTCTACGTTACCGAGCAGATTAAAGCAGGTCTGATTGCAATCAGTTACTGTGAAGGGGTATATGAAAGGCTTATTATCATTATGACTGAATTTACTCTGTAAACGTCCATTCAGCAGCACCGTATGATCATAAGCACAAACACATCCAACTCGGTTTGTTGGTCATCATACCATCTCCAAGGTGACCCAGACACACATACAACCACACTTCTGTCTTTGGTCAATGTATTGTATCCCAATCATAACTGATCACTGTGCAAAATGTTTGTTTCCATAAATCTTTTATCAACTACATGTATATTTTAAATAACCAATGACATGCAAGTAGGTGAAAAATATATGAATCAGTAATATCATAGCTTACTAATGCTTAAATCATGACCAGAATCTACAGTCTGCCCAATTTTACCATGACATATACAGCCTAGTATTTATATAATCTCGAATCTGACAGTCACACATTTTATTGCCCTGATCATGTCTTTAAATGTGTCTGGCTTGTTGCTTTGAGCCGCTTACAGAAATTGAAACTAAGCTATCCATTTAGTTGAAATCCCTGAGCACAGATGCACTATTTAGTTAGTTAATGGGCCTTTCATAAACACATATTCTATTCACAGACACAAACCTTCACCATAAAAAGACAGCATGTTTAACAATGTAAAGATGTCAGAATGCGTGACATAGCATGATACCTGATCTTTAGTGTTTTTGTAAGAAACCCCTCCCCTAATTGCATTATGGGATTAAACGCTGAACTTTTTTAATTTCATCAATATATTTTATTAGTATTGGTGGGTAGTTATTTGGCTCTTTTGTTGTGATTAGCACTTTGGCGTCTGTGTTGTCCTGTAATCCCCTGCAGCTGATGAGTGTGAATTCTTTTCTAATTAGTTCTGCTTGTAGAGAATTAGATCTCTAATTAGCATGAGGAAGAAGGGCTCAGAATGTTCTCATCTATGTGGCCTTGTTTTTGGAATATGATGAAGAGGCTATTGTAGGGATTGTCTCTGAGACCCCATTGGTTCAAGCCATGAATTAGTCTTGGCTATAACAGAAAGCAGCTCTTAAAGTTTTCTGCTCTGTGGAAACAAATAGATTTATTTTTACCACCAAATGGAAGGATGGAAATGGATCATGGTTTTTAATGGACTTATAGTGCAGGTTGGTCTCGCATTAAATTTTACCAACTGCTGTTGAGTAAACTACTGTATGTGTTCTGAGACGTGAAATACAGATTGATTTTCTCTTCTTAAAATGGTCTGCCAGGGGCTAAATTCAGATCATCTTTCATTAGCTTCATGACTGAAGATCCACTGGTTCTAGAACCGTCCGGTCGGCATGTAGGCCTACTTACTTCTGAAGACATGGACCTTTTAGATCCTGGACTCCTGCGGACGTTTATATGTATCATAGCTCTAGTTTTGCAGAGGCAGACTGTTTACTGTCCACTGGCTATTGACTGATAGGTAAAATGAACCATCACACGTTGCTGTTTTGAGTGTCTGTGACAAGACTCACGTGTATCAATGTGAACACTTTTTAGGATTTTTAGAGGAAATTAAATGGGCATGAAAATGTATAAACCATGAGAACTGTGACTTGCACGTTTGATCATATGACAAAACATTTTTCAAGTCAGAAAACACTGTGTGGTCAAAGGTCTGCACAATTTTGATGAGGTCAGAGCACATTTTGTAAGGTCAGAGAACAAACACTTGGTTCAGGAAACATTCTTGGCAAGGTCAGAAAAGACACTCAACGTGAACAGAGAATAGAACACACATGTATGTACAACTAGATGCCGCATTAGTAGCTGTTTTCATGGGCTGATATACGTGGGTCGTCACCATATTAAAATGGTGCGAGCTAGTGGCTGGCGAACTAGTGTTGCCAAGTCTTGCCAAGGTTTTTCTCTGCTGGGCTAGGGTTTGTTTTTTTCCCAGGTTAAGAGTCGAAGGATTTCGTTATTAAGGTGTCTATCTTACAGTTTTTCTCGATTGCTAACACACAATTCATGAAACAATTCACCATTTTCTGACAACTGGGCTTTATACTACTTGCTGTAAACATACAGTTTAATTACAGTACACACTTTATATGAGAGACATTTCTCTATTCTGTATCCAGTAAACTGTAACACGTGTACACCCTTTTTAGCTGTTCTGTATTTTTGCAGGAAATACGGAATACTTTTACGAAATTGGGCCAAAGGTGCAGAGGATGCCATATTTTTACATTGCCTCCTATTGACAAATCGCTTCACTGTATTGTTTCCTTTATCTTCTATGTAGGTCGATTTGGATAAAAGCGTCTGCTGAATGTAAATGTAATTTGTGTAGTTGTGTACTGTATTGTGTTAGATTAACAGTTTATATTGTTCTTTAGTTTTTTTACTTTTCTTGTCTTGTAAGATCATCTTCATCTACTTTACAGTAGTTACAGTATATTCTAATAAACACTAAGCTGTCAAATTATTCTTGAATCCCAAATAAGAGGTTTAGTAACAGTGTTTTGAATTGATCTCACCATCGTCTAAGACTATGTTGCAGTGTCTGTGATTTTGAGGTCTTGTGTGTCATGTCTGGGGGAAAAGTTTTGTTTCTCAGCCAGTTTGAATGGTTTTGAGAAGAGAGCTTCATTTTCACCTGAAAACAGGATGTTCGGGGAATCGATGTGAGATGTTATGGATTTGTTTTTACTGTTTTGAGAATACGAGGCAAAATTTCAAGAAATGTGTGTAAGCAATCGAGTCAAACTGTAAAATGATTTTCTGTTTGAGAGTTAAGTTTTGTTATTTGGACTATGGACATAAGGCTAGTGATTCATTTTGCTACATAGATCTGGCAACCCTGCCACTCCGGCCTGTGACACTCTAGTTGAAAACACACAGTCACCTTGGTCTTTAGTTATAGGCGTGTATGATTATGAAAACGTATTGTTGTGTAAACATTATATTTGCTAAACAAACACATGACAGCTACAAAAGGGTATCCAATTTTTCGGGAATTTAAATCCCTGTGGTTTTCACAGCCATGGCTGTGCAGCGTTGTGGCATTTTAGCAAACTTCGAGTGATGCCAGTGGACCATTCCAAAATGGAAAATATGTTGACTTGTCGAATGTGGGATCTAGTTATATATATATCTATGAGAACGCAAACTCATTGAGGTCATTTCACACACTGAATAGATGCTTTCCAAAGGGAAGGCAGCGCACTTTGTAGGCTATATACATCATCAAGGTTTATTATTTAAGGTTTTATTTCAAATAAGCAACGGTAAATTTCAAGGTAAGAATTAAACTACAGTGATTGTGTCTTTTGAGGAATAAGTGTTAATTTTATATTTTTTTTATAAGACATATGCAGCCTTCGAAGTGCGCAGCCTTCATATTGGTACCCACCTTAGAATACCCACTCTGTGAGGCGAGATAACACTTTCTTGGATCAGAGCACACACTGTGATATCAGAACACCCTTTGTGAGAGCAAAGTGCACACCTTGTGAGATCAGAGTCTGTGAGGTCAGTGCACACTCGGTGAGGTCAGTGCACGTGCTCTTTGAGGTCAGCACACTCTCTGTGAATGTCATGTATTGTCTATATGGAGTCTGACGTCGGTGTAGTGTCTGCAGTCGTACTGGTCCTGTCTCACTTCACTGTACTGTTATTTCTTCTCCTTCTACTCTGTTTTCTGTTCATCTTATGACTGTGAAGCTGAGCCCCAGCGGAGTGGAAGATGACAGCAAAATGTCGGTAAGTGTTGTCCGTGTGTACACTGTATATTTTAGTTGTTGTCCATCGTGGTCTGTTGTCTTTGTATTTTGTAGAATGGCCAATGGGTTATCGTTTGTTCTAAATATACAGTATCTCACAGAAGTGAGTACACCCCTCATATTTTTGTTAATATTTTCATGTGACAGCACTGAAGAAATGACACTTTGCTACAATGTAAAGTAGTGAGTGTACAGCTTGTTTAATAGTGTAAATTTGCTGTCCCCTCAAAATAACTCAAACACACATCTATAAATGTCTAAACCGCTGGAAACAAAAGTGAGTACACCCCTAAGTGAAAATGTCCAAATTGGGCCCAAAGTGTCAATATTTTTTGTGTCCACCATTATTTTCCAGCACTGCCTTATCCCTCTTGGGCATGGAGTTCACCAGAGCTTCACAGGTTCCCACTGGAGTCCTCTTTTACTCCTCCGTTACAACATCACGGAGCTGGTGGAGGCTAGAGACCTTGCAGTCCTCCGCCTTCCGTCCGAGGATGCCCCATGGCTAATTGGGGCCAATTTGGACATTTTCACTTAGGGGTGTACTCACTTGTGTTGCCAGCGGTTTAGACATGAATGGCTGTTTGTTGAGTTATTTTGAGGGGACAGCAAATTTACACTGTTATACAAGCTGTACACTCACTTCTTAACATTGTAGCAAAGTGTCATTTCTTCAGTGTTGTCACATGAAAAGATATAATAAAATATTTACAAAAATGTGAGTGGAGGTACTGTATCACACCCTTATTAATAAAAAGGAGTATAATATTAAAATATTTAATTAGATATCACAAGACACAGTTTAGAACATGACAAGTGAATGGAAACAGAGATTTATAACATGACAGTCTGCACCAAATAACTCAATATTTTGATCGGGTTTACTGCTTGTCTCAGCACAACACACATTCTCACCCACACTCCTGACACCTGCAGAATCATGTGAATCGGCGCTGATTCTCCCGATTGCACTGACGTGTTGCCATGGCATCAGCTGCCAGACAGAGTGAACCAGCACTAAAGCTATAACCTTTAATCAACCTCTAACCCCCCCTCCCCCCCGGTCCCTGACCCTTGAAAGGTCAACGTGTCCGGTCTCGCTACAGATCAATCAGTCGCTCTCCTCCCGTGATCATGAGCTCTCATCCTGTCTTTATGACGACTGCCCTGTCACTTGGAATTCTGTATTGTGCTGTTATTGGCCTGGGGTTCTGATTGACGTTGTTGTTGTCCTTTGACAGGCCAAACCTCGGCTCCAGAGAGGAGGAAGCTCCGCCTCGTTACACAACAGCCTGATGAGAAACAGTATCTTTCAGCTAATGATCCATACGCTTGACCCTTTGAGTGAAGGTACAACACACATTATTGACACACGGCCATACAACATCATACATGCATACATTGAATATGAACACAATCATATTTGAATAAAGTACATTTTTGCATAAAAATTTCAAGTGTGATATTTATTTACATTTTTTTATTTAATTACATTTTTTGTGTTATTGTTTATGCAGAATTGTGCAATACAGCAATGCATATTTAAAAAATAAAATCCTTAAATACAACATTATGGGTTCTATTGGCCGTAAAGATTTCCTTGTGAGAGAAAAGATTACACATATATTTGTTTACTTATTTATTATAAAATTTAATTTCACACCATACCCCTCTTCATCTCAACCATGCATTCCTACCAGTGTTATTTGTAAAGACATGACGATCTTAAGGTGATAGTTCACCCAAAAATAAAAATTCTGTCATCATTTACTCACCCTCTTGTAATTTCAAACCTGTATGACTCTATTTGTTCCGCAGAACACTAAAAAGTATATTTGGGAAAATGTTGTTGACCGAACAGTGATGGCAGCCATTCACTTGCATTGGTTTTGTATACATACCCTCCTAAGACCCGAGCTTTGATTTGGCTTGCATGTTAGATTTCTAATAGCTATTTGGGGTTAGTGTGAACCAATAAATATAATTACCAGATATTATTTTTGAACATGAAGCTCTTTAAGAAAAAAATGATGTCCATATATGTGGACACTCGGCCTGTATCCATAGAAAACAATCAAGACGCCATTGTGTAACAAAGTGCAAATCTTTTTTATTTTCAGCACAGCATTGTGCCTGAAAATGTTTCATTGTAACCGAAAATGTTTCATTGTAACCGTTGCATATATAACGGTTTCAACTTCTAAACATGGATATGGAAAAACTAAATTTAAAAGAAACAAGCTATCATATCCAAAAAACCTTGACAATTTGCTTGTGTCTTGTTTTTCCATTTTTGTAGCACTCCAAAACTTTACTACTCCAAACTAAGATTGTCCGTTTTGTCTGTGGGAACAGTTTATAACGCTTAACTGCTGTGAAAAACTGTGTAACAGTTGCGTGCAGTTTGCAAGCACAAGAACACCTTGCATGTTGCACATCGGACTTGAGTTTTCCCAGAACAGCCTTTCGCTCTGCAGCGCGCTGCATTCTTCAATTTGACCACCTCTGGAAGATGTGCATTAGCCCTTCTGCGGACTGAAATGTGGGGAACTTCCTTCACAGGGTGCTTTTTCTTTGGCTCTGAATGGTCTGTGTTGTCCTCCTGTTCTGAGAGGTCTGTACTGTCTTCCTGTGAATTGTTATGCTGGGCCAAGAATGTCTTAGCCACTTCCATTTGGAATTCAAGAAATTGCATGATGCCCTTTCTTGGTGTGCCACGTACTGTGTTGTCTCTGCGGTACAGTAGCCAGCTGTTGGCTAAAGCAACATCTGTGAAATGCATATGCATTCAAAGCGTCCACTTCTTGTTATGGACACTAGTTCTATTGTAGCTGATCATCCTGTCTATCAGGTCAACCCCACCCATCTTGTTGTTGTACTCACAAACAATAATTGGTCGCCTGACAGACACATATTGTTTCTGTTTCTTGTCCCATTGTCTTCAGCCTGTGCATCATGAACAGACATCATCAATACTGGCTTGTCGTCATACCACTTTACAATGCTAATTTTTCCATCTTCAGTGGCAACTTGTGCTCAGGTAACTCTTCCATTCTTTTTCATTTTTTTGTCACTTGGTAGCTTCTGCACTGCTTCTCCATTATTCGGTTCACAGCTTTGATGGAAGTAAAGAATCGATCGCAATACACTTTTTTATTTGGTGAAGAGTTTCAGACAGACGATCAATGACCAAGCCTCCCAAACCCAGTTCACCTGGCTCCTGGACCTGTGCAGTCAGTGCATCTGCACCCTGATATAATTCAAAGTCGAGCATGAGGCCTTCCACTGAAGCACAAACAAAAATTTTCATGCCAACAGGATTGGGCTTCATTGGCAGATATATAAGGACAGGCTCCTGTAAATGGTATCATTTGCTCATCAATAGAAACGCTCTCGGGTCTTGCCTGAGACCTGCAGCCTTTCAGAATGTGGTCAACAAAAGGTCTCACCTTTCCGGAATTTGTCACATTCCCTCAGGTCTTCTGGAATGTCATCATCAATGGCCGCCTTTATTAATTTGCCTCAGTTTGTAAAATCTGTCACGTGTGAATCTGTCTGCGATGGTTGGGAATCTTAACGCTCTGGACCAGTACATCCTGATTTGTGGGTACGAGACACAGGACATCAAAATTGAGGCACCGAAGAAATGATACATCTCGTCAACTGATGTGTTGAGTGGGTATCCACTCCTAGATAGTGCTGTAGCATTGGAGCAGTATACAATCAGTTTCATTAAATCTTTGTCAATATACTGGTGTACATAGTCCAGGGGGGTCCAGCCTTCTCTGTCCTGCTCAGTTTCCTCCTCAGTCTCAAAATGGGCTAGGTTTGGGGTCAATTGAGCAGCCCTCCAGCGCACTCCTCGTCCTTGCTTGGGTTGTTCTTGAAAGCTTGGTCCTGGTGTTGAGTCTTCAGTGTCATCGTTTGAACCATCGGTCTCAATTTCTGAATCCGACGTCTGGGAGTGCTTTAAGTGCCAGTGCTACAGTCTGAATGATAACCAGAAGTTTCACCACAGAGATGTTTACGTCCCCGACTGGACTGTGGAATGGGGTCTTCATCCCCACTACTCTCTTCCTCACTGCCGATTGGCTCCTGTTGTGGAGGATGGTAATCAACATCCTCTACTGGGTCATTAATGTCTTTAAGTCCTCTACCTCTGAGTTGTCCCCAGAAATTGACTCCAGTATTAATTCCAGTGCCTTCGACAGAGGAATACAATCTGGAAATGATATTATGAGAAAAATAAAATAAAAATATATGTAAAGTTATTTATCACACATGCTTTGTCAATATACTGTAATAAACTATTGTAAAATGATGTTTTATAACAAATTCTTCCCAAACTAAAATTTTTTGCTAAACATTTTATTATTTTCAACTAAGTGCCATAGTCCACACATATGGACATCGAGTTTATCAGTATAGTAAATCTTTACTGTTGCAAAAATGTATAAAATTTCCATTCCATATTAAACATACAACACTACTATACATAACTTAACAAGAATCAACAAAAAAAAAGTATTACATTGTTTACCTTGTAGACGTTTTGGTCTGGAGTGGCTGCCTGACTTTTCAGATGTGTTCTCCACCATCTTGAAATTTCTGTGTAAAGTGTTTTTCTCTTCTGACACCACCAGATGGCAGTGTAAGTACCATGGGCGAGCCGCTTAAGTCTAATGTTAATAAATAACGGAGGCAAATATGATTTGCTGCCGAGAATAAAGAAGATCTCAGTGTGATTATAGGATACAGCATAAAAACAAACACATAAACGCAGTTAGCCAAAGCACAAACTGTTGCACGAAAACTAGCTGCGCGAAGCCAGCTTAACCACCCAAACAAAAAACCATGGGCAAACCAGTCACGCGATTAAATACAACTGCATGCTGCACGGCGACAGCACAGAAATCAACCCGTAACGTTACACATTCTACCTGTAGACCTAGCCACAATGCTCGCCTGTGGACTTTCTTTCTGGGTTGATGCTGCTCCAGCATGAGGAGGACATGTTCAGTAAAAAAAGTCTGAAATTAGATTTGGTGCCATTTTCACTAACGCCGTGATGTCATGAGACACTTGTGTTGTCATTGTAACAGCAACGTTATTAAAACAAAAACATTTACGTTATTCATGTTTTCAATGGATATTAGTGAATAGAGACATTAATAAAACATTATTATTAAGACATTATATTTATTTTTTATAAAACATTTTCATTTATGGAGTGTCTATTTACAAAGAGTAATGTTACAAATAGCCCGCCCAAGGCAGCAATGATTTTTACTCTAACCGAAAATAGCTGTATTTTCTTTGGATTAAGTAGAAATAGTAGTTAGATGCTATTGATACTTATAAATAGTGGCAGAAAACGTAACTATTTGCACCTCAGTATTGTTGTGCATTAAATATTATGCAATAATAACAGTGTGTAAATCATTACATTTATACAAAGGATTAAAGATATTAGAGATATTAAAGCCCTACACCCCTAACCTTACCCTAAACTTTATAAATCATTTTTTTTTTTAAGTCTTACATTTTTTTATTGAATACAAACGCGAGGGTTAGAACCCCGGCCTCCTGTGTCACTACAATTCAGCAAAAACATTTGCAATCACTTATTTTCACGTATTTTACAATGCATTCTTTAAATAGGGTCATAACGTTAAAAAGTCTTCTTTCGAACTTTAGCTGAGCACAAACCCCTATAACGATATTGTTAAAATATCAGGCTAGGCATGCTGAAATGCGTGCAGAAACTGTCGGATCGTCTGGGTGAAAAGACAGGTGGAGTTGTGTATCATCCGCGTAGCAGTGATAGGAAAAGCCATGTTTCCGAATGACAGAGCCTAGGGATGTCATGTATACAGAAAATAGCAACGGACCAAGCACTGAGCCCTGAGCACCCCTGTGTCAAGATGTTGGGACTCGGAGACCTCACCTCTCCACGATACTCTAAATGACCTACCTGAGAGGTAAGACCTGAACCATTCTAGGACCACTCCAGAGACACCCATAGCCTTGAGGGTCGACAGGAGGATGTGGTGGTTGACAGTGTCAAAGGCAGCGGATAGATCCAGCAGGATAAGAACTGATGAATTTGAGGTAGCTCTTTCCAGTCTCAGTGCTTCAATGACAGAGAGCAGCGCTGTCTCAGTGGAATGACCGCTCTTGAAACCAGACTGGTTGCTGTCCAGGAGGTTGTTCTGGGTGAGATAGGATGAGAGCTGGTTACATACAACACGTTCAAGAGTTTTTGCAATGAATGGGAGGAGAGATACCGGTCTGTAGTTTTCTAACAGTGCAGGATTAAGAGTGGGTTTCTTCAGTAGTGGTGTAATGCGCGCCTCTTTGAAGAGTGTGGGAAATGTACCAGTGGTAAGAGACAAGTTGATAATGTGGGTCAGAGTGGGAACAACCGATGGAGAGATGGCCTGGAGGAGATGAGTGGGGATGGGATCGAGTGGGCAGGTAGTCGGGTGGTTAGAAGAAATGACCTTGGAAACGTCGTCTTCAGAAAGTAGAGAGAAAGAGGGGAGCGAGCATGTGTCTAGGGGTCTTGCGTGATCAAGAGGCAGTGGCGCAGAGAATTGACTGCTGATGGTGGTCGTTTTCTTAACAAAGAAAGCTGCAAAATCATCAGCTGTTAGTTCAGATGGAGGTGAGGGGGCAGGTGGGCAAAGAAGAGCAGAGAAGGTTTTAAAGAGAGTACGAGGGTCAGGTGAGTTGTTGATTTTAGCTTGGTAGTACAGGGTTTTCGCAGAGGAGACATCAGCAGAGAAAGAAGAAAGGAGATACTGATAGAGCAAGAGGTCAGTAGGTTCATTAGATTTGCGCCACTTTCTCTCAGCAGACCTGAGCGTAGCACGATGCTCGCGGAGAACATCAGATAACCAGGGGGAGGGGGCAGAAGGGGATGCACGAGATGGCCTGGATGTAAGAGGGCATAAGCTGTCTAGGCAGGAGGTTAGTGTGGAGCAAAGAGTGTATGTGGCGCTGTTGGCATCCAATAGAGAGAGCTGGTCAGAGGGAGAGAGCGAGGCAGAGACCGCAGAGGATAAGCGGGAGGGAGAGAGTGATCGTAGGTTGCGCCGGAATGTGACCAGTGGGGAAGGATGTTTAGTGTCTGGAGAGGTTAGGTCGAGATCAAGAGTGATTAGGAAATGATCCGAAATGTGCAGCGGGGTAATCTGGGGGTTATGAGTGGAGCAGTAGCGTGTGTAGATAGTTGGTTACCAGATTTATGGGTTGCTGATGTGGACACTCGCTTGAGGTCAAACGACGCCGTCAGGTTGTTGAAGTCGGCAGCCTGCGGTTTTTCCAGGTGGATATTGAAGTCGCCAAGTACCACCAGAGGAGTACCATCCTCGGGGAAGGATGACAGAAGCGCATCAAACCTCCAAGAAAAGTCCAAGCTTACCTGGGGGACGATAGATGACTGCAACATGAATTTTAACAGGGTAGATGACAGTAACAGCATGAGACTCGAATGAGATGTTGTCACATGAGGGTGGTAACTGTTTAAATTTCCAGTCGTTAGGAATGAGTAGACCGGTTCCTCCCCCCCTCCCTGATATGCGTGGCCTGTGGGAGAATGAATGTAATTATTGGAGAGGGCAGCCCGGTGTGACAGTGTTCTGTGGTTTGATCCAGGTTTCAGTAAGTGCTAAAAGAGAAGACCAGAATGTTTAGCAATAGCTGTGATGAAATCTGCTTTGTTAACAGCAGATTGGCAGTTCCATAAACCAATGGGAAGTGTGATTGAGGTGGTTTTGGATGCTGAAAGAGTGCGCAGATTATTAACATTAGCCTTGTGGCCTTCTACGTGATACCGGTGATTTACGAGTTGTAGTGACAGTAAGGATTTGAAAACACATAGTGAAAACGGGGAATAAGAAAAACAAATAACAAGAACAGAATAAATAGAAGTGCTAACCCGTAATACTTAAGTGCCTTGTCGGTGTCCTTGCTCGGTGGAGTCGCACAGGTAGAGTCGATGGTCTTTACTCTCTTCGGTCTTCACGCGATGAGGGCTGCACGCGGTGGTTAATCCCACTTAAATACCCTTCTGAATCACGCAATTGAATTCAGCAGGACACGCCTTCCAATATCTCCCAATCACACGCGAGCCAACGCAACTCAAAGCACGTGACAAAGCGCTTGTAAACAAAGCAACGGAACTGCGCTAGACTCAATAAGACACGATTAATTAATTTATTAACCAGTAATTAAACTATTACTTTAATTACTGAAAGTAATTACTGAGACAGTAATTAAACTATTACTGTCGTTTCCATCTAAAGGGGCAAAGTAAACATTCATTAAACCCTTGCTTTCTAACTGGTTGTTTATAAGAACAATAACCTACTGCTGCTGCTAACTCACCTTCAACACGCACGTTGATCTGTGACGGTGGGTGATGCTAAATGTGTATTGTCGCTGCACCCAGGAATTTCCTTAGGCATGGATGTTTTGTCCTAGAGGGAACTGTTAGTTTTGGAATTTTAGCTATAAGATTAACCTCACGATTTTCCCTTTACACTTTATTTCTCCTTTTTGCACACCACTATCACTTTTTTGAACACCAAGGAGCCAAACAGAATTCTTGACATACGAAAGCATTACGCAAAGAGGCGTTTCCTGACGTAATGGCGCAAATTGTAAAGTGATTTTGATTGGACCGCGAATTATATCCGTCAGTGTAACACCCCCGTTGTTCCCTAGTCTTGTTTTCCACGTTTTTCCCCATGGACTGTCATTTTGCCATGCTCCCCCACCTGTGTTTTTGTTCTCATTGACTTTTGCACCTGCACCCCATTATCTAGTTCATCCCCAGCACCTGTGTAACCCTTGTTATCTGTTCTATTAAAGTTCTCCCCTTAGTTCAGTTCTTCGTCGGTTATTAATGTTTTCTAGTTCCCGTGTTTCAGAGTTTCAGTTTCCTTGTGGATTAGCCTGTTTATGACCTTTTTTGTTATTGGATATATTAGACTGTACCTGATAAAAAGGGATTATTTCTGTTTATGTATCGCACCTCTTTTCGAGTAAACAACCTGGATTTAACCTTACCTACCGTGTGGTCTCACCTTGTTGAACGTGACAGAATAACTGACCCTACATGGACAGCAATACTTTCTTCTCGGCCTCTGGAGAGTTATGTGGAGGAGTTTCTGGAGTTGTGTTATCAGGTGAGTTGGAGCGATCAAGCTTTGAACCTCACATTTTTGACCGGTCTGGACGACGATCTGCTCATCCTCATCATGCTTCCCAAGCGATTGGCTCTGAGTTCTGCATCGAGGTAGCTGATGAGGACTTGGGAGAGTGTCGTCCAGTATCGGTCATAAGAGGGGGATTCGCTCCGACTCGCGCTGGTACCACGATTCACTCCTTCACCACCCGGCACCCCTCCACAAAGCCTCATTGCCGTGGGAAACGGTGTGGATGCCGTGGCACGCCCTCAAAGGGCCTTCCAGAGATCCTCGAGCCGGTCCCGTCCGCCCTTCCAGAGGTCTTGGAGTCGGTCCCGTCCGGCCTTCCAGAGGTCCTCGAGCTGGTCCCGTCCGGCCTTCCAGAGGTCCCCGATCCTGTCCCGTACGGTACCCTCCAGACCTCCCGAGCGGCTGGCATCCTCTAGGTCTACCAAGTGGCCGACGTCCTTCCAAGCTTCCTGTGCGACCGGCACCCTCCAGGCTTCTGGTACGGCCGCCACCCTCCAGACCTCCCAAACGGCCGGCACCCTTCAAGCCTTCCGAGCTACGGGCACCGCGGTGGATTCCTGGTGTCGGTGGCGACGTCATGAAGACTCCCTGTATTGTCCCCCGTTTCCTCCACGAGGGTCCAGGATGCCCACCCCCTCTACCCGGTTGTTGTTCGGCGCGAGGTTGCCCTTTCCGGGAGGGGGAAGTACTGTGACAACCCCGCTGTTCCCTAGTCATGTTTTCCCCATTTTTCCCCATGGACTGTCATTTTGGCACGCTCTCCCACCTGTGTTTTTTGTTCTCATTGACTTTTGCACCTGCACCCCATTATCTAGTTCATCCCCAACACCTGTGTAACCCTTGTTATATGTT
This sequence comes from Triplophysa siluroides, assembly GCA_006030095.1. NCBI lineage: Eukaryota > Metazoa > Chordata > Actinopteri > Cypriniformes > Nemacheilidae > Triplophysa > Triplophysa siluroides. The sequence continues at coordinate 196,787 of VCII01000011.1, read as the reverse complement.
CTATTTAAACTCTCCCCTTAGTTCAGTTCTTCGTCGGTTATTAATGTTTTCTAGTTCCCATGTTTCAGAGTCTCAGTTTCCTTGTGGATTATCTGCCTGTTTTTGACCTTTTTTGTTTCTGGATATATTAGACTGTACCTGATAAAGAGGGATTATTTCTGTTATATGTATCCCACCTCTTTTCGAGTAAACAACCTGGATTTAACTGAACCAACCGTGTGTTCTCACCTTGTTGAACGTGGCAGTCAGGAACATTTTCCAATAGTTTCTTGTTATTTTATTGTCAACCACCTATATGAATTGTCAATCAATGATGTAAAGACAGCTCCCATTTCCTCCAGCCAATCAAGGGCCCCCTCCTTCCGCGGGCCCTTGACCTAGCCCTTATGTTAATCCGGCCATGACCAAAACAATTATGTCCACGTATGTGGACGCCAGGTCCTAGGAGGATACGATAGAAGTCAATGGGTGCCACCGCTGTTCGGTTATCAGCATTCTGTCGAATATCGTCTTTGGTGTTCTGTGGAAGAAAGAAAGTCATACAGGTCCGAAATGACAAGAGGGTGAGTAAAATGATGACAATATTTTAATTTGGGTGAACTATCCCTCTAAGTTCTTACCTGCTCATGTAACATAAACATTTGGAAGCCAAACTGCCTGGTGTGTGGAAAAAGTTAATTTCAAAGCCTCACAGGCATACATTTAAAATAAAATTAAAGTAAAATATTAAAAAGGACCTCAGGTTTGGCAAAGCATTAGAGTTGTTCAGACTTGCAACTTGTCACACATGCTCTCAGGTCTGGGGTGAGGGCTTCATTGTGCATGTACAGAAAAACACAATATATACACTATAGGTTATATCATATGTGTTAAAAACACACTAAAATTGTCATGTGTTGATAATCTGTGTTATTAGTAGGTGACAGTAAGCAGGATATTTCAGGTGCAAACCTCTGCTTAATGTGAAAGCGTGAAAACGACACTTTCACTTTTCTAACTGGCATAACATAGGAGTTTGGTGTCTGTGATTGCTAATGATCCATTAATATGTTCCCATTAGTGGCAAAAATGTGTATACTTACAGTATACAGTTGTGTGAGTGTCTGTGACATGAATTAACACACAATGAGCTTTATGTAAGAATGAAAGCCGGTTGCCTGTCAAAACTTTTAAGAACTTCTTGGAACCCTTATGTGAGTTATATAGTGCTTATATTTTGTACAGTACGATAATAAGAAATAGTTATACAAATAGTCCTGTTGCTATGTTATCTTTGGTAACATGTTTCCCTCTTTTTTTCAAAGATCTGTCTCAGATAATCGAATTGGGGAGATGTGACAGACTGTGTAGTCTCTGCTTTTTTATTTGATTAGTCATTAAAGTGTATAGGAGCACTCGGTTACACGATCGTCACGGAAAACAGACGTCATTGGCTGAGGAAAAGGTTCGGATCTGGTGGCTTGTCAGTCATTCAGTGTGTGAAAAAGCTCCTCCAGTGATGATTTCTAACAAAGCAGAAGTTGAATTTGGTTCGGTGGAGCCATTTTAGCTTAGCAGAGGTAAAGGGAAAGACGAACAACATAGAATATATATTTTTTTTAATCAGAGTTAGATTGTGGAAAAGACAGTTAGAGGGTAGTTCTGTTGGGTGCAGAACAGGTGTGTTTTTTAGCTTTATATAGGATAGGTAGGATATTAAAAAAGTGATATACTTCACTGGTATTCCAAAGGGACCTTTAAGAGGTGAAAAAAATACACCTTCAGAAATGTTTCATCAATTGTGAAATAATTATTTATACTTAGTCTATAACGTTTCTTGTGTCTCTTTAAAAATGTAAGGGCTTGATATTGTTTATGGCTTGTTTAGTGCCTCTCTTGAGGTAGTTTGGGCAAAAAACGACCTTCTGTGATGATCTCGCTTTGTGCTCATGCTATAAAAAAGGCACCCAAAGTGTTTAAATCAGACTGTCAGCACACAATCCTCTGTATGGTATAGCATTATAGCACCATTATAGCACTATGGTCTATAAATGTGTATATACATACAGTATGGGGTGTTTGTATTTATGATTTGGCTCTCTGGAATACTTTGTTCTGATTGTCAACAGGATACAGCGTTGGGATATTTTTGAATAATAACTTATCCCTGGCTTAACTGTATAACTTATGACAACTGATCTCTTTCATACCTGATGATTGTTAATATGAATAAAATATCAATAATCAACAAAAAAAGAAAGATAATAAGTCATTTACAAATACATTATGAAGCAGTTATAACTGTATGAATACAAAGAGGGATTCTAACAACATGCCTGCCAAATAGTGAGCCCTTTTTAACTTATTAATACATGTATTTTTTCAATATTTATTTGACTAGAAAACAGATTTATTATTATCTTGGTGTTGTTTGCAATATAGGCTGTCAGACTGGACACTGTAGGGTGTTATGTTTTTTTTCTTATACCTGCTCACAATTTGACAGGTATTTAGTTAAAATCCCCCTTTTTATTCATGCAGTTATAACTGCTTTATAATGCATTTTTAAACTACTTATTAATCATTAATAAACACATTTATAAATGCTATTATGTGTTACCGTTTAGTTTATACTACTGTTGGATAAATACACAGTTTACTTGTAATTTTGGTTTTACTGAAAACTTAAGAATATGAAATATTGTTTACATAAGAAATTGTTTGTATTGGTTATTGCTGTGGTATTGAGATTTGTATAAACAAATCATGAAATGTCTGGTATTTAGCTACTACACATTAGCTAATATAAAAATATAAGAAACATGCAATTGATTCATTATATGTCAGTTGCAAGTCACTCATCACATCCCATTTGATTCATTCAGCATTAGTTTTAGTGGAATTTTAGCCACAGAGACATATTTGCATTTTTCTATTCACTACATGGCTTTGCACTAGAGCTAAATCGTTTTTCTGCTTGTTATTTTCATCTCTCCCTCTCTTTCTGTCTCTCTCTTTCTGTTTCCTCAGAATTCGCTGACTCTGGTGAGTTTTTTCTCTAAATGTCGTTGTCATCACAGTCACAGCTGACCACTCCCCTCATGTCATCCCCCCCAAAAACACACCAAATCTGAGCCGTGCGTCCCTGTCTGTGGTGATTCCTCTCAGTATTCAGGAATGAATACTGAATACTGTTTGTTCCTTTAGTTTTCAATTGTGGTCTGTCACATTTCATTGCGTGTTTTATTTGCTGCAACCCCAGTCAACAACTCTGTGGATCTGTTTGAAGTCCCTGCTGAAAAAAATCTTAAACCGGCTTAATCTGGTGTGGTGGTTTTAGCCTGGCCAGACTTCTCTTTGTTTGCAGAGATGTTACATAAATGTTTTAAAACGAATGGTTGAAACCAGAATGGCCAATAAAAATAAAAAAAGAGCAATATGGCTTGGCATTAATGAATATTTATGATGTGTGATAACATGTGAAGATGCTCCAAATTAACAAATTCATTTTAAATTGACCGTAATTGTTATTTCATCTATAGTATGATAGTTCCAAATAGCAACAAACTAAACACCGGCTACTTGAAGCTGTCTGTTTTTCAGCAGGTATTTTAAAACCCCAGCCATAAATAACATAGACTCAATTGTTATTTTGATTTCAATTGACATAATATTTCAGGAAAAAAAGCGTTGTTTCGTTTTTAAATCAGAAGTTTAGATACCAAACCATATTGAAATCAAAATATTGAATCATTCAGCTTTATGGCATGACTTCATAAGAATATAATGCACATAACACCCCTAAGGGGCGATTCATATTTTGCGCGCAAGTTTGTTAATGTAATTGTAGACACGTGGCAGGCCCGCGCAAATAGGGAGCGACGTGGTACACATTTTTCTTGGCGCGTCAGCTCCACAAGCGGGTCATTTGACTAGAGAAAGCGACTTGGCACTCGTTTTCCGTGCGATTTTAGACGCAAAATGTGAATTGCCCCTAAAACTGACTTTAATGTATTTTTATTAGACTGGGTCACTATGAACTGTCATTATATTGCGAGAGCAATGTGAGGTTTACTTTTAGTCTGTTCAAAGGATATCCCAGAATGCATTGCAACAAGCTCAGTGGGAAAAAGAAATCGCAGAAATTGTCATTTTACAATTCCTCTGAAAATGTAATCCTAAAAAGTAGAGCAGAGCTAATGAATAAACAAATGGCCTGTTAATAATTTAAACTTATGTGTGTAATGTATTTTTGAACTGTCTGGTTATGACGCCGAAGTGTATTGAGTACTTATCAAGTTGCTGATTTAAGTGTTCACGTTCAGACATTTTATTACATAAATAGGTACATTAATTGCTAGATATTAGGACAGAGCTAAAGTGTCTAAATATCAGTTTTGTGGACTTTTATGTGAGACACCCACATAACAGCCTCATTGATTCATTGCGTAAGTACATTAATTAATTCCACATGCACACGGCTCTTTCTATCACACACACACAGAGATCACACAAACAGCTGTTCAAACCTCTCAGAGACATTATAAACATTACATGTGGCGCATTTGTGTGTTCATGTTAAACTGCGACTGACCTCTTTCACTGCAGTCATTATTGATTATTGCACTCGACCCAATGCCAGACCAGCAATTTCTCTATTTTTGGAACTACTAACTGTCGATACGGGAAAATGGAAACATACACACATAAATGCGGCGTCTTGTATCATACAGTGACTTCCAGCCGATTGGGTATGAACATTCACACATGCCAATAACTGTCTGATAGAATATAATGCTTGACCTTTATTGAGTAACACAAGCACACGCACACCGTTTCCCAGCTGAATCGATGTTAAAAGCTTTCTGCCTCTGGTATGAGGATCCAGCCTGCAGAGGTCATTCTGCAAGGTCACTGGTCTCACCACTTCACAAGGACATGAGACATGTCTGTGAAGTGTATGTCATTTATTATTCATAATATTCATTTATTCTGTATTTTATAGAGATGATTTAAAATGTGATGTTCTGAATTAAATATTTAAGATCACTTTAGGATCAGCTGTATTTAATACATAATAAATCAATTATCATATGTAATTAAATACACTGACAATTAAATGGAAAGCGTGGAAACAGTTCTTTGAAACATCATCTATTACAAACTCAAACCTGGCCCTAAGTTATGTTTATGTATGTTTAATGTAAATGTGGCACAAATAAATTGAGGAATAACTACTAAATATACTAAAAATATATGACTTAGAAGAGAACTCATACCTGTCTGAAGGCAAGATACATACCCTGCGTTCCAACTGGGATATATCGCCCTCCGAAGGGTCGTTCCAAACCGAGGTGCTAATAACTGGCCACTTCAAGGGTCCTTCAGAATGAAGGATTTCGAAGGGTACAACTTATGGTCACTTCGGGATCCCATGATTCTTTGCGCAGATTCTTTGCGTGGTGACGCCGGCTCCTTATGGGCGCGGGGTGATGATGCAGAAGGGCACTAAGGAAACAGTTGTTTGGTCCCCGACACCCTTTAACCCTTCAAAGCTGTCATTCCGGTGGGTTAACCATTCGAAGGGCTTAGGGCATAGGGGTGAGCCCTTCGAAATGGAACGCAGGGATAGAAATCCACACAGGATCAAATAAAAGGTACCTGGTGATGCAGTCGGATGAGGAGGAGTTGGGGAAGGGGGTGGGTGCATGGCTGAACAGCTGTAGAGGACCTGTAAGAAGGTAACTTAAATAGGACACACCCTGCGTTCCAATTCACCTACTTATACTAGCTCTAATAGTAGGTACTGTTTTTGTGTTGGAATAGTAGGTACTTGTATTGTGGCCAATAACTGTCACACACATCAAAATACAGCTCTTCTTTCCATTAAATTATTTATTCATGCACTATTTCGTATGAAATGTTTACTCTATACTTACATTTGTTAATTTAGTGAGGCATCAGTTTATTAATGCAGCTGAGCATCACTGAACTCCGCCTTCTCGTGGTGAGTTGTGGGTAATATCAGTCGTCAGAGTGTGCATCATTCTGCACTTCGAATTTCTACCAGAAGCAGTAAACCATCGGAGAATCTTTGGAATACTATTTTCAACATAGTACGATTTGGGACATACTAATTCTAATTTCAAATACAGATAGTATGCGGTTTGGAACGCAGGGAGAGTCTAGTATGTGCTGTATCACTATTGGTTGACACCTTATGAGATCAGCTGAGCAAGCTTGACTAACGTGGTCTGCTAGAACTGACGCTATATGCTTGATTTTTAATATAACATCCAGCACTGGTATTATCTAAAATAGATGCTACCATAGTATGTGAATGGTTTTAAAAAAGCCCCAAATGTTGGATGGAGCGTCAGTAAACATAAGTAGAAATGTATTAAGATTTTCACGTTTTATGTGTTCTGCTTCATAAGAAGTCATGCTCAATCTAAGGTCCATTTTGTGTCAAGTTTTTGTTTTCATTTTGTGTGCACTTATGCTCGTGAGATCGGCTTAGCGAGGTGTTTGTTTGCTGCATAATCTCCTCATTCTCACGGACACTTAAACTGTATGTGTATGTGTGTGTGCCATGCTGAAAATCTTAGCATTACCAACAGAAGTTGTGTTTTGGATGGGAAGTTAGCATGCTGGTGTACCCAGCAAGTGTCCAACTTTACCATCAATACTAGCACTTAACCAGCATTCAATTTTTTTTCAGCAGGGGCATTGTAAATGTGCTGCATTTTGTTTCCTTACCCCTGTCTCTGTATGTGATATTGTAGAACTGGGGACTTATGGCAAGCTAAAATATTATCACTCAATGAGCGAAGAAGGTAAGAATCTTTCTGTCAACCCTCATCTTTCTGTCATCCATCTCAACTCTACCCATCTACCCATGGTGCCATCTGTTTATGCCTGTGTGAAGGAGAATGTTTTCTTTTGCATTTTTTTATTTAATGACCTCTCTTGGCAAGATTTCACTAACATAAGTGCAAATCGTGTTTTCCATCTTTAATTTTCCATTATTTTTAACCTTCATGGGATACTTTCATGTTTTTGTTCAATGTGAGTTCGGTCGTGGTTTGTTTAGCTTTACTGAAAGTACCCATAATAGCAAAAATAACTGATTTCATGTTAAATCACGGTTAAACATAACCAATTTAACATTGATTCCGCATTGAAACAATTATCTTTGCTATCTGTGATTGAAAGGACATTTTGTGGGGTTTAATTTTATGGGGAAGTTGGTAGTTTAAAACGCTATTGTTAAAAAATTGCAAACCAAACATTTCAAGTCATACATTTTAAAATGCAATTATCGGAATAGTTTGGCAAATGTAAACAAACATAGTGGTATTTTCCGATAAGATTGCTGCTGTTTCCAAGGCATTAGCCATTACTGTCTGAGACTGCTCGGCAATCTATAAGAGAAAGATAATGCGCCTTCCTAAATTCAAACACGCACACACACACACAAAATAGATGGTAAGAAATGTACGTCACGGCGTTGAGGTGAGGAAGAGTGAGTCATTCTGTAACTAGAGTTATGCAATACCAGCAGTACAGGCATAATGCAATAATACAGTATCTCTCTCTCTCTCTCTCTCTCTTATTTGTCTCACTAATGCAGTAATGTCAGTTCTTAGACATCTGGTTATGGCTGAATTGGTCTCTTTGAGGATGCATGACATCCAAAGCAACAAAATGACAAATCCCAATGTGTGGGACACCTACTGACTCTATTCTAATTTTAGTTCTTTATTCTAGCTGCCTGTATTTACAGTGACTGCTGTACTGTAGTGCTAATAAACAGTTCATATAACAAAAGCTGAAAAAAAATTGCCCAACATAACGGAATATTGAACAAAATCCCTTTTAGGATATTATTATAAAAGCCCAGAGAAATATTATTTTAATTGCAATTAACTGCATGATTGCAAGTGCGGAGTTGCATAGATTACTGTCACCTGTGTATTTGCATTGTTGTTGCAAATAAATTTCAAATTTCTTTGATTTGGGTATTTGCTGCATAGATGGTAACAATTTGTAATTTGGTTAGCATTTTGTGTACAAACCTATTGGCATACTATCCATTGTTAAGGCATATAAAATATTATAAATATCAAGTTGCATTTGATATATGGCTATAGAACACTAGTGCTTCAAACATTCAGCATCCATGACCAGAAACATCATTATATTACATTTCAAAAGTATTTTATATTATTTTATCCTGATTCACCTGTAAAAATCATTGACCTTGATTTTGAAAACCCCCCAAATACCCTGCCTCGATTAAATATAATCATTCTGCATTTATGTTGGGATTCCTAGCACTATCCTTCCTAGAATAAACCAACAAATACATTGTCTGTATGTAGAGTAATAATACCCATCTTCTATTATGAGACCCAACAATACCCTGCTTCTATTATAACAAAACAAACACTACCCCTCTTATAATAACCCAACAATATATACCACCCCTATTAAAAAAACAGCACTTTCCTCCCTACACTAACTCACCAGTACAATTCCTGTATTTAGAAAAAAACTCAAATGAAATGAAAGAGCAGAAGCAAGATCCACTTAAAGCCACATATTGTTTTTGTTTATAGATTTATATTTAAAGTGTTAAACAGACGTCCGGTTTTATTTAGCATAGATTTACCTTCGGTAAACCAGCAGTGAAAATTAGATGGCAGATAGCCGTAAATAGCAACACAACAGTAAATCCTACATTAACAATTAAAGTTATGACGTTTACATTACCTCATATTTGTTTATAACAAAAGTAGGGCTGTCAAAAGATGAATCGCGATTAATCGCATCCAGAATAAATAATATATATCTGTGTGCTGTGCATAATAATCTTGTATTTATTAACACATACACATCCATGCATATATATTTGGAAAAAGAAAAATCAAAAAATTATTAAACATATATATAATTTCAATTGTTGGTAAATATAAATAAATACATGTAAATGTTTCCTAAATATGTATACATGTGAATGTGTTTGTATTTATAAAAACATAATTAATATGCACAGTATAGACATATATTATGTAAACACAAACTTTTATTCTGGATGCGATTAATCGCGATTAATCTTTTGACAGCCCTAATTTAAAGGAACACCTGCACTAATAACGTTTTTATATTAACTTGGCCACAAAGGTTATAATCAACAATATTCTCATTGTTCAATGTGCATGTACATAAAACCTTAAATATTTTAAAAACCCTTTTATACAAAATCATCCGGTTTTTAAAGGAACTGGGGAACTACTTTCTTCTGCCACGAATACCAGCCCAGCTGGAATGGATAATGACCAGGAATGGATAAAATGCTTGTGTGTGTGTGTTAGCTAGCGTCTAGATTCTTCAGAGTGACGCAGTTGTGAGGACAGCATAGTCCGAGTTATCTTAGGAGCGGAGTGAGACACAAAGTCAGTGAAGCGGTTCCTGTAGTGATACTGGTGGAATTTTGCATGGCTCTCGGACAAACAGATTCGAGATCAAGATAGAACCGTTTTAATAAAACAAATAACCATAAAACACCATGCAACTGTTGTTAAAACAGTGATTTGTAGTATTTATGTAAATGGGATAGTTATTATCATCCCTTGAACTTTAATCTTTAACCCTTGTGGAAAAACGGAGGGACTGTTGAGGTGATTTTAATTTGTTTAGGTAAATTAACTTCATTGTTTTACTAGTAGTTGTCAATATGTTTTATGACTGAGTCATTGAATAATATGAACAACTTCAGTACATCTTATCAAAGCAATATTACACAGTGTTCGTTCTTGCTATAGCTATAGTTCAGCTGGGTATCGGACCAGCATTAAATCGCTATTGTGAGTTTGAAATACCCTTTATACAACAGTTCAATGAACAACGGAAAGAATTTACCAGATAGCAAAGCCATTTGTCATCAGCGTGCTGATCAGCGGCCACAATGTGCTGATTCAGACAATAGTTATTTTATTATCTTCTAGAAGGATCTAACATGCCTTTAAAACCATGCTTTGCATATAACCTTTCTGTATAATATGGTGTGTAAGTTGAGACAGACAGCGTCTGTGAGAGATCCTGCAAGGTCAAAGACATTTACTGATCGGCATGTTTGGCACACACACATTACGTTCATTATTCAGAGCTTAAACAATACAACATACGCGCACACTCCACAGAGACACGCTCAATCTAAATGCAGCGAGACGTCATTCATTTCTCTGCTGTTCCTGTCTGTGTGCATTCAGTTGAGTTGTATTGCCACATTGATAGAGGTTGAAAAAGTTGTGCAACTGTATTGATGTTTGTTGAGCTGCAAGTCTGGTACTCAGGAGTTATAGACTCCAACCAGCTGCAGGCAACTGTGTTTAACACTGTTGGCTCTACAGTTGTGTTAAAGGTCGCAAAGTGTTTGTACCTTTTTTTCAAAGCATTAAGGTATTGTGAATGTATGCAAAATGCCCATTTTCAGTGTTTACAAAAAAATATGACGTTCATTGTTGAACCACATACCTTTATACTAACACAAAAAATGAATTGCAATTTTAAGTATTTTTTACGTAAATTTGGCAGAATTGATTTAAAAATAATAATAATAATAATAATAATAATGCTGTGGGTACTTCACACTAGACCCTCAAACATTGGCCAAATAACAAAAACAAAGATGTAATATTATTTCAAACAAAATGTGTTTTAAAACTCCTTTCGGTAGTTCAAAACAGCTAACTTACTTTGAGGCAAAAGTTTTTACAATGTGTATTGAAGCGTGCCTGGAACATCCAGCACCACAGTTATGCATTAATCATTTATATATTTTTGTAAACTGTTTGATAATGGGAACAGTCTCAGTAATGTGTAAAATATCATCTTGTACTTTTGTGATGTTGTTTCAGTTGTCCATAAAGCACTTCACGGACTGGTACAATTATGTTCTGCTATTTCTACTAGCATTATAAACATTCCACTAGAATGAAGACAAAATGGCAAAATACAGTCGAGTTTGACAAGCACTCTGTAGCACAGCGGATACATACAGTACGATATGTCTCAATCCATATCACTCACTTTCATCCACGTGTGTTTTTCAGGAAAGTTCCGCGAAAAGGCTTCCATCCTTCACAAAATTGCCAAAAAGAAATGCCAGGTGGAGGACTCAAATGGGGTTGCTGGTAAGTGTAGGAACCTAAATTAGCTTTCCTGTAGCTCAGTGGTAAGAGCATTGCGTTAACAACGCAAGGCTGTGGGTTAGATCCCAGTGGATTGCAAATACCTATGTACAAATGTATAGGATAATGCAATGTCAGTCGCTTTGGATAAAAGCGTCTGCCAAATGTGTAAAATGTAAAATCTGCTTCATATGGTAACGTAGTCAAGTTTCTGATAACCAACTAGTCGACTGGTTGTTCTTCCCCAGATAATTTCCCACCAATGGGATTGTTCATTATTACACGATAGCTTGACATTATATAATATAAAATATTATATATGTGTATATATATATATATATATATATATATATATGTGTGTATATATATATAATATTTAGCAATTTTCATAATATAAATTGAGTCTCTTTTCACGGTGTGTTAAAGACATACATGCACTTTCGTTCAAGGGGGAAATTATGCTAACAGCTCCATATTAGCATATTAGCATGAAAAGCAGGGCCATTGAAAGCATCTTTCTTTGATGTGATTTCTGTCAACAGTCTGTATTCAAAACATCTTTAACCCTTTCAAATGTGTCTGTCTATAATGCAGACGTTATATTGATGTGACCAATATTTTCAACAAAAAGTAGAATGAAAGTATTGTAATGATTTTTAATTTTGTCCTAGTTTACTAGTATTGTAAATCAATACATGTACAAGGGTACTAGTATGGAGAGTATGCTGTATCAGTGCGATTGTTTTATCTCGAGATGCAAACCAGTATTGACACAGAGGTTTAACTAACCTAATTTAACTAAGGCTTAAACTAATCTCTGTCTGGAAAACCGCCCCTATACAATTCCCAAGCAGTATTCTAAGAAAAAGATGCCAAAATCAATACATCGATACATGAGCCGTAGGAATTGTTATAAGTATAGTTCACAAAAAAGGAAAATTATTTAATCATTTATTCACCCTCATGTCATTCCAAATGTTTGACTTTCTTCTTCGGAACACAAAATAAAAAATTTGAAGAATGATGGTAACCAAACATCATTGGCCCCCATTGACTTCCATTTTGAGGGCACAAACCCACAGAGACATTTCTCTAAATATCTTATTTTGTGTTCCACACAAGAAGGAGTCACATACAGGGTTTGAATGACATGAGGGTGAATAAATGATGACAGAATTTTGTCGCTGTCGGGCGGAAACCTCCTATGTCCAAATTTGGTAAATTTCATATTTTTTCACAAATCGATGCTATTGGTCAGTCCCCATGTGGGCCTGTTATTCTTACAAATTATTAACCAATCTAAAGTGTTGAAAATAGCTTGAGAGCAAATCTCTTAAATCCATTGGACACTTCAACTGTCTGAGAAGTCTCGTAACTCCACCTCTTCTTCACTCCGCTGGAGCCTCGCTGCATTACGTCTCCTGATTGAAAGTCGCAACGAATCCTCGTCGAGCAACACATATCAGTTATTGATGTATTTTAAATATCTACTTATCACTAGGCTTATTATACGTGTGCATTTAAGTTTTAAAATGTGTCTAATATAATACTTTAATTGAATTAAATGTTTTGGATACCACCATTAAATTATTGTTTGTATTATTATTTTACTATTATTTGACTTTAAGTTCAGCTGTTAGGCCTACTTCTAGACTATGCCCCTCTTGGCACTGTGCATGTAAAATACAAAATATAGTAGCAATGTTTTTATTTATGGGAGAAAAAAGGGCTGTCTACTAGCCAAGAAGCCTATCTTTGGATAACTCTGTCTGTTTTTTAGACAATAACGAGTGAAAATAGTTAGGTTAGATACATTTGAGTAGGCCCTTATTGTTAAAAATCGATAGCTGTAATGCTTCGGTGCAGAAGGAAGCCTGTGAGCCACGAAGGTAAATTTGAGAGTTTAGGTAGATGTATGTAACCAAAATCATGGGCTTTCATTAACTCTTAAAGCCTTGTCTCTTGTCAAAAGGCTTAACGCGACCGCAGACTTTGATGAACACTGCTGGCAGGAGCGATGTCTGTGTCCGTACCATTCTTATCAATGACAGCATAATCTCGTATCTCCCTGCTCCCAAGTCATAAACCTTGTATCTCCGATTAAACATGGTTTTGGGGAAATTTTGTGTTAATGTTGGTACACAACAGTATATGAAAGCAATATAAGGTATAATACCAACTTTAACGATACAATGTTTAATAACTCAAAAAATATGCAGTTTTTTGTATTTCCTGAAAAATAATGGTTTTGGAGATGCGAGGATTCTGCCCGACAGCGACGATTTGTACTTACGAGTTTATCTATTCCTTTAAATTCCAGGAATATATTGAAGCAGTACTTCAGGCTTGAATAAACATTTCCGATAATGTCTAACATCCGCTGAAGGGCGAACGAGAGGCTTGTTTTTCCGCTAAATGATGTTGACAAAAGCTCCCTCCCAGAGGAGGCGGTGTTTCTATTGGCAGGCGGTGTTTCGATTGGCTGAAAACGAAAAATGCTGTGTTCGTCACAGGAACTTATGACACGCCTACATCATTTGCCAGAAAAACAAGCCTCTCGTTTGCCTGCAGCGGATGCTAGACATTATCATCTTGTCATTATGGATATTTATCTTAAACAAACTTCAGAAGACCTTTGTTAAGACCAAGGAGCCATGTCGAGACATTCTTTGATTGATGGATGCACATTTTGGAGCTACAAAAAGTATACGTGGTATTATAACTCCGACTGCATTATTCTCCAAGAAGAAAGTCACATTCACTTAGGATGGCTTGAGGGTATGTAAAACAGGGGGAAATTTTGATTCATGCCTGAAGTATCACTCGAACCATCTGTTTTCCTCACTGTACCATGGTATCTCTCAGATTGTGTGTCAGAGTTTTTGAATAGTCCAATTTATAGTAAGTATTTATTTTTTTGGACGACTGAAAACTCAAAGCTGGCACATTTTTTATTAAAGGGCAGAGAGCTAAGAGGGGCTGAGCACAAGAAAAACATTTTCAACGCTTCTTTCTGTGTACATTGCAGATAAAAATTTGCCGAACAGCTCCAGTGTGGAGGTGGATGTGACCCCACCCATGAACGGCACTGCTGGACCGGATGCAGAAACGGTGAGTCGCCGATACTAAAATAACGGCCATTCTCCTGTACTCCTTAGCTCCCCCAACAGTGATATTCAAAAAGTGAATCATAGCTCTGACTTTGCAAACAGATGTGAAGGCCAAGTAACAGAAAAAGCTCATCTGAAATGGAAAACACATTTGGCCGTCTCGCTCCCCGCTGCACTGCGTCTCGTCACATCAAATCACACACACAGAAACACACTGCCTTATGCTAGAGCCAGCATTCACTTTTCCCGGTTTGAAAGATGAAGCACTCTCATCCGATGCCCCCTGTTGGCACGGCAACATGCCAGAGCAACAGACGGCGCAGCGGGCATGTGGCCCTCTCAATGTCGCTGTGACAACCAGGTCATAAGTGGCTCATCACTCATAAACTATGTGCACACACATAAACTATAGATCAGTTTGAGGAATTCTGTTAACACAAACATTACATACTTTTGGTCGCCTTATGTATACTGCAGACTGAATACACTGAATAGGGATTTTCATTATTTTTGGGGTCCAGGGCCAACCCAAAATATCTATAATGGTGAATGTCATAGACTCACACTGAAAAGTTTGCTTATCTTATCTGCATATTAATATGATTCATTTGGAACATAAAGCATTTTTATTTTAATGCTAAGTAAAAGAGGTCAATTCTGTCTTCTTATTAAAGATGTATTGTATGTGTGTTTCGTAGTTGTCATAGTACTTAAAGTGTAAACTGAAAGATTTATGAAGGTTCAGCAAAAAATAACATAGCACATGCGCAAAGCTTATTGAGTCAAGGAGAATGGCTAGAAAATATTACTACAAGAGAAGCTATACAAAAATATTAATAGCAGATAAATTGTATTCAATCTATGCTTTTGTTCCTGTGATCTTTTTGTTTTTGTATATTCCCTGATACACTGTGGCTTGCCTTTATTGGCAAGTAATTTTGTCAAAAAATACTGTACCATACCATTTTTTTTACCACACACTTCACATATTGGTTGTATTTATTGTCAGGCGCATTAAAATGAAATATCTTTTACATCATATTTGGCAAATGCCGTATATGTTTATTTAAAGGCATGGTACACCCCAAAATAATCATTTTGTCATCATTTATTCACCGTCGTGGCATTCCAAACCTGTGTGATTTAAGAAGATAGTGTTTGAAATGTCCCAGTGGTTTTGTGTCCATGCAATGGAAGTCAATGGAGTCAATGTTGTTTGGTTACCATGTTCTTCAAAATATCTTATTTTGTGTTTTGCAGAAGAAACTTATGCAGTTTTAAAATGAGCTTTTCTTAAACAAAATGTTTGGGTGAGCTATCCCTTTAAGCAAAAGGGAGCTGTCTAGTCCTGTAAATCCGCTGCTTGCATGTGGAGAATTGAACGCTTCATTATTGATGAAGAGAAGGAAGGATTTCTACTTTCAGGATTCGTTCATGTCGGAACAAATTGTTCTGGAAGTTACTACTAAAAAAAGACATCTATACTCTCCAGTATTTCCAGCAGTGCTTTTACTTTTCAATGGTTGTATATTGCACAACATAGCGGGACTTTATGTTGGTCTTTTTATATATTTTAGATGGAAACAAAGCAGTACGACATGACGAGGAATTCTATTTTTCGCACTACCTGCATCTTCACAATTCACTGTGTAGTTCTCCATGTCATTTCCGTCAGATTTTAATGAAACTATTTTGAGTTCTCAGTCGCTCTCGCCCACGCTTTCCCTGTCTGCATCTGTCAGGAGGCTGTGACGCAATGTTCCCACCCGCAGTAGCGTTCACCAGTGTGTCGCCCCGATAATTATTCTGCTCCTGCAGGATGCCGTCCCATGACACACTTACACACACTCGAGCTGAAGGTGACATTAATAAAAAAAACTCAAATAATCTCAACAAGCAGCTATTTTTACCTGAGAAAGGCCACAGTTGTGCTAAAGTAGGATGAGGAAATGAGTAGACAGTCTTCTAACATCTCAGTGGCCGTTTACGTGACTTACTGCTGTCCTTGTGAAATCTTCACATTTAATGAATTTAAATAAGTTTTATTAGTCACCCTTTTTTGTCACTGGGTTTTGCAAATATCTAACCAAAAGTTGACCACACAGTTTTTAATCATTTTAAAAGGAAAAAGTAAATTTGGACATCTGAGGTTTTGGATGGACACCGATGATATAACTGTAAGGGCACGGTACAAGTAATGCATGTCAGTAACGTCGTGGTCTTGGATGAATATCATTGTTGGTCTCTAAAATACTCCAATTTTAGAGCAAAATAAAGGGCTTGTATTGAGGATTTATATCGTGTCACTGATTTTGCGGGCTGATAACGGCTAGGCTTGGGTTGGTTGAGGTTGAAATTGAGTTCCGAGCCCAAAAGATGTTGGACTGTCATCATCTGTATGATTTTATTCCCTTGCACATCACTCGTCCATCCACAAATTCCCCTCCTTTACAAATCAGTCAAGCTGGAACCTCTTAAACTCATTGCCCATCACCATAGTAACCACTCCACGTCCTTAAAGGGGAAAACACATACTTTTTTGATGGCTTGCTCCCACATTAATTGTCAACTACGCTATGTAGTCAGTGCATCCGTTTCATACACTTGACCTGGTTTTTGACCAGTCTGACTTCTGGACCGAGAAGAAAGGGAGAATACAGGAGACCGTGTGAGCTTCCCAATAAGCTGGCGCTTTTGTTTTCGTTTCGTCTCAGCGACTTACATCGCTGCCATTAAGCAGCTGACAGCTCATCTCAAAGGATCTCGGCTGCGCTCACTGTAACATGCTGCAGGTGCACAAAAGCACTCACACACACCCTCAGGTAATGAAGGGAGGCAGGGCAGTTGGGTTTAGAGCCGCCTGTAGATGTGGCATGTTCAGACAAGACCGACTTTGTCCCCCCTGATTTGCAAGACCTTTAATTGGTGATACAGGGAAGCAATCGATTGTGTTAAAGGTTTGTATGTGTGTGTGCCCAGAGGATCATTTTATTGCTTAGAGGTTGTTCTTTTTTTAGCTTTGGAGACCTTATGGAGAGTTATGTTACATGCAGATGGGTATGTTTAACGAATGGTGGATGGAACCTGATTGAAAATCGAATAAATGTTGTGTTAATGTCAGTGTCCTCCAGCTGACTCCAGTAAGGTGACACTCAAAATCAGAGTGCATTGTGGGTAAAAATCAAATGTAAGAAAATAAGTTGTTGACAACAAAATGGCCGACTCCCTACACACTACAAAAAAGAAAGGAAGCAGTTTTGAACACAGCTTTGGTGACACTTGTAAAAGTTCTAGGGTAAAAGGGAGCCGCAGAGGTGATGTATTTTGTATGCAAACCCCGGAAGTGAGTTAGCATTTTAGCACTTCCAGTTACATCGCCCCAAAGTCTATGCTTTTTTTTTAAGTTTGTTTTGTTATTCGCCTGAAATAGGGTTTGTGGTTAACAAAATCTCTAAATATTTTCATGTTTTAATCTATGACATAAAACACATCAGTTATAACACACTCGTGATTTTTTTAAAGATTTATTTTTCATTGTGTCTTAAAAATGACAATTGCTAACAAGTCGCTAAAAGACGTCATTGCATATAAATCTCACAAATAATGCAACATGGGAGCAATTCTCTTAAAACGTAGATGTGAATTCATTCGAGGAGGAATTACTTTCCAGGGAACACGTTTTTTTGAAAAAGTTGTCTGGGGTTGGTGGTGGTGACATTGAAATCGAGCAACCCTAGTGAAGTCAGTGTATAGCATCATGTTAGCTTTTTACTTTTGATGATTGTATTTCGGCTTTTAAAGGAACAAATGTTGTTTTCATTTTGTAAAGATTATCTCGATAGACAAAACGTGTAAACATCAAAAACCTTTGTTAATCACAGATCCTGTTTTTTGCAATCTCCCAAAAGTCTATGGAAAAATGCATAGGCTTAAGGTCAATGGAACCAGTTCAGGTTGGCCTACAAAAATACGTCATCCGCGCACCACTCCATTGTTTCTGAAGAAAGCCCTCAACAAGAGTATTCATTTGATATTTACATTTACATTTAGTCATTTAGCAGACGCTTTTATCCAAAGCGACTTACAAAGAGTTTAGGGAGCAATAAGCGAATTGTCATACAGGAGCCATAATACAGTAGGTGCCAATACAAAGTTACTGTTTTCAGAGATGGGTTTTAAGAAGTTTTTTGAATGTTGTGAGAGATGTGGTTGACCGGACCGAGTTAGGAAGAATGTTCCACCAGGAAGGAGTTGTGAAGCAGAATGAGCGGGAGAGCGATTTACTGCCCTTATGGGAAGGCAATAAATGATCGCCGCTGGTTTGCTGAACGCAGGGATCTTGATGGGGTGTAGGAGTGCAGGAGGGTGTGAAAGTAAGCCGGTGCGGATCCAGTGATAGTCCTGTAGGCAAGCATTAGTGACTTGAATCTGATACGGGCTTCAACCGGTAGCCAGTGGAGAGAGATGAAAAGGAGAGTCACATGACAATTTAATCAATTTAATCTTGTTGTTGAGGAGTAACTTTGCCAAGATGCCATTTTTCTCTTCTATACACCAGTGTATTAAGATGCTTGGAAATGTCGCAGTGTTCACTTTCACACATAAACAATTATTTTCATTAAACAGGGCGAAGAAGACGATGAGGAAGATCAGCCTCTTAGCCTCTCGTGGCCAGAGAGCGGCCGTAAGCGCTTTACATACCTCTTCCTCCTACCTATCGTCATCCCTCTGTGGATAACTCTACCAGATGTGAGGAAGTCGGTGAGTACCTGCTGACCGTTGTTGTTATTGCACCGGGACACCGACGTGACTTTGACACACTTCCTCTTCTTTCCCTTCAGACTTCCAAAAAATTTTTCCCCATCACATTTTTGGGGGCCATATGCTGGATTGCTGCCTTCTCATACTTGATGGTCTGGTGGGCTCACCAGGTAAGACATGTCTCTGTTGTTCAATGGTGCAAAACAAGTTATTTTCTTTTGAAACCGAACAGTGGGATGGGATACAAAATCATTATCATACAGAATGCTGGAAAATTCAGGTGATGCTGGAGTTTTTTTTGTCAACTTTTATGACATAACCAGCATACAGATGGCGTCGTATCTGAATGAAGTGAACTAAACTTTTTATTGGGTCTTTGAAATAATTATGTTTGAGCATGCATGCGATTTTAATGTTCAGTTAATATATTTACTTGGGATAGTACTTGACGTTTTGAAAACCCAAATAAATTGACTTTACTTATATGTGTCAATATATTTACTTAATTTAAGTGATTGCTTAAACTCTTTTCCTTTACAACTGATATTTCATTGTTCATTGCACTTGAATTTTGAAAATTCAATTTGAATTAGATTTTTTTGTGAAGTTTAATATAAAACCAACCATTCATCAGTCCACGTGTTCTGTGTTCCTGCACTACAGGTTGGAGAGACTATAGGCATCACAGAGGAGATCATGGGACTGACCATTCTAGCAGCTGGAACCTCAATACCTGATCTCATCACCAGTGTAATAGTAGCACGAAAGGGTCTTGGGGACATGGCGGTGTCCAGCTCTGTGGGCTCTAACATATTCGACATTACTGTGGGGTAAGACGCTTCTTTAATGTATCCTTTGTTACAGGGATATTTTATAAGCTAACATCCATGTCTTTGTTTCCCAGGTTACCGTTCCCATGGCTGCTATATTCCATCATAAACAATATGGTTCCAGTAAGGGTGAGCAGTAATGGTCTGTTCTGTGCCATCGTGCTGCTCTTCATCATGCTCATCTTCGTCATCATCTCCATCGCCGCCTGTAAGTGGAAAATGAGCAAACTGCTGGGCTTCATCATGTTCCTTCTCTCTATATTGTCTTCCTGGTGGTCAGCGTCCTGTTGGAGGACAAGGTCATCGTCTGCCCTATCTCCATCTAGCGTCCTGTTTTCTTCACACGCACACACACACATCTTCATGAAGCTAAAGACACTTCATACAAGTATGTTCTCTGTGACATCACATCTTTTCATCCAACATCGATCCAGCTGAGTGAGGCACAGGCCTCCTCACAGTGTAAACTATGCTTCGGTGAATCTACACCAGTCTCTGAAGGAATCAGAACCGCTCCACTTTAAAACCCTCAGCTTGTTTCAATGTCCAGGTCTCCCTGTGACCTGCTTTTGGCCTGCTGTGAGGAGATTCAGTCATTGCAGTACAGTGGCTGTAAGGTATGGGGTTGTAACGGTACACTAAAAGAAAGTGAGCTGGGAAAACCACTAACTTATTTCACTTAACAATAAAAAGAGGCTTGCAAAATTTTGAATTCAATAATTGTCTCTTTGCAAAACAATTTTATTTTTAACCAAATCGAGCAACATGAAAGTTTTTGTGTTACTTAATGGTTTAAATATTCTGCTTCTATGTTGTATGCACTCTGCAGGGTGCACTAAAGATTAATAACCACACAGACGCTTGGTCATTTCTCAGTCTCTGTAGGGTGCTTGTGCATGCTGTGAACATGCGGCATCATTGACTAATAGCATAGAGAGTTCATCTATATACAGTGCAGAGATTCGACGACAGTCTTTCATTTTTAATATCAGTTAGAAATACCAGGATACCACTTTACATATGTTAGCAAATATAAGCTTATTGTAAATGCATTAGCTAACATGAACTAACAATGAGCAAAATAGTTTTTCAGCATTTATTCATTCTTGTTAATGTTAGTTAATGTCAATACATGGTGCATTAATTAACGTTAACAGATACGATGTTTTATTTTTTCAAGATGTATTAAAAAATGCTGAAATTAACATGAACTAAGATTAATAAATGCTGTAAAAGTATTGAAGCATTGTTAGTACATGGTCATGAAGGCTTTAACTAATTGTTTACAAATAGTGTTATCGAATATTCCTTCACGTTTCCAATAAAGTTTCATCTATTCTGCACATTAAACAATCCCTTTATATCTAAATATTTATTTAATTATATAACTATGTAATATTTTATTCACACACATTTGTCTCCCTAAAAATCTAGTTTCGTGAACCGTTACATCCCTAACTAAAAAAAATACAACAGTCAATATCTGATTGGTGGTTTATTTGAGACGGAATGGATGAATGTGATCATGTGTTGATGAATCGTGTTTAAACGAAAAACACAAATGGTCCCAGTACACAGCCGTATTCGTGCTGACCCCTAGTATGTAAGTGCTGTATTTTGTCACCTAATATTTCACAAGGTCTCATCTGCTGGCTTTCAAGGGCACTGGTGAGATCACACAGCCCTCCACTAAACCCTGTACAATTGATTTGCAACCACAATATTTACCGGAAATGTTGATAATTAGAGTGGCAAAGAACATCTTTAAATGGAAGCAGAACGCCATATTGGATTGTTTTTTCAGCAAAACATGATCTACATATTATTTAATCTGCTTGTGTGTCAAGAGGCCAAGAAACATATTTGGACGCATTGTTCAACGTAATGTATGATTCCTCATCTGTAAATGGCTGCCATTGATGCTCAACTTTCAGTTTTAAGAGATTTGAATATTCTGTTAATTTCGGAACAGTGTTGTTCGTAGAGGAAGTTCAGCTACAGTGTCGATTGTGGTCGTACACAAATAACTTTTCAATAACGCCTCGTGCACTGGAAGATTCTACAAAATGAAAGGCATGTTGCTTCCCAAAGTATAAAAGAGCAACCTTAGTATTCACTCATTTATGAAAAAAAAGAACATGTTAAATAATATTACAAAGGGACATGTGTAGGTGCTTATAGTCTAACTTGTAGTTAGGTGTTCAAAGAACATATATTAGGTACTCAAAGCTGCTAAAACAATATGCAGTGATTTCCCTAAATAGTAGGTCTCTGTGTATTTGGACTGGAGCTCTGCCCGTTCAGAAATTCTTCATTCTAAAGTAGTCGAAAATACATGCATGGAAACGTGTAGCTTAAATCAAGGTGTTAATTCAACCTGTGCTCATTGCTTTACTGTAAGGCTAAAAGATAACACATTTACCTACTAATAAAAAAATAGTCTTTTGGTAACAAAAGAGAGTTAATGTGTTAGCGCTGTTTAAAGTTATTCTAGCTATGTATAATCACAAGCCTTTACAAATGGCACAATTCATGTTCCTTCTAAAGGTGCTTTAGGATATACTCTGTACAGAGACACGTTAACTAATATAGACACAAAACTCACTGATGAATTCTACTCACAAATAACATAACAGTACACTTGCATGAAATCAAATTTTATTTGTGGAGGCAGAATCTGTTGAAATGCATAAATTAAACTCGTTGCTCTCTGTATTTATGACGAATATTTTGGTGTGATATGGTCAGAAAACCTGCACACAGCTGACCATCTTTTACAATGTACCTTTACTTTGTACATTCTGCCCTCTAGTGGGGAATGAGAAGTGTTTTCACGCATCGTACTGTATATTCCCACTATCCAAGTATTATGCAGATATAACATGTATTATTTTTACTTATTAGAAGCATTGCTGAGTTCACTGCTTGTTTATTTGTTTAGAAGATTAATAAACAAAACATGATTTTATTTATGAAGATACTGTCTGTCCCAAATGTTGACAATTTTACCACTATTTATTTATTCATCAGACACACATCTAACTTTTAGAAGTTATAATAGACTTTACAAGTGCTTCAACGTTACTTTGTTTTTTGTAAACAGATGATGTCAATGGGAATGTTGCTGATATGCAATGAAGCCATTTCTAGGCATTTGAAACCGTTTTTAACTTTTTCTTTCCCCCAAACTAAAACTGATCTTAAATGTATCATCAGTAGTTCTTCACTGCCCTAATGTCATGCACCATACATACTACTACAGTATGTATTTCCTTCCCCAGCATCTGCTTTTCAAAATGATTTTGTATTTGTTTTTAAATATCTATTTTGTTTTACAAGAGGGCTGTAGAACTACACAATATTTAAGTGCTTTACCCTGTTTTACCTTGCTCTTGTTTTCAGGTAGGGTTTTTGACTTTTCAACTCTCTCTTGGTTGTCAAAATCTCATAGGAAGCACTTTGCATTGACATGTGTTTGTTTAATGTCTCTCTTTTTTTTCCTGCTTATGACTGATAAGGCAGAAGGGTTGTATTTGTTCTGTTGAAGGATAAATCTGAAAGCTTGCCCTGAATTTACATTATAGAAGTTATTGTACATTGGGTTTCTAAACAGTATGTCCAGGCGTCATACATACAGTAATACCTCTGTGCTTTAAAAAAATGTAACATTATTATAAGCCCGATTTTGATCTCTTCCTGGCTTCTCAGAGTTTACTGTCACTGTCTCCACTGTTGTCTTTCTTTAAGAGCATATATAAAGAGCACTTTTTCACATTCGATTCACACCTGGGCATAGACACAGCATGTTAAAGCCACTACATCGTTCAATGTTTAATGTTCCATTTCCCTAGTGTTCATATGAGTCATCTAAACTGTACATCTATACAGACACTAATACAATCGAACAATCAGAGTATAGAGAATATGTTTATGTGATGCAATGTAATTAAATAAATAAAGGCACATATAAGGAAAGGTGATTGTGGTGAATGACGTTTTTATGAAACTATCAATTGCAAAGATGGTAA
This sequence comes from Triplophysa siluroides, assembly GCA_006030095.1. Lineage (NCBI taxonomy): Eukaryota > Metazoa > Chordata > Actinopteri > Cypriniformes > Nemacheilidae > Triplophysa > Triplophysa siluroides. The sequence continues at coordinate 172,884 of VCII01000011.1, read as the reverse complement.
TAAAGACACAGTCACATACAGGACTCAGTCTACAGTCTCGTTTCCTTTTTCTGCAAATATCCAACATGTCATTTTACCATTATATGAACATGTCTTACTTTAAAGTTAAGAATTAATAAAACAATTTAGATTAACAAAACCAGATGTGTTCAATTTAATCTTTCTTCAATTCTGTATCATAAATGATTTGGTTTGGTTTGGTTTGGTTTATTTCTTATATAGCACATTTCTACCCAAAGTGCTGTACAGTACAATACAATAAAACCCCCCCAAAAAAGAAAGTATTAAAAATTGTAAACATACCTTTCACGGATCGTGCAGGAAATAGTCGAGACAAGCAGATAAACAAAAGGATACTTTAATCCACGGGAAATTACGGGTAAAACACGACACCACGAACATTCAATATTGGACCAAGACTACAAACAAGGATAGAATTTAAATAACACAGGTAACAAGGGATTACAGAGGTGGCGGGGATTAACAAATATCCGGAGATGGTGATCAAGTGAGACGGGTGCCAAGGATTATGGGTAGTGTTGTTCGGTGATGGAAGCAGGCAGACAGTGAATTGTTACAGTACGCCCCCACGCGAAAAGGCGCGACCTCGCGCCGTAACTGATCCAACAGAGGAGGGCGGGTGGGGGTTCAGGAGGAGGACGGACTTTGGTGGAAGACAGGTGAAGAAAGGCAGACGACCAAGGGGGTGTTGTAGGTGGAAGGAGGCACGGTGGACATAGAAGGAGACTGAGGCAGAAGGAGCCAAATGAGGTCCAGGTCATTGTCCCGATGGTAACCGCCGAAGGAGTCGATGGAGGATGGATTCAGGTCCTTCCTCAGTGTCCACAATCTCCATAGGTTCCAACGGTGTAGGAGTTGATGTTGCGGTATCTGACGGTTTGGCAACGGACTCCGGCAGCTGGGCAGCGTGCTCTGGGCAGACTTGGAAGCCGGACAGGACCGGCTTTGAGCTTACTTGGATGCCAGGTGGGGCAGGCATAGCACGGGTTTGTAAGCCGTGGGTAGGGAATGGGGTTGATGTGCAGTGAGCGATTACACACCTACACCCACTCCACAAACTCGGCGAAGCTCCCTCGAGGACTATCTCCAGACAACCGCTCTCTGTACGTAACGTTCAAGCTTGTTCTGTAGAATGTACAGGGGCAGTCGTCTGGGTAGTGGGTTAGTATAGATATTTCCACAAACAGTATTGAATAGTCCTCGAGGGGAATGTCCCCCTGTTCCAGAAGTAGCAGAAGAACGGCCGGGTCGTCCAAGAACACCAGAAAAATAAAACGGAGAAAAATCTGAAACAAAAATGAGGGGTAATCGGAAGACGCTCACACCTTTTGAAAGGTCCAATATTCTTTCTCGGATCGTGCAGGAAATAGTCGAGACAAGCAGATAAACAAAAGGATACTTTAATCCACGGGAAATTACGGGTAATACACAACACCACAAACATTCAATATTGGACCAAGATTACAAACAAGGATAGAACTTAAATAACACAGGTAAACCAAACACATCAGGTGAGACGGGTGCCAAGGATTATGGGTAGTGTAGTCCGGTGATGGAAGCAGGCAGACAGTGAATTGTTACAGTACTAACCTAAAACAAAATTTAAACATTAATTTACTTCCCTCTTAATCAGACTCAAACGCCAAACTATAAAAGTGCTTCGTCAAAGCCAATTTAAAGGCAGGCAAAGAGGGGGCGGAGCGAATATATAGACACACAAGCTGTGTCTGAATCCACATTGGCCTATGGCGAATGCTCAAAAGTCCACTATATGGGGAAGAAGTGAATGAAAATGAGTGAACAATTTTGGACACTGACGTAATATAACCGGCGTCTGACAGTGGTGTCACAGACATTGGTCATAATGCTTATTTTACGCCTGTGCGGCTTTATAGATTGCAAAGTTAATTTTCAATGTCACGTTTTTGTATGAGCTTTAATTAAAGAGAAGTTAACAACTGTTTGTCACGTTTATTTAATATTTAATAAAAAAAATTATGTTAATAAAATGTAATATAGTTGAGCACCACTGTATAACATTCATTTAATAATAATAATAATTGTCAATATGAACAAACACAATTGTACAAAAGTGCATTCGTGGTGTTAACGGTCACCCTCCTCCAGCTGATTCTAATGAGACGGTTGATTCGTATGATGGGAAATAGTGAGTGAACGAGTTTACATTGAATGTACACTCAAAGTCAGAATGCATTGTGGGTAAAAAGTAGTGAATGAATGTAGAGAATGAGTTGTTCACTCAGAATTCTAACAAACACTACAAAATGGCAGACAAACGATATTGTGATACACAGCTACAGTCAAATACAGGACTGTCTGGTTTCTCGATTTATATATATACAAAGCCGCTGTCCTGAAATTTCATCTTACCCGTCAGATTGTCAGGTATGTGCACCTTAATATTACGTATTTTTTTTTTGCGCTGTAAAATCATCCTAACGGTAAATTTTATAATACTACGACAATCTGATTGGTAATTTTAAATAAAAATTTTTGTTAAATCATTCTTTATTACTGGTAGGGCAATTTGATAGGGAATTTTGCACTGTAAATGAATCCTGCCCGTTTATTTTACACTTTAAGACAATCTGATAGGGTATTTACTGTCACGAATGTGGTAGGGAATAATCCAGTTGTAGGCAGCGGTAAAGGGGTAAACAAACAAGACTTTAATTAATGAATAAAAACCCACGATGGGGAAACACGGTAACAAAACAAGAATTTAAAACAAAACACATCCCACGAGGGGGCAAAAAATTAACTAAATACAAACAACCGCGCACACCGGCTCCGCATTTCTGACGGTGGAGATCGGAACCATAATAGAACGAGCTGGCAGAAGTTACGACAAGAGGACCCATGTTAAATTTATATTTATGTTTGTGTTGCCTGCAATCGTCCGTGAGGGGCTGCCGGCTGTGTATTTACGTTGTTATTGTTTAATTCAAGTTTGTTTAAATGTTCGCCGGTTCCCGCCTCCTTCCTTCCCTACGTTGAACTGTATTACATTGGTGCCAAAGCCCGGGAGGAAGGAGAGACAGGGAAGTCCGCGAGCGGCTGCCCGAGGCGGTGGTGCTGGAACAAGTATTCGGATGGGACGGAGGGCTCGCTGACGTGCTCCTGTGCCATCCAGGAGGGAGCGGATGAGTCGTTGCCTTCGGCCAGAGCCTGCTGCCGTCCGCCGTGAAGGGGAGGAGCAGGAAACGGGAGACTCACTTCTGGTCAGCTTGGACTTTTCTTGGAGGAGTTGGATGCGCTTATGTCATCCTTCCTCGAGGAAGGTACTCCTCTGGTGGTACTTGGAGACTTCAACATCCACCTTGAAAAAACACAGGCTGCCGACTTCAACAACCTGACTGCGTCGTTTGACCTCAAGCGAGTCCCCACTTCAGCAATCCATAAATCTCTGGTAATCAACTTGATCTTATCTACACACGCTACTGCTCTACTCATCACTCCCAGGTCACCCCCCGCGGCACACGTTGGATCATTTCCTCATCACTCTTGATCTAACCTCTCCAGACACTACACATGCTTCCCCACTGGTCACATTCCGGCGCAACTTATGATCACTCTCTCCCTCGCGCTTATCCTCTGCGGTCTCTGCCACGCTCCATCCCTCTAAACAGTTCTCTCTCTCTTTGATGCAGAACGCAGTGGCAAGAGTGCTCTTCAATGAACCGAAGAGAGCACACATCACTCCTCTCTTCATTAAGTTACATTGGCTCCCTATAGTCGCTTGCATCAAATTCAAGACTCTGCTCCTGGCCTACAAGACCACCACTGGTTCGGCACCCCCTTATTTTCACTCGCTAATGCAGACGTATGTACCCACCAGATCCCTGCGTTCTGCAAACGAACAATGTCTTGTGGTGCCATCCCAAAAAGGTAAAAAATCTCTCTCGTAACGTACCTTCTCCGGATTGGCTCCATTTATGTGGGATTATCTGCCCGCTGCTACAAGATCTGCAGATTCTGTAGCCATCTTTAAGAATCGACTGAAAACACATCTCTTCCTTCAACACCTGACCGATTAGTTCTGACTTCTATTTCTTTTCTACTCTTTAAAAAAAAAAAAATTCTAACTTGGCTCTGTATACTTTGGTAAACTATATGAGACCAGTCTTTTGATTGAACTTATGCTTTTTGTTGTCCTTATGCTGTCCCAATTGCTTCCATTGGTTATCCTCGTATGTCAGCATACACTTCACAGTATCTTTATTTTCCCCCTTTAAGTGCTGCTTAATCAGCTCCACTTGACCTTCTTATGCCACTTTCAAGACCCGAAACGCTGATTTCATAGGCTATCCACTCTTCCACACTGCTCTCTCCAGGCTTGATGGTACCAGTGAAATCTGTGAATTTGTGATCTTGTGGAATATAGATTGTTGCTGGGGTTGTACGACTTGATGCTTGCTGCTCCATTACTGCCCTCACCAATGACAGTGCCTCTCCCTGCTCTGTTCTTGCATGATCCAAGGCACCAGCTTGCTCCGCTGACCTCATCTGCATTTCAGCGAACTCCTTCTTCAGTTCTTCCATTTCAGCCATTTTCTGCGTGCTCATAGACCTGGGACAGAATACTTCAACAAAAAAACCTGCTAAGTGCGATCCTGTTCGTGACGCCAAAGTAATGTAGCGGGAATTTCACTACATTAGTAGGGATTTCATTCTGCACCATCTAGGACGACTAGCAACATGAAAGTAGCTAGGTCAACACCCCTAGAACAATGAATTCCTATACTTAAGCTTTTAAGTATGTTTTTCTCTGTCTAGATTGTGTCTTTCTATTTTAGTTATGACTGGTGAGAGGAAGGCTCCAAGATTAAGAATGCCCCCTTAGAGTGTGATTAAATTATAGAACCTTTTCCCAATTACCAGCTAACAAGACAGGAGGAATGCCCCTACTCCCAGAGGAAAATTGTACACTTATTTTCTTAAAGGTATAGCAAAGAATGAAGAAAATGAAGCAACAACCCTAAGATAAGATAAACTCTTTGTTTCACTTTTCTTTGGGTTTCACCAAGAAATGTACAGTATATAATGAAAAATAAGTGATACGTTTATTTTCTCCCAGCAATAACACTCAAATAAAGAGTAAATAGGAAAAAATAATTCTAACAGTTGTAAAGCTAGTACTTAGCACACTCAAAAGTATCTTACAAATAGTTCACTCCACATCAGGTACTTTTTCATGTCAGTTCACATTCTTGAGCAAGGTTTACAATCCTAGTGAAAACGTTACCTTAGAGTAGAACTGGGCTGGTGTTGAGGAGTCCAGTATGGAATGGTAACTAAATCAAGCAATTGGCTCCTGTTCAAAACAAAGAAAGTCTCTTTTTTCCCATTAAACACGAAAAAAAAAATGTTCAAAGGAGAAATATCACGAAGGTCGATATTTCTACAAAACGTTTCCGGTAGATGATACAATCCTTTAACCCTGCGAGGCGAATTTACTTGTTAGTCCATGCAAATGTCTATCAAGAAAAACAAAATCTAAATCTTTACCTAAACTACTGCAAATCTGCAAAAAAACAAAATATGAAAACCAAAATTGTTGTCAGAAGAAAGTTTCAATGAGTTTGCAAAGCCGTGCAAAGTCCACACGGCGGCACTATGGTACCAAAAACGACGAGTAACAAAATCACTGGAGCCAGGCAGCTTTACAAAAAATACTAAAAACAAATGTTGCCTGTGTATATCTTCAGAAAAACATTCACCGTGGTTAAACATCGGTACAAAACCCTCAATGTACACCGGCTACAAGCTCCCCTTGGAAGAAGACAAAGACTTGAGCCAACACACCGTCTCAGCCACAGGCAGTTCAGCTTCTCAGCAATCAATCTTGTTACTGATGATTGTATAATAAATAATGTGGCATAATAAAGATTAGATGAACAAACTGAACAAAAGAAGAATGTATTCAGGTAGCGAATACATGTATTAATAACTGAAGGCCTCTGTGGCATGGAAATGTCTTCAGTCATCCTTTCTTCAATGGTCAAAGAGGGTGGGCTACAGGAAAACGTACTGGTCATGTTCTCCTTTGGGACGTTTTGTGATTCCTGCCTGGGGACTGTAGCATCATCAGTTCCCTTTCTGTCGGTCTCCCGACGTTGTGTCGAACCGACAGATGGGGTTTGACTTGAGAACCTATCATCTTCTGACTAACTTTGAAAAGGGCTATGAAATTGGTGAATGAAATTTGCATGCCGGACTCTGCCCCAGATATCCGGGTATAAATAATATATTAAAAAAGTATTTTGGAATTATTCTTTAAGGGGTAGCTGGACAACATGTTTATTGTTCTAGTATAAACTGTTCTTTTGGAAGGGTGTATCAGTGATGAGAGAAATTTAGATGTTTAAACCTTTGAATCAATTTAACCAGTTGCTTTAGGATCATGATTACCGTTTCAAAGGGCTCAACACATTACACGCTGGAGACATCTGCTGGTCAATGCGAAGCAATAACAACATAAACAAATGTTTTAGTGTCATTTTCTAAATGTAATTTAATGAATCATTTAATGTAATTTAATTCAATATTAATAAATGAAATAGAAATAGAATATAAGTAATCACTAAAATAACAACAATAACATATTCGGCAATTGGACAAAATGCAAACTATGCAGCAGAGATGATTTGGTCCTGTCCCAACCTTCTGTTAGTAAAGTGATCAAACAAAGAGTTACAGCTCTTTCAGAACATCATTGTGTTGCATTTCATTTCCTATTAAACTTTAAGTATGACAATAAAAAGTACATAACATGAGATCATGAAAATTACATTTCATGCAGTGTGTAATGTTGCCGTGTTTGAAAGTAAACAGTCTGCCAAGTTGTAAAACTGAAGGTGAATGAATAACAAAGTTATTGGCTTGGAAAAAAGGGAGTCGACTCTGAATCATGCAAAATGAATCGTCTCTAGTCCGATTCAAAAACCGCCTCTGATTTACGTCACTACATATACTCCCCTTATAAGTTTACACTTCTTCTACACTACTACACTACACTATTTCTATACATAAACTTGTCGTTGGACACTCCATAAACCAAAGTAGGACCTTAAACATCCCTAGTTATGTACTCTTAAAAGTAAAAGTAAAGAATATACATACATAGATATATAACAGGAAAAATTACACCTGTAATTTGAAACACGACTTATACTGAGACCCTATCCTCAAAAAAAAAAGGTTGGGCTACCAACCAATCACAGTCTTTAAAAGACTTCATCATACATAGCAATGGAGTCAGCCTCCTCACTAAGATTAAAGTTTTTGTCTTTTCCTTGCTTAAAACGCTCTCAGATTGGTCCTGAATCCCTTTAAAGCTAAGAGTCTTACGTGGAAGTTTTGAAGATGAATTAAGAGCTTTCTGAGAGGATTGTAAGAAGCTTTAAGAATACGGGCCCAGTTCTATTGCCTGGGTCTTTCCTCCTCATTCATCACTGTTTTATCACATTCTTCCTTCTCTGCCTCTTAGATGGTTTCCATCCATTTTTGGCATATACATTCTTCAATACACATATACCAGCTGTATTTGTTTATGTAGTGTACAATTTGTAACATCATTAAAAATGTTACTGTGTGTAATCAATGATAACACTATGGCAGTTGCATGTCATTTTTGCCAACTGTTCACCATTTTGCTAAATTTTACTTCTCATGCAAATGATCACATTTACATGTACTTATGTGGCAGTAACATTGGACTGAAGTGACTCACAGTGACTACTAGGGATGAGCGAGTACAGCATTATCTGTATCTGTTAACCATATGAATTATCTGTATCTGTATCTGCACTCGGACTGGGCGGGGCATACCCCGGAAGTGGGCGGGATTTAACCTGGAAGTGGGTCGGGTTGTCTTGAGATGGGCGGGGCTTTAACCGGTATGTTATTTTAAGCATGCATGATATGGGTTGATCAGAAATTGTTATATTTATTGCTGATTAGAAAACTATTTACATGACAGCATCAGCATTGAGCTTCAGATCAATGGTTTTGATCACGATAACAAACAAACTATATACAGAACAAGTTTTGCAACAATGAATACAACACATGCGGTTGCAATTATGAAGTAAAATGTAATGAACAAAAGTTTCATCTCAATATAACTTTCTTTTTTTTACTTTTAATTTTTTTATGATCAGTGTGATTTTTTTTTGTGGTTATTTTTTTTTTTTTTTTCACACCAGGTATGTGTGTGTGTGTGTGTGTGTGTGTGTGTAGCTAATTAATTCAGTTTTATACCACTACTTCCTTAAAAAACTGGTTAGAGCCAGCTGACGGTTTAAAAAAGAAAAAAAAACTCCGAAAGGCAGAGACGCAACGCGAGTCGCATTCTACCAAACACCACGTCTGAACAAACCCCACGTTTACCAAAACTCTACTGGTTAATAAGTAAGTACTACAAACCGAAGTAAAAAACAAACCTGAAGTAACCCTAAACGTTAACAGAAAAGACCCGCGAACCTGAGTGACTGAGGGAGAGAGAGAGAGAGAGAGAGAGAGAGAGAGAGCTGTTCTCTTGTGTTCAGACCAAACGCGAATGGCGCGTCAAGCGCGAGTGATTTACATGTTAAGTCAATGCAAAGACGCGATAGACCTACTTCCGGCGGGAATCGCGCGAATGAGGCGGCGCGAATGACGCGAATAGCGCGAATGACGCGAATCGCACGCGCGAATGAAGCGAATAAACTCAAAATGTTTAAGCGTCCAACTATACGCGAATGGCGCGATTCATTCGCGTTTGGTGTTCTGTGTGTGAGTGAGCAGAGCGGGACACAGTCAGCAACACAATACATTTACATTTACATTTACATTTAGTCATTTGGCAGACGCTTTTATCCAAAGCGACTTACAGATGGGGTAAACAATTGAAGCAATTCGGACAACGCAAGTACAACAAAAAGCAAAAGTGCAATCAATAAAACTGGCTTCATAAAGCCTACCACAGTATACAGTGCTAAGTTAGGTTAGATTTTTTTTTTTTTTTTTTTTTTTTTTGTAGAAAAGAGATAGAAGTCAGGACTAATCGGTAAGGTGTTGACGGAAGAGATGTGTTTTCAGACGATTCTTAAAGATGGCTACAGAATCTGCAGATCTTGTTGCCGCGGGCAGATCGTTCCACAAAAGTGGTACCGATCCAGTGAAGGTTCGTGAGATCGATTTTTTACCTTTTTGTGATGGCACCACAAGACGTCGTTCGTTTGCAGAGCGCAAAGATCTGGTGGGTACATACGTCTGCATTAGCGAAAGAAGATAAGGGGGAGCCAAACCAGTGGTGGACTTGTAGGCTAGGAGGAGGGATTTGAATTTGATGCGAGCCGCAATAGGGAGCCAATGTAACTTTAAGAAGAGAGGAGTGACGTGTGCTCTCTTCGGTTCGTTGAAGACCACTCTTGCCGCTGCATTCTGGATCATCTGTAGAGGTCTGTGTAGGGGAGGGGCGCTGTGACTAGCCTATCACAGAACGCAGACACAGTCAGCTACCCAATGAGGATTTTTATTCAATCCGAGCACAGATATTGACTCGTATTACTCGTATGATACTCGTACTCGGCAAAAGTGCGTTATCCGTAACGGATACTCGTTTCAGCCGAGTATCCGGCTCATCTCTATGAGGTACACCCCTTGCGCTTTAAAAGGGGGAGGAGATCGAAAGAAACTCTGGGTTTACTAATGAAAACCTGCTCCCGGCCAGGTTAGGTTTACAGAGTAAGTTACTATGGTTACCTCTCTTTTAGAAACAAGCTTGAGTTATCCCGCTTTCTAGGGTTTGACATACTTTGCACTCTGAAACAGAAAACACAGAGTTTCCCTCAATTCATGGTTAATATATACTCATTTCAGAAACGGGCCCCAGAAGAGGACATGGCACCATGCAAAAAAACAGTACAAGCACCAAAGATGGTACAACAAGCACAAAAAACATGGTACTGTCCCAACCCTGTCCACAAAACAAGACAGGATCATGACAATTTGACCTGAAGGTTCATGGAAAGAATTTGCTTTACAAAAGAGCAGTCTTCAATTTCATTTTTAAATGTATGCAAAGACTAAATGGATATTTCCATTTGGTCGTCGATAGAAAACAGGGAACAGCTGAAAAAGAAACAGACTAGTGTGAGAAAGACGATAGAAGGGGAAAAACCAAGGTAAGTTTTTTTTAAATGCATACTTGTGTGTAAAGAAAATACCCACATTGTAAATCAGTATTATAATATGTATATATCAGTTTATTAATATCTATAATTATATCTGTTCTGAATTTTGGTTTACATCATATATATATATAAACTGTATATTGTATATATCAACTGACAGAAGGAAGGAGCTGTGTTTAAGCTTAAGAAGTGAGATGTGGGTGTTCAGGTGTCTCTTTGTGCTCTACGGTAAGTGTCCTTAGGTTAAGTGAGCATTTTGTTAAAGAAATGGTCATTTCAAATGGCTCATAACTAATTTATCTGGCTAATTTACATGTAGAAATGACATTATTTTGGTAACTCCTGTTATTGGACATTGCAAACCATATTTCTATAATATAATATAATATAATATATTCTCATATTTTTGTTTGTAAACAATGTGAAAACAATTACCATCAAGTAATTTCCCAATATAGTGGCAGCGTGAGGGCACTAAAAAAAATCATTTTTATACTATATTTACTAAGTTTATTCAACTGTTATTTTTACAAATTTTGACACAACATAATCTTTTCATGTTCATTCATATCTTAATCCATTCAAGCTGGCACTACATGAATCATTTGTGTTGCATGCTTTGCATAAAACTTAATTTGAAGAGGATTTTTATTAATTATGTGTTGTTTTTCAGTAAATCAAACACTTGTTAGTGTAAAATGTTTCATTTTAAATGTTAAAGGCGGAAAAACAGTGTGCACAAAATAGATAAATTAACAATTATCAATTTTCATGTTTAATATATATTGAAGTCGCATAAAAGGATAGTAAATATAAACGAAAAAATGCGTTTAATGACACAAGAGTATTCCATATCAATAGGTTCTAATCTATAGCAGCAGTAACTTTACGTGGAGACACAGTTTTAAACTCTTGTTAAAAAGGCTTATTGCTTTGGGAAACGTTTCTTTTCAAATAGGGTTAATTACCCCAAACAAATATTGCCACATTATGTTGATTTTTTTGTTTTTGCTGTTGCTTCCATACAAATAAACCAGCGCAGATTATTTGTTGCGTATGGTCAGTTATGTTTAAATCAGATATGCGCAGATGATGCAATGTGACGTGCAAAACCTTTACTGAATGCACCTCAGTCGTTTCCTGTAACAGGGTTCAGCGCATCTACTGGCATCTATTTTTGATTAAAAAATCACTTGATTAAAAACAATTCATCTTTAACAGGCTTAACTGTATTTGTCTTTTTTGCGACAGATATTAAATTAGTTGAAATTCGCCTCCTGATATATTTTACAAGTGTATATTGATTGCAAAAGATGTTCCTTTAGTTAAATGTATTTAAATAAAAACAAACATATAATTTGCCTTTTGGTTTCTTAAGGAGCAGGAGTTTACTTCACTACACAAGCCAGCACACCCCAGCAAGAAGGTAACATTTATAAACATCCTTTAGTAGAACAACAACATATAACGAGACAAATCATAACATTTCATTAAATATTCCTGATACATGGTCATTGTATAACCCATTCTAGAAAATTTGGCACTAAGGGTAAAGACTGTACAGTCATCCATTAATTATCAGTTTGTGGCTGAATATGCCATTGACAGACAGCCCTCAACCTTCACACATACGGCGCCCTCCACTAACAACCCCTGGTGGAGGCTGGATCTCCTGGATACTTACCACATCGCTAAAATTGTCATCACTAACAGAGTTCAGTGCTGTGGCGGACGGCTCATTGGAGCGGAAATTCATGTTGGAGACTCTCTGGAAAACAACGGCAACAATAATCCTAGGTTTGGTTATTCATTCAACTTTGTATTGATAGTTGTTGATGAAGGATAAAGGGTTTTCAATTAAGCAGACGTTCAGAACCATATGTGGGTGGGACAGGACCCACTCACTTTTACTGTCTCTAATTTAGTGCAGAGCGCCGTCTGACAAATCCATTCCACTTGAGGAGTGCCAAAAACATAAAAATGACAGCCTTGACTTCGATGCTGTTGCCTTATTAAATCCATTCCACCTGGCTCAAGGTAAACTATAGTTGTACATTACACAATAATAATCGAGTGTAAATTATTATATTTTTTCATATTATTAAATGGATACTAACTAATTGTTGAATAATAAAAACCTCCCCTAACCATACACTTTATTATTAAACATCTATTCAAATTAAGTATTTTTTTTAATTTTGTTGAAAATAAATGCCTATACGATCTGATATGTGAAAATGCAGAAGAGCGAGTTCGGCAAAAGGCGGATTTGTACTTGCGTCGATAGCACCAAAACTATTTGTCACATCTTTTTTACTAAACCACTGAAGCTGCAGGTAAAGTGGTGTCATTTTTACACTTAATCGTTTTTTCTGGAGAGGACCCCCATTTGTTTCCATTTTGTGCTTCCGATGCCCATGTGTAGATCCCAGTTTAAATTTTGATGAGTGCCATGCCACTCAATTAAAGAAGTCTAGCTGTTTTGTAAGATTAAAATGATGAATTAAATGTAACTTTTATTATTTTGAAAGGTTTGAAGTAGTATGCAACATAATTAATTATTACTATAAACATTGATTTATATAGGTTTATGCCTAATCTATGTACTGTAGGCTCAACCAATCCGTAATGTTTCTGTTGCTTTATGAAAAAGTGTAAGGCAAAAGTAAAAAAACTGCATAACACTAAACACTGCATATTATTTTTTTAGATGTGCTGTGCTGGGTGATGTGGTGACGGCCCAGTCCGTGTCTCTGTCCTGTGGTGACATGAGAGGGCGATATGTGAATGTCATTATACCTGGAAGTCAGAAAACTCTCAGTTTGGCTGAAGTGGAGGTGTATAAAAAAGGTATACCAGCTTCTAATTACCAGCTTCTAAATACCAGTATAAAGTCTGGTCCATTTGCACCCAAAACATGAACCCCCTCTAAATGCTAGGGTTTTTCATCCCATGGTTGGGTCAAATATAAACATTTTCTAGGTTAAATTAAACCAACACTGGGCCACAGATCTACACACCCTTAAACCATTCTATGGATGCTACACTGTTAAATAATAATAAAAAAGTTATATGGCATTGTGATGCCGTGACTGTTAAATTACGTCATCAGTGGAGCGCGATAATAAAACGGCTCTATTTATGTCTTTATGAAGAACCATTGCTTTCCGAAATCATTAGATTTCGTGTTATATTGTGGGGATTGAAATTGTGTGTGTGTAGAATCTTACCTGTTATTCAGTGATAAAGGGCGGGGTTCTGGGAGCGCGCGTAACTGGAACCTAGCTTATGTTGGACCATACCATTGGTTACAGCAAGAGGGTATATGATGGGAGGTACTCATCCTCTAGAATGGTTTAATCCATCTCAGATTTGGCGGGAAGCCTATGTGTTTTAAACAGGCATTGTATGGTGCAGAGGGAGGCCATGTGAGAGTCTAGGTCTGCTACAATACTGGAAGGACATTGATTAGTGTCAGGGAGGTTTGCTGCTCATAGCAGTTTTTTTTTTCTTTCATTGTTCAACTAAGAGTTGTTTGTTGAACATTTGATTTGTTATTTTATTATTTGTTTAAACCATACTTTATGAAAACCGGCAGCAAATAAATACCTTTAGTTAACTTACCTCTCAGTTTGTTTGTGATTGTCTCCATTCTCCATTACACTTTTACGGTCGAAGTCATACTATCTGACACATGGTGGCAGCGGTGGTCCCAGGCAATATGGAGACTATAACAAATGGAGATATTAAAGTAGGTTAGTAAGAAAGGTTTCGTCTGCAAGCAAGCGGAATAAATTGAAGGACTATTGTACTAAAAAAGGCCAGCTAAGAAGCAAGATGCATTGAAAAGTGCTACAACGGTGGTTAGACCCAAGGTTGGGGCATCGGCTGCAGAGCAACCCATACACATAGATATGGATGGGGATGTGTCTGAAGAGCTTCAAGGCTCTATGAAGGATGTACTACAATCGTTTCTACAAAGGCAACAACAGAGAGAGGAGCGACTAGAGATGGAGGGTCAACGTCAGGAGCATAAATGGCGAACATTACAGCACCAGTTTTCACTTCTTCAAGCTGAGGTACATCATGACAGACAGCAAAGACTGTTAACGGACGGAGTACCAGGTCCTTCCTTGCAACCAGTAGCTACTTCGGGAAGTCCTCTTCCTACAACGCAATCAAGTGTTCAGAGCACGGATAATGTGCTTACAACGGCAAATACACAGGATACTTCGAGAGGAGCACAAGTTGGTGCACCGACCAGTTTTTCCACACCAAGAATGTTGCCTTGGACTAGTGATGAGGACATAGAACATTATTTAACGACTTTTGAACGTATCGCACAAGCGTGTAGATGGCCAAAACAAAACTGGGTTTTACATCTGCTGCCTCTTTTGTCTGGGAAAGCGAGAGCAGCTTATGTTGCTATGGACCCAGATAACTCCTTGGAATATGACACTGTGACGCAAGTTATCCTGGACAAGTTTGAAATTTATGCTGAAACTTACAGACAACGTTTCAGGTCGTACACTTTACAGGAGGATGAAACGCCAAAAGAACTTCAAGTGAGGCTAAAAGACTTATATGATAAGTGGATGAATCCCAAACAGCGAAATAAAGAGGAGATTGGTGACCAGATCATTTTGGAGCAATTTCTCAAGTTGCTGAACCCAGAGAGCAGAACATGGGTGAAACAGAATAACACTACACCTTCAAAGCAGGCAGCAGAGTTGGCAGAGACTTTCATAGCTGCAAGGCGATCATTCTACCAGCCAAAACGATGGAGAACTTTCAACACTCCGTCAACCAGTAAGCCTGGGGATGATTTGAGTAGTGGTTTGAGTAATTCGGTTTCAAATACCCGCAGCTCTTATGTTAACTCTAGTACTGATATTAATAGACATCAGGGAGCGAGTAACCAGTATAAGAGTAAATCGGTAATCATATGTCATGGTTGTGGTCAATTAGGACATAGAAAAGTAGATTGTTCCTTACAAAAGGTCACGAATACTCGGCTTTGTTATGTACCAAGACCGTTCAAGGCGCTAAAGGAGGCAGAGTTGAACACTGATACCGTCATTGGGGTGAAGATTGGAAACAATGTCTTTAAAGCATTGGTTGATTCAGGTTCAAGCCAGACTTTAGTAAGAAGGGAATGCTTGGATGTACCAAATACATGTGTACAGGGTAAATTGAGAGTTCGTTGTATTCATGGTGATGAAAGGGAATATCCTAAGACCGATTTGGTAATTGAAATTGAAGGACAGGCTTACCATCTATCAGTTGGGGTGGTGGAGCAATCACCCTATCCAGTTATTTTAGGGAGGGATGTTCCAGTGCTGGTAGATCTGTTGCAAAATGACAAAGACATAGCGGAAGCAAGAGTGGTTACAAGAGCCTAGACTAAGCAGGATATGGTCAGTGAGCGGTCTTTTAGAGATTTACCATTTGATGTAAGTTCCAAACCCAGAAAATCAAGACGTCAGAGGCGTCAGGAAAGGTTGGAAGGAACTAAAATGATTGAGAAGTTACACAACCCTCAAGTGAGTGAAATGGAGGATATTCCTCATGATATTGTTGAATTACAAAAACAGGACAAGTCACTCAAACTTTTGCTTCATAAAGCCAATAGAGAGGGTACTATATCATCAATTTCACAGAAAGATCATTTTGTGATTAAGGATGATAGACTGTACCTGCAAGGTCAGGAAGGAGAGAGATTGGTGGTTCCTGAGCCTATGAGAGTGAAAATCTTACAGCTAGGTCATTCAGTACCTTGGGCAGGACATTTGGGACAGCATAAAACCTTTGAGAAAATTGCTGCTAGGTTTTATTGGCCCAGGCTCTATACGGATGTGATAGATTTCTGTAAATCTTGTTCAGAGTGTCAATTGGTACGTCCAGGTAGAAAAGGAGATAGAGCACCCTTAGTGAATCTACCGATTATTGACATTCCTTTTGAACGCATCGCCATGGATATAGTAGGTCCGCTGGATAGGAGTAAATCGGGAAACCGGTATATCTTGGTTGTTTCAGATTATGCTACCAGATACCCGGAAGCTTTTCCTCTTAGAAACATAAAAACGAGACAAGTGGTGAATGCTCTTGTGCAGCTCTTTTCGAGAGTGGGGTTTCCTAGAGAGATAATTACGGATCAAGGAAGAAATTTTACATCTAGACAAATGAAGCAAATCTACTCTGTTGCATATACATCGTATTCAGACCACACCATACCATCCTCAGACTGACGGTTTAGTTAAAAGATTGAAGCAAACTTTGAAGTCAATGTTGCGGAAGTTTGTATGCCAATCAGGCACAGACTGGGAGCAATGGCTACCTTACTTATTGTTTGCCTATCGTGAAGTCCCACAAACATCTACAGGATTCTCCCCTTTTGAGTTACTCTATGGGAGGCAAGTACGAGGACCCCTGGATATCTTGAAAGAAGCATGGGAAGCAGACAATGCCAGCGAGCAGATAAACATTCTGTCTTATGTCATCAAGATGAGAGAAAAGATGGAGTTCACAACAGAAATGGTAAAAGTTAATATGACAAAGGCTCAACAACAATAAAAACAGTGGTATGACAAGTAGAAAGAGGACATTGACTCTAGGTCAGAAAGTTCTATTACTTCTCCCATCATCTCACAGTAGCTTGTTAGCTAAATGGCAGGGGACTATATAAGGTAAAACGCAAACTGAGCTCTGTTAACTATGAAGTGTTTATGCCAGATCGTCGAAAGAAGTATCAAGTGTATATCATATCAACCTCCTAAGACCCTGGCATGACAAGAAACAGGAGGGGTCAGAGCAGCTGTGGGCAACAAAGGTGGAAGAAGAGGAGGAATTGAAGGAACAATACTTTCCTGGTATCACAAATTCACTGTCGTTCCCACCCATAGAGCACCTAACGGTGGAGCAGCAACAAGATTTCTGTGGACGAGTTCCGGATGGTCTTTTCAGTGATAGTCCTGGAAAAACGGATCTCATTCAGCATAATATTCATCTACGAGCGTCTGAACCCATTAGATAAACACACTGCAGGATACCGGCACGCTTGATTCCAGCTCTGAATGAAGAGGTAGAAATGATGTTGGAAATGGACATCATAGAACCGTCAAAAAGTGAGTGGTGTAGTCCAGTTGTCCTGGTACCGAAGAAAGATGGCTCACTCAGATTTTGTGTGGATTTTTCTAAGCTGAATTCAGTTTCAGCCTTTGATCCCTATCCTATGCCAAGAGTGGACGAGCTCATTGAACGGCTGGGCAAGGCAACGTATCTAACAACCCTTGACTTATGTAAAGGCTACTGGCAAGTGCCATTAGCGGATTCAGCTAAAGAGTTGACTGCTTTCCGGGTACCTTCTGGAATGTATCATTTTAAATATATGCCCTTTGGTTTACACGGAGCAGCGGCTATATCCTTTCAGCGCCTCATTGATCAGGTGCTAAGGGGATTGGACAGTTTTTCAGCAGCTTATATTGACGATATAGTCATCTTCAGTGCTTCATGGGAAGAACATCTGCACCACCTGGAGAAGGTGTTTGGTAGAATTCAGTCTTCTGGTTTAGTAGTCAACGCGAGGAAGTGCCAAATTGCTAAACCACAAGTTTCTTATCTGGGTTATGTAGTCGGAGGAGGATACATCAGACCACAAGTGGATAAAGTTCAAGCAATCTTGTCATGTGCACCTCCAACAACAAAGAAAGCTGTTCGATCTTTTCTAGGATTAGCAGGCTGGTATAGGAGATTTATTCAGAATTTTGCCAGTAGATCTGTAACACTGACGGATCTAACGAAGAAAAACAACCCTGTGAAGGTCAAGTGGCCATCTGAGTGTGAGCAGGAGTTCCAAGATTTAAAGGATTGTGTGTGTAAAGACCCTGTGTTACAAAGCCCAAATTTTGATCTTCCTTTTGTGGTTCAAACAGATGCATCTGATTTTGGACTTGGTGCTGTGTTGTTGCAGGGTGAAGGACTGGATCGACACCCAGTACAGTACATTAGTAGGAAGTTGTTTCCTCGTGAAACTAAGTATTCAACTATTAAGAAGGAGGCTTTGGCCATTAAATGGGCTTTAGACACTTTGAAATATTACCTGATTGGTAAGGACTTTGTATTAGAGACTGACCACAGAGCCCTCAAATGGCTCAATAGAATGAGAGACACCAATGCAAGAATCACCAGATGGTATCTCTCTCTTCAACCCTTTAAATTCGAGGTCCAATATAGGGCTGGGACATTGAATGTGATCGCAGATTTTTTGTCACGCCACTCATGAGAGCGGCTATTTTGAGGGGGGGGGGGGGGTGTGTGATGCCGTGACTGTTAAATTACGTCATCAGTGGAGCGCGATAATAAAACGGCTCTATTTATGTCTTTATGAAGAACCATTGCTTTCCGAAATCATTAGATTTCGTGTTATATTGTGGGGATTGAAATTGTGTGTGTGTAGAATCTTACCTGTTATTCAGTGATAAAGGGCGGGGTTCTGGGAGCGCGCGTAACTGGAACCTACCTTATGTTGGACCATACCATTGGTTACAGCAAGAGGGTATATGATGGGAGGTACTCATCCTCTAGAATGGTTTAATCCATCTCAGATTTGGCGGGAAGCCTATGTGTTTTAAACAGGCATTGTATGGTGCAGAGGGAGGCCATGTGAGAGTCTAGGTCTGCTACAAGACTGGAAGGACATTGATTAGTGTCAGGGAGGTTTGCTGCTCATAGCAGTTTTTTTTTCTTTCATTGTTCAACTAAGAGTTGTTTGTTGAACATTTGATTTGTTATTTTATTATTTGTTTAAACCATACTTTATGAAAACCGGCAGCAAATAAATACCTTTAGTTAACTTACCTCTCAGTTTGTTTGTGATTGTCTCCATTCTCCATTACACTTTTACGGTCGAAGTCATACTATCTGACAGGCATTTTAACGCACATTCTTTATGAGTCATTTAAAAAAAAAAAATGTTAAAAAACACAATCTGTTCTAACTGAACACATATTTGTGTCTAGTCTGTGTCTAGTTAAATTAATCTGAGGGGGAGTCTCATGCTAGGCCCCCCTTCTGTGCCCCCAGTGGGAGCTCCTGCCAACCCCACCTCCTCAGGTGATTTGGGCTGCAGAAAACCCAATGGTTCTTCCACCTCATCTTCTCTTATTTCTGTCAAACCACTTCCTGCCTGTACACTGATTCAGGACACTTGGACACAAAAACATCAAAGTCTCGTTTAAACAAAGCAACATGCAGCATGACATCAGCAGCTCATTGCCTGACCTTGACTTAAACTCAGACTCCACTCTTCAGCATAGTGGTGACCCACAAAACATTTAATATCAGAAAAAAGAGAAAATACAAATTCCGTAGTTTTTACGGAAAAATACCAGCAGCTGTGGTTGCCAGCAAACTACTGTAAAATTACAGGAACCTCCTGTTTTTATTCATCCAATCAATTCACAGTGGAAACCATGCTGCTGATGTCATGCTGCATGTTGCTTTGTTTAAACGAGACTTTGATGTTTTTGTGTCCAAGTGTCCTGAATCAGTGTACAGGCAGGAAGTGGTTTGACAGAAATAAGAGAAGATGAGGTGGAAGAACCATTGGGTTTTCTGCAGCCACACCCACTATTCATCTTGGAAATATGTCAGAATCCTGGAGACGATCACCTCTTCTGCTTCACAGGGACTGCAGCATAACATCCATGACTTGATGTTTTATTGTTGTTTATAGTCACCATTATAGTGATCAGTGTTTGCTTTGGTTGGGCTCTTTCATCCTTCATATGATAAACACCAGATTTCTTTCGACTGCTAGGACAGTGTTTTGTAGCAAATAACATCAAGTGAAAAGGTGATAAGATTCTTTAAGAAGGTTTTTCTGATGTTGTTTAGTTCTGACTGGGTTTTTGTAACAACAGTCTGAGCTTACATTGGAGACCCACATGTACTGCAACAATCCATATAAAGAGTTTTTGAACATTTAAAAGGTATGCATATGATCTTTGACTCGGACATCAAGAATCAGTGAATGAATCTCAACAGTGGTGACCAACAAATGAAAAGCTTACAGCTGCAATGCATGCTGGGAGACATGGATGAGTTTTGTGCGTTGATGGTACCCAGAATGCATTGCGTTTATCTTAACAGGGTTTTTTGGTTGTCACCATTGTTGAGACAAACTGTTTTATTCTAGATGTCTACTAATCCATTTTCAATGTGAGATACATACTAAACATTATACAGTACCTAAACTCTAGAACATGCGTCACGGGCCGAGACGAGTCCCTATTGAATGTACCACCTCGAGGAGTTACCCAGAGACATCACAGACGGACAACAAGGTAAGTAATAAAGGTTCAGTTTTATTGAATTAAAATCCTAATTACTAAAACATAGTGGAAGAGTTCCAACTCTGTTCTCCTCTGTCCAGCAGCGGTGGGATCCCTTGGTGCAACAGTCGCAACCCAGCGGATAACAGAACGGAGGGTCGGCTCAATCGTTCCTCTTCGGACGGAACTGGTAAGTAGACTTTTAGGTGATAATAAGGGAGGAATCCCTCAAGAGGTCTTCCTAGAAGCAGACGACGGTAAGGGATCAAACAGATAGTGGTAAAGGATCTTCACCCAGCGGCTTCTCTTCAGAGCAGGCAACGGCAAACAATGGGACAGGCTGTGGTAAGAGATCTACTCACAGCGGCTTCTCTCCAGAGCAGACTGTGAAGAGAAGCCGCTGTGAGTAGATCTCTTACCAGAGCAGACAATGGAACAGACTGTGGAAAGAGACTTTCATACAGCGGCTTCTCTCCAGAGCAGACAGCAGATAATGGCACAAACTGAGGTAAGAGATCTACTCACAGCGGCTTCTCTCCAGAGCAGACAATGGAACAGACTGTGGAAAGAGACTTTCATACAGCGGCTTCTCTCCAGAGCAGACAGCACATAATGGCACAAACTGAGGTAAGAGATCTACTCACAGCAACTTCTCTCCAGAGCAGACAATGGAACAGACTGTGGTAAGAGATCTACTCACAGCGGCTTCTCTTCAGAGCAGGCAGCGGCAGACAATGGAACAAACTGTGGTAAGAGACTTCCATACAACGGCTTATCTCCAGAGCAGACAGCAGATAATGGCACAAACGGAGGTAAGAGATCTACTCACAGCGGCTTCTCTTCAGAGCAGGCAATGGAACAGACTGTGGTAAGAGACTTTCATACAGCGGCTTCTCTCCAGAGCAGACAATGGAACAGGCTGTGGTAAGAACTTTCATACAACGGCTTATCTCCAGAGCAGACAGCAGATAATGGCACAAACTGAGGTAAGAGATCTACTCACAGCGGCTTCTCTCCAGAGCAGACAATGGGACAGGCTGTGGTAAGAGATCTACTCACAGCGGCTTCTCTTCAGAGCAGGCAGCGGCAGACAATGGAACAAACTGTGGTAAGAGACTTCCATACAACGGCTTATCTCCAGAGCAGACAGCAGATAATGGCACAAGCTGAGGTAAGAGATCTACTCACAGCGGCTTCTCTCCAGAGCAGACAATGGAACAGACTGTGGCAAGTGATCTACTCACAGCGGCTTCTCTTCAGAGCAGGCAGCGGCAGACAATGGAACAAACTGTGGTAAGAGACTTCCATACAACGGCTTATCTCCAGAGCAGACAGCAGATAATGGCACAAACAGAGGTAAGAGAGCTACTCACAGCAGCTTCTCTTCAGAGCAGGCAATGCAAAAGACTGTGGTAAGAGACTCATACTCTCCAGAGCAGACAATGGAACAGGCTGTGGTAAGAACTTTCATACAACGGCTTCTCTCCAGAGCAGACAATGGAACAGGCTGTGGTAAGAACTTTCATACAACGGCTTATCTCCAGAGCAGACAGCAGATAATGGCACAAACTGAGGTAAGAGATCTACTCACAGCGGCTTCTCTCCAGAGCAGACAATGGGACAGGCTGTGGTAAGAGATCTACTCACAGCGGCTTCTCTCCAGAGCAGACAATGGAACAGACTGTGGCAAGTGATCTACTCACAGCGGCTTTTCTTCAGAGCAGGCAGCGGCAGACAATGGAACAAACTGTGGTAAGAGACTTCCATACAACGGCTTATCTCCAGAGCAGACAGCAGATAATGGCACAAACTGAGGTAAGAGATCTACTCACAGCGGCTTCTCTTCAGAGCAGGCAATGGAACAGACAGTGGTAAGAACTTTCATACAACAGCTTCTCTCAACAGCTCAGAGCAGACAGCAAATAATGAAACAGATAATGGCAATAGATCTACTCACAGCGGCTTCTCTTCAGAACAGACAGCAGATGATAGAACAGACAATAGTAAGGGATCCACTCACAGATCTACCCACTGGACCGACGGGTGGAAGCAGAATTATACACCCACACTTGTGCATGCAGTAAATCACTTCATAGAGTCACACGTGTTCACTTCACACTAAGCACTGCAGTCCACAACAAAACTCACAGTGAATAAGGCTCCCACTCGTGGTCCCAGCCGGCGTCCTCTCCCATTAATAGGTCTGAACATCCAACGCTGTAAGGGGTATATACTGCATAGATGATGTGGATGCTCAGCCACTCTTCAATCCTTATCGCCTTCACTTCATAGATCCATTCATAGATCCATTCATTCAGTTCCCCGAGACGCCGAAAATAAAGTTCCACCTTCGCGCCGTGTTAATCCTTCCCGCTCCGTATCTCCCGCTCTTCACGCCAGAATGCCCCTTTTATAATCCACATCATGGTTACGTGTCCCAATCACTGCTAACTTTCCTCCTCTCACACAGCTGACGCTCGTCTTTTCATTTAATAGCAGCACACGGACACAAGACATGGGGGGAAAACCCTATTATCCCGGAAAATGTTTCCGGGTGGGGGCAGTGATAGTGGGACACCGGACCGGTGAACTTCTTTTCCACCTATATTAGTGTCTGTTTCAACACATAGTTCGTAAACCAAGTGGAAGATTTAACTTAAATGTAAGGGGTCAAGATCCCAACTAAAGCAAACACTCATCACCATAATGGTGACACAACAAAAACCATCAACATGTAAACTTGTGTCAATTCTCAATTAGAGCTTTTGTAGACGTGCAACAGAAATAAAGTGACAATCGTGTCTGTAAGTGAAGGTGGTCATAGTGTTTGTGGAGTTGAAATAAAACTATGGAATTTCGGTGTGCTTTTCCCAGATAATTTGACTGTCAGAAAACGTCCATAAAAATACGGAAAACAACAAAGTTTTCTCTGTGAAAACTACAGAATTTCACTGTTAATTTCACAGACATTTTTTACAAGGTTTTTCCGTAAAAACGATGGAATCTTTGCTGTTAATTTTATAGACAATTTTAAATTGTTTTTCCGTCTTTTTTCCGGACACTTTCTGACAACAGGTTTTTTGTGTGAAAACAACAGAATTTGAGGCTGTAGAGTATATGTATAACGTCCCTACTGGTGTCAAATACATTCCCAGAACATTCTGATATTGTCACGATGTGGAATCTTGTGTGGGGACGTTATTTGGTGTACCTTCACAGAACATTCAGGACGTCCTCTGAACACATAGGGGACTCCCAGACAGCAAGCTAACAGGTACAAACCATTGAATCAGTGTTCAAAATTGTTGATCTGTCAATGTTAATTAATGCTTTTAATGGTGAAATAATTTAGAATTTCAATAAACAACGATAACTGTGATAAGTGTTTACTTTAGTTGGGCTCTCGACTCTGGATTTTCATTATATAAATTAAATTTCTTCTTTCAATGCATGCAATGTGTTTCCGTAGTAAAGTTTGAGTAGTAATTTTTTCTATTTGTGATATGTGCAATACAAAAATGAATGTACTTAAAGTAGTACCGAGATTCATGTTTTCATGATTAATGTAAAAAAAATGTGGTAAGTACCGCAACAAAATAAGCAAAAATAACTACTGACACACTTAGGCATCGACAGTGATCACACAAAACTCGACAATGGTGACAATCAACAAAAGAAAGCTGCAATGCATGCTGGGTAACTTCATAGTACACAACTCATTCATGACTCCCAGCATGCATTGCAGTTGATCTGTTTATGTGAAGTAGTTTGATGATTGTCACCATTGTTGAGATTTGTGTGATGAGTGTTGATGTCTAAGTGTGTCAGAAATTTTAGTATTGTTTATTGTGTCATGCTTTTTTGCAGTTCATTTTCATTTGTTATGAAAGCATGAATCTCAAGATGAATCAAGGTAATATCTTTACTTTATTATTGCACATATAAAAAAGCGAACATATATTTCTTGCCTATGCAAAAGTGTTCTTACTCAAACACCACGGCATGCATCAAAAGAGGAATTGACACAACTTATGTCAAGGTTGAAGAGCTCAAGTAAAGCTAATACTGATCACATTAATGGTGGTTTTTGAAATGTCTTTATTTTTTATATTGATTGCAGGTATAAATGTAATATGATTGTTAATTTGTGATTTAAAAATAAAAAATATATGCCATGGACATGACAGTTACATTGAGATGGTTAATCGTAAAATTACCAAAACGACAAATAAATAACAAAACCGGTTGTCATTTGCTGGCTGGCAAGATTGTAGTTTGGTCCCCTGAAGGTCCTGCAAATGTAATTAGAATGTCCTATAGTAAAGGTCCCCTATACATTAGAGAAACGTCCAGAATGTCCACCAAATAACGTCCCTGCATCTTTTAAAAAACTCCACATCGTGACCATCTCGGGACGTTCTGGGAATGAATTCAACACCAGCAGGGACATTCTGAGAATATTTCTTAGGGGGTATCAGTCATTTGCACTTTATAGCACTGAAGAAAGACAGCTCCGTCTTCTGCTCGGCTCTGTAAAAAGTAATTCCCGCCTCCTTTTATTTTATTGGCCAGTGGCCACCTCACTTATTTTGATATTTCAAAGTTGCGTTTAGTCAGTCATTTCACAAATTTTAACACACACCACGGAAAAAATAGTGGGTAAGGCCCTGCGTGAGAAAATTGATGTGTGTCGTGAATATATAACAAAAAAGCTGTAATTTTGTGTGCTCTCAGGGCCCCCAAGTGGGGGCAAGGCCCTAAGCAGCAGCTTAGTTCACTTATAGGAAGGGTGGCTCTGGCTGACACTCAAGCTTAATAGATCTAAATGCATATTATGCTCTGAGGACTTCTAACTCACCTTGCATGGAAAATTTTCACCTTTCCACCAACACTTGGGTTGTGTGACACAGTTGCCATCACAGGGCTGTCAAAATGGACGCTTCCCTCACAGGTTGGAGTTTTTGATGACCGTCCAGCTCGTGGTCTGCGAGATGGCCGTCATCTCTCCTGACACATACACTCTTAAAAAGTTCTTCACAGCAATGCCATAGAGGAACCCTTTTTGGTTTGCCATATAACAATTTACTCAGAGATTCTTATAAGAACCATTATTTTCTTTTTTATAATCTAAAGAACCACTAAAAATAGACAAATCGAAAGGTTCTTCGGATGTTAAAGATTCTTTGTGGAACTGTTTAGCCAAAATGGTTCTTCTATGGCATCATGAAGATGTGGGGATGAGAACATTATGCCAGATGCAATAAGACATTTTAAACATCAAACTAAAACATATAGGCAGAATGGTTGAACGAATAAGAACATTACTATTTCTAAATGAATGCCTAGTCAAAGTCTTCTATCAAATCTAATGGAAACTCTGCCAACAGACTTGAATTGTGCAGTAAATGAAAACAAACATCACTGTCTTGGAACAGCTTTGGAACAAAATTCCCTGTATAATTTCTGTAAATAACTACAGGAATAATACCAGAATAATTTATTTACAGTTACAAATCTATGCAATTATCATGTTGGTCTGTGTCTTTGAATATTTACGCATCTACACTTTAAATAAACATCCCACCCAACAAAACTTGATAAAAATACATTAAAAAGATGTCTTTGCCAGACATACAAACAGCGTTAAGATTTGTTTTAAAAGTGAAGGGTGAAAATATTGTCCGGGCCATAGTGTCACTTTGCCTTTTAATTTAAAAGTAATTGGAATGTGAATATGATCATAAAATGATAATGCACAACAGGTTAAAACCTGGTTGTTGAAAACAAGGGAATACCTTTTGTATTTGTGTTTTACAGTTCATCAAGCTGTTATGAGTTTGAAATTTATCTCGAGTCTCAATGTAGCTGATCCAGCAGAGAGCGGAAAACTTCTATATCAGGTATGACAGACATTTTAAGATAACTTTAAAATACATCTGTCTAAATGACATACAAGTCCATCACAGGGCTAACAAACACCCACACAAACATATACAGTGCATCTGCTAAATCTAAATCTGCTATCATTTCAATTTACTTGAGTTGTTATTGACCATTCTACAGCTGTGTGTTGAAATGTTGTTGCTTTTATTGTACATCTACTGTATTTGCTTTGAGGTCATCTACAGGGTTTTTACAGGCAATTTTTTCCCCTTCCTTTAATTACTTAATAGAATATTTCATTACATCCGAGTCCTATTAACTTAGCTTAGACAAGCATATGACTCTCTGTATATTTTTTTACTGAAGCAGTATTATCCTTATTTTAGATGACGAGTCATCTTATATCTAAAGGTCACTCAAATTTCACACTCACCTGGACAAAACTACCTCAGAAAGTGAGACAGAAATCAAAGCAGGGTTAGTAAATTACATTGTAACTCTACATGAATAAAACCTACATTACGAAGTACCGTAAGTTTATATATGTTTTATTTGTTTTATTAACAGGTCGATGTATTAAGATCTACAACTGAATAAACAAATACGCTTTGAAAGAAGAAGGAAATAAATGCGTCGTTGCTTAGCTTGTTTACTTCTAGTTTTTAACAGATTGAGGTTATTGCTGCCATTGTTTTCCCCATAATTTTTAATGATTTGTTGTTGACAAATGTTGATGGGTTTGTGTGAGAAATTTTGCTCCAGTGGGACTCCTATAATAGGCAAACCAAGATTTGGCCTTGGTCAGGTCCATAAATCATTATTGCTTTGGAGGAAAACTTATTGAGAAATAAGTGCTGTAAAAATAGAAATGTGAATGATAAAGAAACAAGTATATATGTATCTATTGTACACAACACATATTCTGTTGTTCCATACAAAGACTGAATAATAAAGGACAATACTATAATATATTTTAAGATTATAAAGTTAGAATCTATGTTTAATTCAATGTATAAAGTCTAAAAAGAAGAATGCCACACCATTCATTATTCTTAGGAGGAATTGAGAAGTGCTAAAGATACAAACTTATATAGGATGAGACAAAATATATTTCTTTTAAATATAGACCGTTTCATCAGACGCGGGCGCGCCTGACCCCCAGTTAACTTCCGGTTTGTGGGTAGTTTATATCTAATTAAATTTATGTAAATACTAAATTGTATAATTATTTTACTGTATAATAATTGTATTAAATAAACGATTTGTTGAATTTTGTTGTATGTTCATTTTATTAAATAAACAATTTGTTGAATGGGTCCTGTAGTTCAGTCGCATTTACACAAACCGTATGGTACATTGACATCTAGCGGTTGAGCTTGGTATCGAAGTCTAAATTCAAAATATTGGAGAGGCAAGTTTATCCAAGTAACGGTTCTCAACGGTTTCTTTTGATTGTTATCAGAAGTAATCTACAGGCAGTCTATTGTTTGTGAATGTGTACCAGAAGTTCAGTTGGGGTCACAAAAGTGTGCATGCGCAGTAACGTTTGTCTATGTTGTTAAGATGAAACCGTCTAAAGTGTGAACTATAGCGTGTCACTGTCAAGTGTTAATGAAAAACATATTTGTTTGACACAAGAAACATTTTAAAATTATGGTTCTTTTTAGAACTATTAAATTGGCCCTAAAACACAGGGTTTCTTCTAATCTCATATAAATCTCGAGTATCTATAGAGTAGTATTGCATACTTCGTATCTTCGAAGAGTATTTAGTTTGATCGCATTTATAAAAGATAGACACAGCTTTGCGATTGTTTCCAAAAACACAATGCGCGTGCGGGGGGGAGGGATAGCCTGATCAAAAGCACGTGCGCACCCATTGTCAACAAAACACAGACATCAGTTTCACTTACCGCATGCGGTTCATGTCCGGCATCTTTTAGCGCTGGGACAGCTCCATATATCAGTTTCAAACGATCTTCTAATCCAGCGTCATATCCATCGTTTATATAACATTCACCCTCAAAATGTAGTGAACAAACAAACACCTAAACTTCGTGAACGTATGCTCTATCTCTCTCTCCTGCTTACAAGTGAAAGTGACGTCTGCGCATGCTCCTGCTCTCCTTGTGGCCGTGTACTTTTCCCGGGAGAATTGTCCAATAAGGGACTAAGAAAAAATTGTAACAAAACAATTTTATATGTTCGAAAAAAAACTTTCCGAAACCTGTACGATCGCTGGGGGAGTGTATCAAGCTCAGAAATACTACTTAATACACCCAACTCGTTTTTTGACAAGTTGAACATGTAAAGCATGAGAAGACAGCACGTTTAACATTGTGAAGAAGTCAGAATGCATGAAACACCATTGCAGGGCCGCTTTAAGGGTTCTTTTTATTATAATTTATTAAGAGATATTTATTTTTGGATAAGAAATAATAACAATCCAGGAAATTCTAAAGGTTTACAGTATATGTATTGATTTTATTTTGCAAAAATATCAATATCACTTAAATGTGGAGTGGTTGATTTGGAAAGGTGCTTACTTAAGCCTGCTAGCACAAAAATTACAATCTCACCCACTATGCGATTCGCCGTCCAAAGCCACGCCTCCTCCAAACACATGAATGTATTTCGTAAATCCACGTAATGAATTACAAACAATTCTTCTCGAAGCATGTACACACCTGTCCGAAAGAAAGAGAGCAACCATGGTATCATCTTTCAGACCCTTTGCCTGCCGGAGCTGTCTCATGTAAAACCTGAACCAATGTTAATTTGAGTTTTTCCTCTTTCATGATCCAGACGTTTTTGGTCAATGCTTTTTCAAAACCTGACTTTAGTTTTGGAGAGAACGTTTTTTGGTTCTACACCTTTCACAAATGAAATATTATTATAAAAATATTATTTGACCACTATACAATGTTGTAAAGACATTTCCAAGATCTTTAAGATCACAAATACAACTTTAGATTTTAAGAAACAATAAAACAGCAATAAAATTGATAAACAATGTGAGTGTATATATAAAAAGAATAAGATTATTAAAATTTAAATTAGAAATAGAACTGCAGTTGATGTAAACAGTGCTCAGGTTATAATTGCACAGCTAAACAAGTGTGTTTTTAATATGGATTTAAAAGTAGCTACTGTTGGTGAACATCTGGGCTACGTTTAAAAATGTTTTTTAAACGGAAACGGTGGTGCGGTTCAACACCCTGTTGTGATGACGCAACAGTTGAACTATGGCAGCTAAGAAGACTATTCTTTGTGTTCTTTTTGAAGAATGTAGCATAACGTTGCGCACCGGTTTGATCTTGAACATGCCCCTGATCTTTTGGAAGCAGATTCCAGCTAATAGTGGCGTTTTGAGTGAACTCTTATATCTAACTGACTTGATCCTAATGACCTGAGAAGTCTGTTTGGTTTATATTCAATGAGCATATCTGAATCTGTATTTAGGCCCTAGACCATCGAGTTATTTGTAGTCAATAAATAATACTTTGAAGTTGATTATGGTAACCAGTGTAAGGACTTGGAGTGATATGCTCAGATTTTTTAAAAGTCAAAAACCCAGTTCATGGGTCCAGTTCTCCCACCCGCGTTTGGTAGCGGGGTCTAAATTAAAGTGGGTGACAATTGCTTTGCCTAAATGACGGCGCATATTAGCATAGATTGATAAATATTAAGCTCCTGTATGTGATCAAAATGGCGAAAATCTCCAAAAGTTGACAAGGGTGCAGCTCATAACTGATATAGTGTCTTCCTATAGAATCGTGCATCTCATTAGTAGATGCATTTGGAGGTTGCATACTAAACTGACTGTTCACAAATCTAAGGGGGCACTGACCTAACTGCCGCATGGAGCTTTGCTGATTTCCATTCAGATTTTATTGATCTTCTCAAGGAAAAAAATTGCAAACTCATTGCATTTGTAATCAGACAGAATTTCCCTGGGAACTTGACTTGGGGGATTTGTTAGTCTCTCTACAGTTGCAAAAAGAGTGCGAGTGTTATTTATGTTGCCGTTTATAATGATAGAGAAAAAGTTCTATCTAGCTTTGCCGAAGTCAACATTGAAGGCATGTAGACTGTATAGATGTTATAGTGAACTTCAAGTTTAGTTATTTTTTCGCCACATACGCTCAGCTTTTCTGCATGTTCTTTTCATGCTTTGTACTGCTAGTGTGTTTCTCCAGGGTGCTTTACGCCTGCCAGTTATCAACCTGACCTTGACTGGAGCAATGTCATGGATAGCATTTTTTACTTTTCCATTAAAGCTATCAAGGAGAACATCCATAGAGTCTCCAGATATATTTGGTGACAAAAACATAGCATTCATAAATAGCTCACTGGTGTTCTCATTTATGAATCTTTTTTTACAGAGACGGGTCTATCTTCAGTGGCAGGACTGATTGAAATATCAAAGAAAATACAGAAATGATCGGACAGCGTCACATCTCTAATAATAGTGGATGAAGTGTTTAGACTTTGCTAATGACCACATCCAGAGTGTGTCCACGATTGTGTGTGGGACGGTGCACATGCTGGATTGTGAAGTGTTTAAAACATTTAAGAGTTAATGTGCAGTGTTGTTCTCTGTCTTGTCTACATGAATATTAAAATCTCCAGTGATAAAAAAGCAGTCAAATTCTGAGGAAATAGCTGATAGCAGTTCTGAAAAGTCATCAACAAAACTGGGTATTTGGGAGGTCTGTAAATAATTGTAAACAGAATGTGTGGTGCACCTTTTAAAGCAATACTCAAGTATTTAAAGGACAGGTAGTCACCAAGTAACACTTGCTTGCAGTGAAAGAGATCTTTAAATAGAGCAGCTATTCCTCCACCTTTCCTAATAGCTCTGCAAAGATTTATAAAAGTAAAGATTGGGGGGGCAGATTCATTGAGGATTGTAGCACAACAACTATCATATAACCAAGTTTCATTTAGAAACTTGAAGGTTTGGATGTTCAAAAGTGAAATGTTAAATTTTTAGTTTTTTACCCCTGTCATTTTCAGAGTGACTTCTAGTAGGCGGTAGATTAGATAGGTTTGCCATACGACTGGAAAGGGCCTTAGTTTTTCGCTAACTTATCAGGACAGATATAGGGAAAACTAAAGGAACATTAGGTTCCAACTGGTTCTGTAAATATTTGAGAATGTCATAGCGGTGACCCAATTCATATCAGTTACAAGTACTCTTTGCATTCTTGTTAAGTCCACCTCCAGCAGATGGGGGTTGGTGTGATCCCTGGCGTTTCGGCAGAGGCCGGAGAGCTCTTTCAGAGGGAATGAGTTGGCTAGGTTGACCCAGAGGCTTTGGTGGTTGTGGGGCCCGTTATGGGAGGCGATTAGGGTGAAATACATAAAAAAAACTTGCGCATTTACATGGCCAATAAGGGCGAAAAACATTTAAAAAACGTGTGCATTTTCATGGATAAATAGGGCCTCACAGTCGCGGTCAAGACACGTTTGAATACACTGGCTCCTTTTAGAAAAGCATATTTGCTTTAATATTTATGAAACAGAAGCAGTTACAGAAACAATGTCCATTCACCCAAACGCAAAGAATAATGTTGCACAAAGGTTGCACCAGAGTGCATTCATGATTTTTTGAGTGTGACCGGAAGTCGATAAAGTGTACACGGAAGTGCGGTTGATTAGAAAATTGGTAAAGCCATCATGGCGGACGATACGGTTACAACAGAGGTGGTTAATATTTTAAGAAATCTACTTTGTTCTCCAGTGCTGATTAATACAATCGCCAATGCCGTAGATCCGAGTTCTTCGACCAATGTGAATCAGATTGATTCGGAAATTGGAACGTTGTTCTGACCCGCGCAAAACAACGTGGACTCAAGAATCTTAAACCCAGCAACACAGCATGTCACTTTGCCTAATACCTCTGGACCAGAAAGCCAGATGCCTCGCTTCGTTGCGAGACGATTCAGCAGCTGGAAATCCAACTCCAAAGGGAAAAGGTATGTACAACATTTGTTAATTTTGTCAGCTGGTGTAACTTGGTGCCAGCTAGTTATACTGTGTTTGTACTGTTATATTGTGCAACCAAAACGATATAATTAAATCGAATTAATCTTGGGAGACAATTATAAAAGTTATAAGTCGTAAGTACACTTTATGTATCATGTAGACGCACCAAGAGAGATTGAGCCAATTATTATTGCACTTTATACGTTTGTTTGTCACTTTTTAGGTCCAAACCACCATATCATTGAACTTATAATAAAGATATAATTCTACTGACACACCCCAAAGAAAACAACGTGGTCAAGCAGAGAACAAAGCTGAAGTTGTATCAAAAGGGACACATACTAAGTGCTTTCGCGTTCAATAAAACCTGGGACTACAGAACAGTCATGAATACAATTCATGAGGCGTTAGCAGTCATTGATCACAAGTTTGACTAATGGTAACTTGTTTTTGTAGTCTGTAATGAAGAAACTTCAGATTCTGAAGCCTACAGTGTGGATGAGGAGGAAGATACAGGTTGTACAGATGATGAAGGGCCAACACAGTCCTCAAGTTCTTGCAAAAAACAGGCAGAAAATCTCACCTTTGTTTCAGCAAGTGCTCTAACCCCAACAGCAGAGTCCACTCCCATGGTAAGATCCATTTCAACACAGCATGAAACAGTTCGCCAGCTCTAGTACATCAACAAATGTTCAAGCCTCTTCCAGCAACCAAGTAAGCACCCAATTTTCATCATCACTGTCAAAGAGCCACACTCCAAGGCGCTGGCAGAATGATGATGGGATTTACATTAATCTCATAAATTACCTATCTGATGAAGATGAAGACGAGGACCTGTATACAGCTATTATTGCCAGTATTGAGGACCAGACGTGATTGAATTCTGATGAATTACAGCACTAATTTTACTGAACTTTTGGCATAATCATCTAAAAGATTGAAAGTGTTATTAGCCAGTAGAAATGAAGTTATATCAGTTAACATGAAGTAGGTGCTTTGAATAGGCTTTTTAAAGTTGAAAAATGCTATAGCCCACATTTGCATTGACTGCAAATTGTCATTGGTTGCATTATGCCAATATTACTCATGGTTTAGAAGTAATCGCATGTTGTATGTGTTGCAACAAAATTGGAAAAGGGATTATGTCTGGATTAGATTTTTCTCTTTCTTTCAGGAACATTTGTTAGCTGTAGTCGGATGAATTTTTGGACTGTTAGAGTCCATGTAAACATGTTTTCTGACTTTTTTTCAGTAATTGTCATTTTAGACGACCACAAGAACATACCTCAATAAGAGACATTTTAAAAGAACTGAGTGAAAAGGGGCACAAACGGGCATTTCCAAATTTAACATCAATCATGCAGCAGTCCTTGATAGAGCTATTCTAGGCTTTCGACGAATGTCTTACAACCCAGACCACACAATGTCCATTAAGTTTTTGATGACAAGGGTGCAACTGAACAGGCTGTTGATCTTGGTGGCCCCCGAAGGGAATTTCTACGGCTTCTTATGGAAGCACTTTCTCACTCTAAGATGTTTGAGGGATACGAAGGACACTTGAACTTGGCCCTTGATTCGTCTGGTATGTATAATTGCAAAAGATTAAAGAATAGAAATAGAAAGTGGCCAAATTTTTTAATATTTGTTTTGAGGCACAATTGTTATAACATTGTGGTAGTTTACTGACTGGACTTTAATTTCCTTTATTTTACAGCCGTGCGGGATGACAGGTCAAGCCATAGCTGTCAGCCTGGTTCATGGAGGCCCAGCACCATGTTTCCTCATACCCTCTTCAACTGCTTAGTGAAAGGCCCAAGATTTGCAGACCAGCAATTGAAGATATTGTAGACCATGAACTCTATGACAAACTGAAGTAGGTTTGTGAGGATTTGTGTGATATGTTAGGTTATTTTGTAAGGCATGCTATAAACTATTTTCTTTTGGATATTTTGGATAACCTGATTGAAACATCTTAAATGCTTTCCTGTAGCTCAGTGGTAAGAGCATTGCGCTAACAACGCAAGGTTGTGGGTTCTATCCCAGGGGATTGCAAATACCTATGTAAAATGTATAGGGTAAAGCAATGTAAGTCGCTTTGGATAAAAGCGTCTGCTAAATGCCTAAATGTAAATGCGGTACTTAAGTCTTTTTGTATTAACGTGTGATACAATTCTAAATGTTTAATTTAATACTTAAAATATACATTTCTTTTTTGGAACCAGGTTTCTGAAGCAACAACACTGGAGGAGCTTCAGACAGCTACAGAACCTTTGACAGATTACTTGGCAAATGCTGGCTCTGAGACCTCCTACAAGTTTGATGGACAAGAATCAGTTACTGGATGATGTTCTAATGTTTCAAGTAGTTCACCGTGTCTGTGGTCCCTTTGAAAGGTACATCTTGTTACAATAAACACTGAGTTTACTTAGATCAAGAGTAAAGAAGCTTTTATTGTTGTTTCTACCATATATAGCAGTGAAGTAGATCAAATGAGTCAACAGTTCTCCAGGCGTGTGAGAGGGTGTGACAGTGAGTGAGTGTTTGTGTGCGCAGTTTGGTTGTGTGTGTGAAAGTGAGTGAGAGCGAGTTTTTGTGTGCACTGTGTGTGCGTGCGTGCGTGCGTGCTTGCTTGTGTGGGTGGTGTGAGTGAGTGAGTATCTTTTCTGTCTCCATTTTGTTTACTTAGGTTTGGAGATGGACTGAAAACATTTGGAGTGATTCAGAAGATCCAGGAACATCCACAGGCTTTCGTTCTGTCCTCTGCTACAGTCGAAGGAATCTAACAGCAGACGTAATGGATGAGCTTTTTGAAATCAGGTGGTCAGTTACCGGAAGCAATGGACGAGCAGATGAGAACCGATTTGTGGCATATTGGAGAGATTACCTGCAGGATGCTGAAGGTTGACATTTTTTTGTGTTGGTACAGATAACTGTACTAATATTTTAGAATACAGTAACTGATATCAGAGATGTCTAAAGCATTTTTTTTTAATTGTGATACTGACAAAAACAACCTCTCCTGTTCATGTATGTATGAATCAACCTTATAGCACTGTGAACTTGATTTTATGTTTTATGCTCGCCTTTGTTTGAACTCTATTTATAGTGTTAGATTTTAAAATCAATTTTTGGGTAATTACAGCACCAGAATATTAATTCCAAAACTATCACAATTTGGGAAAATGTGTAGAATAGTGATTTCATATTTAACATAACACCTATTAGCTAGAATTTTTTTTTATTTTGCCACATACCATAATTCATTTGGACCTCCGACACTGTAAATTCTGCGACGGATGGCTTGTCTACTTCGAAAGCTTCGTCCAAGAGGGTCAAAGTTTTGTAGGACTTGGCGTACCCTCCACCGCTGAATGCGGAAACCCCTTGAGCGAAGACTTCCCCTAACATAGGTCTCTCCAGCACTTGGAGTGTTCTCCAGAATTTGCCTAATTGTTAAAGTCAGATTTTCGTCTGACAGTCGAGTTTACTCATTAGATGGAATCGAAAGCCGTTGTCTGTGGCGGAATAAGGTTTGCCGATCTATTCCAAACATTAAAGATATTCCCTGCCAGCTATAACCCAGATCCAAGCAGTGGTTAATTTGATCCGCTGTCAAAACATACCGCGGGCGACCAGCAGTGCCACTGCAAACTGTTGGTGGGACGATGCAGTTGTTGCTTCCTTGAAGTATCTGGCTTTCAAAATGTTGAAGAATTACATAAACCGCATTACATATCGACTCCAGGACAGTTATACAGTCTTCAGAGTCTTGGCCTCTTGCACGACGAACTATATTTGTAATTGAACAAACTGTCCGTGCATGGGGTTGTAGTTCTGTGAAGTATGGAATTGCAGGATCTGTTTGTAAAAATTCTATGCACTGCAGG
Organism: Triplophysa siluroides; assembly: GCA_006030095.1. Taxonomy (NCBI): domain Eukaryota; kingdom Metazoa; phylum Chordata; class Actinopteri; order Cypriniformes; family Nemacheilidae; genus Triplophysa; species Triplophysa siluroides. The sequence continues at coordinate 136,573 of VCII01000011.1, read as the reverse complement.
AACCGCACATTTAAAAAAAAATGTGTCATACTTTTATTACACAGAAAAAAGCCAACCGTAACGAATAATAAGAAATACTTAAAAATGGTTTGATATTAAACTATTGGCTAAAAAACGAGTCACACCACACAGACGAGAAGTGTGTGCAACTGGGGGAGGACAGACAACAGAACTTTCCATCTTGGACAACCGTATAGCCAGAATCATCGGCGAAACAGCCCTGTCCGGGATTATTAAGGGCGGTGACACTGACACTCTCGAAACCGAACAAGCCGGACCATCTAACACCCAAAACGAAGGTAAACAAAATCAACTGGAATAGTCTTCTGTTTTCAGACATTTTATTTCAATTTGTAAAGTTCTAATGAAACCATATGTTTATTGGATGAACGTGAACATGTGTGTCCCAAATATAGCGAGACCCATGGTGCCGGAGGAACTTAATGAGACTGGCCCGTCCATTGCATTGTCCATAGCCCCTTCCATGCGCCATGCCGCAAGAGTGCTGAGCGAGAGAGTGCTGAGCGAGGCAGTGCTGCAAATCAAGGAGGAAACAACAAAAGCCATCAATGACCTAAAGGATCAACTGAACAACATCACAAATATATTGACTCAAATCAACGAGTCTCTGAAACAGACTGCCTCTTGCGCACATACAATTGCAAATAAACCATAATCTGCTGACTACTGTGATGATTTTATTTATTTATTTCCACCATGCTGCAAAACACAAAATGAAATGTTTCTGAGCTCGGGCAGACTCACCATAAAAGGTCTGTATGATCCTCGGTCTTGCCTGAATGGCAGCGGCATTAGGTGGCAGGAGCACTGCGTCAGGCATTGAGCCATCTGGTCTGGGGGGTTCCTGCAGGGGGACACCCTGTCTGATGGCCAAGCTGTGAAGCACACCGCAAGCCATGATGATTCTGCACGCTCTGGCCGATATGGACAGATGCCATCGCCCTTTCAGCTGGCCTATTGCGCGCTCAACTGTGCCCCTTGAGCACACATGGGCCCGGTTGCATGTCAATTCCTGCTGGATGCTTGGGTTGGTTAGGGGGGTCATTAGCCACGGCTTCAGCGGATAACCTTGATCACTAAACAATAAGATAAGTTATAACTATAGCCCAGCAATAGCATTTTTAACATGTTGTAGCTTTAAACTCACCAATGACCCAGCCATCCTCAACAGCGCCTGCTTGGAGACGCATACCGACCCAGCTTTTCTGCAAAATGAATGAGTCGTGTGTGTCAAATCAAATCGGCATCACAAATGATTTGCAGGTTAACAGAATGAAACCCTTTTCTATTTACATAATTAAATTTGTTAGTTGACGGTGCTCTTATGGCGATATGGGTGCATATCCAACAGTACATTTTGGGGAAAGTGGTACCTATTTAGAAGCCACGTTTACGTCCCCGACCGGACAGTGGTCTTTAAGCCCACTGCTCTCTTCCTCACTGCTGATTGGCTCCTGTTGTGGAGGATGGTAATCAACATCCTCTATTCGGTCATCAATGTCAGACAAGTCCTCTACCTCTGAGTTGTCCCCAGAAATTGAATCCAGTATTAATTCCAGTGCCTTTGATAGAGGAATACGCTCGAAATTATATTATGAGAAAAAAAAAGAAAATCTATTTAAATCCATGTAAAGTTGTTTATCACACATGCTTTTCAATATATACTGTTATAAACTATTGTAAATTGATGTTTTCTTACAAATTCTTCCCAAACAAAAATTTTTTGCTAACATTTTTACATTTTCAACTAACTCCCATAGTTAAACTTGATGTCCACATATGTGGACTAATTCCCATTGTCCACATATGTAGACATTGAGTTTAGCGGCATAGTAAATCTTTACTGTTGCAAAAATGTGTGAAATTTACATTTCATATTAAACATACAACACTACTATACATAATTTAATAAGAATTAACAAAAAAAAATGTTTTTAATCGTTTACCTTGTTAACGTTTTGGTCTGGTGTGGCTGACTGACTTTTCAGGTGTGTTTGCCGCCATCTAGAAATTTAAGCGTTAAGTGTTTTTCTCTTCTGATACCACCAGATGGCAGTGTAAATGTCCGTGTTAGTGTACAACATTTTTGTTGACCAGGGGCAACAGGACGAGACAGGGATGAAGACAAAGAAACTGCACAGGACAGCAAACACAAGGGCATTAAATAGAAGAGGAACAAAAGAGGCATAACGATTGGCAACAGGTGAAGGTCGTAAACTGATAACGGGATAATGAATAAGGAAACAAGGGGGCAGGGCTAAGACAAAATACATGGGGCTGTCATGATTCAGTCAGCCTGAACTAGAAAAACAACTACAAAGAGGACAGGATCATGACAAATGTCTTCATAAATGCCCTCTCGGCATCGATTCACTTGTTAAAAAGCTTCTATTATTTCCTTGTTTTTGAACATGGACTTAAGTGTTTTAAGAACTGGAACATACACAAATTTATTGGTGATTGGGACTTGTATGTAGATTCCTGTTGTTTAATTTTACATCTTTATCATACATCATATTGGACAATCTCAACAGGTTCAACATTTCCTACTTTTCTCTGTAATACTTCTGTCGTTTTGCCTCAGTGTTGAAGTCAGTGAAGGGATTATCTATTCCATCAAATACATCTTGGACTTGATGGGTTACTTCTTCACTCCGCAAAACAGAAGGAACCTCCTCAAAACAGCTTCTCTTGTATGAGTTTGAATTTCCTTTACAAACTTCCACAGAAACAACTACAGACTGTACTGTAAGCTACTCTTAATGCCTGTAATTGTGCAACAATGGAGCCACACATTTCTTGCAACTGTTTTTTTATCTGCTGAAATTTGTGTTGATTCAAGCACCACTGTGTTGTGTTGAGGAGTCAATGGAGTTGGTTAAAGTTCGTTATTATTCAATTCAAAAGTTGTTTGATCATCTTCACTGTAGGTCTTACCCACACCTGCCCACATGTTTTGGACTGCCCTTTCTTGAAACCTGAGTATGTGCCAAACACTGAATAACATTCAACCCCTGCACATTGTAGCCGCAACAGTTTTCCAGGGAAAAGTCCATGAATTAACTTTAAATGACGACAAAGGAGAGTAGAACTCTGATAATACAGGTTGTAACACTGCTAATTTAAGCCATGCACATTCATCATAAGGGGGATCCAATCGTACAAGGGTAGAGGCAATAATATTTAACAATAGATGGAGGATAACCCTTCAACATCAATAATCTTTAATCCATCGTTGAGTACATTTAGTCCAGATATAAGTTTGCACAGGTCCAAGAGTCCAGACAATAAACACAACTGAGATCACAATCTGCAGTTCACCATTCGTTTTGTAGAAATCTGTCATTGTCACACTCCATTCGGGAAATATCATCCAGCAAAGGATCCATCAGATCGATGGTAAATGAACCATAGTCCACAAGAAATGTTAATTTCCTTGTTAATGAGGCGGCTAACGAAAGCCCCCTAAACAAATATTTAGCGCTTCCAACCATTTTTGTACTCTCCAATATCACCACTAACAGACTGTCGTAAAACGTCTGTGATAACAGGAAGTGGCGCCAATTAGAACGTATCGAGTCGACTGTCGTAAAAACGGGAATTACCGGAAGTAGACGCACTTTCGCGCATGCGCGGAACAAATCGTGTTTCCGGGACGGATCGGGTAGCGACACAATTCTCTAACTGGTCTTACTTAGACCTCCTGACATAACCCTGTTTCCCCCTTCAGGTTTGGAGAGGCATTACCATAAGAAAACATGGAACAGTGTCTCATGACTGTTACAAGGTAAACATGCTTTAACCATACCTTCACAAGACAACTAATTCTTTCCATGGAGAAACCTTGCTCTCATCTTTTTTTTTTTCAAAGGCAGTTCTTTGGAGGTTCCAGCATCAATGTTGTAAGTGGCAGTTTGGATGAAAATGTAGAAGCTTGACTATCTTTCGCTGTTTGATGTGCCAAACGCAAAGTGTTCCTTAAAAGGTTCCATCAAAAGCATCCACATATGTCTGAGCATTGCATGGAATTACTTTCATGTCCACAATAACAAAGTACCTCTGAATACTCTTCCTATTTTCTCCAACACACAACAGGAAAGGCTGTGCAGGTCCAAACTTCTCCAAAAACAATGGAATGCTGGTTCCCATCTGGAAAATAAATAAAAACAGGAAAATCTAACTTTTATGAATAGCTTATGCAAAATACATCCTTTCTTAGCCAATACATTGAGATCTCAAAGGTGATATCAACCTCCAAATTAGTTTAACTGCTTTGGTCTATATGGCTAATCTTTCTCACATTTTAAAGACATTTTGAACTTTATTAAGTTTACTTGAGTTGGAAAACTTTATTAAGGTTGGAGCTAGACTCTGCCCTCCAGGGTAAAAGTTAAGGAACCCTGACTTAAGTTCATTTTAATAAAAAGCAATATTTGTCTAATGAACACATTTCCACCAGCTGTAAAAAGTTGGGCAGCGGCTATTTACACCAAGTTTAAATAGCAGTAGGTTCTGTCAACACTAGGTGAATATAGCAGTATTTCTTAGCGATATGCTATTTACACAATGCACAGAAAATACAGATACTATTTGCACCTCGGTATTGTTGTGCATTAAACATTATGCAATATGGTTACCAGCACAATTTTTTGAGCCATTTTGTTAACACGACGTGACTATGACTGGCAGATTACGTCACAAGATTAGGTTGAGGTGAGGAATTCAGGAAACCACGATGTAAGTTTGGTCATAAAATTATCGTAATTGGTCGTAATTTGGCTAGCTGGGTACTCTTTTGTGCACATATATAAAAACATTGATACAAACCTCATTTCTACAGATTCCAACAATTTGTCGTCTTTGAAAGCTGATTCTTCCCGAGACTCAGCGTCTGGTCAACTAAGTGATATGGCCCAACTATAACCCAGCGAACTGGGTTACACAAAAACTACCCAAAGGAAAATAACCCAATAAAAGGAATCAGCTCAACCCAGCAGTTTGGTAGAATTTGTTTTTACCAAACGTCATAAACTGTAATTTATAAGCACTGTTGCATGACCAATACAAAATTAAAAGCGCATGGGTAACAAACTGGGGTAAAGTAACCCGCCAACATTGAAAATCGAAACTGCAATCTTCTGGATATGAGTGCAACTCTCTTAGTCTGGTAATACCAAACTCTGATACTTCGCTTTTGTCACGGGGTGACTTTGTAAGGGCGGAACGAAAAAACGACGGAGATTGTTCCGCCCGGACCGTAATCCTCAAACACCGGATACTCCCGGGAAATCCGGGAAAAGAAATCAGGGGTCTATCGCTCGCAGGTGGTTAGATGAGCGGCGCGATCGCGGATTGGGCAGTATGAAGAGCAGGAGGAGGATAAAGAGGGCCTTAGAAACTGCAGAGAGGCGGGTCTTTTATTCCAGCCGTTTCGGCGAGTGAGTTGGAGTGTTTGGGCGAGTGCAGCAGGAAGAAGGCGGAGGATATTGTTGACTGGGCGAAGACGGAGACAAGGATTCGGCAGAAACAGAAACTGGGCTGAGTATATTGGGATGTCTACTTGACTGTGAAATACTTTATGGACATGTGTAACAAACTTTGAGTGGTTGGAAACAGGAAGACTCACTGGAAGTACCGCCGAAGGAGGCCCTTTCGACGGGTTATGTAACAGCTGGAGGAGTATCTAAGAGCTGGGAAGCAGAGGGGAAAAGAGGCCTCGTGTTAATAACGGTGTGAGTACCCTAAACCATCGTACAGCAACAATATCCTTTAGAGTGAACTATTTGTGAGCCTTCTTGTGAGTTTGTGGCATAGTAATTGTGCGGCCCCACTGTGGAGGAGGATTGTGGGTGAGCCGGGACCAGTGAGCGAGAGCAAAATTTGGGGAGTCGTGGCGGTGACGCTTTAAAGGAATATTCGTTGCATCAGTCCTCTACGATTTCCAGGACGAGTCTTGAGTCAGATGGGGTTGTGACCCTAAATTCACCAAGAGTGTGTGGAGTGCAGTGGGTGAGTCTCTGTCCGTTGCTGTGAGTGTATACACTGGAAAATTGCAGTGTGGTGCTGTATTTGTGTCGTCAACAACCACCTTTCAGGCCTGACGAAACCCTGTAAAAGAAGAGAGTGCTGAGGCGGGCGAAGAAACCATCTCAAATTATATGCCGTCGACGACACCTTATCTTTCTTCTTTATGTGGCAGCGGTGATAAACAATTTCAAGTAAAAACAGTGTGGATGTAGTGGAAGTACTATCGTTGAGGAGTTGGTTGCTGTAGGAGGAAATCAGCTGTGTGTGTGTGTATATTCTGCTGTGGAGTTCTTTAAAGGTAGCCCCTGTTTAGACCTTTTGCCCTGTTGGTTGGGAGAAAGAGGAGGAAAGCGTTCGACTCCCCAGTGTAACACGCCCCGGAGGAAACGACTTGCCTGTGTGTGTGATACCAGCGGAGGCCGTGTTCGGCCGGCGCAGCAGCAGCTGCCTATTCACATTCCTATCAGCAGTTGGTTAAATCCTCAGAAAAGGAACGCCTGACGTCTTTTCCTCAAGTGTCTGTGAGTTACATTCTCTTCCCGTTTCCCTGCAGATTCACCGTAAGCTTATGCCCGAAGCTAAAGCCAGCATATGTGTGTGTACACCCGCCTGTATGCCCAAGTGAAGTCCCAGTTACCTTTGATGTACCTACCTTATGCCGAAGCTAAAGCCAGCATGTTGTGTTGTACACCCGCCTGTATGCCCAAGTGAAGTCCCAGTTACCTTGATGTACTTACCTTATACCCGAAGCTAAAGCTAGCATATTGTGTTGTACACCCGCCTGTATGCCCAAGTGAAGTCCCAGTTACCTTTGATGTACCTACCTTATGCCCGAAGCTAAAGCCAGCATATTGTGTTGTACACCCGCCTGTATGCCCAAGTGAAGTCCCAGTTACCTTTGATGTACTTACCTTATGCTCAAAGTTAAAGCCAGCATATTGTGTTGTACACTCGCCTATATGCCAAGAGAAGCCCCAGTTGTCTTGTCTATAGACTTACCTGTGTCCTGAGTAAAGTACCAGCGGCCCCTCTGTCCACAGTCTGTGCCCAAGTCCTGTTATATCTACCTGTATGTTCTTGTGCAGAACTAGTGGGGCCCTTTGAAGCACCTACTCACACGTTGACCCGCCACTCCGGATACAGAAACCGCGGAGCTTCCCCGTACGCTTCCCAGTACGGTGTCAGTCGGATCCCGTCAGCCATTGTACGCTCCACTTTCATCGGGACAACCGGGAGTCCAAATCCGCTGGGCCGACTCGGAGAGGCCGCGAGTAGCAGCAGGTATCCACTGTGCATTCAAATATCAAATATTTACCACTTGTGTTTGTCACGTCCAGGAAAGGAGGGGGCCCTGGACAGTCGCCCTGTAAACCAGAACAAGGGATACTGGTGAATAAGCTGATTGTTGATATAGCCCAAAGGAAAAAGGAGTGAAGGGCTCACCTGAGATCTCCCGTGACGGAGCTTAAGAGACCCGAGACTGTTACTCCCCAATCGGAGAATTGGATTTGAGCTTCCCTTCCCCCTTCCACAATAACCTTTTTTTTGTAATTTAATAAAGTGGTTTTAATATTTAATTACTGGTTTTCTTGTGTGTCTGGTCATTGGGGTGTTCTTGGGACCTCCTCGAGGTGGAAACAAGGAAGGGGCGTGACTCACGACACCTGTGGTCCGCTCCGACCTGTGACACTTTGCTTCGTAGACAGAGACTGCAAGGGCTTAGTTGACAAGCGTTTTCTTTCTTGTGGGCGGGCGCTTGTCTGAAATTTTAAATCATTGTTGTACCCATAAGCCAATCACATAAGGGTTGGTTATAACGTATGTTATGCGCTGGCTCAGCTGGCTCGACTTCCGCTGTAAACACAGGTATGCAGCGAAAACAAAATCTTTGAGCGAAATACCGGAGTGAAAATGGCTGTGAACGACTTTTGCAGATTATGTGAAGTAAATCTACGCATCCACGGTACAATTAGTGCATCTTAACTAATATTTGACAGTGGAGACAAACAAGAAAATATTTGCAGCCAACTATCAAAGTTAGGATAAGTTCTGTTAAACATAGTTCATTTCGAGCCTGTCGGAAATGCTGCAAATTAATTGCAAGATTACAGCATGACATGGAAATATTCAAGGACTGAGAAAGAAAGGAGACACTGACCTGTCAAAAGGGTGCAAGTTCGAGCTCGACAGATAAAAGAGACCGAGATACACCCTCTAGGGCCATAAAAAAGTCGAGGAAGGCCATGGACTTGCCATCACAGAGCAGTGTCACCGAGGTGGGATAAATCACAATTATCGCCTTGCCGTTCTTTGGCCTCCCCAGTTTCTCGCAGACGATCGGTAACAGTTGATAAATTAAACTCCATTCAAAATGTGAACCAAACACTCTTCTTGTTCGGGCTTCAGTTGGCAAATGCCGGGAATATTCTCCACAACAGAGCGAATATCATCCCGTGTCTCCATGTCCGCTGTGGTTTTAGATTTCCCTAACTACAATCTTAAATTCGGCGCTTAGCGTCTATGTCACGGCTCTCAGCACGCCATCTGTTCGCTGGTTTGTCGGCTGGTATGGAGTCGGAGATAAACTGGGAGATGGTTTGCTATATCAGACTGAGTACAGAAGCAAAAATGAAATTGAGCGGAAGTACGAAGTCTGATATAGTCAGGCTACAACTTTCTAACCACTAGGCCATCTTTGTCAAATGATTTTACCAGTTAGTTTTTATAATCACACTGACATGCACGCAGACATCACTCATTTTCAAACCCTGGCTACGCCTGTGCTGCTACCGCCACTATAGCAACAGCGGCAACAATAACTCAACGCTGTTTTTACGTTTGGCAGACGACTTTATCCAAAATTTACATTACATTAAACTATACATTTGTTCCACGTCTGGAACGGGTTGCTGCCTGCTGGGTTCATTTGTTCTGTCACGGAACATGAACACGGCAGTGAAGGGGTTTTAACAAGGAAGATTTATTTAAACAAAGAACACACAAAAAAACCCACGAGGGGGTAAAACAACATAACATAAAGGGATAAATAAGAACAGGCAAACAGGCACTTACACTAACTGACACTAGACTATGGGACACAGCGCGATGGGACACAGCGCGATGGGACACAGCGCGATGGGACACAGCGCGATGGGACACAGCGCGATGGGACACAGCGCGATGGGACACAGCGCGATGGGACACAGCGCGATGGGACACAGCGCGATGGGACACAGCGCGATGGGACACAGCGTAAGAACAAAATGGAACAAAACGAACGAGCACAGGACAGAGAAACATGAGGACAATTTAAAGGGTCAAAATCAACAGGGAACAGCTGCAAGGGATTAACTAATTAATCAACACTAACTAGGAAACAAGAGGTCGGGGACACTGACGAGACATGAGAAAGCACATGGCATGTCAAAAACAAACAATGTCATGTCTTTCTCACACTAGACACGTGATACTGTCATAATCCTGCCCCAAGACTGGAAAAGTCTGAACAGAAGTGGCAGAACTATGACAGCCATGCTCTAACCAGTGAGAATTATTTTTCGGTGGTTCCAAATGAGGTTCTAGCGGTCAGGCTAAACAAGCATTAACTCTCAGAAATCCACCAGTTTGCAGGCTGTACACAAAAGCTTGAATATGACATGGACATGTTTTACGTGATCACATAAAAACAAAGAAATGTACACTTAATAAATACATGTACTTATGGAATGACGGTTCCCTTTCTGTACGTTGTGTCGAACCGACAGATGGGGTTCGTCCTTGAGAACCTATCAACTTCTGACTACTTAGAAAAGGCCAATGAAATTGGCGTATGAAATATGCATGACGGATATATATCCGGGTATAAAAGGGAGACGGCGTGCTGCATTCATTCACCTTTTGTTCTTTGGAGCCTTCACACATGATCGACTTCGAGACTTCAAACTCTACGCCGAATTACTTCTGGATTCCTACGACGTGGTGCCTCGGACTGCCCTTCCTGCGCAGTAGCGCAAAAATGGGGTATGCAGTATATGCGCTGCATAGGGGCGCCTTACACGAGGGGGGCGCCATTGTGCCAAAATATTATTTGAAGGTTTTTTTTATAAAATGTAATTATATAATATGTTAATTATATACAATTATATAAAACGTTTAAAAAAACATTCTAGCATTCAAAACGAGTAAAACAAATATTCCATTCCATTCCATACCGCTTGTCCGAACTACCTCGGGTCACGGGGAGCCTGCGCCTATCTCAGGAGTCATCGGGCATCAAGGCAGGATACACCCTGGATGGAGTGCCAACCCATCGCAGGGCACACACACTCACTCATTCACTCACTCACTCACGCACGCACTCACGCACTCACACCCTATGGACAATTTTTCCAGAGATGCCAATCAACCTACCATGCATGTCTTTGGACCAGGGGAGGAAACCGGAGTACCCGGAGGAAACCCCCGAGGCACGGGGAGAACATGCAAACTCCACACACACAAGTCGGAAGCGGGAATCGAACCCCCAACCCTGGAGGTGTGAGGCGAACATGCTAACCACTAAGCCACCGTGCCCCCTCTCTCCACGCTGTGGCTATCCTGCAGTTCTATCAGGCCAGGGCGTTGAGAGAGCTCCACAAGGGTAAGACCGACCCAGCGCTTATGCAGGAACTCCGCACCGAGTTAACTTTTAGCAATAACAGTCCCATCCACACTTTCCATTGTGAAGAATGATTATGCCAATGGTCACCTTTGTTCTTTTTGTAACAGAAACATGCTTCACTGTAAGCTGCTGCTAATTATTCTTTTGTCTGTATTCTGCCTATTGGTTGATGTATGCATGTAGATACGTTGCTGTAATGTGTTTTCATTGTAGTATTAAAAACAACCTGAGTAAATCTCTTCTGTGGTATTTTTTCATATACTTAGTATGTTTTGGACGTTATCTAAATGTTATCTGACCATGCTTTCGTTTAACTTTCACTTTCTCCTCATCTGTTCTTTTCTTTCCTTGTCCATAAAACTACACCATTTTTTCATTTGAATAAATAAGTATTTCATTTAAGTGGTTTACATTTACAAATTTGGCAGACGCTTTTATCCAAAGTGACTTACATTGCATTATCCTATACATTATACATGGGTATGTGCAATCCCCGATCGAACATAGAAATCAAAAACATAAATAAACTGCTGAAAATAAGCAGTTTTTTTAATTCTATGAATTAAAACTATGCACAATATAAACACGTCATTTTCAAAAACGTCATGTTTTTGTAACATTAGCTTTACGATAATTAACAACAAGTTTTATTGTACATGAAAGTCGGCTGAGACTGTTTTGTGGGCTGTGCCTGGCTCATGGAATATAGAGCATCTAAAGTATCAAGTGCTGAAGCGCTTGAGTGCTTCAGAATCCGGGTGTAACTAGTAAGCCATCCGGGGAATTTCTTGGCTACTCTTTTACGAATACTGACGATTCAGACATACTACTCTGTTCAAGTACTGTTTTCTTCTACTACATAATAGGTAAGTAGGCGTATTCAGACGCAACATTACTATACGCATGTCCAAATCTCGCGAGAAATAATCCACCACCCGGGTATTTCTCGCCTACTGTTTTGTGAATACTATTTGTTAGCCTAATGCATTCCATTTGAGATTCAGCCAATGAGAATGTGATAACTTAAGTTTCAACTGTGGGTTACCGATTCCTTTAACTCAACAGGTCTGGAGAATCATTAGGCTTGTCAAAATGGGGCAGGGCCAAATTAATTGCATGCTCTTAAAAAGCCATAGCAGAGAAGCAACAGGCATTTGAAGTACTCAGAGGTTTTATTTCTCCCAACAATGGGGCTGGTTGATTGCACGTTGGTTGGATTTCTGCTGGTTTTAGCAGGTGGATTGTCTGTCGAACAGTGGTCAGGGTTTCAACAAGGCCAGGCTCCAGTAAGATTCCAACAACAGCAGACATCAACTTTAGCTTCTCAGCAAGCTCCACAAGGATCAGCATATTTTCAGGCTACAAGAACTGAAATGTCTCCTATGGAAGATCCAAGGAGACTTCTTCAGGAAGGCAACACTCAATCCAAGCAGCTGATGGAGGGTCCTGTGGCACCACTGACCTGGCAGTATCCCCTAATGCCTGAAGAGCCCCTGCAGCCTGAAGTGCCCTTTGAGCTACGGACACCTAGTCCTTCTGTGAGCGTAGCAGCACGATGCGGGGAGAACTTGGTGCAGGTTCAGGTTAAGAAAGATTTCTATGGCAACGGTCAGTTGGTAAACCCTGCCTTCCTCAGTTTGGGAGGCTGTGGAGCTGTGGGGGAAGATCCTGATGCTCAAATTCTTGTCTTTGAAACTGAGCTCCAGACATGTGGCAGTTCTCTGACGGTGAGTGGTAAACTCATGGGTTGGCAACATCAAGCTAGATCTCTGTGGTAACCTATGACTACGGTTTTCAGATGACCGCTGATGCACTCGTGTACACCTTCACTCTACGCTACACTCCTGAGACTCTAGGTGGAACTCCCATCGTGAGGGCAGAAGCAGCTGCTGTTGCAATTGAGTGTCATTATCCAAGGTACAGTAAAATCTCTTCCGAAGGTTGAGCACTTTCATTCTGGGTTATGTTTTAACTCTTCTTTAATTCTCTTTAGGTTGCACAATGTAAGCAGCAACGCGTTGATTCCTGCTTGGGTTCCGTTTGATGCAACAAGAGTTGGAGAGGAAGTTCTTGTATTTTCTCTCAAGCTTATGACTGGTAATGATCTCTTGCCCTAAATATTTCTCACCCAGCTTTTAAGTTGATGTTGCCAACACTCTCAGTTTTATTTTATATTGCAGATGACTGGATGTTTGAGAGGCCTGCCAATCAGTATTTTCTGGGACAGTTTATGAACTTCGAAGCTTCCGTGAAACAGTACAACCATGTTTCTTTTCGTGTTTTCATCGATGACTGTGTAGCTACTGCGGCCCCTGATGTGAACTCTGTTCCAAGATATTCGTTTGTTGAGAATCATGGGTGAGTACGGGTCCCCTCCTTGCCTTCAATAAGTGAGGCAGAGGGCTAATTTTGTTTTCCTCCCCTTTTAGGTGCATGGTTGATGCAAAGCTTACAGGTTCACCCTCCCGTTTCATGCGCCGAGCTCAGAATGACAAGCTGCAGTTTCAGTTGGAGGCATTCAGGTTTCAACAGACTGGTAGCGGCTCAGTATGTGAAAACCCCCCTATAACTTCTAAATTGTTTGCATCCTCTATGGGAGTAATCTGATGCAATTTTTCTTTTTCTTTAGTTGTACGTTACATGTGCTTTGAAAGCTGTCATTGCTTCAACTCCCACTAATCAGGAGAGCAAGGCTTGCTCCTTTGGCAACGGGTATGTCATGACCAACTTTGTTTCTGCAAAATCGGGTTTCTGTACCATGCCTCTTTTTTTTTTCACCCTTTCAGTTGGACCTCTGCAGATGAAAATGATCAGGTGTGCATGTGCTGCGACTCCACGTGTGGCTCCAGTAGGAAAGGGAGATCATTGTCTGATTCAGGTACAGTAAGGGCACTTCATACAATTCCTTAAAAACATCACTGCATACCTTGATGCCCTTTCAACATTTCTTTTCAGGCCTGGTTTCAGAAGGTGAAGTGACTATTGGCCCTATTGTGATCTCTGAATGACGTGACCAATAAAAACTTAAACTGGATATTGTGACATGGGTTTTCTTTTTAACATTTGGTCTACTGATGTTTTAAGTCACTTAAAGTTCTGCAACCATGCCATGTTTGTGTGTAAAGCAATGGAAATATTGACATGAAAATATGTCATAGACTAAAGTTCACAGGAGGAAAACCAGACTATGACAAATGTTTACATTTAATGAGGATTCTACGTATAAGCAGAACTGTTTTAATGTCACAGTTCCAGGGGACCACTGGGCACATTTTTAGATGCTGCCTAACTTGCCCATTAGTGTGAAAACCTCTTACCATAGAGTATTCTAAGAACATTTGGTCACACTTCAGTATGGGCAATTCTCGCTATTAACCATGACCTTTTTCCCAATTAACTATATATATTTTTTTTTGCTTATAGTAGGGCAGTGGTTAAGGTATTGGGTAGGATTAGGCCTGAAGAGTATGGTCATGCAGAATATGGCATCAATACGTGCACATGGGGCTCAACCTGTGCAGCGCACATGCCTTTTTGCCTTTACACTCTGAAGTGACCTTGTTTTTTTTCAATCAATGCTACTGGTCACCCTTTGTCGGTCTGCCTCTTTTACAAATATTTAGCCAATGAAAGGTTTAAAAACAGCTTGCGATAATCTTGTTGGATGCCCTCAAACTATCAGTAAAACCTTGTGGCTCCACCAGCAGCTGAACGTCTTTCAAGGGTAACGTTGTTGTTTGAATAAGTACAGCGTTTACGCAATTCTTAAATATTCATTTTTGTGTATTTGCGGTCTGAGAATTGGGACTGGAGAGGTATAGCATTTGCCTGCACTTAATAGCTTTTTCACACCGTAGCATTTCATCTTTTATCAATTAGATAAAACAAGAAAACCGCACCCAATAGCTACGACAACATTGTAACCTGTTGATTAAAATGGTTGTGTCGGTGTTATTTGCACATTCGCTGGTTAAGCCCATAACATTAACTGCATTTGAGTATGACACAAAGCGACTGAGCGATCGTCACCCAGGTAAAAATATATCCAAGACATTTATTTTTTAATTGATTATTAAATTGTATCATAAATCGCATTGTACGGTCTCATGGTTAATTCATGTTCACGTCATTTGTACAATTTCACCATGTGATGGTTTTTCCCAAATGGCATCACTTTTTCTGAATAATGTGCTAAAAATATTTAACAATTTTCTGACATTCTTTGTCTAGCATTACATTATACAATAACGCTCTTAATGATGTTTTATTAACAAGGTTCGGAAAGGGCACGTGCAGATAATTAACTATCATCCTAACAGCCCATAAGTAGTCAAGCCACCTCACCTCCTTTCTCTCGGACGTTTCGCAACATCTCTCCTCCACCCTGACCCCACACCCCGAGCCCATTTTTACCTCAGCACCGGGTCCGGGCACACGCCAAGCCTGGGCCCTCTTCCCGGTCAAGGGGAGGGTGCTCCGAGTTCGAGGAGTATTACCGAGGTTGGAGCCCTTGCCCCGGGACATGCCAAACATGCATACTATCCGTCCCAGTTCAGCTCAAAGGCAAACTCGTGAATTTAGGCGCAATTTTAAATGGTTGCTTTGACGCGTCCAGTATAGAGACAGCTTCCAGCTGCGTGATGCGGCCCCGTCTGTTGTACACACGGGCTAAAGGCTGCATCACTGAATCTCTGTCAGAATTTGTCAGACAGCGCACCAGTATTACGCTTTTTTTTGTCCTTGAATCCGGGCTTCCGGTTCCTGTTTGCATTGCTGCTGGCGGTTAGTTTGTATCCTTGCACTTGGTCTTAATATTAGTGTATTTTATTATTTTTACTTATCACTGTCGTTGCTAACTTATTTATAATTAAGATTCTAAACCAAAATTGACAGTAAACTTAACGTCGTTAGCATAGCATTAGCATGTTAGCTTGCTTTCTGTTTACACTGTGGAATATCATCTTGCCTCTAGTTTGTCTTGTGTGCTAACTGTTTCTCTTTTTAAGCGTATATACTACGATTCATCGAGTAACCTTGGTAAGTCGGAATTACACCTTGTGTCATATGTCTTGCACCTCATGTCATATGTTTAGCTTAGCCTTCTCTGTCAGCTGTGAGGGTTTTATGTGTGATAAATGCAGGGAAATAGTTAGGCTGACAGAGAAGATCTTAGAATTAGAGATCTTATCTTAGAGATCTCACAGAAAATTTCATCATAGTGATGAAGATGAGTGCACCCATACGGACCATGGATGTTTTGGATGCTAATCGCCACGTCGGCACGTCGCAGAATACACAAAATGAACAACATGTAATTATTTCCCTCTTCCCAAGCATCATAAAATAGAATCTGTGTCTGTCAACCAGATTAGCAAACATAAAATAATGTGTAAACCTCTTGAACGTAATTTAATAAACGTTAGACAAGTTAAACGTGAACAAAATACAGATAATCAATTGTTACAACTCGGATTGCTAAATATTAAATTTCATGATCATAAAATAGACATGCTCTGTTTGACGGAAACATGGTTAAAAGCAGATGATTATATTACTTATAATGATAATCTTGGGGGACAGATTAATTTAAACAAGAGCCTCGTCTAAAAGGCAGAGGGGGAGGTGTCGCAGCACTTTACAATAACATCCATGTAGATAACAATAAAGATGCCTTAGGAATGGCTTTCAAAGACACACACTTAAATCAACATGTGTCAGGACCCACTAATTTCTTCACTTCGTAATCATACTTTAGATTTAATACCATCTATAAATGTGGACGACATTAAAATCCTTCAGCAGAGTGAAGACATTTCAGATCATTATCTGGTACTATGTTTGCTTCACTGGCCTATGGCTGTAAATCAAACTCCTTGTTACAAATATGGTAGAACAATAACTTCAACTACCAAAGATGAGTTTCTCGATAATCTGCCTGAATTGTCTCAAATCTCTAGCATGTAAAAATAACGTTGAAGATCTTGACATTACCATTGACTGTCAGGAACGGTGGACAGAACCCAAGTGCAGGCAGGTGAAGGGTTAAACAAAAGACCTTATTACAAAACACAAAAACAAACACCCTTGATGGGGGAAAAGCACTATAAATTATATAAGGCTTCAAACTGAAATACTACCTGCAAGGGGAACAAAAACAAACCAGGCCAAAACGGTAATCCAATGAATCTTCTCTTCTCGTAGAGAAGACCCGCGGAGACCCGACCTTTCTACAAGAGAGACTCGAGAGTAATCTCTCCTCCTCCACACTGAAAGTGTATGTAGCCGCCATTGACGCTCATCACAACCCAGTTGTTGGAAAGTCTCTGGGGCAGCACGATCTGGTCATTAGGTTCCTAAGGGGCGCGAGAAGGCGGAATCTTGATGTGGTCCTGGTGGGCCTCAAGAGGCCCCCTTCGAGCACCTTGGAGATGCCGCTCTTCCTCATCTCAGGATGAAGACGGTTCTCCTAATGGCGCTCGTTCCATCAAGAGGGTAGGGGACCTACAAGCATTCTCCGTGTCCACCGATTACCTTAAATTCGGGCCTGGTGATTCTCACGTTATCCTGAGACCCCGGCCTGGCTACGTGCCCAAAGTTCCCACCACTCCCTTTCGGACCAGGTGGTGAACTTGCAGGTGCCCCCACCGGGGAGGAAGACCCAACCCCATCCGTGTTGTGTCCAGTACGCGCACTGCGCCTCTACTTTAACCGCATGCAGAGCTTCAGGAGCTCTGATCAGCTCTTTGTCGGTTTTAGAGGTCAGCAGAAGGGGAGGGCTGTCTCCAGACAGAGATTGGCGCACTGGATTGTGTAAATCTAATAAATGTATTTATTTTTATTTAGCCTTGTTGTGCAAGAACTGTCGAGCTTGTGCAGAGGCAGCAGCTTTTGCCAGAGGGGAACTGGAATCCCCTGGTGGGGCCTGGGTTCTCCTGAGGTTTTTTTTCTCAATTGAAGTTTTGGGTTCCTCGCCACCGTTTGCATACTTGTTTTGCACTATTTGGCTGGCCGTGGGGGCTGCTTTAGAATAAGAATTTTAAAGTTTTACATAAATAACATCGCATATAGGAATTTATAGTCTGTTTAATTGTATGTGTGGAGCGTTTGTATGTAGGTATGTCTGTCTTCTGTGTTTTCACCTTTTTCTTGTTTTTACAGGTATATAACTTTAATTGATTTGCTTATAGTCAATATGTCTCATGTACAGCTGCTTTGTACATTTACATTTACAATTATGCATTTGGCAGATGCTTTTATCCAAAGCGACTTACATTGCATTATCCTATACATTTTACATAGGTATGTGCAATTCCCTGGGATCGAACCCACAACCTTGCGTTGTTAACGCAATGCTCTTACCACTGAGCTACAGGAAAGCGGAACAATGATAACAATGAAAATTGTAAAAAGCGCTATGTAAATAAAGTTGAGTTGAATGAACAAAATCACTCAAGATTGTGCAAAAAAAAAATGTGCTTTAATTGCACAAAGTAAAATGGGGAATGCATCAGATTTGCGCAGAGCGTTAGCTCTTAAAGAGCAGCATTCTTAAACTTGCTGCTGTGACTCCTGTCACTAATGTTAATCTAAGAGTAAAAGAAAATAAGAAATAATTGTTTTTTAGCTTTAATGAGTATTCTTCTGTATTTAATTTAGAATTGAGCAGTAAAGACTGTTTGAGTTTTGAGACTATTTTGTTTGATTTACTTTGTCATTAAAATGTGACAAATAAGTGGGGTGCCCTTTTTCAGTTTCAGCACATGCCCCTCAAAAGTTCTGTGCAGGGCCCTGATATGCATGCTAATAACAACTAGTTAATTGTGAGAACTGCCCTGTGATGTAATGACAAGCGCAACAACTTGAGAGACAGGTTGCATTAACACCATAACATGGGTTTTGTACAGATTGCATTAATACCGTAACATGGGTTTTGTACAAGTAAACAATACATGAAACAAAGCTTTCAATTTTCTTCAAGTACATCACATTCTGAGCTTATTATTTTCACGGATTTTCATTTTTACCTTGTAGGGCTATATGCTTTTGATAAAAGTAAACAATTAAAAAGAATACAACAGCTTTATGATTTTGCAAAGTGTTTTCTGAGTTAAATTTCAGCAATAACTGTCCCATCCACACTTCCCATTGTGAAGAATGATTATGCCAATGGAATGTTGTTTTTGTAACAGAAACTTGCTTTACTGTAAACTGCTGCTAATTATTCTTTTGTCTGTATTCTGCCTATTGGTTGATGTCTCCATGTAGATATGTTGCTCTAATGTGTGTTCTATTGTAGTATTAAAAACAACTGAGTAAATCTCTTTGTTGTGTTTTTTCATGTGCTAGGTATGTTTTGGACGTTATCCAAATGTTATCCGACCACGCTTTAGTTTAATTTTCATAGAATATACATAGATCATATCAAATATACATAAAAACACAAACGTAAATAAACTCCTGAAAATAAGCTACATATTAATGCTTCGTATTTAAATTATTTGAATTAAAACTATGCACAATATAAAACACGTCATTTTAAAAAACAAAGCAAGGTCAATGTAAATGTAACATTAGCTTTACAATAATTAAAAATGTTTTTATTGTACATCAAAGTCGGGTGAGACTATGTTGCGGGCTGTGCGTGGTATTCTGTCCCGTGGCTCATGAAATGTTGAGCATTTTAAGTATCAAGTGCTGAAGTGCTTCAGTGCTTGAATGCTTCAGAATCTGGTTGTAACCAGTAAGCTTTACGGGAAATTATCGGCTTCTCTTTTATGAATACCGACGATTCAGACATACTACTCTGTTCAAGTACTGTTTACTTCTACTACATAATAGGTAAGTAGGCGTATTCATACGCAACATTACTATACGCATGTCCAAATCTCGCGAGAAATAGTCCACCACCCGGGTATTTCTCGCCTACTGTTTTTGTGAATACAACCGATCCGCACATACTATTCTAGCCTACTGCTTTTTGCCTACTATATAGTAAGGAAGTATGCCATTTGGGATTCAGCCAATGAGTATGTGTTGACTTAATTTTCAAATGTGGGTGAAAGATTCCTTTAACTCAACAGGTCTGGCCAATCATTAGGTTTGTCAAAATGCGGCGGGGCCACGTTAATTGCATACTCTTGAAAAGCCATAGCAGAGCATCAAAATGCATTCTGAAGTACTTTTTTTTTCTTCCAACAATGGGGCTGGTAGCATGCACTTCTGGTGGATTTCTGCTGTTTTTAGCAGTTGGCTTGTCTGTGGAACAGTGGTCAGGGTTTCAACAAGGCCAGGCTCCAGTAAGATTCCAGCAGCAGCAGACATCAACTTTAGCTTCTCAGCAAGCTTCACAAGGATCAGCATATTTTCAGGCTTCAAGACCTGGAATGTCTCCTATGGTAGATTCAAGGAGACTTCTACAGGAAGGCAACACTCAATCCAAGCAGCTGATGCAGGGTCCTGTGGCACCACTGACCTGGCAGTATCCCCTAATGCCTGAGGAGCCCTTGCAGCCTGAAGTGCCCTTTGAGCTACGGACACCTAGTCCTTCTGTGAGCGTAGCAGCACGATGCGGGGAGAACTTGGTGCAGGTTGAGGTTAAGAAAGATTTCTATGGCAACGGTCAGTTGGTAAACCCTGCCTTCCTCAGTTTGGGAGGCTGTGGAGCTGTGGGGGAAGATCCTGATGCTCAAATTCTTATCTTTGAAACTGAGCTCCAGACATGTGGCAGTTCTCTGACGGTGAGTGGTAACTGGGTTGGCAACATCAAGCTAGATCTCTGTGGTAACCTATGACTACGGTTTTCAGATGACCGCTGATGCGCTTGTGTACACCTTCACTCTACGCTACACTCCTGAGACTCTAGGTGGAACTCCCATCGTGAGGGCAGAAGCAGCTGCTGTTGCAATTGAGTGTCATTATCCAAGGTACAGTAAAATCTCTTCCGAAGGTTGAGCACTTTCATTCTGGGTTATATTGTAACTCTTCTGTTTCTGTTTAGGTTGCACAATGTAAGCAGCAATGCGTTGATTCCTGCTTGGGTTCCGTTTGATGCAACAAGAGTTGGAGAGGAAGTTCTTGTATTTTCTCTCAAGCTAATGACTGGTAATGATCTCTTGCCCTAAATATTTCTCACCCAGCTTTTAAGTTGATGTTGCCAACACTCTCTCGGTTTCATTTTATATTGCAGATGACTGGATGTTTGAGAGGCCTGCCAATCAGTATTTTCTGGGTCAGTTTATGAACTTCGAAGCTTCTGTGAAACAGTACAACCATGTTTCTTTTCGTGTTTTCATCGATGACTGTGTAGCTACTGCGGCCCCTGATGTGAACTCTGTTCCAAGATATTCGTTTGTTGAGAATCATGGGTGAGTACGGGTCCCCTCAGTACCTTCAATAAATGAGGCAGTGGGCTAATTTTTTCCTCTCCTTTCAGGTGCATGGTTGACGCAAAGCTTACAGGTTCACCTTCTCGTTTCATGCGCCGAGCTCAGAATGACAAGCTGCAGTTTCAGTTGGAGGCATTCAGGTTTCAACAGACTGGTAGTGGCTCGGTATGTGAAAAGACCCTCTATAACTTCTAAATTCTTTGCTGCATCTAGGGGAGAAATCTGATGCAAAACCTTTTTCTAGCTGTACATTACATGTGCTTTGAAGGCTGTCATTGCTTCAACTCCCCCTAATCCGGAGGGCAAAGCTTGCTCCTTTGCCAATGGGTATGTCGTGACCAACTTTGTTTATGCCAAATCGGGTTTCCGTACCATGCCTCCATTTTTAAACTCCCTTTTCAGTTGGACTTCTGCAGATGAAAATGATCAGGTGTGCATGTGCTGCGACTCCACGTGTGGATCCAGTAGGAAAGGGAGATCATTGTCTGATTCAGGTACAGTAAGGGCACTTTATACAATTCCTCAGAAACATCACTGCATACCTTGATGCCCTTTCAACATTTCTTTTCAGGCCTGGTTTCAGAAGGTGAAGTGACTATTGGCCCTATTGTGATCTCTGAATGACGTGACCAATAAAAACTTAAACTGGATATTGTGACATGGGTTTTCCTTTTAACATGTGGTCTACTGAGGTTTTGTCAAGTTGACGAACAATGCTATGTGTGTAAAGCAATGGAAATATTGACAGGAAAAAATATGTCATAGACTAAAGTTCACAGGAGGAAAACCACAGACTATGACAAATGTTTAAATGTAATGAGGATTCTACATATAAGCAGAATTATGTTTGTCCCAGGGGACCACTGGGCTCATTTTTAGATGCTGTCTGACTTGCCCAAACGTGGAAAACCTCTTACCATAGAGTAAGAAAATTTGAACACTTTTGATAGGTGACCCTTGATGTTGAAGACTATTGCTACACATTTGACTTTCTGGTTCAACCTAGCAATAATACACAGGAGTGAAGTTTTGCTAATGATACTGTCCATCTCTGGTGCGCAGACAAGGTAAATGTACCTGAGTACTGTACTTAAGTGTTTTTCTGAGTACTCGTGACTAACTTCACTACATTTGCAAGACAAAAATCATACTTTTTACTCCTACATTTGTAAAAAGGTCCAAAAGTAGAAGGCCGTTTCTTTGTAGCCGGTTTTCTTTTGAGCACAATTATTCTGGCTTGGGATCTGCCAGGAGCTCACTGTTGCCAAGTATTTCAGCCTTTCTAAGTTGAGCTTTCCTCAACGGCACCAAAAAAAGCAACATGGCAGCAGAAAGCACTTGAGTGATGCACACTTTCCGCTCTGCATACAGTGGATTTACTGATGTGCTGAAAATGATTGTTTAAATGGATGTACTAATAAACAAATTCATCATTAAATGAATGAAACTGAAATTAGACGAATAAATAAAAAACATTGCCATCAGTAACAGTCATGGTGTAATAGGACACCTGTGCAAAGTTAGATTTATCGCCGGTTCAAACCCTGCTCAGGGTAGATTTGAGTTGGAATGACTGCACGTCAAAATTACTTGTAAATTACCTTTATCATTTCATTTATGTCTGTATTTATTTCTTTAATCATGCACTTTATTTACACACAAGTCATTTCTTATCGTCCATAGAAGATTATGCTCTGATGTTATACACGTACGGTGGCTGATGTTATTGATGTAAGGATGGATGAGATATATTTTGATATCTAATTCACTGTAAAGAAAAACGTTACAGATTTAATAAAAATGCAAAGAGATATTACGAAATTCCACTCGGGTCCTAAATTGCTCTCCTGAAATCAAAGTACATCCCAATAAATTAAGCCTCTTCATGAATCATCTATAAAAGCACATATGACATATAAGTCACTGAGATGGTCTCTGTGCGATCAAAATGTGTGCCATGACTGACTGTATTAATGAATGAATGAGTTACACTACTTGCGCTTTAAAAGGGGGAGGAGATTCGAAATAAACTCTGGGTTTACCAAAGAAAACCTGCTCCCGACCAGGTTAAGTTCACAGAGTAATTTACTATGGTTACTGACTCTGAGTATGAGTTACCTCTCTTTTAGAAACGGCTTGAGTTACCCCGCTTTTTAGGGTTTGACATACCTCGCATTCTGAAAAACAAAACCCAGAGTTTCCCTCATTTCAGGGTTAATATGCTCTGAGTTTTCACTAAACCTCCTTTCTGAAACGGACCCTGTAGAGTACTTTTAATAGCACATACTTCTGTACTTTTACTTAAGGAAGTTGTGTACTTCGTCCGCCTCTGGTGAGAACGGGGCCTAGTAATAGGCTTGTTCTTTATTCTATGTCTATATTGATTGAGAGGCCTCAAGGTCGATCCATGCGTTTGAAAAGGAGTTTAGGGTCTCCTGTGGTCAGTTTTGACTCATTTGACATTGTCCAGGGACCCTAGTGGTGACCCGGATGTTCAAAGTGCATAGTATTTAAAAGGTACTACAATTTAATATAAAGAATATCATGCGTTACTATCATATATGTTTGAAAATACAGAATTATCATAGAAAATGTAGTGCCATGGTATTTTTAAAGTATAAAGTCTATGACGTCAAAATAATGATTTAAAACACAGAAGTTTAGCCAAACATAAATTTTTGTCTCTAAAGGGACTTTTTTAATGTATTGAAAAGTAGCATTACAATTTATTCCCATTACATCTTTTCATGGCATTTTAGTTATTTTATGGCACTTTTGGTTCTCTTATGACCATGACATTCCTAGTTTACATATACATTTATGTAATTTAGCAGATGCTTTTATCCAAAGCGACTTACAGATGAGGGAAACAATGGAAGCAACTGGAACAACATAAGGACAACAAAAAGCATAAGTGCAATAAAAAACTGGTCTCATATAGCCAACCCCAGTATACAGAGCTAAGTTTTTTTTTTTTTATTAGAGTAGAAAAGAGATAGAAGTCAGAACTGATCGGTCAGGTGTTGACGGAAGAGATGTGTTTTCAGACGATTCTTAAAGATGGCTACAGAATCTGCTGATCTTGTAGCAGCGGGCAGATCGTTCCATAAATGTGGAAACGATCCAGAGAAGGTAAGTGGGAGAGATTTTTTTACCTTTTTGGTATGGCACCACAAGACGTCGTTTGTTTGCAGAGCGTAGGGATCTGGCGGGTATATAAGTGTGCATTAGCAAAATAAGATATGGGGGTGCCAAATCAGTGGTGGTCTTGCAGGCAAGGAGCAGAGTCTTGAATTTGATTACAATAATTAACAACATGTTTTATTGTACATGTAAGTCAGGTGAGACTGTGTTGCGGGCTGTGTGTGGTATTCTGTCCCGTGGCTCATGGAATATAGAGCATCTCAAATATCAAGTGCTGAAGTGCTTCAGTGCTTGAATGCTTCAGAATCTGGGTGTAACCAGTAAGCTATCCGAGAAATATAGTTTGCCTACTGCTTTTTGCCTACTATATAGTAAGGAAGTATGCCATTTCGGATTTAGCCAATGAGTATGTGATGACTTCATTTTCAAATGTGGGTGAAAGATTCCTTTAACTCAACAGGTCTGGAGAATCATTAGGCTTGTCAAAATGGGGCGGGGCCACGTTAATTGCATGCTCTTGAAAAGCCATAGCAGAGAAGCAACAGGCATTCTGAAGTACTCAGAGTTTTTTCCCCAACAATGGGGCTGGTAGCTTGCACGTCTGTTGGTTTGCTGCTGTTTTTAGCAGTTGGATTGTCTGTGGAACAGTGGTCAGGGTTTCAACAAGGCCAGGCTCCAGGAATATTCCAGCAGCAGCAGACATCAACTTCAGCTTCTCAGCAGACATCAACTTTAGCTTCTCAGCAAGCTCCACAAGGATCAGCATATTTTCAGGCTTCAAGACCTGGAATGTCTCCTATGGTAGATCCAAGGAGACTTCTTCAGGAAGGCAACACTCAATCCAAGCAGCTGATGCAGGGTCCTGTGGTACCACTGACCTGGCAGTATCCCCTAATGCCTGAAGAGCCCCTGCAGCCTGAAGTGCCCTTTGAGCTACGGACACCTAGTCCTTCTGTGAGCGTAGCAGCACGATGTGGGGAGAACTTGGTGCAGGTTGAGGTTAAGAAAGATTTCTATGGCAACGGTCAGTTGGTAAACCCTGCCTTCCTCAGTTTGGGAGGCTGTGGAGCTGTGGGGGAAGATCCTGATGCTGAAATTCTTGTCTTTGAAACTGAGCTCCAGACATGTGGCAGTTCTCTGACGGTGAGTGGTAAACTCATGGGTTGGCAACATCAATTGAACATCAAGCTAGATCTCTGTGGTAACCTATGACTACTGTTTTCAGATGACCGCTGATGTGCTTGTGTACACCTTCACTCTACGCTACACTCCTGAGACTCTAGGTGGAACTCCCATCGTGAGAGCAGAAGCAGCTGCTGTTGCAATTGAGTGTCATTATCCAAGGTACAGTAAAATCTCTTCCGAAGGTTGAGCACTTTCATTCTGGGTTATATTGTAACTCTTCTGTTTCTGTTTAGGTTGCACAATGTAAGCAGCAATGCGTTGATTCCTGCTTGGGTTCCGTTTGATGCAACACGAGTTGGAGAGGAAGTTCTTGTCTTTTCTCTCAAGCTTATGACTGGTAATGATCTCTTGCCCTAAATATTTCTGACCCAGTTCTTAAGTTGATGTTTCCAACACTCGCTTTTTTTTCCATGGCAGATGACTGGATGTTTGAGAGGCCTGCCAATCAGTATTTTCTGGGTCAGTTTATGAACTTCGAAGCTTCTGTGAAACAGTACAACCATGTTTCTTTTCGTGTTTTCATCGATGACTGTGTAGCTACTGCGGCCCCTGATGTGAACTCTATTCCAAGATATTCGTTTGTTGAGAATCATGGGTGAGTACGGGTCCCTCCTTACCTTCAATAAGTGAGGCAGTGGGCTAATTTTTTCCTCTCCTTTCAGGTGCATGGTTGATGCAAAGCTTACAGGTTCACCTTCCCGTTTCATGCGCCGAGCTCAGAATGACAAGCTGCAGTTTCAGTTGGAGGCATTCAGGTTTCAACAGACTGGTAGTGGCTCGGTATGTGAAAAGACCCTCTATAACTTCTAAATTCTTTGCTGCATCATGGGGAGTAATCTGATGCAAAACTTTTTTTTCTAGCTGTACATTACATGTGCTTTGAAGGCTGTCATTGCTTCAACTCCCCCTAATCCAGAGGGCAAAGCTTGCTCCTTTGCCAATGGGTATGTCGTGACCAACTTTATGCTAAAACGGGTTTCTGTACCATGCCTCCATTTTTAAACTCTTTTCAGTTGGACCTCTGCAGATGAAAATGATCAGGTGTGCATGTGCTGCAACTCCACGTGTGGCTCCAGTAGGAAAGGGAGATCATTGTCTGATTCGGGTACAGTAAGGGCACTTCATACAATTCCTCAAAAACATCACTGCATACCTTGATGCCCTTTCAACATTTCTTTTCAGGCCTGGTTTCAGAAGGTGAAGTGACTATTGGCCCTATTGTGATCTCTGAATGACATGACCAATAAAAACTTAAACTGGATATTGTGACATGGGTTTTCTTTTTAACATTTGGTCTACTGAGGTTTTGTCAAGTTCTGCAAACATGACGAACAATGCTATGTTTGTGTGTAAAGCAATGGAAATATTGACATGAAAATATGTCACAGTCTGTGGTTTTCCTCCTGTGAACGTCAGTCTGACGCATGTTTACATTTAATGAGGACTTTTACTTGTCGAGTAATTTGATAGGTAGTATATTTACTTTCACTCAAGGAAGTTCTGTACTTCGTCTGCCTCTGGTGAGAAGGGGGCCTAGTAATAGGCTTTTTGTTTTTTCTATATTGATTGAGAGGCCTTAAGGTCGATCCATGTGTTTAACAAGGAGTTTAGGGTCTGCTGTGGTTAGTTTTTACTCTATTGACATTGAACATGCGGGTCACCACTAGGGTCCCTGTACACAGTGCATAGTATTTATAAGGTACTACACTTTAATATAAAGAGTTATGCGTTAATTAGAAAAGCGAGAGGTCCGAACTGCCTAGACCAATTGCCAAGAGTTGCTGGCTGACTGGCTTGCTCTGAAGTTCCTTTCCCTCATTCAGGGCAAACACGTGGTGCTCTGCTTGGACAGCAAGGCTGCCGTGGCGTAAATCATCCGCCGGGGGGCATTCCTGTCGCAATTTGCCAGAGGTCTCGGTTATGACTGTAACCTCTGTTCCCTGATGGAGGGAACAAGACTTTGTGTCCTTGCTTCAATGCTTTGCCGTCCGCTGCAACGACCGGGAGATGTCTCAGGTTCCTCAGCCCAAAAGGTGAATGAATGAGCACGCCATCTTACTTTTATACCTGTATGCACGGGGCGGAGACTGGTATGCCATGCCATTCGACAAGTTAATTTGCCTTTTAAAAATACAACCAGAGATGATAGGTTCTCAAGTTCAAACCCCATTCTGTCTTGACACGTCTCGTTCCCTCCATCAGGAAACCGAGGTTACAGTCATACCAAGACGATTTCATCACTAGTTTCCTCACAATAGTTTTTTAAATTATTGAAGTCATGTCCTCCGGGCCAAAGATGGAAAGGACCATCCGGATTGTTATCAGCGCAAAGTTCAAAAGCCAGCATCTGTGAAGGTATGGTGGTCTGTTAGTTCCCATGGCATGCGTAACTTTCAGCATTAATGGTGCTTTCACAGATGTGCAAGGTACATACAGGTTTTGGAGCAACATCTGCTGCCATCCAAGCAACATCTTTTTCAGGGATGTCCCTGCTTATTTCAGCAAGGCGATGTCAAACCACATTCTGCACGTGTTACAACAGCTAGGCTTTGTAGTAAAAGAGTACGGGTACTAGACTTCTCTCTCCCATTGAAAATGTGTGGCGCATTATGAAGCACAAAATACGACAACGAAGACCCCGGACTGTTGAGCAACTGAAGTTGTACATCAAGAAAGAATGCGAAAGAATTCCACCTACAAAGCTTCAACAATGTGTCCTCCGTTCCTAAACGCTTATTGAGTGATGTTAAAAGGAAAGGTGATGTAACACAGTGCTAAACATGCTCCTGTCCCAGCTTTTTTGGAATGTGTTGCAGGAATCAAATTCAAAGTGAGTGAATATTTGCAAAAAAACAATAGTATATCAGTTTGAACATTAAATATCTTGTCTTTGTAGTGTATTCAATTGACTATAGGTTGAAAAGGATTTGCAAATCATTGTATTCTGTTTTTAATTGTTTTACACCGTCCCAACTTCATTGGAATTGGGGTTGTAGTTGAGTCCCTCAATTGTCTCAAGATATATCCACTGTTGGAAGTGGGTCAAATATGCTGAAGAAAACTGAAATTTGTTAAAGCATCTATCATATATTTTTTTACACAAGTGCCTAAAACATTAACTGCAGCTTTCAGGCATGTTTTTGGAAGAATCTTGGAGACATTCTTCCGGATTTAGTCTGTCTCAGTTTTTCCTCTTTCTTCCCAGGTGAAAAAAAGTTCACTAAAATACACAACTTTTAAGTACACACTTCCATTTTATGTACTAAAATTGCTCTATTTTCGCACACTAATTTTGTACTTGATATACTAAAAATCAGTATTTAGTAGTTGTTAAAATCGACTTCAGACCATCTAAGTGTACCCGACTGTGCTAGTTTGAACACCATGAAGTTGAACTAAAATGTACTTTTAAGATACTATCTCTACATTTCAAACATGTATTTTGTTATAACGAAGTACACTTCAAACATTTATAAACATACTTATAATATATTAACCCAGTTGAGGTACACTTCACAGGTACACCAAGTACATTTACGTATAATGTTCAAAAAGTGCTCTATTTTCGCAAACTTAATTTGTCCTTAATATACTAAAAAGCAGAATTTAGTACTTTAGTATGCCGTGAAGTTGAACAAAAATGTGCTTTTAACATATCTCTGCATTTCAAAATGATTGAAACAATATGTTTTACAAAACCCTATTACCACATAGACAATACAGCACAGGTAGGGTATGTACAAACAAAGAAAACAGTATCTTAGCTTCATCAAAACACTTTAATTTTTTTGTGCAATCCTTTCACAACAAACAGACCATATGGGAGTGAACAAAAACATTGCAAGGGCTGACAATTTTTGCAAATGTGCAATGAACTACATGTCGAACGGACATTAAAATACAAAACAGAGAGGGACAAGTGCCTAAATAAAACCTGTACTGTACCTGTAGACAAAAACCTGTACTGTATCTGTAGATAAAAATGTACATTGTTGCACTTTCTTTCCTATGACAGCTCTCCCCTCTGAGAGCGAAGTCCCTGGAAATTCAGACATCACAGTGTCTACAAAAAACTGTTTTTATAATTATGCTTTACAAACATGTTTGTATGATATTTAATTTCGAGTAGACAACTACTGCTTGTACAACAGTTTTGTACTAGGGCTGGGTGATACAACGATAATGATATATATATAAACTAACAATATAATTGTTATATTGTACAATATAATTGTTATATCGGGAGAAGCAGTTTGTTGCAGCTTAAGAATCAACAGAAACTCGTAAGTGTAATTAATTAATCGTGTCTTATTGAGTCTAGCGCAGTTCCGTTGCTTTGTTGCTTTGTTTACAAGTGCTTTGTCACGTGCTTTGAGTTGCGTTGGCTCGCGTGTGATTGGGAGATATTGGAAGGCGTGTCCTGCTGAATTCAATTGCGTGATTCAGAAGGGTATTTAAGTGGGATTAACCACCGCGTGCAGCCCTCATCGCGTGAAGACCGAAGAGAGTAAAGACCATCGACTCTACCTGTGCGACTCCACTGAGCAAGGACACCGACAAGGCACTTAAGTATTAAGGGTTTGCACTTCTATTTATTCTGTTCTTGTTATTTGTTTTTCTTATTCCCCGTTTTTCACTATGTGTTTTCAAATCCCTACTGTCACTACAACTCGTAAATCACCGGTATCACGTAGAAGGCCACGCAAGGCTAATGTTAATAATCTGCGCACTCTTTCAGCATCCAAAACCACCTCAATCACACTTCCCATTGGTTTATGGAACTGCCAATCTGCTGTTAACAAAGCAGATTTCATCACAGCTATTGCTAAACATTCTGGTCTTTCTCTTTTAGCACTTACTGAAACCTGGATCAAACCAGAGAAAACTGTCACACCGGCTGCCCTCTCCAATAATTACACATTCTCCCACAGGCCACGCATCAGGGAGGGGGGGAGGAACCGGTCTACTCATTCCTAACGACTGGAAATTTAAACAGTTGCCACCCTCATGTGACAACATCTCTTCGAGTCTCATGCTGTTCTGTCATCTACCCTGTTAAAATTCATGTTGCAGTCATCTATTGTCCCCCAGGTAAGCTTGGACTTTTCTTGGAGGAGTTTGATGCGCTTCTGTCATCCTTCCCCGAGGATGGTACTCCTCTGGTGGTACTTGGCGACTTCAATATCCACCTTGAAAAACCGCAGGCTGCCGACTTCAACAACCTGACTGCGTCGTTTGACCTCAAGCGACTGTCCACATCAGCAACCCATAAATCTGGTAACCAACTTGATCTTATCTACACACGCTACTGCTCCACTCATAACCCCCAGGTTACCCCGCTGCACATTTCGGATCATTTCCTAATCACTCTTGATCTCGACCTAACCTCTCCAGACACTAAACATCCTTCCCCACTGGTCACATTCCGGCGCAACCTACGATCACTCTCTCCCTCCCGCTTATCCTCTGCGGTCTCTGCCACGCTCTCTCCCTCTGACCAGCTCTCTCTATTGGATGCCAACAGCGCCACATACACTCTTTGCTCCACACTAACCTCCTGCCTAGACAGCTTATGCCCTCTTACATCCAGGCCATCTCGTGCATCCCCTTCTGCCCCCTGGTTATCTGATGTTCTCCGCGAGCATCGTGCTACGCTCAGGTCTGCTGAGAGAAAGTGGCGCAAATCTAATGAACCTACTGACCTCTTGCTCTATCTCTCTCTCCTTTCTTCTTTCTCTGCTGATGTCTCCTCTGCGAAAACCCTCTACTACCAAGCTAAAATCAACAACTCTCCTGACCCTCGTACTCTTTTTAAAACCTTCTCTGCTCTTCTTTGCCCACCTGCCCCCTCACCTCCATCTGAACTAACAGCTGATGATTTTGCAGCTTTCTTTGTTAAGAAAACGACCACCATCAGCAGTCAATTCTCTGCGCCACTGCCTCTTGATCACGCCCGACCCCTAGACACATGCTCGCTCCCCTCTTTCTCTCTACTTTCTGAAGACGACGTTTCCAAGGTCATTTCTTCTAACCACCCGACTACCTGCCCACTCGATCCCATCCCCACTCATCTCCTCCAGGCCATCTCTCCATCGGTTGTTCCCACTCTGACCCACATTATCAACTGTCTCTTACCACTGGTACATTTCCCACACTCTTCAAAGAGGTGCGTATTACACCACTACTGAAGAAACCCACTCTTAATCCTGCACTGTTAGAAAACTACAGACCGGTATCTCTCCTCCCATTCATTGCAAAAACTCTTGAACGTATTGTATGTAACCAGCTCTCATCCTATCTCACCCAGAACAACCTCCTGGACAGCAACCAGTCTGGTTTCAAGAGCGGTCATTCCACTGAGACAGCGCTGCTCTCTGTCATTGAAGCACTGAGACTGGAAAGAGCTACCTCAAATTCATCAGTTCTTATCCTGCTGGATCTATCTGCTGCCTTTGACACTGTCAACCATCACATCCTCCTGTCGAACCTCAAGGCTATGGGTGTCTCTGGAGTGGTCCTAGAATGGTTCAGGTCTTACCTCTCAGGTAGGTCATTTAGAGTATCGTGGAGAGGTGAGGTCTCCGAGTCCCAACATCTTGACACAGGGGTGCCTCAGGGCTCAGTGCTTGGTCCGTTGCTATTTTCTGTATACATGACATCCCTAGGCTCTGTCATTCGGAAACATGGCTTTTCCTATCACTGCTACGCGGATGATACACAACTCCACCTGTCTTTTCACCCAGACGATCCGACAGTTTCTGCACGCATTTCAGCATGCCTAGCCGACATCTCGCTCTGGATGAAGGACCATCACCTGCAGCTGAACCTTGCAAAAACAGAACTGCTTGTAATCCCGGCTGACACAAAGACTCATCACAACTTCTCTATTCAACTGGGCTCATCAACCATCACACCCTCCAGAAAGGCCAGAAACCTGGGAGTGGTCATCGATGATCAGCTTAACTTCACAGATCAGGTTGCCAGCACCGCAAGGTCCTGTAGATTCATCCTCTACAATATTCGAAAAATTAGACCCTTCCTATCAGAGCATGCTACGCAAGTCCTAGTCCAGGCCTTGTTCTGTCCAGACTGGACTACTGCAATGTGCTAATGGCTGGACTCCCTGCTTGCACAACCAAACCTCTACAGATGATCCAGAATGCAGCGGCAAGAGTGGTCTTCAATGAACCGAAGAGAGCACACGTCACTCCTCTCTTCTTAAAGTTACATTGGCTCCCTATTGCGGCTCGCATCAAATTCAAATCCCTCCTCCTGGCCTACAAGTCCACCACTGGTTTGGCTCCCCCTTATCTTCTTTCGCTAATGCAGACGTATGTACCCACCAGATCTCTGCGCTCTGCAAACGAACGACGTCTTGTGGTGCCATCCCAAAAAGGCAAAAAATCGATCTCACGAACCTTCTCTGGATCGGTACCACTTTTGTGGAACGATCTGCCCGCGGCAACAAGATCTGCAGATTCTGTAGCCATCTTTAAGAATCGTCTAAAAACACATCTCTTCCGTCAACACCTTACCGATTAGTCCTGACTTCTATCTCTTTTCTACTAAAAAAAAAACCAAAAAAAAAAAACCTCTAACTTAACTTAGCACTGTATACTGTGGTAGGCTTTATGAAGCCAGTTTTATTGATTGCACTTTTGCTTTTTGTTGTACTTGCGTTGTCCGAATTGCTTCAATTGTTTACCCCATCTGTAAGTCGCTTTGGATAAAAGCGTCTGCCAAATGATTAAATGTAAATATAAATAATTTATTTCATTTTTACACCTCTGCGTTTGCAAACTGCCTTTAGATTTTGCTTTTACAGAGAGTTTGTTACTGGTGCTAGAGTGTTCATTCTATGACTGTGCGGGCTCGTCCATGCACAAAACACACAATCACATCCACTATTTAACAGTAATATATCTCTTATCACAGGCACCTGATAATGAATAACTGCAATGTCTGTTTAAACTTTAAAGTGATTTGACTCACAGACGATTCTTCTGACATATGAGCACACTGCTCAAATAAACCTGTTGCTGTCTGTTATAATAAGTCTATTTATTACCAAAACACAGTAATAAAGTTACAATTGTGAAAATGTAAATAAAACAGCAGAAAAAATCAAACCTCGTTTTCAACTGGTCTTAATAAAGGCTATTAAAATGCAGCGATAATTATCGATATCAAATGATATGAAACTTTGTTCAGCTGTAGTGCCCAGCCCTATTTTGTACATATGCTTGGTAGAAGAGAGAGACATACGGTGATTACACATACAGTTTTGGGGTGATGAAGCTAGGAAAAATGGCTAAAAATACAGATTCTATACAAACCTATAAGTGCATTGACCTTCTCTGGGTCTAGCTTGTGTTTCTGCGACCCATTCCCGGTGAGGCTAGATGATCCCAGAACATCCCTCCCAAATAATAAAATCCGGCTGCGATTGAGTCGTCTAAAGCAGCTTTTGCTGACATGTACAGCAGTGTTGCCCAGAGAAATCTGTGCCCAGGAAAGAAAGAATCTACATAAATATTAAAAATTCTAAACTACAAAGAGATTGTAGTTGGAAGACCGTAGTAGGTGCAAAATGGAATTAATATTGGCACCACACCAATATGATTCAAGTAAAAGTTGCCTATAGTAAATTACGAATTACCTGGTTTTAATAATACTTAGTGTCCAAAAGTCAAAGTACACTGATAAAAAACGCAGTTTATGTTTAAACGCATAGAGCCATAAAAACAGAGTTGCGACACTTTCATAGACGTCTGTTGGAAGAATGGAATGTGAAAGTAACCTTTGTTACGGAGGGCTCTATAGTTCCAAACACTGCACTGAAACCCATTCATGTCACTATTTGCTGGCAAGTTAATAAAAATAAAGACGAGTTTGACAGATATGTATTTTATGTCTGAAAGATTGTATCAGTCGGAAAGCGGTGTGTTTACGACTGGATATTATATATTCATATAATGCTTATATAAGTCTGGCATGAGCTGGCAAAAAATATGCTTTACATCCAAGACACAACCGCACCATTAGAGAGAGCATCCAGCCTTTGCCGTCATATTTTGGAAAGAACACAGGCAAGACAAGAACATTTCATTGCTGGTTAATTTCGGTTACTTTCCCTTAGCGAAAACCGTCGCTTGCTATCCGAAAATTAATCGTTAACGGATAAGATTTTAATATCATTAAATAAAAATGAAACGAAATGTGTCTCAAACAGATCTGAATCCGATATGCTATACCCGTGCTAAAAACAAGCATTACTTATTATAAATGAATTATTCATCATGTGTATTTTTACATGTCACATCTAAAAGAAAGCAGGGAAACCACTCCATGAAATCAATTTATGTAAAGGATAAATAGATTTCTAGAACCAAAATTCCCCTGCATTCGCTCTATTAGTAACTTTGTTTTGCTGAGCTTCATTTCGCAGGGGTGTTGACATGCCCGGAAGACAGAGACATTTGGACGTTTAATGACCGTTGAAAAGACGTCAGTCCGACACGTCCCGTCACGGTTAAAAAATTGTTCCAAAATGAAAGCTGAACGGACGTCTCTGACGTCATCTGACAGTGATTTCCACATCTTTTCTGCTCGTCCCTGGACGTCAAAATTTGTCCTCTTCTGGACATTTATTATTAGATGTGTTGCTGCTTAACTACTTGCGTCTTTAAATTTTTTTCAAAATGTTTACTCCCATTTTCTTGGTCGCCGACCACCAGCTCTTCCAGGAGTGTGATTCATGTGTTCCACCATTGATGCATGGAAGTCAGAGCTATGGCATTACCAAATGATTTCCTAACAGTCTTGTATTACTGTTTAAACATCCATAAAACAAGTAAACAACAAAATACTGGATTATGGTTAACAAAAGTCTGTGAAAGTTGTTTATGGCTCATTTTTATATCCACCACCCCCAGCGTGCTTCAGGTGTTTCGCTATTGCTGCATCAAAGTCTGAATCTGTGGCATGTGGGCTACACTTGGTCACAGCATCTGTGTGGGAGAAGAGAATATGAATATTAAAAAGTAGAAAAAAAATCAAAGGCAAAATTTGAGGTAAATGATATGAACTTATTTTGAAAAAGTCAGATTATCCTACAACTAAATAAAAAATACAAACAAGGTTGTAATTAACATGTATTACACTTTATTCTTCTCTAGAATAACCGTATGTCAATAAAAGTTACTACTAACACTAGAATAAACCTATTTAAGGGTAGCAAAAGCACCTGAAGAGTACTGCATTCCATGCTGTTCGGTTTGAAAGATGAACTTAAGCAAATAGCTTGCATTCTGGATCATGGCAAGTCTACATCTTCTATTAATAGTCTTGTGACAAAGAATATATGTTAGATTAGAGAATAAAACTACATTTGCCCCCTCCGTCTTCAATGCCACTGTGGTGCCCTTGAGAAAGACCCTGTAAACTTTGTGAAAGTGGCATTTCTGGTAAAACCTGATGTTCTTACAGAGAAGTCCACTAAATATCAGCCATTCACTGAAGTTCCTCTTAAAAACCGAACAGCGTGGAAAATATTCCTTTGGAATCCTGAAAGAAAAATCTGTTCATTAATATGTACACACACCTGGACACATGACTACTTCTAAACTGAATGTGACACTTGTTGTCCCATTTGTGTTTACAAACAATTAGACCGGATGTCCTTAAGGAAGAAGGTTTGGTACCCCTGATCTATTTACACATTGTTCCTGTAGTTGCATAAAATTGCTCAATTTAATGTTAATTGTAACTGTTTTTAGGCAGTGACACAAAACTCAGCCAACGTTAACTCTTTACCCGCCAGCCTTTTAAAAAAAGTTTTCAACCAGCGTCAGCGTTTTTCAACATTTTCTCTAAACTTTGATGGCTCACAATACATTTTCTGTAATGAATAATAACTTGTCTTTGGCAGGGAATGGTTGATTTTTAAATGACGAGATAACTCGTCAATGGCAGGGAAAGAGTTAGCAGTTTGGGGGCTTGATGATTTTGATATCAATTTCCCGGCAAGAAGCATTACACACAGCACATCTCAAGTGTAGAAACATTCAATAAAAATGATCGTGTATTTAAAAAAAATATTTCTTGCTTTTTACAATGGGTGTTGCGTGACGTGTAAAGTACGCCAGTCGACGTCTTTTCACAACATTTTTAAATTTCTAAAACTAATTGGGGCGCTCAAATTACAATTGCTTTAGCTTATTTCATAAGAATTTTACAGAGGGTCATGATGGACTCTCAACCGATTCAATACGTATAGAATTACTCGTAGCCAAAGTCAAAGTAACAATTATAAATGTAACCCCAGAAAACTGTTGACATGTACACATGTATCTGAATGCATTTTTAGGAAATGTTCTGTCTCACATATTTTTACCGATTTATGCCGTCCTACCTCGACTATTTTCAGCCAGGGACACGACGTTGCCTTCGGACCAATGTTTGCTGGGAAGTTAACATTCGCTTTACTCTCTACGCCACGCAAGACGTCAGCCGGCAAGCGTCATTTTTACATCTCTAATCCAATCAGAGACTGGCGAATTGCCTTTTCTTATAAGACAGGCTATTTGCGAATCCTTGGGGGTGCTTTGTCGGGGCTAAGCAGTTTTCTGACGGGGCTATAGCCCCATCAAGCCCTCCCTAGCGCCGCCACTGGCCCCATCACCAACGACGGGAAACTTGTGGAGCGGGTAAACAGTTTCAAGTTCCTCTGGGTTAATATCACTGACGATCTCACATGGACTGTTCACACTGATGCAGTTCTAAAGAAGGTACACCAGCGCTTCTTTTTTATCAGGCGCCTGAGTAAGTTTGGGATGAGCCAAAAAATCCTCAGAACCTTTTAGCCGCACAGTTGAGTGCATTCAAACTGGCTGCATTACCTCCTTGAATGTAAACAGCACCGCCAGCAACCGTAAAGCACTGCCGAGGGTTGTGCGAACTGCCCATAGTGTTATGGGAGATGAGCTTCCCTCTCTCCAGGACATCTACACCAGGCGTTGTATGAGGAAAGCCAGGAAGATCATCAGTGATTCCAGTGCTCTCCTTGCTGCCTTCGGGCAGACGATACCAGAGCATCCGGTCCCACACAAACCAACTGAAGAATAGCTTTTTCCTCAGGCTATTAGACCGCTCAACATCTGATACTGCTCAAACTATAGTTTCGTGGACTATAATGCATCCTGCATTGCATCTAATGCAAAAACCATCCATTACCAAATTGACATACCTATATCTGTACTAAGTGCACTTAATGGTTGATCCATTATACATACATGTTCATGTGTACACCTATATATTTAATATGTTTATTCAACGTCTAATTTGTATATCTTGTGTATTTACTGTCCATATGTGTATAATTATACTTTGCACTGTTCGTCTGCACTAGATACTGTCACTTAAGTCTGTAAAGTCATATAGTTATTTGACAATAAAAGTGAGTCGAGTTGATTTACCATATCTCAGTGGTTAGAGCATGTCGCTAGCAACACCAAGGTTATGGGTTCGATCCCAGGGATTGCACATACTCCGATACAAATGTATAATATAATGCAATGCAAAACGTCTGCCAAAGTGAATAAATGTAATGTAAATGTTGAATGGATTGTGCAATTAAGTTCAGCCAAATAACAGTTGGTAACCCAAAATAATCCTGACTCGACATCATTTTTAACTTGCTAGCTAATGTGGTTTATTTTTGCCTCCTTCAGGAATAATCTATAGGCACTCTATTCAAAGCGTGCATGCGCAGTAACGTTTGTTTATGTTGTTGCTGTCAAACCATCTAGAGAGAGAGAACTGAGGGGGGCAGAGGATAACAGCATTGTTTGTTTAATGCAACAAATAACTACGGTAGATTAAAACATTGTTTTCCCCGGTCTAATATTCTGGAAGCACACAGGAATTTTCTCAGTCTATACATTTTTTAAATGATCTTTACAAGATGCTCCACACTACAAAAACAAAGAATATATAAGAGTATACTGAACAGTGATCAAATTTATTTAAGAGAAATACTGTTGATTTTGATTTGCTCTTCATAAACACATACTTTAGAACATTCTTACAATCATTTTGTTGTGCCCTGGAAAATTAAAGCAGAACTAATCTACTGCAGATTTCCCCGTTCAGTTCACAGATGATTGCAAGAACAGAACACTGGTAATACTTTGTATTCACTGTAGGTTTTTGTCACTACTTACAACACAAATACTTATTTATATTAAGATCAACAAGCGTAAATATTGCAATAACACTTCAACAACACTTCACGTTATTTGTTTTTAGTATGAACAAACAAAAACAAATACCATGCTACAGTATTCACAACCACAAAGTACTGCTAGTGTAAACCTCTGTGACAAAATTGAGATTCCTAGTAATTGTCAATA
This sequence comes from Triplophysa siluroides, assembly GCA_006030095.1. Classification (NCBI taxonomy): domain Eukaryota; kingdom Metazoa; phylum Chordata; class Actinopteri; order Cypriniformes; family Nemacheilidae; genus Triplophysa; species Triplophysa siluroides. The sequence goes on along the minus strand of VCII01000011.1, from coordinate 97,739 downwards.
TTGGTTAATCTAGCTAGGTTCCTCTGACAGTCCTACAGCATTTCCCACAGCGGGAGCACAGAAACGGACTCTGTCCAGCATGGCGACCCCAGTGAAGGTTTCTCCAATGTTCGTATCTTTTACCACATCGAGTACAAGTGTACAGTTTCTTGAGGTGTTGGAGGAGGGTCTTGCGAAGGTTAAAGGATTTGTGACAGTGCGAACAGCTGTAGGGTCTCTCGCTGATGTGTAAACGCTTATGGGCCTCCTGAGGGTTTTGCTGAACATGAAGATTTTCCTACAAAAGCTGCAAATGTAAAACTGACTGCTCAGTATCGGGATGGTCTTGAGCTGTACAGCGCAGACAACTGATGGTCACTTCGGCTCCCATGATTCTTTGCGCAGATTCTTTGCATGGGGACGCCGCCTCTATATGTGCGCGGGATGATGACGCAGAGGGTACTTTAAGAAACAGTTGTTTGGTCCCCTACACCCTTCAAAGCTCTCACTCCGAAGAGTAATCCATTCGAAGGGTTTAGGGCATAGGGATGAGTCCTTCGAAATTGAACGCAGGGCTAGTCTGCGCAGCGCCGTTTTAAATTGAATGCACCCCTTGAAAGACGCCGTCCCACTCTGGTTCTACATGTCCGATCACATGATGCTAAACGACGCTGCTTATTGGCCAACACTATTAGTAAGAGCAGCCTATGCAGAGGGACCAAACAGAGAAACAACATAATTTTTACAATAATTTCGCCAAAATATGAGTGATTTTGAGTGGGATTATGTACGAAGACATTTGACCTTATTTAGTAGAATAACCGTTAGTGGCAGTAACATCAGCTTCGCGTTTGTGGGAATGCTTCAGAGTGTGCGGGCTGGATAATTATTGCGGTTTTACCTACAATAAAGGGCAATCCCATATGATCCGTACGTGAACTCTGAGGTGGCGGATTTGTGCTTTTTGAGAAGTCCGGGTAGGTGACACATCTATATGCTGTTAGGCAGATACTTAACTTTGTGATGTATTGTAGACGTACATGATGCCTTCAAGCAACGTTAAGTAAAGGGCTCGCAACGCAACAAGTGCATTAGACGCAGGCGGATATGTTTGTAACGTACTAACGTTACTGTAGTTTGATTTAGCAACCTCTATTCACATACTCAATTTAAAAAAATACGTAATCTAAATCTGCGTAAAACAGACTGTCGTAGAAAAAGATATAAACCCAACACGTCAATCCAGATATTGCTACTTGTCGGTGTTTGTTGTGTATGGTTGTTTGTTTTGTTTGAGATACTTAACAAAACGCATGTTCTAGTCACTAGAACACAGAATAACAACAGAACAATGGCTATTGTGAGTGTAGTGCATGAGTGAATGGGGTGGAAAAGGCTGCTAATGCATTTGCTGTGATTTTTGCACATTCCATTGTTTGCCAAGCTTGTGTGTCTCTGAGAAAATGATGTATTTATTTCTGTACAACTACAGGCCTCTGTTTGTTTACAATGGTTTGTCTTCTATGAAAATATCTATACATTTTCACTTTTATTTTGAAATGCAGTGAAAGCTTGCTGTGGCATGTGTTGCTGCGCTGAGAAAGTATCATGCGTCACGTGACAGACTTCAATGCGCTTTTGCCTCTGTAACGTAGGAAGTTCGGTGGAACTCTCAACTGAAAAATAAAATTACAGCAAATATATTTAAAAAAATCAAGCTAAACAAAAAAAGTTTATCTTAATTTAATTCATTTAGACCTATATTGTACCTTATCAGAGGTGAAATCCAAGCCTTTAAACCCCGCGTAGATGAGGTCAACGTCGCTTTCGTTTTTGATTTTCTCACCATTAGATTCTTATTAAGAACATATGCGATATTCCTGAGTAAACATTGGGGTAAGTTACATTATATACCTTTAGGTCATGTCTTTTTGCTCAAGACATACTTTCGTGTTTAAGGGCTTTATTTTTGTTTGCGTCGTTCATGTTAATTTGGTTGGCTAACAGGATTTACGAGGGTGCCGTTGAACTTTAACTGATATTACAGTTCAGTGGTATATACTGCAATTCGATTTAATGGCTTTTCAGTTAAATGGCTTTAAACACTCCTCATCAAACACGCACATTTACATAAACAGACAAAAACAGTTATAGACATCTGTCTTTTTATGTTTCTTGTGTTATAATAGGTCTGTCTACATTAACATATGTGATTTGGCGTCATGGCAACATACAGTGGAGACAGCAGCATCCTAGAGGAGGAGCTAACATGTCCGGTGTGTCTGGACCTTTATCGCGACCCCCACCTGCTGCCCTGTGGCCATAATTTCTGCCTGCCGTGCCTGCGCAGGCTCAAGGCTCGCTCTGTCCATGGCCAATTGCGATGCCCTGAGTGCAGACAGAGTCACCGAAGCTCCGTGACCTGGCAGAAAAACTTCAAACTGGCAAACATTGCTGACGGTTTCCGCCGCCGGGGGCAGTCGGACCATTCCAGTCTCAGCCAGAGCAGCCTGTCTCGTACCCTCACAGAGGTGCGATGTGACTACTGCCCAGTGAACGAAGTTGAGAATGATCCCAAGGCGGTTAAAACCTGTTTAAAATGCGAAGTGTCTATGTGCCCGAAGCACGTTCAGCCTCACCTGGAACTCCCAGCATTCCGAGAGCATCCTCTGGTGGAGCCACTGAATGATATGAGAAAGCGGAAGTGTATGGAACATGATGAAATGTTCAGGTACTACTGTGTGGATGAACGGCTGCTCTTGTGTAATGCCTGCACCATCGAGGGAACACACAGTGGACATTCAGTCAAAACTCTGAAGAATGCCATGAAAGATCTCAAGGTACGAGTGAATTCACTGTGCTTACATCAGTGCGTACTGCATCCAGTTATTGCTAGTTTCTCCGTCTATGAGGTTTGTTGTATTGTTGTACAATGCTATGGGCAAATATTTAGTGACAATATGTTTAGGTAGCAATCAAATCACATTGATATTTATGGGTGAATTCCAACTGGTGTGTGCGCCAAATGCCCACCTCCTTCTGAAGGGCACCTGTAATGGGAATTTTGTCCAATAATGGGGCGATTTGGAACACCCTTGCCAAGTGGACCCATGAAAAACAACAGCCCATTCCTGCGGTGCCCTCAAAACGGCAGGATGCAAAAACGCCATTTGGAAATTCTCCATAATGTGTTTATGTCAGTAATCATTTTATCTCTTGATCTGAATTGCAAACACACATGAAAGGGATAGTTCATTCAAAATGTAGAATTCTTTCATCATTTCTACTCACCCTAATGTCATTTCAAAAACTGTATGACTTTTCACTGCAGAATGCAAAAGAAGATATTTTGATGAACACTGGGTTCCATTGACTTCCTTAAATGGACACAAACCACTCAGACATTTCTTAAAATATCTCCTTTTGTGTTCCACAATAAAAGAGTTGGGTTTACAGGTTTTGAACGACATGATGGTAAACAAATGAAAGAATTGTTTTTGGGAGAAACTCCCCTTTAACCTTATAAAACCACAATAGACAGGAGGGAAGTTAAGCATGTAAGCTGTTGTATGCTTTTATTCTAAATTATTCAAACATCCTTATCCTTTATTACCAGAGGATGTAGATTTGTAAACCAAAATAAATAGTTGGCCTGTATGTTGCTGACCTGTGTCGTACAATAGATAGATCACATCATAGCTGCTTACTTTCGTTTGTATTTCCACAAGTTTGTTGCTCTGAAGTACAGAGGTTGGACAATGAAACTGAAACACTGACCAGTATAGTGTTGGGGGATTCATGGCTATATTTGCGCAGCCTGGCGGCCAATCTTCACTGATTTCACATTCCACTTGTTAGAGTAGTGTGTGAAGGTTGAATTAGCAAAGCAATAGCACAGCTGTACATAAAATATTGCAAAGCACACCACACAATGTGAGACATATCAGATGTAAAAGCTGCCAAATGGCGGCCTGCAATTGTCTAATTTGTTCCGCCATAGTATCAAAACTAACCAAATTGTTTTTTATACATTGCATAACAACATATCATTGTGTTGTCCGTTTCCCATATTGATTTATTAGTTGCGGCCTGCCACACTTACCACGCTGGACGCCATTAATGGATTTTTACTGATTCCTATTTACATTTCTATTTTACTATTTAAAACGGCTTAATTCATTGTAGATTTGCAAGCGCTCTGCGCCTCCCTCTCTCTCTCAATATGTGTTCCTCCGTGTACTTGCCTTTCCACGTAAACGTCAACAGTCACAGATGTTATTGCCAGAGAAGACTGCTGATCAAGTTTATCATGACTTAACAAAATGTTAGCAGAGTTTCCAGAACACCCTATTTCTATGTGCTTGGTGTGAGCTCTCGCACTCCCTACGGTGCGGTGTGTGCACTTTGTTGCTGTTATCCAGATTTACAACTACGAACACGTGTATTCTCTCATATTTAGGGCTGTCACGATTATGAAATGATCATCTCATCGCCGATTGTTTAACCTAGTCGCGATGGTTTCAGATCATCGCTATTATTGCACATCTCAATAGAAGACACAAGGGGGAGCTGCAGTGCCTGCATATTTTAGTGTATATATTGTAACTTAAAGTGGCAGGCCGTAAGTTGTTTTGAGTAAAAATGAGCTAAATCCAATTATTGATGAAGTACATGAAAGAACTGATGACAGTTTACAAAGAAAAGTGAATGTGATTGGAGTGGCGCGATTTAGCACGGACAAGTGAAGCCTGTGATTTTACTCAAATTTACGGACTTGTATCCCCGATATGATGGCAAGGCTTTGCATATAGTATATATAGTTGTATGATGTACATGATTTATCACCGTACATAACAAAACTGGAGACTCCCGGCCAAAACGGCAGGTGTGGAAAAAACCCGAAATAATATCAAAACACTTCAACACAGCCTCCATTTGCGCTATTTGGGTCTATTTATGTTCTTATTTGTTCCATGTTATATCATCTGCCATGCTATCTGTGTTTATCATGCGTCACAGATGTACAGTAAAGATTCTCAACTGTGTCTTTGGCGGCTGTATTATTGACATTTAAAAATGGAGTCATCATATATTTAAGGTCTTGGCTTTTACGAGAAAATAAAGTCTTCTATTTAGAACAATATGGTTGTTTCAAGGACAAATTATAAATGTATGAGAATTGAATGTCAAAGCCCTAAAACAGACAATTAATCGTCATAATCGCAATGAATTTTTAGACAATTAATCGTCAGCCAAAATTTCTTACTAATATTTCTGAATTTGTCTATTCGGCGCAAATTCAGAAATATGAGTAGTAAGAAATTATGTTATAATCTACAATAAAATTATCACTCGCATTTAAAAATAAACAAAGCGCTTATTACACAACAACACATTGATGAGAGTAACGTTTGTCTCATGCTGCGCACAGCCTTTACTGCCAAATAGGCTAATATAGGCAAAATCACATCATACTGTATATCCGCTCTTCAATGTAAATGTATGGTGTTTTGTAGACGATGTCGCGTAGCCAAGGACTACCGAACCATTCTGGAGGACCATGTGTACCCAACCGTTTAAACTTTGTACCCTAAAGGTGGTGCCGTGTATCAGCATGATAATGTTTTAATGAACATGAAAGTGAAGTTGAACATCTTCCATGGCCTGCGCAGTCACCAGATCTGAATATTATTGAGCCACTTGGGGGTGTTTTGTAGGAGCGCAAAAGGAGGCCCTACACCATACTAATAAATGATTGTGGTCCAAAACAAACTGTTCATTGTCCAACCCCTGTATTCACTTACTGACTATAAAACATAAGGATACTGTGTTTGTTGTTTTCATCTGTCAGATATTAATCATCATCTGCTCTCCCTGTGGTCTGCCATAGCTTCATCTCGATATCCAGCTGCACAAGGTGAACAGAAAGATTGTGAGGGTGGAAAAGAACCGACAGGAACAAAAAGAGATTGAGCGTCAGAACAAGGTGATGTTCATTATTTTAAAACACTCCACCTCATCTTATTTTCTGACTAGTTTTAATCTTGAAAACGTATGTGTTTTATATTGTAAATATCTATCGTGAGCACAAAACCTTGAAAATTGAAAAGGACATTTAGAAATCAAAACCATTTTTTTTGTACCAATTTGTACCATTCACTAGGGCTGGGCAAAAAAAAACGATTAATCGTTTTTTTAAACGGATCAATTCAATATCGATTCTCAAAAGCTTTGACAAGCACTGAACATTCATTAAGGTTAATGTTATTACTACAACTATCCACTAGATGTCCCTTTTCTTTTTACAAAGGGTGGATGTAACAACAGGGAGCTATCCTTCATTCATTGCTTAATTAACATGGCGGATGCTGATGTGTTTCGAATTTAACATCATCTTCATATAAAAGACAGCGGTTGACATGATTGCAGCCTCTATTTACAGCCAATTTTGTGAAATGTAGTTTGTTATAATGTATCTTAAATTTAAAATAACTGTTCAGTTTCAGTTTGTTTAAAGTTTTATATACAGGTTTGTGGCTCTTCATTTCATTTTGTAATGCACCATTGTAATGTGATATTTACTGACTTTTTTGTATTAAATCTATACCCAGATAGCAAGCAACCATTGAAAAATTAACTATTTTTTAACATTGATTCATTGAAGTATCACTTTTGCACCTGCAATTATTTCAACAAATCACCATTATTGTGATCAGGCAACTCTTTTAATCCTTTCAATGTTTACAGTAAAAAAGAACACTTATACATTGATAGAGAAAGAGATGATTTGAAAAGTTGACTTTTAAACATGACCAGTTAAAGAAAACTTAACATTAAAATACAAGAATCAGGAGCTAAATACAAGAGTAAAGAGCTAAATCAAACACTGATAACAATAGTGGTTATTTGTTGAAATTTCAACATTTTTTCAACATTAGTTGCAGGTGCAAAAGTGATATTGATTCAATGCAATTAACATTGACAAATTAACTATTTTTTAACATTGATTCAATGTTAATTGCATTGAATCAATATCACTTTTGCACTATTCACCCTGTGTTAGGCTGGTAATTCTAAATATTGATTGCTTTATTTTATGATACTATTTAAATGTTGATTTTGAAGACATTGTACAAAAGGAAAACTTGTTAAATGCCTTTTCATTTGTAAGTTGGTTTAGATAAAAGTGTCTTCTAAATGAAAAGATTGGAAATTAAATTGCAATTTAATTTCCAATGTCAAACAATGTAGACTACACTAGCATTGTGCAAGTTTTGATGCTTCTTTGAAACATTTGTTATGCTGTAGGCCTACATGGACGATACAGATCAGCAGCTGGACTCTTTCCGAGAGTCTTCGATTGCACATTTGGATGCATTTCTCGCTTCTGTGCGTGAATGCATCCACACTTACGAGATTGAGCAGGGTGGTGGAGTCCAGCAGAACCTTGCCCGAATCGCACACGATCAGACTCGTCTACAGGAGGTTCACTCGGGCCTTGAGAGATTTCTACAGGAGAGCGACCCATTCCAGTTTATTAGGGTAAGTTTTACACCTTCATGACTTGTGTGTTGATAATGTCTTTTTTATATGAAGTGTTTCTGGTGTATGGTAGGATTTGAGGCATTTCTCTTCATTTTTTTTTTTAGGATTATAATTCATCTGCAAAAAGGTATGAGTTTTGATTCACACTTGCATTGAGGTGTGTCTGTTTGGCAAACTGGTTGTCATTTTAAAATCGTGGATATTTTTCAGGTACCGGAGACTGTTAAGAAAGCCTCTGTTTTTTCCTGATGAGCCCACAGTCGACACTGAGCCGCTGTATGAAATCATGGAAGGGAAGATGGCGGAGTTCATTTCTGAGTTACGCCAACACACCAGCACGCTCATCAGCAGTGTCTGTGAGTCTTAACCCTTTCATCTCGCTCCAAAACTGTGTTGTGATCCAATCATTCACACCACGATCGGAGTGTAAAACGCATGTCACCTCGCTGCATTTAAACAGCAGTATAAATGTGTCTCTCAGATGAGCAGAGCATCTTTTTTGTAGTTCAACATCAAGTGAAAACACATCGTTTATTTCTTTTATTTGCATGTTAAAGGTCATTTTGAGGGAGATGGTGAGGAGGAGGTGGAAGAGGATGATGAAGAAAGCTTTGAGGATGACGACAATGACAGTGCTAGTGATGTAGAGGATGAGTATGAGGAGGAGATGAGGAGTGAGGAAGATGAGGAGCAGATCCACATCACGGGACTAGAGTCTGCAGATGAAGACTACACTCCTGAGGAAGATGAGGACGAGGATGAGGATGAAGATGACTAACAAATCATTGCACTGCCGGCAGACTCTTGAGTTGCAAAAACCATCGTACCAGGGCGTGCGTGGAGTCAATATTTATTCCTTTACTCTATAAGAGTTTGGTGGAATGTTTCTGTGCTTTGCTGTTATTTAAGCAGAAAATAAGAGTAAATGTTTCGTGAAATGTTTTGATGACTTATTTTCACATGAAGATTGTAATGTTGGGGGTATTTTTTGACAGTATTATTTATTTAAAAAGAGACCCTAGTGATAAGTGTTTAAAAGCTCAGGGTACAAATGTTAACAGGGATGTCAGTTTGGGGTGGACCTAAGTTGCACTTTTTTTCTATTCCTTTTGTCAAGATGTAAAATATATCAAATAAAATTATATAGTTATTATATACAAATTTAGTCCGTGTTGTGTTGGAAATAATTTTAAGTCTAATTTATAAAGCAACAGTGTTGTTACGAAAACTTGTGCCAAATCATGTGCTCAAATGAAAAATACATGAGATTTGGACACATTCTTGAACCGTTGAAATAAGGACGTTTTTTGTTAATCTTGACGCAATGGTCTCTGTCCATAACAGATTTTGCATATGCACAAATCATTTTCCAGAGGCTTTCTTTGGTGATTCAAAATTTAGAAATATCTTTATAACAGTGAATATGTCAAAAAACAGGCATCCATACAGATCTGTAGGTTAGCAAATATATTTTAATATACAATATAATATTATATATTCATTTAAGCACAATGACAAAATGGCATCAATTCTGCTTAGCCTAATTTACTCCAAGAGAAAAGCCACACTGTAGGTATATTTAACTAACATGTTTCCATACAACGTGTTTTTATAGCCTTGCTTTCATTACAACATAAGACGAGGATTGAAAACCAATACTGAAGAAATGCGGATAGGTTCAAAGTTCAATGCCAGAAGAGCAAAAATAAGACGCGCACAGAAAAGCGGAACAAGTCAAAGTGTCATTTAAAGCAAGAATCGGCTTGAAAGGGAAAACGACAATAAATAAACATGGTGCTGGATTTGCTCCAGACTTGCTCCAACCAGTTTAATTTGTTACTTAATTTGCTTGTTACCATGCAGAGACTGTGTAAAATAAAAAGCAAAATAAAAACCTTATATCTTAATCTGCCCACAGCTGATTATAGCCACTATACTGATTCCCAAACACCTGTTCTAGTCAAATCCTATAGCACTGTCACCTGTTATACACAACCACATATCTAGAAGAATCCCGCCAAGTGCCCACGAAACATCACACTGCTGCTAACCTCTACTGCACATATACACGGCAACACATCCGTTAAGCTAAAGGCAACAGGTGCAAACCCTTTCAAATCATATTGAAGCTTCTTCCTGTGAGAATCATGACTAATGCAAACGCAAACAAATCAAATTCTAAGATGCTTCAGTTCTTCCTGTGAACTTTACAAGATCTTATTGGCACATTCATTTTGCTTTTGCAAGTTGCAGGTTTATATTTTGCTACAAATATGCATAAAATGATCAATATATTCCACTCTACTTTCCTTATTTTTGAGGAATATGAAATTATTCATAAGCCGTCCCAGAATTAGATTTTGTTCACATATATAAATTCATGTATAATTTTTTTGATTAATGTCTCATCTGAATGACTAATTTACTACATTCTACTCCATCTTCACGACACCATTGAAATCACTCTTACAATCTTTCCACAATCTCAGTAACGGTATCACACATCAACCAATGTTTTGTTACGCCATCTCTGCGCAAACGGCCCACCTCAAAACCTGACAGGGAATTGAACAATACAGTGCTCTTTAAAGTCCCAGTGAAATAAAAAATGACAATTCTAATTTTCATGAAATATTGCAGCGTTTATAGTAAATAGCTTATCAATGTGGGTCACTTTCTTTTTAAAATCCATGTACCCTCACAATCTTCAGTTAAAATCTGAAAATGCACTTCCGCCCTGTAATGACTATCCATCTCAAATGACTCATCTTTCTTTTTTCTTGCATTTGCTGCCTGCGGCCTCCGATAAAAACGTTTCGCCACACTGGGGTCAAGTTAAGAACGTTGTTGAGTAATTACTAAGAAAGAGAACAAGCATCGAACACTGGAATTTGAAAAGAAAAAGAAATGACAAAATGATGTGTACATTTTAAAGTTATCAAAATCGAATGTCTAGATCTAGAGCCTCCTGCCCTGCATTAAAATGAACTTGTCTGGCCCGTCACACTTACATTTACAACGAATAATAGATGCGGCCCCCCATGTCCAGTTAGTAAACATACTCGAGTACACCAAAACAACATACAATTGCATTAAATAAATTAATTCATAATAAAACACTTATATAAATCCACAATATACTTTCTATGTACAACTTAATGTACGAGAACAAAACATCTCATGAAGAAATGAGCTGGTTATATTTGACCATGGTCAAAGGAAAAAAAAGGTTAAAGAAAAAGATCATACATGATTCTCACTACAAAAAAATTATATTCATCTAATGATGTTTATGATCAGCCATAACTAAAATAACTACAAAATAATGTCATGATAAAATTACAACTGTAGGCTACTTATAGTGTAAACTAAGTATTGTGGCTTCTATGCTTTACACAAAATGTAACTTCATTTTTTCCTTTTGATTTTGGTGTAAAATATGACCCAGGCATTTCTTTTCATGAGATTCACTCAAAAACCTTGTTTTGTTTGTCTTCAGTTCCCGTCATTTTCAGTGCTTTGTGATATGTGTTTTTTCTGCTTATACTAAACATCAAACACTATAAGTGTTTCTGTTGCCAATAGTGATAAATCCTCAGCATTTTCTAGCTTTTGCAGCATTATCAAGGCTGATATGTTTTCATTACCGTGACACTTAATTTGACAAGCAAATGATTATGAGCCTGCTCTGTTGGTTCTCATACATTATCACGCGGTTTCATTAGGACGAACACAGAATAGTCTAGAGAATTGCATGTAGTGGTTAATAATGACAAGAATGTGTCTCCAAGCGAAAGAGGCGACAAATGCATGCACAGTGCCGAATATTCTCTGCATAGAGGAAGAACAAATACATGAACGACACGACTGTGCAAAGAAAAAGCTTCTTATTCCACTGAACTTTCCTTATTTCCTATAAGAAGAGGAAATGCCTCTCGTTTCAACAGGACACACTGAATAGGCCGACTTAATATGGCTTCTTCGATGCTCCTGTGGAGGGGCTTCAAAAGATCACTAAAATGAACGTAAATGCAAAGCACAGTGCTTAAAAGAGGCCCGGCCCTTGGTGTAGAGAAATCTACAGAAGCACCTGCTCAAAATGAAATATAGGAGCTTGTAGATATACGTAGACGTCTAGTGTTTGAAAACCACCATCGATGACTTGAGGACATGTGAAGCCCTTGGTTGCTGGTCAGGGGATACAATTCTACGCTTGATTGGTAAAACTAGCATTATAGAGAGCTGAATGACAAGATATTAGGAAACAAATGTACGTAAACAATCATAACATCACTGAACAGAATACAACAGAACAAGAGTGGCTATCGTTTGAACAGTTTTGGGCGCAAATGTCCAGAGAAACTCTTAAGGACATTACAGCGGGAACATCACCACAGTCACGATGTCACACACGGCAAAATTCACAAAGATGCTATTTGTACACACTTGAGAAACTTCAATACAACAACAACAACATAAAAAACTCTAGAATTAATATATTGTACAATCTGTTTTCCAGGTGGAATGACGGACTGTTTACTCATCCTCATGTCATTGTTAAACCTAAACAAGTCAAATGTTTGGTAGAGTGTTAATGCTGCAATTTTCCATTTAATGAAAGTGGATGGTGACCAGTGTGCCGTGTCAAGACAAAACAAGTTTGCACCAAGTTTGACTAAGCAAAAGTGCAAGTCAGGTCAGTTTTATTTCTATCGCAAAGCAGCTTTATGAAACATTCTGCAATACTAGTGTCTTCGAGTAGTTCACCCAAAAGATGAAAGATCTGTCATGGTTTACATCATTTTGAAATGAGAGTGAGTAAATGATGACATCATTTTCATTTTTGAGTGAACTATCCCCATAACAAATAACTGCAGATGGCCGAAAACAATGCATTCAATTCCTCTGCTCCTCAGACTAAGTCGTCTGGACTACATTTAAGAAGCTCAGCATCCCCCATTCGTTTTCACTGCTATGGACGAGAGCAGCGTAAACCATCCATAACATTTCTCATCCCAGAAATCAATGTTAGAAAGAAATTCATACAGATTTGGAATGACATGAGGGTAAGTTTGCTCATTTAATTTGAGTGTACGTTTCAAAGGGCAACACATATTACGGGTCATTTGCCATCGAAGCTTTTTTACATGTTAGACTTTAGGCTACCGTTTTAGCGCCCGTCTGCATCTCTTCAACAAAATAACAAAACAGAATCATTTAAAGTCACAGAAACAACAACGAAACGACGCATGCTGCTCTCATGCGTGTGTGGAAATACAGACGCGCTAGAAACACGCACGATGTCCTCGAAAGCGCCGCCGGTTTATAAAGTGAAAACAACAGTCCAAGGCTGAGCTATGACACACAGTGATCAAGCACATTAAGTTAAAACAGTCTTTCAGCAGATGAAGATGATTATTTGTGATATTAAAATGTATAATCACAGCATGAGCCTGCTGTGTTAGAATGGTAAAAGAAACTGTGTCTGTATTAAAATTCACTTACTAAAAAGATGCAGAGTAATGGTTAAAATAAAAAAAAACTGCTAAAATGATGAACTGTTTGGATCTCTGATATTTATGAGAGATACATACAGATTTTTGGCAATGTAGAGCGCTGTAATTGTATAATATATTTATTTACTCTTTAACCAACTTATTTCTAAATTTATATTTTAGACATAGCTGTTGCTTCCCCTTTATTTGTAGATCGACCTAATGTTTCACATAATGGCATTGTGAGACATTAAAATCATTCACAGTATTGTTACGTTAACAATTTGTGGTTTTAACAAAAATATATGCCTTCTATTTACTAATCCAAATAGTGCAGTCATGGAGCTAAACAATAAAAAAATCAAATAAAAATGTTTAATGACTCTTTTTTTGTTCTAATTTTTAATAGGCCTGTGATTATAATATAAGAGGTAAACTCCTCATTTTACCCCCGTACTGTACTCAAACCTGTTTTGTTATAGATGGGCGTTCATATAATCCTTCATTCATAATGATATTTGCTTAAAACAGCTGCTGTTTGATAAAAAACGATGACTAACCGATAATATAATAAACTATCATTTCTATAGTTAGGAAATATAAAAAGCAATTATAATGATCTACTTTAGGTAAGTGCATACCCTGGAATAATGCATTATATATCTAAAGAAGGCAAATATTGGCTTTCTATGTGGCAATCACACAAATTCAAAGATTATTTCAAAATTCTGACAATTCATCTGTTAATAAGTCTTTTTCTCCTTTTTTAAAGGGAATGTACTGACCTCAGGTCTTCCCACACTACAAGCTATGGAGCAAATGTGGCTTAGTAGCTAAATGTGTTATCTTTTCTAGATTCACATCAGTTAGCCCAAGAAACGATGTACTTCTCAGTTTGTTGGTCCGACCAACTCCTTTAAACTCTTTCTCTAACAGACATGAGACCGCACAAGAGTAAACAAACACAGAATGTGGACCCTTTCGCTTTACATTTGCAACTGTACTACTAGTCTCTCAGCGACTGTTTCTTTGTCCTTTCGTCCAAATTTTCCATAATTGGTGTGCCTCCGTGGCTTGGGCAAAGCTGTAAAGCATCTTGGCAATCTGATTGGCTGCTTGGCTTCTGTATTGTGGGGGTAAGTTGGGCGGGGCGGAGGGCGTGGTTTAGTGATGATGACGGGCAATGAAGTGCCAGGGAATGTGGAGCAGAGGACCTGAACTTTGACCTCACGCTTTTTTGGGCGGAGGGGCCAGTTTGATAATCTCATCTTCTGAAGGCTGGCGAATGATATCTAAATCACAGAGGAGAGAGGAGTTAAAATTATACTGTGTATTTATCACATATAAATAAAAAGACATTATATTTTATCCAAATATTGAGTTTTTTAATGAATGGAATTCGTACCCTTGTATTTCTTCGCAGAGGGAATGCGTGTGAGTTTGGTTTCAATCTCATCGTCTTCAGAGATCTTCAGCACAGTCGTGCGGTACTCAATGACCCGGGTCAAGAGGTCGGGCCGCCTTGAGATCTCGAAGATGTGCTCGATGTAGGATAAGTTATCTGCGCATGACACATGACACACGATCACAGAGAAACAAAAGAGTAAATGCTGTCAAGCTGTACATGCAGGTACTTGCGAGGATACTGAAAACTGCAATTGTTAAAAACACCATTTCCACCCAAGGTTTGCCTCTCACAGCTCATCTTCTCAATTGCTCCACTACATTTTGTACATGGAATTAAAAACATCCATACAATAATAATAAAATGAATGTAGTTAATAATACAAATAATAATAGGAATAATAATTTGTCCTGTTTATTTCATCAAGTTCAAATATAATGCTTTTTTTCCCCAAAATGTTAGATAGAACCTTATGATTTCAGGGCGACAATTTGCTAAGAAAAGCATTTATTGTTTGGCTTTTATATTATAATTTTTAAATGTATATTATTTTATTATTGTGTTAAATTTATTATGATATAATAAATGTAATCAACATCTCCTGAGAAAAGCCTTTATTGTTTGGCTTTTATATTATATTTTTTTATTTATATTATCTTATTATTATGGCAAATTTATTATAATATAATAAAAATAATCAACATTTGCTGAGAAAAGTCTTTATTGTTTGGCTTTTATATTATACATTTTAACTGTATATAATTGTATTATTGTGGTAAATGTATTATGATATAATAAATGTAATCAACATCTCCTGAGAAAAGCCTTTATTGTTTGGCTTTTATATTATATTTTTTTATTTATATTATCTTATTATTGTGGTAAATTTATTATGATATAATAAAAATAATCAACATTTGCTGAGAAAAGCCTTTATTGTTTGGCTTTTATATTATAATTTTTAACTGTATATAATTTTATTATTGTGGTAAGTGTATTATGATATAATAAATGTAATCAATATTTGCTGAGAAAAGCCTTTATTGTTTGGCTTTTATATTATATTTTTTTATTTATATTATCTTATTATTGTGGTATATTTATTTTGCAGCGGTTCTCAACTCTGGCCCTCGAGATCCATTTTCCTGTCGAGTTTAGTCCCAACCCTAATAAAAACACACCGGGTTTAAACCATCAAACGTGTCTATACTGAAGACCTTGATAAGCTTGTTCAGGTGTTTTATTGTAGTTAGGACTAAACTCGACAGGAAAATGGATCTCACGGGTCAGAGTTGAGAACCATTGCTCAATTGTTTGGCATTTACACTATTTTTTTTTTTAGATCATTTTATTATTGTATTGTATTGCATCAAGTATTTGGTGGGCAGCGCTACTCATCATGACAAAGAAGAAACACAAAACTACTACAGCTGGGGATCAAAGCTGGTTAGGACAAAAACTACTGGAAGAGTCACATGGAAACTTCGTAGTAACGTCTCACTTTTAGTTAGGACACAGTGAAAGTTCGATAGCCTTGTTCAGTTTATGCCTGAAATGTTCTCTTTATTTCGCTCACCTTGTGCCAGTTTGTCATTCTTCTCCAGGTAGCTGAACCAGTCTCTGGAGGAGGTGATGGAGTTGCTCTGCTCTTCTGGGATGTCCTCCTTACAAGCTGATTTCAGCTGCTCCAGGTCTTCATTAGTGATGTTGTCAGACAGGTCACTCAACAGTGAACTGTATTCCGACATACTCTGCAAAAGACAGAATGGATGAGTACAACAAATGTATTCACCCGGTCTCTTGTGATGGTGCGAGGAATTACAGATCACAAGTATACAGATCACAAGAAAGCTACTTTCTTTTTCCATCTAAATTGAATTTCTTTTGGTTGTGGGATGAAATAAGTATATATACACATTTCTTTTTTACAACATTGTCATTATATTCACATGATGCCCTGATAGAGTTGTACACTGCCCTCTAGTGGAGCTCTGAACCAACAGCAACAAGCCAAAAGAGAATCTTTTCACCTCTCCAGAAATTTCTCTCATAACTGGCCTTGTATTTTGACAACATGATGGTACAGATGATAACAAAGACGTGGTATGATATACCGCTAGCACCACCACATGTCCAAACTGCATTGACTGTGATGGCAAACAAATCAATCTGAACGCATTTGCAGTTTCCAACCCACGTAAGGACAGAGGTCTGAGGAAACTGTGCCGTTTCTTGAGCCAAGATGGACGCCTCTGTTATTTTACAATGTATTATTTGTGCAGCGTGGCAGCCAGTTTAACAGAGCAAACGTTCTACAGTCATACAGTGGCAGATTATATGAGAATGTGTCTACTGTATCTTCGCCCTCAATGCCACTAACAACAATACAGCGTGTGTTTGTGTGTGTATGTGTGTGTGTGCTGTAAGAAATGGAAGGTGTAGGAGGCACACTACACACACACTCACAAATATCACATCCGCACCAAGACTGTGGACGCGCTGCTGTTTATCTGCGGCTGACTGTGACTCGTAGCATCTGTAAACTACGCTGATCTGCTGTTGACCTAAATACTGTCTCTGCAGTTACACCCGCCCGCCAGCAGGGGAAAGAAGATCCCGATAAGGCCAGAAAGAGCAGAATAAATGGGGGAATGAACCATGACATTGAGTTGACATATCTTACAATACAAACCTCCAACTCAGTACATCTAAAACAGTTCTGAAAGACGTCATTACATAAAACAATCTTATTTTTGGATCTTGTGGCATGTAAGAGTTCATTGTCTTTGATATTGATGAATTACGCAGCAGGGCTAAAAGACAACTGAACACTGGATCATTGTCATCTTGTCAGCCTTTAATATATTATAATATGCACACAAAAGATACAATCTGGTTTACATTTTGCGATGCAACGCTCCCTTTTACTGTTAAATTATGATCTACTTTTTTATTAGTTAATGTAATATCTTTGAATATTACAGTAAAGGAGCCTATAGGGCCGGACAAATGTGCGACAGTCTGCTTTACAAAATTCTTTTGTATTGTAATTTATGTTCTTATACTCAATTTCTTGGCTTTATCTGGGCATGCTGGACTGTTATTGGTGTGGATGAAATAAATCCTCTGTGTTTTATAGCTGCCATAGAAATCATTCATCAGATTTGCTCTATTCATTTAAAAAAAAAAAATCGACATTTTTTCATTTTTCCTGAGAAAGCAATAAATACCTAAGTCTTATGACACTGTGTGATTTTTAAAGTAAATATCTCCTATCTCACGCCCAGATGTACTCATTTTCATACATATTTGCATTCATTAATAAATAACCAGACTATCTATACATTATAATTCATAAATATGATTATTTAAAAGTATTTTTATACCTTTTACTTGTTATAACTTTAATCCACGTCGACATTTGCATTCCCACATAATTATATGTGCTAGCTGTGCCTTTTCAACATCGCTTTACGTTTCTCTGACAGCTTGAACACCCACGCTGTTATTTTGCTTTTCCATTGACATAAGCAGCGCAGCAGTTCAGCTATATGGTGAAAAGGTTTGCAGGCTAATACTTAATGATAGTGGATACTAATGCAGTTAAAACACTACGTTACTCTGAGCTCGGATCGAGCAATTGCTTTCAAAGGCATCGTAACACAGCAGTGATAATAGATGCCAGCTCCCAGGAAACGTTAATAGCTACATCTGTCGCTTTTCTCTTCATCTATTCTAATCCAAAAATATACTTCTCATGATTTACTCATGCCATCCCAGATGTATATGACTTTTTTCTTTAAATTAATACAAGAGTAATTTTTATATTAAAATGCTGTCATTTTATATTCTCCAATGGGACCCTAAAGAGTGAAACGAACACATTCGTCCATCATTAAAGTAATCCAAATCATTTCAAATGGGGTTAATACTCTATATGTGTTCTTTAGCAAAACGATACATTTGTTGAGAGTAAACGATTAACATTTTTAACTTCTGAAAATTAAGCCAAAAAGCCCATCTGAGAGCTAATTTTCAATATGCCATATACATGTGGGACGGCACGTATAAGTCTCTTTCCCTCTCTCCAACATTAACATTATTTAAGTTCTAGTTTTTTCTCTCTCATACACATACAGTGCACTAGCTATCTGTGTCTTCAAGGCTGTTGAAAGCCAACAGACACTTTTCTATAATTTTTTGAATTTTCTACAAAATACGCAGACAACGACAACATATATATTTTTCATCTTTTTAATTGGTATCTTATTTAACTGCGATACAATCACAAGTTGTGCAAGGTTTGTCCACATGGATCTTGTCCACTCATATGTTGTCTTTCAAGTCTTTCCAGAATAGTTTTTTGTAATACATTGCTCAACGATACCAGTTAAATATAAGAATGATACAGGCAGATGCTTTTAGGACCTTTATGTTTGTGAGTGAATCACACCCTTCAAAGATACGTCATCGGGAGACATAGCAGTGAACAGATAAACATGCTTGTTCTCCTGATGAATCCTGTTATTAAAACTGTTATCTTCAGTGCTTAACAGCTATTTATCGCTTTCCCGGAGCAATCTGTGAGGATTTAAAAACATAAGATCTTTACTGAAGAAGAACATCGAAACATTCTTCATGTTTCGAGCACTATTAGTCAGCCATGTTGTAACTGAATCTAAAGCATAAACAAAAAGTGAACGAATCTTATGAGTTTATGAATCATGCTAAATCTACAATAATCAGAAAACAGAGTTCAATGTAAAACTGCTCTTTGTGTACACCAGCGTTTTCAAGCGTTTTCCAAAAGCTGCTCATCCACACTAAAACATCTGAATATCAATGTACTGCGGATTAGAAAATCGTAGGAAGCTTTAACGTGTCATTTCTCTCAGGACTTTATTTACGTTGTGGCTCTTTGAAATGTTGCAGTAATGTAGAGGAAAGGAACAGAATTGTTTAAATGGATGGACAAGATGAGATGGAGTTGCTGCTGCAGTTAACACAAAACTATAAGGTTGAAAAGCGAGTAAAAATGTACTGGCGTTCCACGCCAAATAACAACATTCCTTTGAATTAAATGCCATCTGAAGCATATACAAACTGATATTAACAGACAAAAAAATGGTGTCACTTGACCAAAAATATAGTTTTTAAAAGCCCACATTTTCAGAATCCACAATATAATGTGAAAACTGCGTTTGCCATAAATGTTTTGCCATCATGGCGAGAGCCCTGATAGCAGTCTAAATCTGGAAGACATCTGCTTTACATAGTTTGCTCATCTGCAATGCGTCTCGGAGACGTCTGCTTTCAGATGTCATATCTATAAGACGTCTGTAAGATGTTTATGATTTAGAATGGATGTAAAACTGAAAAAAAATCCTGAGCCGGACCTTTTTTTTGCGGGGTTGAGAGAGTAAACACATACGCCGGGTTATTTGTCAAACAAAAAAGAACCTTATTTGATCACAGTTGAAACTAACTAGTAACATGCAGTTTTTGAGCTTTTCAGACGGACATTTGTTAAACTTTGATGCTATGTCATGCGTGTATGGATCACAGAATGACTCGAAAGAAGTGGGGGCATAATTATAACCCACAAAACCTGATTTATGCAATTACTGTATATAAAAACATAGCTTAACATACCAAATTTAACCGAATTCATCATAATAAAAAACAATTTTTTTTTTAAAAGCATAAAATAAGACTGCTCAAAAAAACAAAAGTGATCGCCTTTTTGAGCTTGTTTATTTTTTTCTTTCATTAATTAGTGGTGGCAGATTTATTATTCCTATTTAAAACTCCTACTGGCAAATTTTGCACTACAAACTGTGAAACGAAAACAATATAAATTCCTATTAAAGCTACAAAGGTTACGGAGTCAGCAGTGAGTGCTTCTCTTTTCGTTTGTTCTAGTCATATAAACCACATAGAATAGCAGGAATATTAGGCTGGTGTCACTAATGTATCGACATCCGATTTCTTTCTCAACTTTTTACGCTCACTTCAGACAAAACGACCATGTTTATGACATAACTCTGTGAGATAGGTGCAATAAGCTGTGAAAAAGTTTGAAAACGATTTAGACGCTTTAGATATCGATCCTTGATATCTCGATTGCAGTTAGCACGAACGCGCATGTGTGACGCACAACAGCGGAAGCGAGGTCTGATTTGATGATTTGCTGAAACATCACAACGTTATCGATCTTTATGTCACAGTCTCCAATTTGTGTATGTCATATTTGTAACGGACTTAAAAGCTGCCACTCGCTTCAGACTTTATATAAGTCTCCATCCTGCCGACTGTTTGCATGCTACTCTCCACTCCGGCAACCGAGACCCGCCCCGTTTTAATTTTGATTGGCTAGTAATGTTTGTTTGGTTGAGCGTGAACGCTGTGCTCCTCTCATTTGTGGGCGAACTTATGAACTCAAACTGATATCAAGAAGCTTTTTTAAATGTGATAATTTTTTAGAGATCCGGCACTGACAGTTTTTACTCAGCAGATGTTTTTCAGGTCGCCAGATCTTTAGCAGACGTCTTACAGACGTACATGTGCTAGCCGGGAGGATTTTCAAACAGTTTTGTTTTCCTTGACAAATAACGGCCTCCCAGTGTAGACAGATGCCCAAAACAGATATTCAACGCTACCCTGATAGCATGCTACATCTAGCAGGCGTCTGTTTGACGTCTGCATTTACATCTGCAAGACATTGTTTGCTCATCTGCAATACGTTTCGCAGACGTCTACTGTCAGATGTCATAAAGACATCTAAGATGTCTGTTAGATGCTTATGATTTAGAATGGAAGTAAAACCAGTGTTTTTCCAGATGTTTCCAAATATCCAGATCTTTAGGAGACGTATTACAGGCGTACATGTGCTAGCTGGGTACTAAAAATATTGTAAATTAAACCATTAAGAGGAATTGGAGTTGCAACCACAATATTTTTTACAATTCTCATCACTACTAAAATCGAAGTTTATAAATGTTGTGATTCATCGCTGAGACAGTTTCGATTATTAGATCTTTCAATAAAAAAAACATATGAATAATATAAACCCTCCAGCGTCAGTGTCGCACTCTATTGTTGGTAGAGAAGAGACCAGCGGAGCAGAGAGGACAGCAGGAGTTTATGTTTTATTACTGCTCATGCGTCTTCTGTCGCCCTTTGTGTCCAGCGAGGAAGTGAAACCACAGAAACGGAAGGAAGTAAGGCTGGCCGATCGCTAACAGCTGGGTCTCCATGACAACCACTTATCTTCAGTTAATTTCTTAAACACAGACCAGAGATGACAGAACCGAGGTGTGGCATGCTTTGTGTAATACACATCAAAAATGTGATTAAAAAAACACTTGTGTGCTACATTTGACCTTTGACCTCCACATGTAATGCATATTTCAGTTTGTGTTTCTATAGCACAGAGTGCATTTATCCTGTTATGTCCTGCTGTTTGTCTTTGCCAAGCCAGGTACACGTGCATGTTTTCCTGGCCTTGTGCTTATGCAGCATGCTGGAATGCGATGGATGCCAGATGTGAGATGCATTACGGAAGAAACACACAAAAGAGAGCGAGAGAGAGAACAAAAGAGACAGGGAATGCATCAAGACTCTTCGTAAAAAAGTGACATTACCATGTTTGTCCGTTAACTTATGTCATTTATCTCTCCATATGGACCCTTTTTGTAGTTCTGTCCTTTGCCTGCAGAAAATAACACACTAACAAATACATACTAAAGAGCTCTGCTATGTGTGTGTGTTTAAAGCACACTGCTCTGGACCAGTCCAGCGGGGTTTCGGTTTGTGAGAACATATTTTGGTCATCGGCTAATGGAGCGTTTAGCTCGACGCTGACAGGAAGTGGCCCTTTGACCTCCCAGAATGTAAATACAAGTGGGGTCTAGGAATATTTTCTGTACAATATAACACTATGCCCAGTTGCGAACTGTGTGCGCTTCATCACAGATTGCTGAGATTTTGATCAGTCACTAGGTTACCATGGTCACTGGGTTGCTATGGTCACCCTCTCAGTTTTGGCTCAAACCAGTTTAATTTGTCAAAAAGCCTTATGAAGACATCAGCAGCTCTCAGAAATTTAACATTTTGTCATTATAAGAGATCCAAACTTCAGTTTCTTTAAGACAGAAGAAAAGGGGTTGGGCGCCTTAAACCCGAAGTGGGTCAAACGTAAATTAAAAGTAAAATGTTGTTGAAAAGAGGTCTGGAAAAAACTGTTTAAATAAATGTACTGTCAGTTCTGTAGAAAATACACATGGACCATCATCACCCAATACAGCTCTCGTTCATGTTTTATTTACAAATCAACTTTTTCCAAACTTGATGTGGAAGAATTGATGAGCAATACCTGGGTTCATATTGAAATTTAAGACTTCTTATTGGAAATTTTAAGAACAGTCTAAGAGATGACTTGTGAGGCACTCATGGGGCTTCGCGCTTTCACTTACTGAGAAACAATTTTCTCAATCTCATGCGATTTGTCTTATGACAGTGTCTTTCAAATCACTATCTGTCTCTCTGACACTTTTCTCAGCATCCATTCGCATTGATTTCCAGCGTGACTATGTGTTCCCAAAGGGGGATGTGGGGGATACAGGGAGTAAGGGGGCAGGGGTGATGGTGGGGATAACAGTTGCTAGGTTACAGTCACCAGGCTGAAAGGCAAGTTGGACTGGTTGTTATGGCGACATCACCAATGTGGAGGGTAAGTGAAGTTTGGAAGGCAATGAACACACACACACACACACCCTCTGTCCTCGATGTTCTCGTGTGAACGCGTCATCACGGGCTGAGAGTGCAGTCGCCATGACGATGCGTGACAGGAACATCTAGTCGCAAACAGAGTGAAGGTGACTGAAATGATGGGGGTGGGGACTGTAGGAATGTGTGAGATGAATGAGAGAGTGTGAGTGTGTTCACATGTGCTCTGTGAGGACACACAGGGACATCAGACTGTCAATGTTGTTTTTTAAGAAAAGCTGCTAACACTTTACAATAAGGTTGTGTTAGAAATATGTTAAAGCATTAGCTAACATTAAATGACAAAGAACAATACGTCTACAGCATGTGGTTCATTTCAGCATTTTCTAATAAATCAAATCTGTTGACATTAGTTACTGCACCGTGGACTAGATCATCCAGTAATGAAAATTCTGTCATCATTTACTCACCCTCAGATTGTTCCAAACCTGTGTACATTTCTTTGTTCTGCGAAACACATTGACTCCTATAGTATTTATTTTCCCTACTATGGGAGTCAAGTCAATACATGTTTGGAACAATCTGAGGATGAGTAAATGATGACAGAATTTGTATTTCCCTTTAACTGATATTAAAAAAGGATTAATACATGCTGAAAAGCTACATTTCTCATTGTTAGTTTGTGTTAGTTAATGCATTTACTAAAAATAGTCAATATAAAAATAATACAAATATAATGTATAATATTATAGAAAACACTACATATAATGTATAATGTATTGTATCCAAGTAAAAAAATGCAATGTTAATGTGTATGTAATGATTCACCGCAAGCCGGTTAAAAATCTATTATAATATGTGACGATTCCATTTGGTTGACATGTTAATTGAATCGCAATACATGTTTTGAACTGCAGGGGCCGCTGTGTTTACTGCAAACGTGTAAAACGTGGATATGCTGATATTTCTTAAATGTTAACAAATCTAAGAAAAACACAGACAACGTCTTAATTTGTTTATATTACAGTAAATAGACTTTTGTAATATTTCATTTTCATTTGATTTGGAATTTGTTTAAAAAGTTGCAGTTTAGTTTTGTTATTTGACATAAAATATATTTTTATTTTACAAAGAAATGTGCAGTATTTGAGAAACAATAAAAGGGCAGTTGTTCATTTCTAATTAGTCTTAACTTGGTTAAAAAAAAATGTGAATAGATCGATAGATTGTATCGCGAATTGCATCGTGAGCTAAGTGAATTATTATATCCCTATCAATATATATTGTTGGGTGTAGAGTGTCGGTTAAAGTGTTTACAACTAGCTGTGTGTAAAATAATCAGACTAAACTTTATTATATTTGTGTGTTTGTGTGTGTGTGTGCGCATGTACTTTGCCACATTTTTTGGTTTGTTATAGTTTGCCATTTGTTACATTTACATTCAGGCATTTAAAAGCTTTTATTAAAAGTGACTTCAATTTAAGCTATACATTTTTAGATTAGATTAGATTAGATTAGATTCAACTTTATTGTCATTACACATATACAAGTACAGTGTAACGAAATGTAGTTTAGGTCTAACCAGAAGTGCAATTAGCAAGTGCAGGATATACAGTGTTAATAAATACAGAATACAATATTAGGAAAATACTTTACAACGCATGTACTCCCTGGAAATCGAACCACGACCTTGCCATACAGTCTGAGCTACAGAAATGCCTACTGGAAGGTGGCGACAAACACAAATCAATCCTTAATTTCTAAGTTGTTCCAAGTGGTTCAGAATGCAGCTGCGAGGCTTCTCACTAGCACAAAGAAAAGGGAGCATATTACCCCCGTGTTAGAAAAGCTGCTGCATTGGCTCCCGATAAAATATCGGATTCAGTATAAGATGTTGTTATTTGTTTTTAAAGCTGTTCATGGTATGGCCCCAGAATATATTTCAGAACTGATCCACATGAATTCTTGTAGAACTCAAAGGTCTTTAAATGCTTTACTACTTTCAGTCCCGAGAACTCGCTTAAAAACTAAAGGAGATCGTGCATTTTCTGTAGCTGGCCCAAGGCTGTGGAATAGACCTCCGGCTGATATCAGATCTGACCCCTCTATTGGTATTTATTCTTGAATACTAAACTTATTTATTTTCTATAGCTTTTACTGACTGATTTGGCGTTTTGGTCCGTGTGATTTTTTTTAATGTTTTTTTATTTGGTTGTTTTCTAGTTCCATCTTATTAGTTTATGTGTATTTACTGTGTACAGCCCTTTGGTCTACTGTGTAGTGGAAAGGGCTTTATAAATAAAGTAGACTTGAGACTTGAGACAAACATATTAAACTTGTTCGGAAAACATTTTAAACACTTAGCAGTATGCAGTAAACTTTTTTATGGTTCACAAGGTTTACTTTTTTTTTTAATAAAGAAGACAGCGTTTAGCTCACGGATGAGGTAAGGCTAGACATTATAATTAGAGTTATATAAAGACATTATATAAAAGTAATTTAGCTTGATAAATGTGTGTGTATCCTTGGCCCTGAGCTGAAGCAGATGGGGAGGGGTATTAAGAGTTTAGTCACGGGCAGACAAGCACAAAACACCCCATCACACACACACATGCACACGCAAAAATATGTGGAGAAACTGCCCAGACTCACACGGAATCTCCGGTATAGATAGCCTCTGTCTAACACACACAAAATAAAGATCACACACAAAAGCAGGCTTGTGTGTCTGTGTGCGAGAGGGAGGGATGGCCGTGACAGGCTCTCCTAAGAAGATGGTCGAAGAGCTTATATTTGTGTGTGAGACCGAGAGAGACAGAAAGCAAACAAACAACTACATTTTATAATGCCATACACATATAATCTGCACAAGTACACAGACAACGTTTGTTCGAGGCATCACAATGTGGGGTTCAGTTGAACAAACTTGCTTTACAGCCGTGAAAACAAACCTCAGTTCTCAAGGGAGAGCTAAAGTAACCGTCTTCACTCGATAATAATAAAATTGCCAATGTTAATGTCCACACCAACAGACGACACCGATATGTTTCATAAGCAGAATCACATTAACGGCCCTTAAAATTGAAATGGATTTTGGCTGTAAGTGAACCTAAAGATATCATTCCTCTGTAGTTATAGTTGGTGGGGTTTTTTATCTAGCAAAAATGTAAAACTTCACTTTGATATTTATTGCTATTATGCTTTATTTTCTTCCTAGTAGGATTGTGGTGTAGTTACATCTTTGAGGTCCTGCAGTACAGATTACTCTTTGATGTGGGTGTGGGGTTGTGACCGTTGCCAAACTTTTCCACAGGCATCGCTATCAAAACATGTTTGTTTTTATTTTCTGCAGATACACACATGTATAGTTCATTTAAAGCTCTGCTTCACTGCAGAGTCACTGAACAGACATCATCTCGGTTTTCCACATTTGTTTATGGAGCT
The DNA here is from genome assembly GCA_006030095.1 of Triplophysa siluroides. Taxonomy (NCBI): domain Eukaryota; kingdom Metazoa; phylum Chordata; class Actinopteri; order Cypriniformes; family Nemacheilidae; genus Triplophysa; species Triplophysa siluroides. The sequence continues at coordinate 71,144 of VCII01000011.1, read as the reverse complement.
ATGACGGCAGCGTTTACAAAACCAACTGAAATGGCCGTAGCATATGATTCCCATTTGAAATTGCTTAATGAATTACTAATGTTTTGTAAGATAAACCTGAGACTTTGTGAGTCACTTCCATTCACGTGACACTGAGATACACTGTATTTTAAGATGAAGCTTTTACTTCATTAGCTGAAAATACCACCCGCCTCAGGGAGAATGAGGCTTGCGCTCGCTTGCTCGCTCGCTCAGTGCGAGAGAGAAAAGTCTGAAGACAAAGAAAATGTATGCGAGCAGCAATGAAACACCTCAGGTGAGAGTGATGCTCTCTCAGCTCTTCACTTCTTCACTTTATCTCTGCGTTTTTGTTTTGCTCACAGCACCATCCCATTGTCTTCATGTTTCCTAAATATGGCAAAGAAACCGTCTGGCTCTTTCCACCTGGTAAAAAGATGTGTTTCAAGTGCTCAAGTGAGACACATGACTGTTTACACTCGCAGTAAAATCTGTCTTCTGTGATCATTTGGTTTTGATGTCATCTTAACAGTCACTTACTTTCATCAATTTACATCACTGTTACTGTCTCCGTTTCTGATTTCTCAAATTCTTACCTTTTGTTTACAAGATCCCTGTTTTTTTCTGTTGTTGTGGTTTTTAGGTTTTTAGGTAAGATTTGTTTATGCTTTGATATTTATGTTTACTATTTTGTTTTCATCTAATAATGTATGTGTGTTTACGGGAGTGGAGGTGGGTGATTGATTTTACTGTGGTCTTTTTATGGTTATCTTTCTTTCTCTCTCTCTCTCTCTCTCTCTCTCTCTTTCTTTCTTTCTTTCTTTCTTTTTTCAGAGTCCCTCCTCCACAATGGCAGCAGATATTTTGCAGGCTGTGTTCCATTTTTCTGTATTCTTACGCACACACTCCCACTCGCACCCACACGCATACAGAGATCTGTATCTCCGATTGATTTTTTTCTCATGCTACGTTTCATATTTTCAGCTAATTACCTCTACTTACAGTTCTGACAAACATGCTTGTGGTCACACTCATAGAAAAGAAACAGAAATATCAATATTGGAATGTTGAAGGGATAGTTAACCCAAAAATGAAAAATTCTGTCATGATTTTCTCACCCTCAGGTTATTCCAAACATTTATAAATGTCTTTGTTCTGCTAAACACAAAGGAAGATATTTGAAAGAATGTCAGTAACCAAACAAATCTCATCCCCCATTGACTCGCATAGTATTTATTTCCCTACAATGGCAGTAAATGGGGGGTGAGATCTGTTTGGTCACTGACATTCTTACAAATATCTCCCTTTGTGTTTAGCAAAACAAATACAATTATAAAGGTTTGGAACAACCTGAGGGTGACTAAATTATGACAGAATCTTTCATTTTTGGATGAACTATACCTTTAATTATGTAATTAAATAACCAACAAATGGAAAAAATAAGTCACACTGTTTACATTAACGCCACCATGTATTCTTACTGGCTATAAAGAATAGGCTCATTTATGTCTAAGAATTTATAGGAGATACATCTGAAACAATAATAAAACTGAGACCACATTAGAAACCTTGCAATAACATTCACAACATGCCTTTATGTTTAATTTCATATTTTTAGTTTTTAAACAAAATCTCTATATTAGGACTCTGTCCTTGCCATCTTCAGGGCATTTTTTATACTTTTTCCTGCCAATTGTAGCAGCAGCCTAGGACTAAAATCGTAAAAAAATGGACTAAAATAGTAATGATTTTTATCAACCTTCTAATAACAATTAATTAAATGTCTCAATATCTTTGTAATCATTCTTAACGGCACTTGCAGTTTATTAGATTTTAAATGTCACATGAAGAAAGTAATGCAAAGGTAAGAAAGAAGATAATCCACAGCAAGAAATCAAGAAAAGATGCTGTCCCTTAGAGTTAAGCTCAATCCATAGCCACATCATGAAAACATGACATCATCGAGGGTATAGAAAAGTCGTTGTCATAGCAACCACCATCCACTCCAGACGAACGTACTAGAATCGTGCACATGGCTGATTTGGTTATCACGGTTAGATTCACCATAAAAAAAAATCAGTCTGAGGGAAAATTTGGGGTAATAATGCACTGCAACTGTTAAAGATGCTCAAAAAAACATAATAAAAGTTACTTTACAAATGATGCATTCCTCTCGGTTATAAGTAACTTGTGTGTACTTTATGCAGCTTATTATTTAAGTTAATTTATCAGTAGCTGATAATTGTATTTCGAAGAATAAACATACTTGATATTTTAATGTGATCTTTTGCAAAGCTTTGTAAAGCTGCTTAACAATACCGGCCAAGATCGGGGTCCAAGAACTGTTTGGTTACAAGCATTCGTCCAAATATATTTCTCTGTGTTCAATCAAACAAAGACATTTGTACAGGTTTGGAACAACTCGAGAGTGAGTAATCCATGACAGTATTTTCATTTTTAGGTGAGCTATCCCTTTCAGATGACTTTATCTCATAAGGCTTGCGCTTTCATAAATATGAATGACTCATGTTGTATTCCTTGTTTGCAAGTTGCTGTACAAAATTCTAAGCTTTTCTGACTACCAAATGATTTGTGATGTAAGGTCTACTCTTGTCTAAAAGTATGAGTAAGAACCGACGAATAGAGATACCCCCATACACCAACCAACCACATACAAACAAATATACAAACTTAGAACTAAAAATCAGCTAACAAGAAACATAAGGATTAGTTTAGAATTTTATAAACTGCAGTAACAAACATAAAGTAAGTATTCTGTATACTAACAAACAAAGATTGGTTCAGTGTTACCCTCACACACAAATTGTTTTCATATCTTTGAATATTACATTGTTAATATATTTCATTATTACAGTATATTGATTAATATAGATAATTGCCAGCTTTTATATATTAAATATGTTGCATTTTATTTTCCACTTTATTCCCATATAGCCTTTTTTTGGTTCATAAGGGTATGTAAACTAACTAACAAAAGGATCGCTTTAATAGTCAATACTAACAAACAGAAGGATCGCTTTAATACTCTGTAAACTAACAAAGATTAGTTCAGTCTTATGTAAACTAACAAACATAACTCTGATACCTTGACATTCATTTATCTATTTATTTGAATCCAAACAGCAGGCGGTGTATCATGCTTTCGTTCCTTCATACTCCCACACCAACACCTACCACAACACACAGGCACAATCTTCTCCTCGCTCCCTGGCTGATGCTCTCAGTAGCAGCACAGTTTGAGTGCAGAGGTCTAAACTGAATCAGGTCTTGTTAAATCCAATTACTCCCAGCGAGACATTTCATTTGGCTGGAAAGTGAGTGAGCTATGAGAGGTGTTGTTTGTGCTTGTGATTGTTTGAGTGTATGTTTATTAGTGTGTCTATGTGGGATCGCACAGGGCAGATTGGTTGTCACTCAAAAGCTGTTCCACACATTTTTCTTTTATAATCCTTTGATGCATTGGCACACACTGACTAAAATCAATGAGAGTGATGCTGAAAAGTCTTTCTGGAGATTTCTCTTATTCGCTTTTTAAGTTTACTTCATCACCAGCCCGCAAGTTGCTTTACATTTAGTCACTAAACACTAAGCAAAGCTTAACCCTGCCTCAGACTACAGGGGTTTAAAAATCCTGACCGATTATAAAATCTTGTTGCAGCACACACATAAGGAGGATCTTGACAGATTCTCATATTTCAAATCTTAAAGCGGCCCTAACACATGCGGTTTCTGCCAATCTCATATTAATCTTGAGTACCTATAGAGCAGTATTGCATACTTCGTATCTTCGAAGAGTATTTAGTTTGATCACATTTATAAAAGATAGATACAGTTGTACGATTATTTCCGTATTCATGCGGCGCGTGCGGGGGGGGGTAGGCTGAACTAAAGCATATTGCCAACAACACACAGACATCCTTTAATACTACGTAATACGCCAAACTCGTTTTTTGACAAGTTGACCATGTTAAGCATGAGTAGACAGCACGTTTAACATTGTAAAGAAGTCAGAATGCATGACACATCGTTGCAGCACCCCTTTAATCACGTTCATACTAAAAGATTTGAAACTCCTGGCTCATCACACACTACAAGATAATATTAAGATTATCGTACCTGAGAACGTGCATATCACGTGATTTCACCCGAAAGCTGATGCACAATGTGTGTATTTGTGACATTAGGACATCTAGTGGTAGTATGGAATTATGTCAAATGTTGGTCATGCGGTATGTTTGGTTTCTGGTAGCAGTTAAATAAAGTTGTGTGAGGAAGCAGCAGCTCGTAAAAGTAGGTTTAGTGGGACAAGAACTTAAGGACATACTAGAATGTGTCAGAAGTGTTAAAGGTAGAAAATACCTATTCTGGTATCTAACTAAAACAGTACTTAGCAAGAATATGACTAAATAGAAAAGTTGATGATCACCAGAAGATGGCAGTAGTGCAACACGATGGATGCAAGCTGCCGGTAAAAACCAAGAAGAAGAAACAGAACACAATGGACATTGCGAAGCAACAACTTGAAGGACACGTTATCAGTGTTGTAATGTAACGGAGTACAAATACTTCGTTACTGTACTTAAGTAGAAATTTCACGTATCTGTACTTTACTTCGCTATTTAAATTTATGTCAACTTTCACTTTTACTCCACTACATTTCCTAGATAAAATGTATACTTTTACTCCGTTATATTTCCACTAAGCATCTTTGTTACTCGTTACTACTAAATAAAATAATCAGAAGATGAAATGTGTGCGACTGCAATAAGAGGTTTGGCGAATCACTTCTCCTAGATTGCATTACGCACGCTCCGCACGCTCTATTTCACGAGTTCACCTACACAGATAACAGCGATATTGATAGGGATAATGATAGAGCTTGGTTATGAAGGTTATGCGTATTTGGCGTGCTGTCCGGGAAGCGGGCTCCGAGCTCGCCAGATCTATCCGAGCCCGAAACACTCTACCTTGGTACGGGTGAGTGCGCCGAGCTCGGAACCGGTCTGAGCCCAGAGCACACCCCCCGGGGATCCTGCGGGATAGTGAGCTTGGGAGAGGAGCCGGGGTGGAGGAGGGATGCTTAATCTTAGGAGAACGAGCAGGTAAGATGGTTTCCCTTTTTATTAGCGAGCTCGCTAGGGCTGATTGTGTATACACGGTGATTGCTGATTATGGACCAGCCGGCTGGTTATATGCTCCGGCTCCTCCCGAACTTTGTTAATTAAACATCATTTCAGCGTAATGCTTATTTGTTGCAAAGGCGGAGGAAGCACAACTGAAACCGCCGGCGCCATGGAAGCACCTACTGGAGGACCTCCCGTTATCTTAGACGACCACCCCGACGATAGTGGTGAACTCGGTGAACAGGTGTGAAGATAACGTTATATCCGTGGCCGTATTTGCAAGAAATGTTTCTGTACATTGGAGTGAAAGATTCTTCCTACCGGATGAAGTGCCTCTTATGCCTACCGAAAGTCACTGAAATTTTGGCATTCAAAAACTCCCCGTCCAACCTGAAGAAGCACATCCAGGCAGGTTAAATTAATAGTTATTCAGTAAAGCCACAATGTCAATGTGATTCAACATTAGTTATCATAAGCCGCATCAGATATCTGGCTAACGTGATGGCCAGGCTAACGTCTGCTTGTTAACATTGCTAAGTAACGTTAACTGACATGGCGCACATGTTAGAACCCCCTTAGCTGTTCTAAATCCACTGTAAAACACGGCTTCAAGGGGCTTTTTGCTTTTATAAAACGGTTACTCCATTAAAATATTAATTTTAATATTAATTTTATTCATAAAATAAACATCAGCAACAACAAAAATATAACGCTATAACACATGTATTCCTCCGCCAAGCAATGTAGTTCCAAAGAGGTTACCAAGCAACAAAGCAAACAAACCATCACAAATGGCAGTTGCGCGTAACACTTATGTAATGCGGTCACAGCTGTATGTTTGTTGAGTAATTTACAACGGCTTCGAACGCGGCTCAACCAATCAGAATCAAGGACTTGAACTATCCGTTTTATAAATTGTGAATGTACGCTTGCATTGTTGATCAAAGTCACAGTGCTTTTATTGCCACACAACGAGTTGGCTGATTTTTTCTTAGTAGAGCAGCTAACTAACTTAAGGTACATGCAGTGGGAGATAAACCATAACACAAGTACAGTAACGTTATAGGCAAAACACAAACAACAGCAGTTTGTACCAGTTAATAGTGTTATTGCCTAGGTGTTAAGGGTGGCAGTCTGAGTGTTTGTTTATAATTCTATGTTATTGAATCAAGATAATATGGTGACATTTAAGTTAACACGTTTTTAAAAATGAAACTATATTCCCATCAGTGATGCAAATTAGAACTAGTTTCTAGTAATTTGCATCACTGATGGAAATATAGTTTCATAAACATTATCTAACTGCAAGTAAGTTAAACAGTCAAATGACAACTGTTTGTGACTTTAAGAAGATACCCTGAATATGCTTCATGCGTTACTATAACAAAGCCACAATAAAGTTCACAATCAAAGTTTAAAACTTTTACTTCAAATACTTAAGTACATTAAATATCAGAAAATTACTTTTGATACTTAAGTACAGTATATATCAGATACTTTAAGACTTTTACTTAAGTACTATTGTAAAAGGTAACTTTTACTTCTACCAAAGTCTTTTTCTAGTACGATACTTTCACTCAAGTATTGCTTTCTAGTACTTTATACAACACTGCACGTTATAGAGGTATTTGTTCTGTTGCCACATTTCAACGCACTGCACTGCAGCAGCTGTTGGGGTTTACATTTTTAAAGTTCTGTCAGTCACTCTGTGATCTTGCGGTCTTGTCTCTCATTGGTTGTTGTAAAAGTACCAACATCATCACCCCGATTTGAAATCCTAAAGAAATAGCACAGCTGAACCACTGTAAAGGAAAGGGGTGCGCTGTGGATTTATACCACAAGAAAAGAGAGGATCCTTGCAAAATGTAATGTGGCACAGTAATCGTTTTTCCTCGATTATTTTGTTTTTGTAATTGTTGAAGGCCAAAATTGACGATTACGATTACTTTTCGATTAATTGCACAGCCCTAAAGTTGGGTAAACAATGGAAGCAATTGGGTCAACATTAGGACAACAAAAGCATAAGTGCAATAAAAATATGTCTCGCAAAGCCTACTACAGTGTACAGAGCTAAGTTTAGTTTATCTAAGTTTAAGTAAGCATGCTTTTTTTTAATAGATATTGTAGCAAAGATATAGAAATCCGAAATGATCGGTCAGGTGCTGACGGAAAAGATGTGTTTTCAGACGATTCTTAAAGATGGGCACAGAATCTGCTGATCTTGTAGCAGCAGGGAGATCATTCCACAAATGTGGAACCGATCCAGAGAAGGTTCGTAAATTATTATTTACCTTTTTGGGATGGCACCACAAGACACTGTTCATTTGCAGAGCGTAAGTATCTGGTGGGTACATAAGTCTGCATAAGTGAATGAAGATAAGTGGGTGCCAAACCAGTGGTGGTCTTGTAGGCCAGGAGCAGAGTCTTGAATTTGATGCAAGCGACTATAGGGACCCAATGTTACTTAATGAAGAGAGGAGTGACGTGTGCTCTCTTCGGTTCATTGCAGACCACTCTTGCCGCTGCATTCTGGATCATCTGTAAAGGTTTGGTCATGCAAGCAGGAAGTCCAGCCAGTAGAGCATTGCAGTAGTCCAGTCTGGACAGAACAAGAGCCTGGACTAGGACCTGTGTGGCATGCTCGGATTAGAAAGGTCTTATTTTCCTGATATTGTAGAGGATGAATCTACAGGACCGAGTAGTGCTGGCAACCTGATCTGTGAAGTTTAGCTGATCATCGATCACCACTCCCCAGGTTTCTGGCCGTTCTGGAAGATGTGATGGTTGATGAGCCCAGGTGAATGGAGAAGTTGTGATGGATCTTAGGGTTGGACGGGATTACAAGCAGTTCTGTTTTTGCAAGGTTCAGCTGCAGGTGATGGTCCTTCATCCAGAGCGAAATATCGCTCAGGCATGCTGAAATGCATGCAGAAACAGTCGGATCGTCAGGCTGAAATGACAGGTGGAGTTGTGTATCATCCACATAACAGTGATAGGAAAAGCCATGTTTCCGAATGACAGAGCCAAGGGGTGTCATGTAAACAGAAAAGAGCAAAGGCCCAAGCACTGAGCCCTGAGGCACCCCTGTATCGAGATGTTGGGACTCAGAGACCTCACCGCTCCAGGATACTCTAAATGGCCTACCTGAGAGGTAAGACCTGAACCATTGTAGCACCATTCCGGAGACACCCATAGCCTTGAGGGTCGACAGGAGGATGTGGTGATTAACTGTGTCAAAGGCGGCAGATAGATCCAGTAGGATGAGTACATATGAGTTTGAGGCAGCTCTTGCCAGTCTCAGGGTTTCAATGACGGAGAGCAGCGCAGTTTCAGTGGAATGACCGCTCTTGAAACCTGACTGGTTGCTGTCCAGCAAGTTGTTCTGCATGAGAAAGGAGGAGAGCTAGTTACATACAACACGCTCAAGAGTTTTAGCAATGAAGGGGAGGAGCGATACCGGTCTGTAGTTATCTAATAGTGCAGGGTTAAGAGTGGGTTTCTTCAGTAGTGGGGTAATACGAGATTCTTTGAAGACTGCAGGAAATGTAGTGGGCAGAGACGAGTTGATAATGTGGGTCAGAGAGGGAACAACTGATGGAGAGATGGCCTGGAGGAGATGAGTGGGGATGGAATCTAGGTTAATCGCACTTATATACCCCTTTAATCACGCAATTTAATTCAGCAGGACACGCCTTCACACTCTCACAATAACAAGCGAAACCAGCGAGTGAACAAACGCGACTTCAACACGTGACACAGCGGCTGTAAACAAAGCAATGGCACTGGCTTTAAACTCAATAAGACAATATTAATCAATAACACTTACTCGCCTCTGTTGCCTACTGCTGCACAATGCTTCTCCGACTGAATGAGCCGAGAGCACTTTAAAATACCCTTCCTGGCATTGGACACGCCTTCAAACTCTCACAATAACAAGCGAAACCAGCGCGTGAACAACTGCGACTTCAACACGTGACACGGCAGTTGTAAAGAAAAAAACGACATTGTCTTTAAACTCAATAAGACAATATTAATCAATAACACTTATGCGCTACGTTGCCTACTCCTGCACAATGCTGCTACGCCTGCCCATTTATATAGCGCTTTTCACAATGTGCATTGTTCCAAAGCAGCTTTACTTTGTCAATTTACACAGAGTAACGTTACAAATAGCCCGCCCAAGGCAGCAAGGCTTTTTACTCTAACCGAAAATAGAAAATAAGAAAGACAGAAAACACATAAAGGGTAAAACATAGTACAGTCAGTATAGCATGGGTTTCGCCAAAAAGAAATTCTCAAGAGTGGATCAGTACCAGCTGTTCGCGATCAAGCTTCATCTCCGGAAGAAGTAAGTATTACACATCGTTTTTAAATCTCCATTCTTAAATGATGTGTTTAGCATGTTAGCGGCTGTTGTTTACATATTCGTGGCTAAACCTGAGACATGGTCCAAAGACAGGTGTTATGTCGTAACGTTAGTGGTTAAACGCATCGCCCCCATTGGTTCAGAAGACTCACCTACGTCACCTGGGCTTGGCATTTTTTGTTTGCTGTGAATATCACTTTTCCCATTAACTCTTAACTTTACTAACACCAGCGCTGCCAAACAAACTGAAGCACATGACGGAATGTGACTGGGATGAAGGGAGTAGTCCAGAAAATTTTGTTTTTTCCATTTATATTCCTGTCGAGAGATAGACAGCAGAGGAGAGATTCAGCTCGGATTTGTGAATGAGACTAAACTGGATGTCACTCAAGAGATGAACCGTGAGAGGAACAAACACGGCAACCCCAAAATAGAGGTTATGTAACAGCACTCAAGAGAGACTCATGTCTGTAGTGCACTTCTGCTTTCGTTTATCATTCTGTGTCAGACAGTGTTACATCCCAGTTTGTCTAAAAATGGAGCAAGTTTAACTCTGTCGCTATTCTCGCTGGGAAGGTTGACTGCACGTCAGGCACAGAATGCTAAACGATGACTGAACAAAAACAGTGTGAGTCTAGGACATCATGGTTTGGGGCTGTTTGATGCCTCAGGGCAAAAACAGCCTGTTGTCCTCAAATGGAAAAATAAATTCCCATGTTTATCAGGCATCCTGCAACAGTTTATCCTCTTGACACATTAAGTGTTCAATAAACATCAACACCTCTCATTGTTTGGCATATTTAAGCAAATGCTTAACTGCTTTTGTTATGACTCTATATTTCCGTGACCGAGAAATCCAGGTAATTCAAAGGGTGACATACTTTTCCTGCGACTTCAATGGGCGACAGGAAATACCTGAGGCGTTTCAGTCAGATATCAGGTATCAAAACTTCAGCCAGAACTCTCCCTCACACATATCCGGAGACAGCAATAAGGGTAACAAAGGTTAAAAGATTTGCCACAACAGGTTAATACATAATTGATGAATGGAATGGTTTACATATCAATCATTTGATGAGTCTGTTGGGGGGACAAAGAGGCTGAAGACCGCCAGGAACAGAAGAAAACAGCTGTTATTGGGGTTTGTCTCATTAATGGTCTCGAGTTTCTGTAAAACAAGGTTTCCAGCACGACTTTGATCTCTGCCAGCAAACAACTGCAGAATGACACACTCCTTTACACACACACACACAAACACAGAGGAAAGGGTACGAGAAGTGTGTTTCTGCTGAGCTGCCGGCTTCTCTCCCCACAGGCAAAACACAAACCAATGCATGAGATAGGAGAGTAGAGAAACCATTTACCAGGTAAAGGAAACACACACACCTGTGACTGGCAAATGCATCAGCTCTTTGCACATACACACGCTAGATATGGCTGGTTTTACTTCCTTCAAGAAAAAAATAAGCTATAAGGAAAAGGGAAGCATGACAGTCCAAGAGGAAGAGGCTTTGGCTCATGAGCTTCTTGCACTATTAGCTCGTCCAGGCACCGGCTTTCTTTGCTCTGTTTTGGATACCTAATAAGAACACTGTTTTATTCCTGGCACTTTTTGAAATAAAAGGGCTGCATTGTGCCGAAAACGTACTCTGTAGAATAATGCACTATATGCGTTTACATAAGATACGCAAGAAGAAAACAGGACAAAGTCTGGAATAAAAATTGTTAAATACATTATTCTACAACCTGCGGGAACATAGGACATAATCCATGACGTGAAACCCTTGACCACAATTTACTTTCGTGGCAGATTTAACGCCTGTTCTTTTAATCCAAAAGATGTTTCCGCTTCTGGTTCCGACTGACCGGAGCGCGCACCCGTGACATCAGATCTATCTTACCGCCATCAAATTCCAGCGATGAAAAGAATACGAAAAAAATGCATAATATTACAGGAGAAGTGTGAGTAAATTAGTTTAAAAAAGTGTAAATGAGTACATTTAGAGAGACGTAGTAAATGTCCAAAAAGCATGGTAGTTCTGGTTAGGTTGATAGATGTATGAATGCGTGACTTACTGATGATGATGATGAGGGATGATGTTCCCGGTGTGGTGAGATCCGCTTCGCGCTTTGGCCTCCCAAATAGCTACAGTTCAGCACTGCTTCAAAACATCAGCAAAAACCTGCAGAGCTGTCGTATGTTCGGTAATTCAGTGTAGTCGTTCGGTGGGATTGTTAACGGATGTGATGTGATTTGATCCGGGAAACTTTGCTCGTCTCTTCAGTCCGCCGACCGCCGTGCCTGTGCGTGATACTGACTGTCGCCGGTTTGATAAAACGCCTTCCTCCCTAAAAAAGAGTGTCACTTCTCTCTCTGCCTGTGTCTCTTTTTCTCAAGATATAAATAATTGTATTGGCATGGTAAAATGGAGTCTTCAAATAAGCCTTTTGCTTATGTGGACACAAATAAATGTGGTCAAAATAAAAAAGTATTATGCTGTCGGTCACACACACACATTTTTCAAGCCTGATGTCACTTTGCTATCCGGTCAGATAGATAATCCCTCCCCTTTTCTTTTGCACAGAATCCCACATCCCTCTTTCTCTCTCTCTCTCTCTCTCTCTCTCTCTCTCTCTCTCTCTCTTTTTCTTTTTCTCTCTCTCTCTCTCTGTCTCTCTCTCTCTCGTTTCAAGATACTTTTTTGGCATGATTTCGTGTTCTTGCAATATTGTCAAAGCATTAAACATATAACAAAAGACATACAATAAAAACAAACATGTTTTTAACTGTCTTTGGTAATTTGGTTTATTCTGATTTGGGTTTGTTCAGTAGTCCTTGTCTGAAGTTTCAGAGCCAGCTGGCAGATGAGACTGGTTTTAGGTTTCAGCTCTTGGGTTTTAAGTGCTTCACTGGAAAAAAAATATTTTGTCCAAAAATTTGAGTTAAAATAACAACAATTGAGAATAAAATCTACTAGTTTTGGTTGTTTAAATTTTAATTATTTTAATTGAAAAAACATTAAATAAATCTAACTCAATTTTATTATGTTAAACATGTTAAAATTAAGTTTACTTATTTATTTTGTGTTGAGACAAAATTAATTATTTTAGTAGATATACCTATCTTGGCAGTTGATCTTGGCAGAGTTTTGCAGCTGACTGCATTAGGAGATTCATTTTCCAGATTAAATGTAATTTTAAATGTTTTTCAGTAAAAAGAAAGACTGGTTTGTGTTTTGTGTTGATTTATCTTTGAGATTTAGTAGAGTTTCTGTATTCATTTAAAGTTTGGGTTTTTATGTGGTTACCATTGTTGCTTGTGCCTAGGATGAGGCACAATGTGTGTTATCTTGCTTATGGAACACCTGTGCTAATGCCAATACAGAAACCACCAGTCTCTTGTCACTGGTCTGTCTATGTTGTGGAAAATTGAACCATGAAGGTTGAGTTAGACACGTTTTTTTTTCAACGTTATCTTTTTAATTAATTTAAGTAATATTAACTTAATATTTTAATAAATGTTAAATGTATTTAATAATTAGAATTTTGTTTATTCTGGTTTGAAAATAATTCATGCAACTTGTTACAAGGATCTTATTAAGTACATTCTACAAGTTATTTTTCCAGTGTATTGTGTGTAAGGGGAAGTTAAGATGTGTCCAGAATTTGAATGTTTTTGGATATTATTAGTTCAGCCTTGCATGCATTAGTTTGTGTTCTTCTTTGAACTCTTCATATGTTTCTAATCTTAAGAGTTCAGATAATTCTCTTTAAAAGATATGTGTATATATATATACATATAAAAACCTCAGAGAATGTGTTTGTTACCAATATTCTGAACCATCTGTTTATATTTCACTAAACCCTTGTTGATAAAGTTTAAACATCGGAAAAACATCAGTCTATGCACAAGTTTTAAAAAAGGGAATAAAACATGCATTATGGAAGTGGCTAAAAAAGCAAATCTTTTTTGGGAGATGACAAACTTTGTCGGATTTCTGTGAATGAAAATGCACAAACCTGAAGTAATAATACTCAACAAATGGAGAAGGGATGTCTCTTCATAGAACATAAAAAAGCTACTTAATTTAATTTTCATGTGCCCATTTATAAAAAAATATGTACAGTTATGGATGTGACAATCCTAAACATGGTACTTACTATGAATAAGCATGCACTAAAAATAAAACAAATTCTTTAAAATCCCGATGAGAGACCTATTTGAACCACCAAATGTTAATATGTGTTAGTATAGTAAAAACCTTTGGTAAAAACTTTATTTTTTTCATGGTAAGGTTGACATTTGTACGGAATTGCCCACATACTGCCCATCAATCAGATTTAGACAGCCTATTTACATTGTCTGAATTGTTCTCAATTCCCCATATAGTGCACTGAGCCATTCACCATACATAAGTGGTGGACAATACATGGACAAGAGCACATTACACTTACATGATACAAAACAAATAAAAAACCCAGGAAAATAGGAAATAGTGCCAACAGGTGTATCATCTCAAAAGCTGCTTCAGTCACAGTTTTTTTATGTGTAGGGGGGACATTTTGTGGGACAGGATATTTGATGAAAAGAAAAGGGGCCGAATCATGTAATCAAAATATATTTTGAATGGTTATATGTTCTAGATGCAAATTCTTTCATTGTTTTGATGGACACTAGCTTAGGTAACCTTAAGGCTAACACACTACTAAGGCCCAATCCCAATTCTATTTTATACCACACCCCCTGAGACACCCCTTCACGAGAAAGTGTAGGGGTAGAAATAGGATTGGGCCTAAAACCCACAATATACATTTTGATTTCATGGAGAGTCAAATTCTTAAATGGCATGGTTAAATTCTCATAGCCTGTTCATATGCATCATGTTTGGTAAATCCTCATCTTTTAATGATTTACACAAAAACACAGCAACGTTTGTTAACTCTGGTTATAGAAAAGGAAGTAAGAAGAAATGCACATCAAGTGTGTTTCACTCTTTGTGTTTTTATTTCATTTATGAAGTCACTGTAAACTGTATCGTTACATACGAAACCCCTATATCCAACTCTTGGCATTGTATTTGGTGATGTGAGGCCTGCATGCAGCTGCCATGGAAACTCCATCCCAGCTCAGTTTTTGCTGATTTTAATGGATCAGCATAGCGTTGTCGACATTTACGCACCAATGCACAGCACTCGGTGACCCCACTCTGTGAGTTTACGTGGTCTTCCGCTTCATGTTGCTACTGTTCCTAAATACCACTTTCAGTCAACCATGGAATATCTAGCAGGGATGAAATTTCACAAACTGACTTACTGCAAAAGTGGCCTCCTATTACAGAACACACTTTAATCCTCTGAGCTAAGTATTTAATATAATACATTTATACTTAAGAATTTGATTAGATTTATTTATCATAAACACATCCTAATGTTGATTGAGTTCGTGATAATTTGACATTCAAATATCAAAAGAAAGGAGAGTGTGGTAGAGCATTAAAAAGAATTTCATGCTTTACAGAAAGCGGAAAGTGGATCATGCCTAATATAATGCCATATGTGAATTTGAATGTATTTTAGTAGTATGGCAAGATTCATGAAAATTTCAAAGCAGCTGTTTGGAAATGCAAATATTTTGCTGCAGAAGATAATGAAAGTTTGTAAGCATGGCGTTAACACTCTTAACAAATGCTGGGTTTTTGTTGGTTTAAAAAGGGAAGGAACCAACCATCAGGTTATAAATTAACCTGGGTTGTTTTAACCTATTGTTGGGTCTAATATGAACATAAAATAAGCCGGTCTTTTTAGAGCTCTGTAAAAATGTTTAAATAGTATGCTCATAATGAATGCTGCCATGCCCCAGTTCTGTTGGTTTACGTTGAATTTGTTGTTGTTGCTGAATGATATTTTGACATTAGATCTGATAGTCTGATACTCATATTAGTAGATTTTTGTTAAATGCAGTTGTGACTTATTTACTTCATACAGCTTCACGTGTGTTTCAGTTACCACCCCAGGCTGTTCATGTACATGCAAAACATATATGGAAAAAAAACCTGTCATATTAAATGTGCGTGTGTGTGCACTCGTAAGGTTGGGGAGTTCTCTCCCCCTGTCACAAGATCGGCTTGTTCAGGGAATAGAGAAGAAAGAGTCCCACAGAAGAACTTCTAAAAACATCCTGAGGAAACACAGTGACAAAGAGAGGGTGAGAGAGAAAGAGAGAGAGAGAGGGAAATGGCAATAAAAGAAATAATGAAAGAAAAAAGCGAGTGGGTTCAATGAGTTTGTTGTTATTTGGCAACTGGAATAAGACCCTTTCTTTTACATAAACTATTATCGGTAACAGTTTAACTAATGTCTATTAGTTAACATTGATAAATGCATTAGCTAACATTAGCGAACATTGAACAATTTTGTTTTCAGCATTTATTAATACTTGTTAATGTTAGTTCATGTCAATACAGTTATTCATGTTAGTTTATGGTGCATTAACTAATGTCAACAGTGACAATGTTTGATTTAAAAAATGCATTAGTAAATGCTGAAATTAACATGAATTGATATTAATAAATGCTGTAGAAGTATTGTTCATTGTCAATTCATGTTAGCTAATGCATTAACTAATAGCTCCTTATTGTTAAGTGTTACCCTACAGACCATTTTGGAGTCGACGTCACCGTTACGTCACTGGTGGGAGAAAAACAGTGAAAACAATGCAGCAATTAGTGAAACGGGAAGGACAATTCCTTAAAAAAGGTGTTTTTTGTCTTGTTGAATGTCAGAATAGGAATGGCAAAAATTATGAAATAATTTCCTATGGAATACCGTCGATGAAAATGCAGACTGGACTGACGAAATCATCCGGAATTCTCTTTTCTCTGTGTTTATTTTATTTCAGGTAAGGTTGTCTCTAATGTTTATCACACACAAATGCAAATTAAAGTATGTCGTTAAGAGCGATAATTCAGATGCAATTACAAAGCTATAGATAATAGGAACTACATTGACTGCTTTTAAAACCACAACCGCTGAAAACGGGGACAGATAAGATGATCAGTAATATTAAGTTGCAAAGTCTAATAAAGCAATAAGCCCCAAGAAGCAGTGGGTACAGTGCATTTTATAACAGCTAAGGGTGTTCTGGCACGACGCGAAGCGGATATAGACGGTTATTCCATATGCGTAGCAAGGTTTCATAAAATAAAGTAAATAAAGTTATATTTAGGCTATGTAATGCAGGCAGCAGTTATTAATCAAGGTATTTTATTACGGCTAAGAACCGCTTTCTGCCACCAGTTAAGCTCCGCCCACAGAATGGTGTCACACTGTTTGGAAACAGAAAATAGGTCTATTATCTGTATTCATCTACATTTTATATTACTTAAAATTGTGACATTTGCTAAATAACATTAAATACTTTTTAGCACAGCACGAGGAAAAGCTGAAAATAAATCACATTTCATTTTTTTATAAAATATGTGCAGTAGAGTTACCTGCATTTGTCAAATGTTGTTTTTTACAAACACACTTTGATATCAAAATAGCAAACCTTACATATATGTATAAAATAATAACAGTTTATTTGAAATAGAATTTGGCAAGCTGTGCAGTGTGAATGTGTGCAATTCTGATCCTCGTTGTTTGAGGAGAGTGGCATGACCTTTACAGAGAGAGAGAGAGAGAGAGAGATAGAGATAGAATGAGTCAGACGGAGAGAGAGAGAGAGAGAGAGAGAGAGAGAGAGCAAGAGAGTGCACATGTCTTTGTGTCATCTGATGCTTCTGCTGGATTCAATCTGTGATGTCGCTGAAAGGAACTGGTTGTTGCTGGAATATGTGACAGTATGGGTGTGAATAAATGGGGAAGTGAGTCGACAAAGAGAATCAAAGGAAATGCAAAGTCACTTTAGACCTCCTCCCTCTCTCTCTCACCCTCTCTCTCTCCCGTGTGTGCGCATGTACGAGATCAGAGTTGTTTGACGTGAGTGAGAGCGTCTTTGAATGAGTCTCTAGGCTTGTGCTGGTAGTACATTTTTATGTGGCGGTAATTGATTAATCTTTATTAAGGTAGACGGTAGTATCACAGTGATGAAATGCATTACAAAAACAGGTCAACAATTTAATCCAATATCAGTGTTATAGTGTCAAAAACAAGTTTTATAACTTTTTCAAATAACAACCAATAATATGAAATAAATAGAAAGTACAGCTTATTGATAATTTGACAGATGTTTAAAGCGGGCGTAACACATGGGGTTTCTGCCAATCTCATGTAATCTTGAGTACCTATATAGTATTCGTATCTTTGAATAATATTTAGTTTGATCAAATTTATAAAAGATAGATACAGCTTTACGATTGTTTTCGAAAACATACGGCGCGTGCGGGGGGGAGGTGTAGGCTGAACCAAAGCATTTGCGCACCCATTGTGTCAATAAAACACAGACATCAGTTTCACTCACCGCATGCGGTTCATGTCCGGCATCTTTTAGCGCTGGGATGGCTCCATATATCCGTTTCAAACGATCTCCAAATCCAGCGTTATATCCATAATTTATATCACATTCATCACCCAAATGTAGTGAACAAACAAACACCTGAACTTCGCGAGCGTATGCTCTCTCTCTCCACTGCTTACAAGTGAAAGTGACGTCTGCGCATGCTCCTTCTCCTGCTCTCCTTGCTGGCACGTGGGTGTGCCGCCTTCTTTTCCGGGGAGAATTGTCTAATAAGGGACTAAGAAAAATTGTCACGAAAAAGTTTTATATGTTCGAAAAAAACTTTCCAAAACCTGTACGATCGCTGGGGGAGTGTATCGAGCACAGAAATACTACGTTATACACCCAACTCGTTTTATGACAAGTTGACCATGTTAAGCATGAGAAGACGTTTTACATTGCGAAGAAGTCAGAATGCATGAAACACTGTTGCAGGGCCGCTTTAATTAAATACGCTAAAACATCTTTTACTCCATACTAGATTTTTGTAAGTGAACACATGTAATGGGGATGATTAAGCTAAAGATGCCCACTTTACTTGCTATACAATAGTGTATTTAACATACATACTCAAATACATATGTATTATGTAACATAATATTCATGGATTGATATTTACTGACACTTCAGTTCCTTATAAATAATTACCTGTCAGTACAAGAATAGTGCTAATTCATGTATTTTCCGGATAGCAAGCCGTGGGATAGCTTATATAGCTTCACCTGCAGCTCATCACCAACATCATCAGCCACAGGACAAAACTCTGACCTCTGCACTCAGTCTTTGTCTGGTCTCACTTAGACTACCTAAACTACTTACCGACAAACTTACATCCAAGTCTTCCAAGCCTTCAGAGTTAAGTCTGTAAATCTTACCTAAACTGCAAAGTCTCCCTTGTTGGTCACATCAGTCACGCAAGTTACGTCATCACGTCACACCAGGAAGTTCAGCCTGTCATCCACGATCTCTTGCAACCACAAGGACATTACAAGTAGGCTACCCTTTTCATCTCAGTCTTCAACATATTTACTTGCCTGTTTTCCCCTCCGGGTACAGGCGTGCGAATTCTCAACTGTCTCGGCGACTGTTGCCTTAGGCACACTCGTGAGATGTTGGGTACGCGAGGGACCTCGTGCTTCGGCACCTAGACCGTCTCGGGCCTCAGGTCAACTGGGATAAGAGCCTGCTCACCCCAACGCTGAGCACCTCTTCTCTCGGTATGGAACTAGACTCTGTCTGGATATCAGCGGCTCACTGCGAGCGCGCACAGTCAGTGCTGCACTACCTGACACGGATCAGGTAGGGTCGAGCGGTCCCACCGAAACACTTCGGAGGCTCCTGGGGCATGTGACATCCTCGGCAGGGATATCCCGTTTGGGTTGATGTCCATGTGACCGCTTCAGCACTGGCTTCAGAGTCGGGTTCCCGGGAACGGCGTGGCACCCCGACGCTAGGAGGATGACGGTTACGCCTCAGTGCCGGTGCACCCTCATTCCTGGTTAGATTTGACCCTTCCGAGCAGAGGTTCCGCTCGGGCAGGTCGAGGCACGTCGTGGTATGGCAGGTAAGGGATGGTAAGGGATGAGGGGCAGTGTGCAACGGGCACGCAGTAGCGGAATAGGACGGGTCCCAACTGTGACGGCACATAGTGCCTGGAGTTGTTGACTCAGAGGCAGTTGCCCCTAGTGCAGGACATATGTGCTAGTCCGGTCGGACAGCACATTTTGCCGTGGCGTACTCAATGGAGGGCGGCACACGCTCACGGCGAAAGTCGCAACCCGCCCGACGCCTCCCCCTATGGAGTCAACAAGTCTCTGCAAGCACATTCATGCTGGAGAACCTGTACCGGACAGCCAATGCGCTCTCTCTCGGCCGGAAACTCCCGTGGAGAATGGCGACTCCATCTCCGTGCAGTCCGGCTTGATGGGAGAGGTTCGGCAGGACACAGGTGATCCTGTACCCTGCCTGAACCCCACCCATTCTCACTTGGGCCTCCCTGACCGAGGGTTCCCTCGGCAGGGACGCCCTAGCGCACAGCTGACTGCGGGACAAGAGGAGACCTCCCCCCAGTGAGCCTCCCTGCACAGACCTGTGCAGGGTCAGGAAGGAGCGGCATCAAGTCCTGCGAGTTGCACCGTCCTGGCCCAACCAGACTTGGTTCCCAGACCTGATGGCTCTGATGACAGCCCTGACCGATACCCCTGACGATCTCCCGCAGGGGAAGGGCACGGTGTGGCCCCCTTTCCAGGCCTCTGGATCCTCCATGCCTGGTCCTTGGACGGGACGAGGAGAGTTTGAGCAGCTTGCCGCCGACGGTCCATAAGACTATCCGGCTGGCTAGAGCCCCCGCCATGCAGCTTATGGCTTACAAGTGGCGTCTCTTCTCATCCTGGTGTTCCTCCCAAGGAGAGAACCCACGGAGTTGCCGATCAGGTTAGTGTTGACATTTTTACAACAGAGACTAGAGAGTAACCTCTCCTCGTCCACATTGAAGTGTGTGTAGCCGCTTAGCCGCTCAGCACGATCATGTGGAGGGTAAGTTTCTCGGTCAGCTCGACCTGGTCACTAGGTTCCTCTAGGTGCGAGGAGGGTAAATCCACCTTGCACACCCTCTTGAGCGTTCGAGCCCCTCGGAGACGCCTCTCTTCCTCGGTAACAATGAAGACTGCGCTCCTGACGGCGCTCGCTCCATCAAGAGGATGGGGAACCTCCAGTCTTCCATGTCCTCGGGTTGCCTAGAATTGGCCCTGATAACTCTCACGTGATCCTGAGACCCAGGCCCAGTTACGTGCCCAAGGTTCCCATCACTCTTTCCGTCAGATGGTGAGCCTGCAGGCGCTCCCCTCCGGGAGAAAGACCCAACCTCTACGTGCTGTGTCCTACGCGCATGCCGCGTTGTTCATGACTGCACACAGAGCCCTTAGAGCTCTGAGCAGCCGTTGTCTGTTTCAGAGACAGCCCCAGGGGAGGACTGTCTCCAACAGAGTTGGCGCGCTGGATTGCGAATGCCATTTGGCGTACCAATCCTCCGGTCAATGCCTACTTGTAGTGAGAGCCCACTCCTCATGGAGCGTGGCCTCCTCATGGAGCGTGGCCTCCTCGTGGACATTGACCAAGGGCGCCACTCTGGCAGACATATGCAGTGCTGCGGGTTGGGCTACGCCCAGTACCTTCATGAGGTTTTGCAACCTCTGAGTGGAACAGGTGTCAGCCCGCGTCCGGCAAGGATAGGGGCCGGCATCTGGCCTGGACGTACGCCTGCGAAAGCGCCTTCTCCCCTCTTCAGGTGAGTAGCGTGCGCTATCAGCCTCCCTACTTTTCCCCCCTTAGGGTGAAGTATAGGCTTCCATCCATCATTAAGCATGGCATTTGGTAATAGATCGGGCGGAGCGATCTGTTGGAACCAAGTCCAGTACTGGTAGAGTCACCCCTATTCAGGCGGACCCCTATACCTGGACTAATGCCCCATACGTAGTGACTCCCCTACAGGGTAGTCCCGTATGTAGATTCTTCACGTTTTCCCCTATAGGCGAATCTGTGACCTCCACTACGGTGGCTCTCCACCGAGTATTCCGTGCCCCGAGTCGGGTTGACACATTCCTGCATGCGCTCTCCCCATGGGAAGACCATACCTTATAACTCCACATGTACCTCCCCACGTGGTAGGATGTGGGCTCCGCAACACACTCTTCATGAGAGAGTAGTGTTTTTTCCCAGTGCGGCCCGGAAGGGACCTCGTTACAGGGGTAACGGCCCCTTATGTGATGACCGTCAGTAGAAGCTTCTTAGTATGTCTGATACTGAATCCACTGGAAGATTACATCTCGCGATAGCGCTCAGTTGACTCGCTAGGCCAGTCACTGTCGCTCCGCTGGAGGTCGTAATGCAGCGTAGTGCCGTGGCATATGTAGATACTTCTCCAGTCTGTCTCTCAACACAACTTCGAGAGACCGACTGAAGGGGAACGTCTCGTTACATATGTAACCTCGGTTCCCTGATGGAGGGAACGAGACGTAGTGTCTTCATGCCACATCACTGCGCCGACCTGCTGCAGTGACCGGAGACTCTCTCTCAGGTTCCTCAGCACAAAGGTGAGTGAATGACCACCGCCATCTTCCTTTTATACCCGTATGCACGGGGCGGAGACTGGCGTGGGCGTGCCATTCACCAATCCTATTGGCGTTTAGAAATTCCTCTCGGAGATTATAGGTTCTCAAGATCAAACCCCAGTCTGTCTCTCAACACAACGTCTCGTTCCCTCCATCAGGGAACCGAGGTTACATACGTAACCGAGACGTTTCCATCTATTAGTGTGTCTGTGGCGGCAGAGGACAGTTATGAAGATGACGATACAATTTTATAATAGAAAGCGCTTTATGTAATTTGTGTTAAAGTTGCTCATCAGAAGGTTTTAGAACAAGTGCGAACTAAGAGGTGTACAGAAATGTTTGGACCAGACTTTAAAGCATCCTGGAGGAGTCTGTATAAATCTCTCTTATTGAGAAACGTACAGCAAACCTGCAGTGGAGACTTATTCCTGGTGCTATAGCTACAAACAGACACATGGAACACCTGTATCCAGCAGTGGGAAGGGAATGTCCTTTCTATGGGATCGAAGAGACGGTTGACCATTTATTTATGAAATGTTCAAGGTTAAGTAATTGATTTATTGTTTTGAATGATTGTTTTGAGAATCTAGGTGAAATGAGTTCCATTGATGGTTTTATTAGTGGTCCTAAATACGCTCTGATGAAAGGAAAAAAAATTGTTTATCTTTTTGTTGGGTGTGGTTAAAATGCCAATATAGAAGACTCGGAAAAACAAGTTATTGGGTGAAGGTTCATTTGATGCAGAATGTGTTTTTAAGGCAATGGTGGCTGCCAGAATTAAAATTTAGTATGAGTATGTCAAAATGGTAAATTACTTATTCATTTTTTCAGGAATTTGGTGTGTGGGAGGCGTTTTGTGTGAAATATTTGAAAATTAAATGTTGGTTTTAAATATTTAAGATTATGGAGTTTATATATATATATATATATATATATATATATACATATTTTAATGCAAATAATACTGGTACATGTTTTTTATTCTGCTGGTAATATGGTTATTTAAGAACAGGGTGAAAAGGACAATGTTTTAATAAACATCTCTCTCTCTCTCTGATTCTCTCACTCTGACTCTCTCTCTCTCTCTCTCTCTCTCTTCTCTCTCTCTCACGTACTGTCTTATTGCTCTGTAAAAACAGAGCAGCAATACAAAAAAGGCCACAGAAACAGAA
Organism: Triplophysa siluroides; assembly: GCA_006030095.1. Taxonomy (NCBI): domain Eukaryota; kingdom Metazoa; phylum Chordata; class Actinopteri; order Cypriniformes; family Nemacheilidae; genus Triplophysa; species Triplophysa siluroides. Next base: position 47,859 of record VCII01000011.1, on the reverse strand, counting down.
AAGTTAACCCATGTAGAATATGCATCTACACTTTAAAAACACCTTGTTTCAGAGTCCCGAACAATCTGTTGCGAAGCAATCAAAGGGACATGAGGAGGATTATGTGTTCAGAAAACCAGTTCGAAAAATGAAGTATAATTATTTTCTATTCTTATTAAAATTATGGGGAATGTAAATTCACCACACTAACATGTTGTTTTGTAAACCTTTCACACGAGCAGTACTTTTTGCATACGAAAAAAGAACAGATGACATTCTCATTTCAGTATCTCAGGTTTGTAGTTGCCAAGCAACAAGATTCACTGCAAGATTCAAGAGATTTTTGACTGAATTTGAATAAAAGCATACAATAATGTTTCTCTCTCTAAAGTATGTGTGAACATATAAATGTACATGCCATTTTTGTCTCATACAAATACAAATATATACATACATATACCTGTGAGGCTGGTGCCTAGGTGTCCACACCAAAAGGCCACCACATCCCGAGAAACACAGAACTTCATCCAATACAATGAACTCCCCACAGGGTTTGCATCTCCATCTCAGACAGCACACAACAATGAATGATGATTACCAACTCACACCTTTACATCTGTTCTCTTCTCCCCCTCTCCTCTTTCTCTCCAACCGAACTCAGAGCACTTCAAAGCTCACCCATGAACTGGATATGACAAATACCATATGTTATATGAACAAAGATTCTTCATATGCATGTTTGGTATTATTTGAAATGTCTCATTTCCACAGCAGTGGAGCAGATCATAACAAAGGCTTTAAAGATATTCTGCTCACTGTTGAGGTTGTGTCTTCATGCGAATGCCCATTTGTGGCCTGATCAGATCCAGGACAGAGTCCTTTACCATGTAAATTGTTGTTGTGTGGAGGAAGGGTATTTTGGTCTGAGTATTTAAGGGAAGCTGGCGAAATGTTCAGGGGAATTCTTACTAAGATGAACCCCATGGTGCTGTGTGTGCCTTCGGACACACAGCACTATGTTTTTTCCGATCGCATCTTTTTCTTCTGTCAGGTAATGCATCTTAGACTCGTAGACTAATCTTTTGGATTTGATGTTTTGTTTTTGTATTCTCTGAATTGAATTGTAATTGGCAAGAAACATTTACCTGACTAACAAATTGCATTATTCCGAGTTTATTAACTTTAGTAGATCACGCTATATCCTTTGTTATCGCAAATCTATGCTCAGGTTAGTGATGGACTAAAATCTTGTATTAGGTGGAGCATTGGGTCTTTTTTTACTCTTGTATTTTGTATCATGATGAAGTTGTCACTTCTTACTGTAGTCGTGTTCATGTTATGTCGCTGTTGCTCCCCCCCTATTGTGCTCAGGATTTCTTTGTTCACTTTGAATTCTAGGTGTATAAATACCCCAGTGTTTGCTGTCTTCCCTTGTTGTGAATGACTCAATGTACCATTTTGAAGTTTTCATCTTTCTCTCTCAAAACCTTAAACACAAAACCAAATCTTTAACAAGATTCACAAAACCTGATTCTTCAGGAAAAATTATAAAATACACTTGCCATAAAGCCATTTAATTTGTGCTTAAAGTTACATTTTTGATGCCTGTTTACTGTTTTGTAATGCAAGAGCATCAATATTCTAAATGTGTTTTAGTGAGAATGTGTTTAGAGTTTTGCAAAAATAAATTGTGCTAACTATCTGAACTTATTTAAAGTCGTTAAAATTTTAAACTACAAGTACTTTATTTGTCAAATGTGTTTTGGCCACTGAGCATTTGATTTAGAAATCAGAGCACTGTGAGAAAGTAGTTTCTAAAAAACCCTGCCACAAGAGGGCGTTATCCATATAATGGAGGTACAGGGCATTACTCCCTCATATGTCATATGAGAGTACAGTGAACTTACACTTGCATTTCCTAAAAAACACCAAGTATTTTTTTTTTAATGCACAAGTAAATGATAAATGATATTCAGAGTAGCAGAAATGAAATCTATCAAGAAAAGAAGCTGAAAGATAATGATGACGTTATTATGTGTGCAAAGTTTAAATGTTCCACGATCAATAAGAAATCCTCAAATGTTAATGTTATATTTCTTAAACACTTTATACACATATCACACCCCTAGTGTAAAGTAAGAGTATATTTATAGCCTAATTATTATCAAAATTATTTAATAGAGTGCATTACTATTATGTTTTTCTCTTTGTGCACAAGTGAAAAACATCATGCAAATACTATGTGCAAAAGTCTTGTGTTAAAAAATCTTGTGCATGTACAGTAGAACGTTCAGCTCATGTATGCCTGGCCAGCTGTATCAGAGTGAAACTAGATACTTCAGCATTTCAGCTATGACACTATAACGACATACACCAGGGCTGCCATCTTGCTTTCAATGTCCAAACAATTATTTTTAGTACAGGTCAAAGCCCTGAAGAACTTAATATGGCAAGGAATCTTGTCACCCAGCCTCTTTGGGGCTGTAATACCTGCCTCTCGCTTCTGCTCTGCTTTGAGAATGTTTTCTTGAACGGGTGAAAACTGTCACATTTTACTCCACCTATATTTACAGCATTTCTTGCAACCATAAATGATGGATAACTCGATAACCTTGACTATCTTTGATCTGGATGAAACCCGAGTCTCATATTAAGATTCAACCCACAACGTCTGACCAACCCCACATCAAGAGCTAAATCCACCCTCCAGCTTTCACCCCCACCCCAGAGGGCACCAGCTAGCTAACATGTACACGTATCTTTGTAACAGGGAATGTGGAAAGCAAGTCCTGCTCCTCTTCGGGTGGCAGGCATACGAACTGGACCTTGTTCCTAATAGTTTGATCTTAATTAGGAGCAAAGCAAAATAGAAAAACTGAAAGAATCTTTTGATCTCTTTCTCGTGGGACAATCAGGTAACATGAAGTGGGGTTTGGTGTTGGTGGAGGTTCTGCTGTCCTTGGGTTCTCTGTGTTGGGGTGAGAAGGGCTTGGAGGTTCCGGAATATGACGGGCAGGACCGGGTCCATCAACTGACCAACAAAAACTATAAGTCTGTGATGAAGAACTATGATGTCATGGTGATCTACTATCACAAACCCGTTGGGGTGGACCCCATGTCAAGGAAGCAGTTTGAGGTGGAGGAACTCGCTTTGGAGGTATGTGAAATGATGAGGAGAACTTGAGGAAGGCATAATACAGTAAGAGTTGGGAAATATCCAAGTATGTGTCTATATAGACTCCCAGTGGAGCAGCTGGTTTCAAGGGAAACAGGGTTGATACCCATTGGAGCCAGGTAGGGGTCTGGGTCCAATTTAACACAGTGTTACGACCGGTTTAGATCACACAAATTCAGCCTGATTTTGGCATGATTTTGCACATCACAGGGTACTTTTGTCATTTCTAAAGCATGGGGGCCTTCGTGACGCAACATTTGATTGTTTTTTTCATATAGTTTGATATAGACCCACTGACACTGTTTTTGTGACGCTTCAGAATATCGAAGAAAAATGCTGGTGGAAAATAGTGGAGGTGTTTAACAACCCTATGAGTGCTGGTAGCATTAAACTAGTAAATCATTGTTGCCGCCTGTGTTTAGGTCAAATATGGACATTTTGTAGGTTAATTTATACCAACAGTTGGGTTTGTCCATATTTTACTTAACCATGGGTTGAAACTATGATCGTCATATTGTCAGATAATGTGACTTGGACTCCAAAATGCTTGTTGTGTTATGGAAAAGAAACAATGTCAGATTATTTGTTGCTTTTCTGACATGTGTCATCGAGAAGGCAGAACTTTCTAATGACTTTCACAAACAAAAGGGTATGTTTTGTATTGGTGTCACAGAATGAATGATTTACTAGTTTAAAAACCCTTTAAAATAAAATCATCCCATGTACTGTACCTGTCAAAAAGAATCTCTGCAACCGTCATCTCCTTTCGTCATATGACTCCAGCTGTCGACTGCAGCGTGAAGAAGCATTACCAATGCTGAAAGAGCTTTTAACTCTTTGCTGATGCAGACGTTTTTGTTCGTCACGTTTATAAGACTCAAGTTATGTGTCTGGTCTTTGCCTGCCATTCTCCCTGTCTCAACAGCAAACGTGAAGGTGATGATGAAAAACTGTCTGCATGAACAGGGTGCACAGTGTTGTGCAAGAATGCATTGACTGACAGGGAACACATCCTATGTGATATCCGAATGCAATATTTGGACATTTTTTGGTCCTACACCTTCCAAAGGCGATATTCAGTACACAGCAAAACCTCCAGTGTTAAATTAACACTGTTAGTGTTTATATAATTCTCACTCAGAGTGTTAAAAAGTAACACTGAAGCAGAGTTCAAGTTAATGAGATAATTAATGTGATTAATGAAGTGATGATTGATCATTAATGATGAACACCTGCTGATAACAAACGCAATCACTGAAGAAAACATGAAAAATAAGAAGTCACCCTGATAGTGTTTAGTGTTTCCTTTAGTTAGGCTCTTTCAACTTGATATCTGTTTTTAATCAGCTATAATAGTGTGTTTTAGAGGCAGGTTTATAACAGTCAGTTCATTGCTACTGTGTCATCTAATTTGTGATGAATATAGGAGACACATCAAATTTAGACTACACTTTCTTTAATTATGTGCCTCAATTGTTTAGTAAAAGGTTTCATTAAAGTTACACATACTCACAGATTGAGGCGACTTAATATTTCAATATTTCAGACATCAAGAATTAGTTTATTAATCTCAACAATGGTGACAAAAAGTTGCATATTTTATTTAAGCTGCAATGCATTCTGGGTAACAGTAGAAAAACTCATACATGACTCCCAGCATGCAACTTTTTGTCACCATTGTTGAGATTCACAAACTGATTCTTCATGTCTAATTGATTCAAACAGTTTGATTTATTTATTAAAATCTTTAAAGAGTTAACTTTCATTATTAAATATATCACAGTAGTGCTGTATCTCAGACTCATGAATGATAAATTAAGTCTGAAAATGATAAAACACACCTTCAACAGCTTAAGAAAGTCATAACTGTATCAAATACCATCAATAAGTGGACAAGAACATTTAGCTTTGTTTTGCTGTAATAAATGTGCATTATTAACACACTATTAGGGGCTAACCAAAAATAAAGTAAAGAATTAACAATGATAAGAGCATAACTAAAGGAAACACTAAACACTATTATGGTTACTTTTCATTGTTCAGGTTTTCTTCAGTGATTGTGTTTGTCATCAGCAGGTGTTCATCATTATTGATCAATCATCACTACATTAATCACATTAATTATCTCATTTAATTTAACTCTGTTTCAGTGTTACTTTTTAACACTCTGAGTGAGAATTATATAAACACTAACAGTGTTAATTTAACACTGGAGGTTTTGCTGTGTATATTCAAAATATACGTATTACACGGCTCGTTGAAATGCTTAATTGTGACTGGCCATTTGCGACATTTGCAGGTTCATTATTCCCAGATAACAACCACTCAAAACTAATAACACACGGTAACACTAATGAAGCAAGACAGTTTTCTGACAAATTAAATATAAATATGTCTTTAAATAACATACAGTTGTGCTCAAAAGTTTACACACCCCTGATTTGTAATACTGTATGATGTTCCCTAAACAATCAATGAGAGGTTTTCTGTTTAGTCATAGTTGTTTAAGGGTTTCTGTTTGTCATGAGTCATTAGACTGTCCACTGATCTCCAAACAATCACCCAGGTCCTCCACAATCTTTGCTTTTTCAGCATTTCTGGATATTTGACTCATGTCCAGCAGTAACTGTATGATGTTGAGATTCCTCTTTTTACAATTGTACGATTCATTTAAAGACAGGTGGGAAAATTTACTTTTGAAAATTAACTGGTGTAAATTGTTATAGTTTCATTTATAAATCTTATTTTTTCATTTACTAATGTCCTTCAGAAGATTAAAAAATACATAAATGTTTTTCAGGAAATTAGATATATATTTTTTTTACACCAAAACCATTTTCAGAGGTTTACACCCGCCTGACTTTAAATGAATGGTGTTGACTTTGTGGGCAGCACTGAATGTTGCTATCAATTGTAATAGTTGTGTATGAGTCTCTTGGTTGTCCTCAATTGTAAAAAGAGGAATCTCAACATCATACAGTTACTGCTGCACATGAGTAAAATATCCAGAAATGCAGAAAAAGCAAAGATTGTGGAGGACCTGAGTGATTGTTTGAAGATCAGTGGACAATTGACTCATGACCAACAGAAACCCTTAAACAACTATGACTAAACATAAAAACTGTCATTGATTGTTTAGGTAACATCATACAGTATTAAGAATCAGGGGCGTCTAAACTTTTGCACTGGGCTATTTTTTGAAATTCTGTTATTATTCTTTAGTGTGAACTTTATGTTAACATTTCTTTAGTGAAATAACTTTCTCAGGGCAGGACTAAATTAAAAATAAGCCTTTATTTTCAAAAATCCTCTTATTTTCCAAAGGTTTCAGCTTTTTCCAGATTCAGCAAGGGGTGTGTTAACTTTCGAGCAGAACTGTATATGACAATATGTGGCGGTTTCCCGGACAGGGCTTAAGCCTAGTCCCAGACTAACTTAAATGTTAGAGGTGCCTTAATTGAAAACAGCTTGTACTGATATGTCTTAAAATATATCAGTGTGATTGTTTTGTCTCAAAATGCCCACCAGTAATGTTTTTTTTGTAAAGTATGTTTTTAAAAACGACGTAAATATCCTAATTTAACCAAGGCCTAGTCCTGTTTTAAACGAATCACTGTCCGAGATAAATGTGAAAATGATTAATCCAAACTGCCTGTTCATGACATTTGAACATCATTTCTATCCTATAAACTGATTCATAAGTTCTCCTTGCAGCTAATGAACTGGGACGGATAGTATTCGTGTTTGGCGTGCTGTCCCGGGGCGAGGGCTCCGAGCAAGGGCCCCTGCGGGGGCAGTCGCTACGGCGATACTGGCTTCTGGGGTAGTTGTGTCTGCTGCGCCAGAGCAAGAGTTGGGAGCATGGGCCCCTGCAGGGGGGGGTCATTGCGGCGATACTGACTTTGTGTGGGGTGGTGTCGGCTGCTGAAGAATATAGGTGGAGGCGCGGGACCCTGTGGGGACGGTCGCTGCGATGCTGGCCTCTAAGTGCTTTAGATGGAGGCACGGCCCCTGTGGGGGCGGTCACTGGTGGGCGAGGTGTCTGTTGCTTCCGAACATAGATGGAGGCACGTGACCCTGTGGGGGTGGTCGCTGTTGCACCGCTGGCCTCCGAGTGAGTGATGTCTGCTGCTGCAGAAAGTAGATAGAGGCACGGGCCCCTATGGGGGCGGTCGTTGCTGCAAGGCTGACCTCTAAGTGAGTGACGTCTGCTTCTATGTAGATGGAAATGCTTGTGTCTAGGCGACTGGCTGCAGAACGTAGATGGCCCCTGTCAGGATGGTCGCTGCTTCGTTGCTGGCTGTCTGCTGCTGCGCACGGGCCCCGCTGCTGCGATGCTGGCCTCCTGGTACTAGATGGAGGCACGGGCCCCTGTGTGGGCGGTCGCTACTGCGATGAGTGATGTCTGCTTCTGCCAAACGTAGATGGAGGCACAGGCCCCTGTGGGGGTGGTCGCTGTTGCACTGCTGGCCTCTGAGTGAGTGATGTCTGCTGCTGCAGAAAGTAGATAGAGGCACGGACCCCTATGGGGGCGGTCGTTGCTGCAAAGCTGACCTCTAAGTGTGTGACGTCTGCTTCTGCCGAACGTAGATGGAGGCATGGGCCCCTGTGGGGGCGGTCGCTCCTTCGATGCTTGTGTCTAGGCGAGTGGTGTCTGCTGCTGCAGAACGTAGATGGAGGCACGGGCCCCTGTCGGGATGGTCGCTGCTTCGTTGCTGGCCTCTAGGCGAGTGGTGTCTGCTGCTGCAGAACGTAGATGGAGGCACGGGCCCCTGTGGGGGCGGTCGCTGCTGCGATGCTGGCCTCTGAGTGAATGATGTCTGTTGCTACAGTACGTAGATGGAGGCACGGGCCCCTGTGTGGGCGGTCGCTACTGCGATGATGCCAAACGTAGATGGAGGCACAGGCCCTGTGGGGGTGGTCGCTGCACTGAGTGAGTGATGTCTGCTGCTGCTCTATGGGGGATGCAAAGCTGCTGAAACGCAGTGTCTAGGCGACTGCTGCTGCAGAACGTAGATAGAAGGCCTGCTGCTGCCTTGTATGCTGCGATGCTGGCCTCTGAGTGGTCTGTTGCTACAGTACGTAGATGGAGGCAACTGCGATGCTGACCTCTAAGTGAGTGATGTCTGCTTCGGCCAAACGTAGATGGAGGCACAAGCCCCTTTAGGGGCGGTCGCTGCTGCGTTGCTGGCCTCTAGTTGAGTGGTGTCTGCTGCTGAAGAATGTAGATGGAGGCACGGGTCCCCGTGGGAGCGGTCGCTCCTTCGATGCTTGTGTCTAGGCGAGTGGTTTCTGCTACTGCAGAACATAGATGGGGTCAAACTGTAGATGTAGTAAACCTCTTTTCGTTTTATCGGTCTTGCTGTACTAGAGGAAAATGGGAGATTGATTTGGTGTCTACATTTGAAGGGTCTTTTTGGGTTGAAACTTGAAGTGGTGGAGAAATCTGAGCATATTCACCTGTAGGCATCGGAGATGCGGGTAGGCTGAGAAGGTTGACTAGGATTGGATAGGATACTGTAGATTGAAGATGTTGATGTAGTATCCTCCTGTGTTTGATCGGTCATGCTGTGCTTAATGGAATAGGAGATTGTTTGGTGTCTAAATTGGAAGGTCTGAGATGATTGTGTGGAGTTTTGGGTTAAAGCTGGAAGAAGTGAAGAGTTCCAAGTATCGTAACCTGTGGGCGTCGGAAATGCAGGTAGGCTGAGAAGGTTGGATGAGAGACTGTAGGTTGAAGATTTAGATGTTGATGAGATGAGATTAATGCAAATTTTCTTTTTTTAAGAGTGGAGTACTGAGTACAGAAACACAAAAATTATTTCATAACAGTCATCACACAAACCTCAACAATGGTGACATTCATCAATCTAATTCAGATAAACAGATCAACTGTCACGCATGCTGGGAGTCATGAAGGAGTTTTGGTCTATGATGTTACCCAGCATGCTTTGCAGCATGAAGCATTCTTTTGTTGATTGTCACCATTGTTGCGTTTTTTATGATGACGTTTGATGCCTAAGTGTGTTATTTGTAAGGTTATTTTGTCGCAGTACTTTCCACTTTAAAAAAATATATATTTGCATAAATCATGAATCTCATTACTACTTAAAACATTTTTATTTTTGTTATTGCTCATATCATAAGAGCAAGTGTAGCCAAGTGAAACATTTTCTATTTTATACTTTGACGATGCACAAGTGTTTTTATAGAAATACATTGCACGCATTGAAAGAGAAAATTGAACTAAAACAATGAAAATACAAAGTCAAGAAGCCAACTGAAGCAATCGCTGATCCCAGTAATGGTAGTTTGTTGAAATTCAAAATTTTCAACATTACTAGCGGATGCAAAAATTATATTGATTCAATGGTTTGTACCTGTTAGCTTGCTGTCTGGGGGTCCCCTATACGTTCATAGAATGTCCTAAATGTTCTGTGAAGGTCCACCAATTAACGTCCCCACACCCTTTAAAAAACCACATCATGACCACATCGGAACGTTCTGGGAATGTATTCGACACCAGCAGGGACGTTCTGAGGATGTTCTTGGAACAAAACATTTCTTATGGGGACCACCCTTATTCATCGGCTGGTGTCGTGTGGAGTCTTTTGAAGCTGCGATGAAACTAAAATTTGGACCTTAACCAGCAGCCCCCCGTTTAAGTGCATTATATGGATAGGAACCCCATAAAGCTTTCCTCATAAGCCTCAATTTGTTTTCGACAGAACTAATAAACTCATGGACGGCTTGTATGACATGTGAGTGAGTGAATTATCATGAAATTTGAATTTTATAGTAAAATACTCCTTGCATAGGATGCAATGCATAGACTCAACTAGTCAAACCGACCCTGTCCTTACCAATTTTTACCAATGTTTCCTTTATTCAGAAACAAGGTAATTTATCTCCCAGCCTCCAAATTCCCCACGCAGTTAAATGTGTCTCATGCCTGTTGTATTGCTGGCTGCAACAGAGCCTGAAATCTTTGCTTCAGTCTATGGCTGATTTGCCTCTTCAGAATGTGAATCTGTCTGAAAGCACAGTTAATCCGTTAAGCTATCACACCTCTACCATCAGAGACCCCCACAGACACTCCCTCCTTGAAATGGCATTTGCCTTGAGCTTTCTGGATTTTTCTCTTGAGCTGGTATGTTAGGAGACAGCAGTTATTCAGATAAAGTGAAGAAGCATACATTCAGGCAAAATTTAATCTGATTTTTATCGTTTATTTCCACTGCAAGGCACAATGTAAAGCATTTCTGTATTTTTGTCTTTCCTGTTTATATCAACTTATGCTAAAAGCAAGTGCGTTTAGATAAGACACACAAGGTGGTCAGCGCAGCAAATCTCATGGATATTTTTGAATATTTTACAAGGTCGAAAATTAGGGCTGGTTGTTTGTACACTCTTTAAAAAAAGATGGTAGCCTGCTTCAAGAGTTTATTCACAGTGATGCTACGGAAGATCCAAAGATTTTTGGTTCACCAAAGCACCATTTATTCAAAGTTTCTTATAACCATTTATTTTATAATCTCAAGGATTTTTTCCACTACAAAGAACGTTTGTGACACAGAATGGCTCCATGGATGTTAAAGGTTCCTTAATTGAACAATTCAGCCAAAAATGGTTCATGGCATCATGAAGTCCCTTTTTTTTAAAGTGTAGTAAACTCGGGTTTAACCTAAATGCTACCAAATATGACAAAGGTCAGGGACACATTATCGTTTCCCAAATATTTTTCAAATACCTTCACAAAACATCACAAGATTCTAAACAAACTTTTTTTTATTTAATTTCATGTTATTCCCTTCTTTTAATGCCACATATGCTTATTAATAACACATTATGCTGTATTTCTGCTAATTCTAATAAATGTATTAATTATTCATGCCTTAGTATACTGTCAAAATATTTCCAGTCTTGAGTTAATTTATGCACATATTTTTTTTAAATATAACAAAGTCCCCGTCAGTTGAATTCTTGGCTTTTGATAATATTTCTTCTGTTTAATATCACACTTATGAAGTTTAACAAGTTGAACACGGAAATTACATATTTTTTTTACCATAAACGGTACTAACAAAAAAAAATTATTCGTAATATGCCATTACTATTTCCCCTGCTTATAACATTCCTCTGTTGTCTGATATCGATCACAAAAGAAGACAAAATTAGACCTAAACAGTTTCAACAAATGAAATTTCCTAAACCACAATTTATAAGCCCTCGCTATTTTTCATAAACATTTACTCAGTCACTTTTAATCAAAGTCACTGAGTGCAGCTTTGACACATCAGAGGGGACTTAGACCCCCCGACTTAGACTGGTTTCTCCCAAGGTTTTTTTCTCAACTTATTTATCATTGGAGTTTGGGTTTCTTGCCACAGGGCCGTGTTGGCTTGTTGGTGTGTTGTACCCCTTTAACGCAATAAAACCTCATAAATGAGGGAGACTGCTTGGGATTCTACACTCTTTAGGGTTCATAATTTACAATAAATTGCATTAAAATCATCTGATGCCCACTTTTTTTAGAAACAAAATCTTAACTAATGTATATCCACATGTGTAATATATTTGCTGAAATATTTTCATTTTCCAATTTCCGCAGATATAGTGACAAACTAGGTAAAATATTATTTTTGTAACAAAACATGGAATAGCTTTAATCAAAACTATAATTCCCCTGCCAGTTACATCATACATTTGCTTCTGAGTACATCTGCTCATCTGCTGGTAAAGCTTCTTTTCCAGTCTCTATGTCATTTTCCTACATCTGAATTTGTAATTAAGCTGTTTTATTATCGTATTCAAATATTTAATCCAGACTGCAGCTACAAGCCAGGATGAATTTTATGCAACCAGACTCCATAGAGACTTTCTGAATGAGTAATCACTTCCAGGCCCCGAGCTCGCATGCTTCATTATAGTGCTGTGTGTTTCAGTGCTGATGGAGAACGAGACCTGTTCTTGTATTGGTTAATACTACATTTGAATCGCACCCATAAGTGTGCTCGCGCCTTCAACCATTCAGAAAGCTTTTCACTTCAGTACCTCCTGGTTGGCAATCACTGATTTAATAGCCTCATTTCCTTTATTAAAGCAGAACTGTGGAGATGATCAGAGTGAAAGGGCTGTACATCACTACATATTGTCCTTGAAGATTATAGTTATTATTATCACACTCAGTATTAGTTTTGTGATCACACAGCAGCCGATTCATATTTCCCAAGAGCATTTAGATGCTCAACTCTGTGTTCAAATGACAACACTGTGCATTAGGTCTTTCGTATAGACGACAAATTAAAAACATAATTCTTTTTTGATAACCCTTTGTCTACTATTGAAACATAACTTCATTTTGTTACTGTTCACTTCAATGTTATCGTTAAGAAACCGCAAGACCCTGTAAAAATATCCTGTTGCGGTGTGAGGCGATGATCTGCAGTGGCTGGTGGATCGGTATGATTAAGTCATTGCCGGCAGAAAATCCAAACCTGTTAGATCCTGTAAACCAGTGATGCTTGTCCAGTGTGCAAACACAAAACTTGATTCGGGTATACTGCTAGTGTGTGTGTGCATACGCGAGAGCGAAAGAGAGAGAGAGATCTACATTTTATGACGTTAAAGTGTGTGTATAAAATCTTTGATCCCTGAACCAGAAGGTCACAGGAATCATTGACAAAGTGTGAAGAGAAATTATGACAAAAAATGTTTTCTGATTTGCTGACCTCATTCATTTTAGAATAAAATGTCAAACCTTTGCAGCAATAACGAACAAGAAAAACAAAATGTTCCTGATGGGAAAGTTAGCCTCAAAATTGTTTCAGTTGTACATTTTCACACCAAACATCCATGATTCTGCCAAAGTGTTTCGGTGTTAAAAGAGTTCACACAAATGTTTTTTCAGCGTCTGTCTCTCTCTGAACACATGCTGTCAGTTATTAATCATCGCTGAATCATTTCATCTGTCATCTTCTCAAAACTAAAACTGCTTAAAATCAACAGTTTGGTGCGCCAAATGTCGAGCAGAATAATTTCGCAAAGAAAAACAAGAAAAAGAGAAACTTTTATATGATTTACACATTATAAAGGTGGCATTCATTTGAAATAACCTGAATAAGGTGCCAACGGATTCCGAGGGATGTTACTTAATGATACATGTATATACACAGATAAAAGATAATTTAACCCTCCGGTGTTTTCTGAAGTCTGCAGTCAACGCAGCCATCTACCAGGAAATTTTAGAGCACTTCATGATTCCTTCTGCTGACAAGCTTTATGGAGATACTGATATCATTTTCCAGCAGGACTTGGCACCTGCCCACACTGCCAAAGGTACCAAAAGCTGGTTCAATGACCATGGTGGTACTGAGCTTGACTGGCCAGCAAACCCGCCTGACCTGAACACCTTGACACCTGTATTGTCAAAAGGAAGATGACAGACACCAAACCCAACAATGCAGAAGACCTGAAGGCCGCTATCAAAGGAACCTGGGCTTCCGTTACACCCGAGCAGTGCCACAGGCTGATTGGTTCTATGCCACGAAGTATTGATGCAGTAATTCTTGCAAATGGAGGCCCAACCAATTATTGAGTGCATAGAAATGAACATACTTTTCAGAAGCCTGACATTTCTGTTTAAAATATCCTTTTTTTATTGATCTTATGTAATATTCTAGGTTTCTGAGACACTGAACTTTGGGTTTTCATTATCTGTAAGCCATAATCATCAAAATTTCATGAAAAAAGACTTGAAATATTTCACTCTATGTGTAATGAATCAATATAATATATGGGTTTTACTTTCTGAAATGAGTGACAAAAAAGATTGACCTTTTTGGAAGATATTCAATTTTTTTAGATGTACCTGTATGTATGTTTATTGGAGAAATAAAAAAATAATCGTTGTCTTTTTTTGTGTGTTCAGGGGGCAGACTTTGGAAAAGTAGACAGTTTTCCTAACGATCAGTTTATGGGAACTATTTTTATTAAAAAAAAGATTTTAGACAAATATGTCCACAAGATTGTTACAGGGTTTAAAGATGAATTCACAAACATGTTCAGAAACATGAGCCGCAGTCACACTGATTTTAACATTCACCTGAACGTTCTGTCTGAAAAGCACATTTCAGCATGTTGTTCAGCATCTGTTCATGTTCATGATCATGAGCATGTTTGATAATATCCCTATAAATATTTTTCGGAGCTCAGCTTATCTCATTGTTTTAACGGTTTAATTCGATGCTCTAACTAACTGACCTCTCTCTACAGTTGCTAACAAGCCCCGCCGCTCTGACCTACCAGGTATGTTCAGGCCTTCACATGACTAGTTTAAATGACATTTTGTTTGTTTGTTTGTTTGTTTGTTTTCTTTTTTTTTCAAGCTTTTCACTAAAGCTTCATCCAAAATATCTGAGCAGCATCCTTCCTCCCTCTCTAGGGCATGTCCACTGTAAAGCCCTTTTATGACAAATGAACGGTTTGTAAGAACTGGAGAGAATGAATGATGCTCCTTCAGACGTGTTGGATGTGGCCGGCGGTGAGAGCTGTCGCAGTGAGTTTTTACAGGATTGCACTTCCTGTGAGGCAGAAACTCAACACTTGTCCAGCTGCATATATTAACCACTCTGTGTGCTTATTCATCTGTTTATAAATGCTGAGCTTACCCTCCACAGGAGCAGAGCATATCTCACAGTCTTCAATCCGTAGAATAAAGACATTTTTGCATTTGTTTAGTGAGACGGGAACCAGCTCAAATATAGCAATGAGGTATCTCGCAGTGAATCGTATTGATGCATATGAATCTGTTAGGACTATCACAGTTTTAGATTATTGCAGTCTGGGGTAATGAAGGATAAATGTGACCTTGTTTTCCAAAAATCCAAAAAATTTGCAACATTCTGTAAAACTGTCTGTTTGGTTACGAGGTACCCAGACAGCGAGAGAGCAGGTAAAAACCATTGAATCAATGTAATAAAATGTTGATTTGTCAATGTTTATTGCATTGAGTCAATATTACTTTTGCTAATGTTGAAAAATGTTGAAATTTTCACAAACAACCATAACTGTGACCAGTGTTTGCTTTAATTGGGACCCTGACTCTAGCCTTTCTTTAACTCAGCTCTCTATCATTTTTTAATGTTAACATTAGTGCTTCAATAAGAACCTTTGTGTATTGATAAAGGAAGAGATGTTCTGAAAGCGTATGTTGGAAGAGTTTTATTTTTACGACAACTGTCACGCGGTAGAAAACTAAGCAGCTTGTTTAAATAATATAACAAGGGTGTCAACATTCTGGTTCACAAGCATAAAAATATAAAGAAAAAATGTGAGGAAACATTTTACTGGCACACTCAGGCCTAGTATTGTCATGGGTATTTTTATAAACATATAAACAGAGTTTTTCCTTATTCGTTAAAAAAAACCACAATCCAGACGAAACGGCAAAACACGCTTTAAAGCGCGGTCAAAGGCATGCCTTTTGCTCAGATTTTGCCCAGATTTTCAGTCTGGATTTATTGCAGAAAGTCTGTGCCAGTCTGCAGATTTGATCAGTTACATAGTAAACCCGAATGATCTAAGAAATTAAACAGTTTAAGTAGTGTACACTTAATTTGATATAAAAAAGTACTTAAATGTTTTGAGATCCTGTAACTAATTCTTACTTTTGAGTTAGTTTAACTTAATTTCCACAAGTTAATTCAAGCTGATTTGTTGAGAAGGAAATTCAGTTCCCAGCATGCTTTCTGTGAGACTACATTAGGAGAGTATATTTTAATTAAGTGTTATTTAGTGAGTTTTTAGAAAGGAAAAAGCCTTGTTAATGATTAATGTTTATTTATCTGTGATATTTAGAAGATTTTGCTGAATTTTTTACTTTAGGGGTTACCATAGTTCAGAAGAGTGGTGCTTATACTTAGGTTGTGGCAGGTGCAGAAGCACATGTTGCAACACTCTCTGTGAAGGCTATTTGTTGATCTATGCGTCAGATGAAATGTGTCTTAATATTCTTTAGACCTTTCCTTAATTTAACTGTAAATATAAACACATACTTTGAGAAATGTTTAAAATGAAAAGGAATCAACAACAGTACAACAAACTCAAAACTTAATGGTTCTGCTTACTTACAATTGGGAACATCATAACTCAAAAAATGATGTAACTGGGTCAAATTTTTGTGTTTTCCCAACTTTTTGGGATTACAGTGTAGTGTGTTTCTATCTGAAACTTTCATAATGTCTGCAAATGTATGGTGTCTAATTGAAAAAAATCTGTTCATATTTTAAAAGTCTTGTAGTGTATTCCAGCCATAAAGCAAACACTGACACAATAATGGTGGATTGTTGAAATTTTTAAAAAATCTTTCAACATCAATTGCAGGTGCAAATGTGATATTGATTCAATACCATTAACATGTTACAAATCAAAATGTTTTAACATTGATTCAATGGTTGCTTGCTGGGTATGGTGCAGTCAGAATGCAATTATAGCTTAGAAAATCTTACAGCTTAAAGTATTTTGTTTTCTAGTAAAGATAAAGACCAAATAGATTAATAGTTAATGCTTGTTAATGTTACATGTTAATTTGGGAAACATCATTTCAAATCTTCTAATATAGTCTGACAAGTGACAAATCGTACCTTCGGTTGTTTCTGTAAATGCAGAAATTGTATCTGTTTATGTTGGGACTATGTGAATCATTTTCACTATCCAACTGAAAATTTATTTATTAATATATTAATCACCCAGCATGCTTCGCTCTGACAGAGGAAAGTAAACAGTAAAATTAAGCGTGGTGTGTTTTTGAGCAAGATGCTGAAAAATTATGTTTATTTAAATCTGTCATGTTCAAATTTAAAATATTTTCTGTTGTTTTTGAGTTTTGAGGAATTAGCATTGGTGAAGAGTGGTTTCACTTACTGTGGGTTAAAGACAAGTATGTTGTCCACATTTTTGCACATATTGATTTTAATTCAGTGCCTGTGCAGTAAACTTTGCTGGGTCCTGATAGCACCAGTCATAAAAAGTAACTTAAAGCAAGTAACAAGTTAGTATTTTTCAACTATTTATAATATATTTTTATATTATTATATTTATATAATACAATTATGTCAACTGAATGTGATGTTGAAGCTTCAATAATTGTTCGATTTTACATTGGATTTATGTGTTTCATTTAGATATAATATTGAAACATAATTAAAACACATATAGTATTGCCTCTGGAAATATATTTTCATACATGCTGTCATTTCAGGCATGTATGTGTGTGTGCATTTGGACATACAGAACAAGCAGTTACATGGAAGACCAAGTGGAATGTGCATCTTTTTTGAATTGGTGCATTGGCATTTGCATTGGTGTCTAAATATGTTGACCATACAGTGCTTTGGTCAGATCTGTTGTCTATCTTCGGGTCCTATGGGCTGTGAGTTTGAAAGAAGCAGCTCTCTTTATCATATTGGTTTGTTTAATGCCTGCAATGCTGAATGGCCTAATCGCAACATTCTTAGAGCATTCTAAACTCATTAAAACACACGTAGTGTATTAACCCTTTTTTGTTTATTCAGCTCGCTGCCCAGGTGCTCGATGGTTTTGAAGATGAAGACATTGGATTTGCACTGGTGGACTCAAAGAAAGACATCCCTGTTGCTAAGAAGCTGGGTAAATACTTTTAATCCTGTCCTATAACCTAGTTTTAAAGTCTTTAAATCTTGCAAATTTCATTTAAAAAAATCTGTAGCTAATGATAGTCTTTTCCTGGTTGCTGGTTGCAACACTCCTGACTGGACCGAGATGTTATATTTTTAGCTTATACACCATTGTCATCTATGATCTGTTGAGACAATCCATCAGACACCTATTAAATGTTCATGCATTGATGAGGCACTTGTTTTTTGGGCAGGTCTGGATGAGGTGGACAGCATCTACATATTTGCTGATGATGAGGTCGTCGAGTACGATGGAGAAATGGCGGCCGATACACTGGTGGAATTCCTCTATGATGTTAGTGATAATGAATCATGATTATTTTTCACACATTAGGTAATTGATTATTAATAAGCGTTTTCCCTCTCAGGTAATTGAAGAACCTGTGGAGATAATCTATAATGAGAGAGAGCTCAAAGGATTTCATAACATCGAGGAGGACATTAAACTGATAGGATACTTCAAGAGTCCACAATCTCATCGTAAGTACAGTACAGTTTACACAACCTTTGATTAATTCATAGAGACAATATTGTCACTTGTGTGGCAAAAGGAATTGATTTGTTTAACGTCATAATTGTACATTGTAATTTTCCACAATAGATTTTCTTGTCATTTATTCTCACATAACAACTAAACCATCATGTCTTTTTTTATTTCCCAGAATTCATCGAGTTTGACGATGCAGCAGAGGAATTTCACCCTTTCATCAAATTTTTTGCCACCTTCGAACCAAAGGCAGGTTCCCACATTTACACGCACACATAAGCAAACATGTTACTATGACACATAGTCTCTGCACATTATTTATTCACCGTCAACCATTTGAAATAGTTGAAAGCTTTAAACATTCATTCATGTAGCGTGGCACTATTTTTTAAATGCCTCCAGATTGCCAAGAAATTAAATCTAAAGCTCGATGAGGTAGATTTCTATGAGCCCTTCATGGCACACCCTGTCACCATTCCTGGCAAACCCTACACAGAAGACGACATTGTCAGCTACATTGAGGAACACAACAGGTGAACACAACAGCAACAGCTTAAGAAATTTGATAAAAGAAAAATAATCCTTTGTACTGTACTTTTTTAATTTAGTGAATGTGGCTGAATGTTATTCCCCCATGTTTTAGACCGACTCTAAGGAAACTGGAGCCCCACAGCATGTATGAGATCTGGGTAAGGCACAACTTGATCCGTTATCAATGTAGCAACAATAAACACACGCAACAAGCAGTTTGATTGACAGGCGATTTGATCAATCATAACACCGATATGCCCCCTTGACTGACCGCCATTTTGTCCCACAAACAAACCACCTGGCTTCGTAGAGCTTTGGTGATTATTATGAAAAAAAAAGCTTTTTAATAATTGTAATATTAAACAGAGAGATATATACCCAGCTTTAATCGACGTTCACACTATGACGATGAACGATAACTGCACTGTTAGCCCTTACCTGCTATTTCTACAGTAATATACTGGCAACACTGTTTCCAGCTAGTTACTGTAGATGTTTTACAGTAAAATACTGCAATGACTGTTTTAATTAAATCATTAAAATAATTTATTAATCACTTAAGTCACACAGTCTTAGATGAACATGAAGTAAATAACAGATGAACACATGAAATCTGTCAAGATCTCACCAGAGGAGAATTAAACACAAACATCTTTAACATCTTCACTTACTGTATAACAGACACCACTTTCACTTTATTTCTGTCTCTGTGTAAGATCTTATTGAGAATGAACAGAGATTTAACTCTAGTTCATTATAGTGCTTTCATTATGTTTTAAGTCATCATTATGGTGATAGGTGTTTGCTTTAGTTGGACTCTTGACTTTACTGTGTCTTGTAATCTATGTAGGTGTTTACATTATTGTTTTGCGATGGATGCAATGTAATGTAATAGCACTGAAAGAGATTCTTCAGGAAGTGCAATTTTTTGTACGATTAATAACTGAAAAAAACATCAGTAATTAGTTTATGACTATGGAGTGAAAATATTACATTCATGATTTAGTAAGATATTTGTGGAAAAATGGAATACAGCTGTTATAATACAAAGATCTGAAAAAGTATGTATTTGCAATTGAGGCAATGGTCATCAATGGTGACAAACAATCATGAAAGAGTTTTGTGCTATGCACCCAGCATGCATTGCAGAATGATGCAGTTCAGATGATTGTCACCATTGTTGCAATTCATATGTGGATTGTATGTGTTTCTATGTGTCCAACTCATTCTGTAGATCAATGTCTGTCAATATGTTGTGAGAGCAGTTTAGGAAACTAAAATAACATCATTTTTTTTACTAAATCACATCACTTCATGCTAATTATCCCATATAATCACTTTGATCATAATCTCCTCTTTCATAATAAACATGTTTAGAGCTCACATATAGGTGTTATCAGTTTTGTAAATGAGAGCCAACAGCCCAACTAAAAGAAACACTGATCACACTAATGGTGACTTACAAAATTCTACCTCAATAAGAGCTTTTGTAGATGTGTGAACACTGTTGCCAGTATATTACTGTAGAAATAGCAGGTAAGGGCTAACAGTGTAAGTTATAACTTTTAAAAATCATTCTAAATGAAGGAGAATAGTGGAGTTCACATCAAAACTATACCAAAACAGATACGAGACACGATATTGTTGTAATCATTAATGTAACATTACAAATAACACATGGAAGCGTTCGAGAAGTGGTGTTTTAAGGCTGATAAAATACTAATTGATATATTACTTACGTATTACATGTATGAGCAAGCTGGCAAGATATGTGATCTTCCAGCCTTCAGAGAGCAGCATTGGTAGTGACATTTTAAAGGAAAAACTTATCAGCAATGATGTCGTTAAGCAACAGCTGTACTGTGTTTGTTGTTATTAACACAAATAAAGACTCGGACACTGATGGACTGTTATTATAAGATATGTTATAAAATGTGTTTAAAAGTTTACATTCGTTTTCACAAAAAAGGATGTCAGCCGACCGAAACTCTGCCCGAAGTTACTCTCTCTCTAAAATTGTCATTACTACAAATTTTGTAAATATAAACACTAAAAACACCACATTTAGGTTAGCTATATATCCATTTGTGTGACAGTAACGTCAGTAGCCTACTGCATCCTGCAAGTTTAGAATTAACTTAACGTTATAGTCTGCTGGTGTGGATGCAAATAAAGGTACAATTATTGTAACAGTTATCTCAAATCCTGAATGTATCCCTCGAATGCATATTGCAGACCTTTCTGTCTGAATTTTTCTGTCATTTATCCAGAAATTCTTCACTATTTCCCCAGAGAGTGCACATATTTACAATAGGATCACACGGCTGATACTGAAAGCATGTCGGACATAGAGACAGGAACAAAGGGGGGCGGGTTTTGCGAAGGATCAATTCTGTGAACTTTGCTTTCTTTTCTATTCTATTCTATTCTATTCTATTCTATTCTATTCTATTCTATTCTATTCTATTCTATTCTCTATTCTATTCTATTCTATTCTATTCTATTCTATTCTATTCTATTCTATTCTATTGTTAAAAGTTGAATCATTGCCACTGCATAATCTTACATATTTACTACATTTGTGACCATGGACCACAAAACCAGTCTTAAGTAGCACAGGAATATTTGTTGCAAAAGATAACAAAACATTGTATGGGTCAAAATAATAGATTTTACTTTTATGACAAAAATCATTAAGATAGTAAGTAAAGATATTTTGTAAATTACCTTCCGTAAATTTATCAAAACCTTATTTATAAGAGTGGGTGCAGCATAATTGCGAAGGAAAATATTTTGATTTTTCTTGCACCCTCAAATTCCAGAGTTTTAAATAGTTGTATCTCGGACAAAATATTCTCCCATGCAAAGCTTATTTATTTATCTTTCCGATTCTGTATAACTCCCAATTTTGAAAAAATTACCCATGAGACTGGTTTTGTTGTCCACGGTCACGTTTTAATATATTTATTTCACATTCATTTTAGTATTGTCATAAACCTAAACTATCTCTTTGTCGGATGTTTAATATGCTCACTGCAAAGTTTATTGTTTACACTGTTTGGTGTGCTTGGTGTTTGTGCATGTACTGCAGAAAATTATGCTCCTTTTTAGTGTTATTTTACTATTTGTATATATCTTATTTCTGTTCCTCCTTTGTGTAGTTCTACCATTAATCATTATTGTGACTTTGACTAGCTGTGTGATTTCTGTCCCTTAGGAAGACGATATTAACGGACAGCACATTGTCGCCTTTGCTGAGGAGTCTGACCCGGGTACATGCTTTTTTCTTTTGCAGAACCCTTTCACAGTCTGATGAAGCTTAGCTGCTATAAATTATGAATTTTACCTTTTTTTTGCTGCCTTGTGACAGACGGTTATGAGCTCCTGGAAATCTTGAAGGAAGTGGCCCAAGACAACACAGAGAATCCAAACCTAAGCATTATCTGGATTGATCCAGACGACTTCCCGCTGGTACGGTCTTTACCAGACCTCTGTGATACCCCATCCATACACTTTAGGTTTAAATGACTTCAATCCTGCAGGGGTGGATTTTTTAAGTAATAAAAAATGTGTGCTGGATCAAAGATAAGGAAATGAAATGGCCTAAAACTATAACTTAAAGTTAGACAAAATGATGCAATATCGAACAAGAAAACTGGAGACACTGAGCTCCCATTGAGTTCTGTTTAGTTATATGCTGCCCTCTACAGGACTTAGTAAGTAGGTGGACTCCCCCTTCCAATTTCCTTTTTTTCCAATTGCTAACAAGCGTTTACCAATACTTAAAGTACTTTTTCTAATCTCTTAACACAGTAACACACACATACATTGCATAGTTAGCCAAATAGCCTAGTAAATGTTCTGCCCAAAACTAAATTTGGAAATAAATACAAACAGTATGTATACATTTACATTTATGCATTTGGCAGATGCTTTTATCCAAAGCGACTTACATTTCATAATATTATACATTTGTTTCTAATTATGTGCAATCCCTGGGATCGAACCCATGACCTTGGCATTGTTAACGGCATGCGCTCTAACCACTGATCTACAGCAAAGCTATTATTATCAGCTATTAGTACATTTCAAAATGCTGAATGCCTTTATCAACATATACTTTATCAAAACACAGCAAACCCGATTCAAAATCGAGTCATCGGTCAAAACATTAGCACTAGTTTTCTATCCAACAGGAGCATATTCATTTATAGCCGAAGAGTGTCAAAATGCTAACAATTACAGTTTTTTCAATTGCTAACATCCCTTTGACCAATCTGTAGGCACATTTTCAAAACTCTAAACACAATTAGCACAACGTCTGTCTGTTTCCACACAATACTCAGTCGATTAACACATTTCTAAAATGCTTACATGTTCTTTTCACACAAGCTTACCCCATACCAAAATTATGGATCTTTCCTATCTTTTTTACAAATGCTTAAACACAGCATGACAAAAATGAGACCTAATGTTCCAAACCCCTAAATATGGTAAAAAAAACTCTTCTTCTTCTGCAACAACAGCAGCTTACAGTAAAATAACTGAATATCATTTTCTAATTGGTGATAACTGAAAAATAGCTGATTTCAATCTCAATCTGAGACATAGCTAGATGTTGAAGTCTTTTCATTACATAACAACCATGAGCATCCAAATGCTGAAAATCATATAGATTAGAACTGTCTTTTTTGTACATTCTACTGATGATTCCTTCACTACCTTGCCTTCCGTGAGCTTTTGGAAAGTTTGTGCTTTCATGGAGATATTGGCCAAACTTTTTCATCATATGTTTTTTTTTTTCGATATCTCAGTAAGGTGTGTAAGTCACCAAATCCAATGTTATATCATAGCACCATATTTAAACTGAAATTACAATATCAGCGAGAGTAATTGACAATTATGATTTTGAAAATATATCTATCCATATGTATTGATCTATAATAGAAGGCTGGATGATAGATGTATGGATATCTATCTAATATAGACAAATGTACAAACAATATCCACCTTTAGTTTATTGACAGAAAATTCCCAATGAACCCCACCCCCACCCACTTTAGCTTTTATTGTATGTTAACTTTTGCAATTCTGTCACTTTTGCTGTTATTGTACGCTAACGCTAGGTTCTAGAAACGTTAAGTGTTCATTGGAAGCAGAGATGTGTATGTTGTTTGTGTAAAAATATAATTAATCAAGCTCAAATAATTTTTGAGTGATTGAGCTAAAACCAAAAAGCGTTACTTTGTACCCCCCGCTCTCCCCCATCTAAAATGAATCCAAACAGAGGAATTATGTAACAGAAAAGAAAAAGACAAGACTATTTTAGAAAAAAAATGTGTTCACAGCTGACTGAATTAAAAAAATGACTTTCATATTGTATGCTCTATACTGGTCAAACTGAAACATGACAAGTAATGCAGTTTTTGTAATGCCATTAATTGTTAGCATTTTGACAGTCTATGCGCTATGATTGACTATACGTTCCTGTGTGGTTTTGGCAAGAAAATGTACTATTTGGCTAATTGTGTGATTTAGGTGTGTTACTGTGTTAGGTGTAACTAAGTATTGGTAAACGCTTGCAAGCAATTGAAAGAAACTGTAATGGCATTCAAAAAATTGCATTACTTGCATGTTTCAGTTCAACCTGTATACAGTAAAACATCCAATATGAAAATATATATTTTTAAATAATTCAGTCAGCTGTAAAAAAATAATAATTGTCCAGTAAAATACTACAATAAATATAGTTTTTTTCTTGATTATGTAATCAGATTTTTACACAAGCCACATGCACATCTGTTACCAAGGAACACTTAAAGTAAATTTGTGTTGGCTGTTTGCATTTTGTGTCAAAGCAACAAGACATGTGTTATTTGTATAGCTTACACAGACAGATGTTCTGGAAACTTTGTTACGTAAAAGTTTAGGAAAATTGTTAAAAGTATTGGAAACAATGTCACAGCAATCATAAAAAAACTGTAGACCAGATTTAGGGTTTGGAACATTAGCTCTTTGTTTTTCTTATGCTGTGTTTAAGCATTTGTAAAAAAGATAAGAAAGATTCATGATTTTGGTATGAAAAGAAAATTCAAGCATTTTGGAAACGTGTTATTTAAATGAATATTGTGTGAAAACAACATGAATCGTGTTTATGGCATGCTCAACAGGTGAATGTTGTGCTAATTGCCCCCTAAGAAATGTTTTGTTCCGAGAACGTTTTCAGAACGTCCCTGCTGGTGTCGAATACATTCCCAGAACATTCCGATATGGTCATGATGATATGGTCCACATCATGTCCATATCGGAATGTTCAGGGAATGTATTCGACACCAGCAGGGACGTTCTGAGAACGTTCTCGGAACAAAACCTTTCTTAGGGGGTGTGTTATGAGTTTTGAAAATGTGACTACAGATCGGTCAAAGGAATGTTAGAAATAAAAAACTGTAACTGGTTTGACTGTTTAACTTTACCACAAATTACATGCATACAATAAGATTCTAGAGAATTCTGTGCTTGAACTTGCACAGGTCTTTTCTATTCTAAAATCTGTCTGGCGTGTAAGAACTTCACTGGCCACACACTACAGTACTTAATAAACACATGTAAATACTAGATTTTATAACCTTTTGTCTGGTAATGTGCAGTGACCTTGAACCCCTCTGTACCCCCGCAGCTGGTGCCGTACTGGGAGAAGACCTTTGGCATCGATCTCTCATCTCCTCAGATTGGTGTGGTGGATGTGGAGGATGTGAGTGGCAGTATAGATGTAGGGTGAACAAGCCAAATGCGATTAAGTGGGTTCATTTGTGACCGTCTTCATTTTTATATGTCTGTATGCCAGGCTGACAGTGTGTGGATGGACATGGATGATGAAGAAAATATGCCCACAGCCGACGAGCTGGACACCTGGATCGAAGATGTGATAGCAGGCAAAATCCATCCTGATGATGATGAAGATAATGACAATTATTTTGATGATGAAACTGATGATAATAATGACGATGATGAGTAAATTAGTGCCGCTGTCCACAACAATTTATTTAGTATGGAACTATGGCCTCTATATATGTTCACACCATCTGAACTTTTCGCTTATGGAATTTCAACTCATTTAAAAAAAATAAACATCAAATATCAGACATTCCTGCACCTGTTGATAAAATAGCAGGGTCTACTTTTCTTTTCACTTATATTATCAATTATATTCATCAGAAAGTCTAAGCTTTTCAATGCGGAATGTTACAAAGAATACATTAAAAGAAACAAGGTCTCTTGTTTTTGTTCCAATACAATTTCAACAATGTGACAAAGTAAGTCTCTGTGTTAAGCCCATTACTCAGAAACATAAACAGGACACAATAAAGTTTCAGCAGATGAAACTTTAAACAGCTTGTTAATCAAAAGCACTATAAAGAGAGCGAACAGTCACAGTTTGAGCTCATCTGCGGTACAAACTCTTTACAATACTACTTACATCTTCTCCAATAAATCCTCTGTCCAGGTCTTTCTCCAAGTTGATCCTGTTATCCAAGTTGCTCATCTAGTTGCTGCCAGATCGTTGACCAGATTTAAGTCGCTCATTACCTGTTGAACTCTAGTAAACTCACCCATTGTGTTTCATCTCTCATCTCATTTTAGTCATCTTTGATGACAGAGATAACATGATCATATTCTCCAGATTTTTTCAAAGGATTAGTCAACATTCTATGACATTTATTAACCAATTCTGTTTCCACCAGTCCACTGGCACATGCACTGCACTTCTTGGATAGTCTTCATCAAAGGTGTGAGATGTCTCTGCTTCAGCGGAGGACTGGCTTCCTCATGCAGTGTTCACTCGCACTGGATATGCAGCAACAGTATTTCATCACAGATAAATCAAATATTGCTTTCGTTCTATCTCTTCTCACTGGCAAAGGGAATAGAAGGGGCGGAGTCACTGTGGAATCATAACAGTTCTGTGTGATTCCTGCAAAATCCCATCAGCAGATCATCCTGCTCAGCAGGGTTGGGGAGTGTTTCCTAGAGTTGGGCTCTTGACCCTTGATTTTCATATGTTAGATTTTTTGTCATGCTGTGTGCTTTTGAAGAACATTTCTTATGGCAATGGGAATTTAATCAAGTGATGTTGGTGGATGGTCTTTGAAATTACCACCATGTTGTGGTTTGATTCAATGATCTCATCTGGTTGGAGTGCTGTGTTGCTGATCCTAAAATAACTTTATAAGATCATGGAGTTTGACTGCATTTAGTTGTCTTACAGCCGTCCTTCGGATGAGATGTTAAACTAAGGTCCTGACTCTCTGTGGTCATTAAAAAATAAGAGTAGGGGTGTAACCCTGGCATCCTGGCCAAATTCGCCCATTCGCCTCTGTACATCATAGCCTCCTAATCATCCCCATATGTACTAATTTGTCTCCTCTCCACCAATAAGCTGGTGTGTGGTGGGCGTTCTGGCACAATATGGCTGCCGTCGCATCATCCAGATGGATACTGCACATTGGTGGTGGTTGAGGAGATTCCCCCTTCCATGTAAAGCGCTTTGTGTCCAGAAATGCGCTATCAATTTTTTTATGAATTATTATTACATGACATACATGGCAGTGAAGCCTATGACAATGTTTTCTTAGCTTTTTTATGCTTTGATGGTAGTTTAAAGTATTAAACAATACTGGTAGGGTTCGCGGGGAAAATTACCGTGGCAACCTTTGTCCACACAGCAAAATCCCAGAGTTAAAGTAACACTTAAACAGAGGTAAAGTTAATAAGATAATGAAGGTGATCATTTAAGTGATGATTGATAATTAATGATGAACACCTGCTGATAACAAACACAATCACTGAAGAAAACATGAACAGTAAAAAGTCAACCTAACAGTGATTAGTGTTTCCTTTAGTTAATTATCTCATTATCTTTACCTCTGCTTCAGTGTTACTTTAACTGTCTATAAGTGTGGACTCAAATAAACTCACAGCATAGTTAATTTATCTCTGGGGTTTTTGCTGTGAAGTAATATGATAAAAGTTCAATAACCTTATCAAATTAAATAACAAGTTTAGTTTAAGTTTTTGTAAATTATTTAATATAGTTTATTTCGTGCACTACTAAATGCCTTCCCAATGCTAGAAACGTACCAGTTTGTGGCTGGTATTGACATCACTATCTTTAGCATTGTTTACAATGTCTATGTTCAATGACTGTGGCAACGTTCCCTGCCAGCCAATGACTTTATGGTAAAGTATTGACGGAAAACATGTGTAGCCAGTGAGATGTTTCCAATAGTGTGCGTGCTGTTTATTTCCACATATTTTTTTTCTTGCTCACTGGACCATTCAAAGGCTTAACATGAATTCTGTAAACATGGTTTACCTACAGGTTTATATGCACTGTTAGCCCTTACTAGCCATTTCTACAGTACTGTATTGTCAACACTGTTACCAGCTACACTGGAAAAAGTGCCCGTGAAATTAACTGTGAAATTCTGTTGTTTTCACAAAAAAAACCTGTTGTCAGAAAGCGTCCGTGAAAAATACAGAAAAACACTGTAAAATTGTCTGTAAAAGTAACAGCAAAAGTTTCATCAGTTTTACCGAAAAACGCTGTAAAAAATCCCCTTGAAATTAACAGTGAAATTCAAATCGTTTTCACAGAGAAAACGGTTGTCAGAAAATACAGGACTGTCAAACACTTTCAAATTCTCTGGGAAATGAACAGTGAAATTCCATAGATTTTACATGGAGTTTTTGTTTTTTCAACTCCACAAACACTATTATCACCTTCACTTACAGACACCACTGTCACTTTATTTCTGTTGCACGTCTACAAAAGTTCTAATTGAGAATGAACACAAGTTTACATGTTGATGGTTTTTGATGAGTCACCATTAAGGTGATGAGTGTTTGCTTTAGTTGGGATCTTGACCCTTTAACTCTTAAGTTCAATCTTTCCCTTGTACTAATAACTATGTGTTGAAACAGACGCCAAAACAGGTGGAAAAAAAGCTCAGCAAAATTACTGTGATTTATTGTTTTGTTGGGAGTTTCATATCATATTTTAGTGCAGGTACTGATTTAAAGAGTTTTTCACCTCCTCATTTCTGATATTAAAGTTAAATTAAATACTGAAGGTGTTTAACAGCGAGTCTTTCTCACGAGAGACGGACTAGCAGACATCAAGAATAAAACAGGTTGTCTCAATAAAGATGACAACCAAAATTACCTCTTAAGATAAACGCAATGCATTCTGGGTACCATCAAAGCACAAAACTCATCCATGACTCCCAGCATGCATTGCAGCTGTAAGCTTTTCATTTGTTGGTCACCACTGTTGAGATTCATACACTGAGTCTTGATGTCTGAGTCAAAGATCAAATGTAGAACTTTCAACTGTTCAAAAACTCTTTATAAGGATTGTTGCAGGAAATGTGGATCTCAAATGTAAGCTCATTCAGACTGTTGTAACAAAAACCCAACGAGAAACTAAACAACATCAGAAGAAAAGCTTGTATAAGAATCTTATCACATTTTCTTTTGATGTTATATGCTACAAAACACTTTCATATCAGCCAAAAGAAAACTGGTGTTTATCAATTGAAGGATGAAAGAGCCCAACTAAAGCAAACACTGATCACAATAACGGTGACTTTAACCAACAATAAAACATCAAGTCATGGATGTTATGCTGCAGTCCCTGTGAAGCAGAAGTGATGATCGTCTTCATATTTCTTACATATTTCCAATAGGGTCATATAGTGGGTGTGGCTCATGTTTTCCACTGTGAATTGATTGGACGAATAAAAACAGGATGTTCCCGTAATTTTACGGTAGTTTACTGGCAACCACAGCTGCCGGTATTTTTCTGTAAAAACTACGGAATTTGTATTTTCTCTTTTCTTTTCTGATATTAAATGTTTTGTGGGTCACCACTATGCTGAAGACTAGAGTCTGTGTTTAAGTCAAGGTCAGGCAATGAGGTGGTGATGTCATGCTGCATGTTGCTTTGTTTAAAAGTGACTTTGATGGTTTTTAATGATGACTTGCAAAGAAATAAAATAAGTAAATGTTATGTTTTCACTTTTATTCACTAGGTCCAAGTTTTCATTTTATATAAAGAAATGCTCTTAATATATAAGACTCAAATGCATTAAGTTAATACACCGATTGAAGTCTTGCCCTGAAGTTTTAAACTGCAAAGCTGTTTAGGTTCTTTTCCTGTATTTTTACCGGAATTTTACTGGCAACCACAGCTGCCGGTATTTTTCCGTAAAAATTACGGAACATTTTTCACAGTGTAGTTACTGTGGGTTTTTTACAGTAAACTACTGCAATGCCTGTTTGAAAATACATCATTAAAAAGATCTATGAACTCACTGAAGCCACACACTTACATGAACATCAAGTGTAAATAACAGATTAACACAATACATCTGTCAAGATCTCAACAGAGGAGAATTAAACTCAAACATCATTAACATCTTCACTTACTGTATAACAGACACTTCTTTCACTCTATTTCTGTCATCTGTCTAAGATCTTATTGATAATTAACAGAGATTTAGCACTAGGTCTAGCACGTTATGTTTTAAGTCACCATCATGGTAATCAGTGTTTGCTTTAGTTGGACTCTTGTCTTGCTTTTACATTGTTATATTCTATTTCTCTTTTTCAGAAACTGCATTTGTGTTTTGTAATGTATGCATTGATACTGGGAGGCAACTCATAGGTCATGCAGCTTTAAGATTGCTTGGGGATTGACGTTGTGCCTGAAAGAAGTTGATTGTTACCGTATAGAAATGTAACATCTGTTTTTTAAATATGGTAAAATTATTACAGCTGATAAAATGAAAGCATCTCTGTAGTTTTTATTATTGAGACTCACTTAGACACTTGACATTATATCCTCATCAATGGTAACAAACAATCATGAATGGGTTTATACTATGTAGCTAGCATGCCTTGCAGCAAGAAGTGGTTCAGTTTATCCTTCTCAATACACACATGTTAAAAGCACACTCTTCACTCATTTGACTTAGTAGAGTCAACAGCCCAACTTAACGAAACACGTATCACACTAATGGTGAAATTAAGGACCTTGAGGACAGACTTAAAGATAAGGACAAGGAGATGAGGGGGTTACTGTAGCATGGCGGCAAAAGTCGTAGCGACTACACCACCCGGAATAAACCGGGAAATTTGTCAGTAGGACACGGAGGTTCGTTGCCAACATGGGGCGAGCATGAGGAAGAACGACATGTATAATACAAAAATATACAGTCTTTATTATAACATACAACATGTAATTAAAAACCAAAGACACAAGGCTAGGTTACAAAACATAAGAAATACAAAGACATAAGAACGAAAACAATCATATATAATAAAGAGAGAGATGGCCACCAAACACTCAATACACCACAACCGCATTCGTGAGACACGGTAGGTTATCGAGTACTACAATCAGTCGACACATCTAAGTTAAATTCTGCCGACGTCTCCAGCTTCATCAATATCATGTCAACAAAATAAAGCAAACACAAACATTTACATAAAAGAAACGAAGTAATCAAAAACAAGGAAATTGGATCCAGACAAAGCAGCAGAGCAGTCTTAAGGGATTAACTTTCCGCCCATAACGGAAACTGTGAACGCACAATCACCTGCCAAATATAGAACACGTGGTTAAAAACAATAACCATTTACGACAAGATTAAAAACATCGGTACATACCGATAGAGATTCAGAGAGTCATCTTACGCAACATCCAAAATACAGGCGTGCAAATAGATGTGCCTAGCAGTAAGTCAATCTGAGCCCCGCCATACACAGCAGTCAAGGCACCAACAAACAACCATGCTCCACTTATTTGGGAGCGTGCGTTCCCGTGGTAACGTTTCCAGGTAGGACGACGAGTATGGGGTGTGGTTTGTGCATCTGCATTGCAAACTAAGCAATCAGTCGTGTCGATCGTCGCGCACTTTGCCGTGTCCAAAAGCCGTGACCAATGACGTGTGATATGGAGCGTTAGACTATCATCGCTCCACCTAACGCATGAGAAGTTACGCGTTGTCTGCGCTGCGTGGTCTGAAGTAACCTTCTGCCTGTTACCACAAAAAAATAACCAATAATAATGCTTATATTGTAGGACTCTAATACTGGAATGCAGAAACACAGTTATTACTCAATGCAGATGGTTAAGAAAAGGTAAAATATGTCTTGCAGCAAGCAGATGTTTGTGTACAGAAATTGTGGAATACTATCAGTTAGTAAACGCAGTTAAATGAAGGGCGTGTCTATTTACACTCAGTACAAATAGCCCGCTTTGTTGGAAAAACAAAGAGAATCTGAACCTTGATTAGTGAAGCATTTACTCCAGTGGTGTAAGGTGTTAAGTCTTGATTGCGACGTGTGGGAGACAAGAGTTTAAGGCTGCCTCCTGCTGAAAAAGCACCAATATTTTTTTACTACTTTAAAGATCATAAGAGAGTGTTTTAACATACTGCCTTACGGTGTAGTATGGTGGTTGCTCAGGAGCTGACAAAAAAGCTCTACAGAGGTCATAAACACTGCACAGAACATCACTGGCCGCCCTTGCCCCTCACTAAAGGACATTGCAAACACTCGGTATCTCCAGAGCAAAAAACATTGTTAAGGACTCTTCTCATCTCGGTCATCATCTGTTTTCCCTCCTACCCTCGGCAAGGCTATACAGGTCAATCAAAACTATTTATTCATGTTAATCCTTATGGACTGGGCAATCATTTTTGTACTTGAACTGCACTTTAATGTCTTAACTGCATCATTCATGTTCCTACATGGATTGTGATCAGCTTATTGTGTCTTATGTGTATGTGGTTATCATATTGTAGTGCCTCTGTGTCGTATTGTAACACCTCTGTGTGTGTTCTCTTAAATTTTATTTAATTCCAATGCAATGACTGATGATGATTGATTGACTAACGATAGCCTACTTGATGTAAGATGAGAGGAATTTTAAACTCACTTTGCACTTTAAATCATGATTGTCTTCCTTATTTGTACACATTTTCAGTTACTGTATTTTACCAATAAAAAGGCAACCTCAATATTTCTTAGTGCTGTTCCTGAAGGCACACCAAACACTACAAAACATTTCCAACACTTGATTACTGCATCTCAATAAACCTGTCACCTTTTCAAGACATAAAGCAGCCAGATGAATGAAGAAATTCAATCAACACTTAAAGCGACTGAGTTTCCATATGCTTCGTCTATCAACCCTTTTGACGTTCATCAGAGAAGGGGATTGGTTCACAACAGTAGATCTCGAAGATACCTCCTTCCATATCTCAATTCATAATACCACAAGAAGTATCTCAGGTTTTACTTTCAAGGGAACTCTTACGAGTACAACGTTCTCCCCTTCAGATTCACCAAGTGTATGGCTCCTGTGCTCATTCCACTCCGTCGCCAAGGTGTCTGCATTGCCAATTACCTGGACGATTGGATTATCTGTTCCCCTACAGAGGTACAGGCCAGGAGCGACACAAGCGTGGTCTTAGCCTACTTGCGAAAATTGGGGCTGACTCTGAACACCAAGAAGAGGTTGTCTCACTCCCACGAGAGTTGTGACATTTCTTGGCTTGAGTTTGAGTTCGATGACGATAAGAGCATCTCTGACTCCACAGAGACAGTCAGTACTGAAAGACAGCCTGTCTGAGTTCATCACGACAAGGCAAGTTATGGTGAAGACGGGTCAGAGACTGCTTGGCCTAATGGCAGCAGCCAGCCAGGTGGTGCCATTCATATGCGCCCATTGCAACGATGGTTCGCAAGATACTTGTGTATAGTTGTGGGCACATGCTCGAGGTGTGTCTCTAAAGGCTGTACACTTGCCAGGAGAAGACAATGTAGCAGCCGACCTCTTGTCAAGGGGGGACCCAAGCCAGGAGAATGGCGACTTCCCACCACAGTGCTAGAGGCCATTTGGCTTTCTTTTTAGGAAGCCCAAGGTAGACCTTTTTGCCACACAGGAAAATACACACTGTCTCCTGTGGTATTCGATGATGATGGCCCCTAGGGGTAGACGTTCTGGCGAACGATAGGCCCCCTGGGGTCCTGTATGCATTTCCTCCTTTTCCGCTACTGTCTGCAGTCCTGGCCAAGGTGAGAGCTTTGAAGGCCAGACTCCTGCTAGTGGCACCGGATTGGCCTCAACAGCCATGGATGGACGATTTGATCGCATTGTTGATAGGGGCACCTTGGGGTCTCCCTGTCACAAACGATATGCTGTCCCAGGCTCAGATCTCCCACCCGACTCCAGGGAAGTTCAGTTTACATGTCTGGCCTCTAGACGGGAGTCAGCCAGGATTCAAGGATTCAATTCTGACCACATTGCAGGCGGCCAATGCCCCATCCACAAGGCGGCTTTATGCCTATAGATGGAAGCGGTTTTTTAGATGGTGTCACTCAGTGGAGATAGACCCATTGTCATGTGGAGTTGATTCCATCCTCTCATTTCGCCAGTTCGTACTGGAGACTGGAGTAACAGAATCAACCTTGAGAGGCTATGTGGCAGCTATATCTGACTGTCATGAGGACTATGGAGGTTGCACAGTGGGGTCACAACCTCTTCTCAGACGTTATGTCAAGGGGGCTCGCAGACTTTGTCCATCTCGAGCTCGACTAATTCCCTCATGTTATCTGGGTGTTGTCTTGAATGCTCTGGCAGAACCTCCTTTCGAACCTCTACATGAGCTAGGGAGGGAATTTCTGACGTTGAAGACAGCGTTTCTCTTGTCTATCTATTCAATCAAGAGGGTGAGTGAAATTGATGCCTTCTCTGTACATCCTGCATGTTGAGATTGCGAGAAGAAGGCTCATCTATGTTGCTTCTTCAAAACCCTTCATTCCTGCCGAAAGTTCTGCCCCGTTCTTTTGTTTCCAGGCCTTTGGTGGTAGAACCATTCCATCCACCTCCTCATGCTTCAGAGGAATCGGCCAGACTTCATCTAATCTGTCCTGTCCGGGCACTGAGAAGATACATATCTTGCACACAACAGATCAGGTATACCGATCAGTTATTTGTGTGTTATGAAAACTTGTTACAAGGCGAGGCTGTGTCCAAACAGAGGCTGTCAAAATGGATTGTCAGGCTGATTGAGCTCATTCTACAAGAGGAGTGGCTGCCTCCTGGGCATTGTTTAGTGTGTGTGTGCAGCAGCAGGATGCTCATCATCGCTGACATTTGCTAAGTTTTATGGTCTAGATGTGGCTACGACGGTCTTATCAACTGTCCTGCAGAATCATGCTCCAAAAGAAGCACCAAAGCTCTTCATCGTGGGTTGGTATACAAACACTTATTAAACACATTTCCGAGAAAAACCTATAGCAATGATCTCTGAAAGTATTGTCCTAATTTTACTGGCAAAACACCAGAGGAAGTCTTCTCTGAAGAGTATTTCCTCAGAAACGGTTTGGCGTGTTTGGTATGTGCTAACCTTACCATTCAAGCCACTTTTAAACGTATATGTCAAAACAACAGGCAGAAAGATATTTTCGTTTATTCTGTTGTTTTAACATTATTTAAAGAAACATGACAAATTTCTGCAATTTTTGACTATACTAACAGCTACGCCCTATAATTGAAAACAAACTTTATCAAAAATACTCAAATAAGCTAAATCTGAAACCCAACCAAAATGTTCTAGGGGTTGATTCAAAGTAAGTTACCTAGAGTAATTGGTTTTTTAAGTACTCGTAAAGACAAACAACCACTTAGATCATGCTCCTTTCCTCAATATCGCCAAAGCGATAAAGAACATTCATCAACAGCACAAAGCAAGTGAACCAAATCACCACTATTTGCCTGATTCACGCTCTGAAAGAAGCACCAAAGCTCATCATCGTGGGTTGGGAAACAAACACTTATGAAACACATTTCCAAGTAAAAACCTATAGAAATGATCCCTGAAAGTATAGTCTTAATTTAACTGACAAAACACAAGAGGAAGTCTTCTCTGAAGAGTATTTCCTCAGAAACGGTTTGGCGTGTTTGGTATGCGCTAAACCTTACCGTTCGAGCCACTTTTAAAAGTATACGTTAAAAGAACTGGCAGAAAGCTCCTAACGTTTATTCTGTTGTTTTTAAAAAACTTACGTAAACATAACGAGTATCTGCAATTTATGACTATATAAACCTCGACAAAAAGTTTAGCCCTGTAATTGAATACACCAGAAAAAATCAACAAAAATACTCAACTGAGCAAAATCTGGAAAACCAGCCATAACTTTCTAGGACTTGATTCAAGGTAAGTTACCTAAAGCGTTTTCTTTTTTCAAGTACTCACAAAGACAAACAACCACTTAGATCATGCTCCTTTCCTCAATATCGCCAAAGCGATAAAGAACATTCATCAACAGCACAAAGCAAGTGAACCAAATCACCACTATTTGCCTGATTCACGCTCTGAAAGAAGCACCAAAGCTCATCATCGTGGGTTGGGAAACAAACACTTATGAAACACATTTCCAAGTAAAAACCTATCGAAATGATCCCTGAAAGTATAGTCCTAATTTTACTGACAAAACACCAGAGGAAGTCTTCTCTGAAGAGTATTTCCTCAGAAACGGTTTGGCGTGTTTGGTATGCGCTAACCTTACCATTCGAGCCACTTTTATAAACGTATATGTCAAAACAACAGGCAGAAAGATATTTTCGTTTATTCTGTTGTTTTAACATTATTTAAAGTCACATGACAAATTTCTGCAATTTTTGACTATACTAACAGCTACGCCCTATAATTGAATACAAACTTTATCAAAAATACTCAAATAAGCTAAATCTGAAACCCAACCAAAATGTTCTGGGGGTTGATTCAAAGTAAGTTACCTAGAGTAATTGGTTTTTCAAGTACTCGTAAAGACAAACAACCACTTAGATCATGCTCCTTTCCTCAATATCGCCAAAGCGATAAAGAACATTCATCAACAGCACAAAGCAAGTGAACCAAATCACCATTATGTGCCTGATTCACGCTCTAAAAGAAGCACCAAAGCTCATCATCGTGGGTTGGGAAACAAACACTTATGAAACACATTTCCAAGTAAAAACCTATAGAAATGATCCCTGAAAGTATAGTCCTAATTTTACTGACAAAACACCAGAGGAAGTCTTCTCTGAAGAGTATTTCCTCAGAAACGGTTTGGCGTGTTTGGTATGCGCTAACCTTACCATTCGAGCCACTTTTATAAACGTATATTCAAAACAACAGGCAGAAAGATATTTTCGTTTATTCTGTTGTTTTAACATTATTTAAAGTCACATGACAAATTTCTGCAATTTTTGACTATACTAACAGCTACGCCCTATAATTGAATACAAACTTTATCAAAATACTCAAATAAGCTAAATCTGAAACCCAACCAAAATGTTCTGGGGGTTGATTCAAAGTAAGTTACCTAGAGTAATTGGTTTTTCAAGTACTCGTAAAGACAAACAACCACTTAGATCATGCTCCTTTCCTCAATATCGCCAAAGCGATAAAGAACATTCATCAACAGCACAAAGCAAGTGAACCAAATCACCACTATTTGCCTGATTCACGCTCTGAAAGAAGCACCAAAGCTCATCATCGTGGGTTGGGAAACAAACACTTATGAAACACATTTCCAAGTAAAAACCTATAGAAATGATCCCTGAAAGTATAGTCCTAATTTTACTGACAAAACACCAGAGGAAGTCTTCTCTGAAGAGTATTTCCTCAGAAACGGTTTGGCATGTTTGGTATGTGCTAACCTTACCATTCCAGCCACTTTTAAACGTATATGTCAAAACAACAGGCAGAAAGATATTTTCGTTTATTCTGTTGTTTTAACATTATTTAAAGAAACATGACAAATTTCTGCAATTTTTGACTATACTAACAGCTACGCCCTATAATTGAATACAAACTTTATCAAAAATACTCAAATAAGCTAAATCTGAAACCCAACCAAAATGTTCTGGGGGTTGATTCAAAGTAAGTTATCTAGAGTAATTTGTTCTTTAAGTACTCGTAAAGACAAACAACCACTTAGATCATGCTCCTTTCCTCAATATCGCCAAAGCGATAAAGAACATTCATCAACAGCACAAAGTAAGTGAACCAAATCACCACTATGTGCCTGATTCACGCTCTAAAAGAAGCACCAAAGCTCATCATCGTGGGTTGGGAAACAAACACTTATGAAACACATTTCCAAGTAAAAACCTATAGAAATGATCCCTGAAAGTATAGTCTTAATTTAACTGACAAAACACAAGAGGAAGTCTTCTCTGAAGAGTATTTCCTCAGAAACGGTTTGGCGTGTTTGGTATGCGCTAACCTTACCGTTCGAGCCACTTTTAAAAGTATACGTTAAAAGAACTGGCAGAAAGCTCCTAACGTTTATTCTGTTGTTTTTAAAAAACTTACGTAAACATAACGAGTATCTGCAATTTATGACTATATAAACCTCGACAAAAAGTTTAGCCCTGTAATTGAATACACCAGAAAAAATCAACAAAAATACTCAACTGAGCAAAATCTGGAAAACCAGCCATAACTTTCTAGGACTTGATTCAAGGTAAGTTACCTAAAGCGTTTTCTTTTTTCAAGTACTCACAAAGACAAACAACCACTTAGATCATGCTCCTTTCCTCAATATCGCCAAAGCGATAAAGAACATTCATCAACAGCACAAAGCAAGTGAACCAAATCACCATTATGTGCCTGATTCACGCTCTAAAAGAAGCACCAAAGCTCATCATCGTGGGTTGGGAACAAAACACTTATGAAACACATTTCCAAGTAAAAACCTATAGAAATGATCCCTGAAAGTATAGTCCTAATTTTACTGACAAAACACCAGAGGAAGTCTTCTCTGAAGAGTATTTCCTCAGAAACGGTTTGGCGTGTTTGGTATGCGCTAACCTTACCATTCGAGCCACTTTTATAAACGTATATGTCAAAACAACAGGCAGAAAGATATTTTCGTTTATTCTGTTGTTTTAACATTATTTAAAGTCACATGACAAATTTCTGCAATTTTTGACTATACTAACAGCTACGGCCTATAATTGAAAACAAAATGTTTCAAAAATACTCAAATGAGCAAAATCTGAAACCCAACCAAAATTTCTGGGGGTTGATTCAAAGCAAGTTACCTAGAGTAATTGTTTTTTTAAGTACTCGCAAAGACGAACAACCACTTAGATCATGCTCCTTTCCTCAATATCGCCAAAGCGATAAAGAACATTCATCAACAGCACAAAGCAAGTGAACCAAATCACCATATGTGCCTGATTCACGCTCTAAAAGAAGCACCAAAATCTCATCGTGGTTGGGAAACAAACACTTATGAAACACATTTCCAAGTAAAAACCTATAGAAATGATCCCTGAAAGTATAGTCTTAATTTTACTGACAAAACACCAGAGGAAGTCTTCTCTGAAGAGTATTTCCTCAGAAACGGTTTGGCGTGTTTGGTATGCGCTAACCTTACCGTTCGAGCCACTTTTAAAAGTATACGTTAAAAGAACTGGCAGAAAGCTTCTTACGTTTATTCTGTTGTTTTTAAAAAAGTTACGTAAACATAACGAATATCTGCAATTTATGACTATATAAACCTCAACAAAAAGTTTAGCCCTGTAATTGAATACACCAGAAAAAATCAACAAAAATACTCAACTGAGTAAAATCTGGAAAACCAGCCATAACTTTCTAGGACTTGATTCAAGGTAAGTATAAAGCGTTTTCTTTTTTCAAGTACTCACAAAGACAAACAACCACTTAGATCATGCTCCTTTCCTCAATATCGCCAAAGCGATAAAGAACATTCATCAACAGCACAAAGCAAGTGAACCAAATCACCATTATGTGCCTGATTCACGCTCTAAAAGAAGCACCAAAGCTCATCATCGTGGGTTGGGAAACAAACACTTATGAAACACATTTCCAAGTAAAAACCTATAGAAATGATCCCTGAAAGTATAGTCCTAATTTTACTGACAAAACACCAGAGGAAGTCTTCTCTGAAGAGTATTTCCTCAGAAACGGTTTGGCGTGTTTGGTATGCGCTAACCTTACCATTCGAGCCACTTTTATAAACGTATATGTCAAAACAACAGGCAGAAAGATATTTTCGTTTATTCTGTTGTTTTAACATTATTTAAAGTCACATGACAAATTTCTGCAATTTTTGACTATACTAACAGCAACGCCTTATAATTGAATACATACTTTATCAAAAATACTCAAATAAGCTAAATCTGAAACCCAACCAAAATGTTCTGGGGGTTGATTCAAAGTAAGTTATCTAGAGTAATTTGTTCTTTAAGTACTCGTAAAGACAAACAACCACTTAGATCATGCTCCTTTCCTCAATATCGCCAAAGCGATACAGAACATTCATCAACAGCACAAAGCAAGTGAACCAAATCACCATTATGTGCCTGATTCACGCTCTAAAAGAAGCACCAAAGCTCATCATCGTGGGTTGGGAAACAAACACTTATGAAACACATTTCCAAGTAAAAACCTATAGAAATGATCCCTGAAAGTATAGTCCTAATTTTACTGACAAAACACCAGAGGAAGTCTTCTCTGAAGAGTATTTCCTCAGAAACGGTTTGGCGTGTTTGGTATGCGCTAACCTTACCATTCGAGCCACTTTTATAAACGTATATGTCAAAACAACAGGCAGAAAGATATTTTCGTTTATTCTGTTGTTTTAACATTATTTAAAGTCACATGACAAATTTCTGCAATTTTTGACTATACTAACAGCTACGCCCTATAATTGAATACAAACTTTATCAAAAATACTCAAATAAGCTAAATCTGAAACCCAACCAAAATGTTCTGGGGGTTGATTCAAAGTAAGTTACCTAGAGTAATTGGTTTTTCAAGTACTCGTAAAGACAAACAACCACTTAGATCATGCTCCTTTCCTCAATATCGCCAAAGCGATAAAGAACATTCATCAACAGCACAAAGCAAGTGAACCAAATCACCACTATTGCCTGATTCACGCTCTGAAAGAAGCACCAAAGCTCATCATCGTGGGTTGGGAAACAAACACTTATGAAAAACATTCCAAGTAAAAACCTATAGAAATGATCCCTGAAAGTATAGTCCTAATTTTACTGACAAAACACCAGAGGAAGTCTTCTCTGAAGAGTATTTCCTCAGAAACGGTTTGGCGTGTTTGGTATGCGCTAACCTTACCATTCGAGCCACTTTTATAAACGTATATGTCAAAACAACAGGCAGAAAGATATTTTCGTTTATTCTGTTGTTTTAACATTATTTAAAGTCACATGACAAATTTCTGCAATTTTTGACTATACTAACAGCTACGCCTTATAATTG
The DNA here is from genome assembly GCA_006030095.1 of Triplophysa siluroides. NCBI lineage: Eukaryota > Metazoa > Chordata > Actinopteri > Cypriniformes > Nemacheilidae > Triplophysa > Triplophysa siluroides. The sequence continues at coordinate 6,603 of VCII01000011.1, read as the reverse complement.
AATACAAAACTTTATCAAAATACTCAAATAAGCTAAATCTGAAACCCAACCAAAATGTTCTGGGGGTTGATTCAAAGTAAGTTATCTAGAGTAATTTGTTCTTTAAGTACTCGTAAAGACAAACAACCACTTAGATCATGCTCCTTTCCTCAATATCGCCAAAGCGATACAGAACATTCATCAACAGCACAAAGCAAGTGAACCAAATCACCATTATGTGCCAGATTCATGCTCTAAACGAAGCACCAAATCTCATCATCGTGGGTTGGGAAACAAACACCTATGAAACACATTTCCAAGTAAAAACCTATAGAAATGATCCCTGAAAGTATAGTCTTAATTTAACTGACAAAACACAAGAGGAAGTCTTCTCTGAAGAGTATTTCCTCAGAAACGGTTTGGCGTGTTTGGTATGCGCTAACCTTACCGTTCGAGCCACTTTTAAAAGTATACGTTAAAAGAACTGGCAGAAAGCTTCTAACGTTTATTCTGTTGTTTTTAAAAAAGTTACGTAAACATAACGAGTATCTGCAATTTATGACTATATAAACCTCGACAAAAAGTTTTGCCCTGTAATTAAATACACCAGAAAAAATCTACAAAAATACTCAACTGAACAAAATCTGGAAAACCAGCCATAACTTTCTAGGACTTGATTCAAGGTAAGTTACCTAAAGCGTTTTCTTTTTTCAAGTACTCACAAAGACAAACAACCACTTAGATCATGCTCCTTTCCTCAATATCGCCAAAGCGATAAAGAACATTCATCAACAGCACAAAGCAAGTGAACCAAATCACCATTACGTGCCTGATTCACGCTCTAAAAGAAGCACCAAAGCTCATCATCGTGGGTTGGGAAACAAACACTTATGAAACACATTTCCAAGTAAAAACCTATAGAAATGATCCCTGAAAGTATAGTCCTAATTTTACTGACAAAACACCAGAGGAAGTCTTCTCTGAAGAGTATTTCCTCAGAAACGGTTTGGCGTTTTGGTATGCGCTAACCTTACCATTCGAGCCACTTTTATAAAAGTATATGTCAAAACAACAGGCAGAAAGATATTTTCGTTTATTCTGTTGTTTTAACATTATTTAAAGTCACATGACAAATTTCTGCAATTTTGACTATACTAACAGCTACGCCCTATAATTGAATACAAACTTTATCAAAAATACTCAAATAAGCTAAATCTGAAAACCCAACCAAATGTTCTGGGGGTTGATTCAAAGTAAGTTACCTAGAGTAATTGGTTTTTCAAGTACTCGTAAAGACAAACAACCACTTAGATCATGCTCCTTTCCTCAATATCGCCAAAGCGATAAAGAACATTCATCAACAGCACAAAGCAAGTGAACCAAATCACCACTATTTGCCTGATTCACGCTCTGAAAGAAGCACCAAAGCTCATCATCGTGGGTTGGGAAACAAACACTTATGAAACACATTGCCAAGTAAAAACCTATAGAAATGATCCCTGAAAGTATAGTCCTAATTTACTGACAAAACACCAGAGGAAGTCTTCTCTGAAGAGTATTTCCTCAGAAACGGTTTGGCGTGTTTGGTATGCGCTAACCTTACCATTCGAGCCACTTTTTAAACGTATATGTCAAAACAACAGGCAGAAAGATATTTTCGTTTATTCTGTTGTTTTTAACATTATTTAAAGTCACATGACAAATTTCTGCAATTTTGACTATACTAACAGCTACGCCCTATAATTGAATACAAACTTTATCAAAAATACTCAAATAAGCTAAATCTGAAACCCAACCAAAATGTTCTGGGGGTTGATTCAAAGTAAGTTACCTAGAGTAATTGGTTTTTCAAGTACTCGTAAAGACAAACAACCACTTAGATCATGCTCCTTTCCTCAATATCGCCAAAGCGATAAAGAACATTCATCAACAGCACAAAGCAAGTGAACCAAATCACCATTATGTGCCTGATTCACGCTCTAAACGAAGCACCAAATCTCATCATCGTGGGTTGGGAAACAAACACTTATGAACACATTTCCAAGTAAAAACCTATAGAAATGATCCCTGAAAGTATAGTCCTAATTTTACTGACAAAACACCAGAGGAAGTCTTCTCTGAAGAGTATTTCCTCAGAAACGGTTTGGCGTGTTTGGTATGCGCTAACCTTACCATTCGAGCCACTTTTAAACGTATATGTCAAAACAACAGGCAGAAAGATATTTTCGTTTATTCTGTTGTTTTAACATTATTTAAAGAAACATGACAAATTTCTGCAATTTTTGACTATACTAACAGCTACGCCCTATAATTGAATACAAACTTTATAAAAAATACTCAAATAAGCTAAATCTGAAACCCAACCAAAATGTTCTGGGGGTTGATTCAAAGTAAGTTATCTAGAGTAATTTGTTCTTTAAGTACTCGTAAAGACAAACAACCACTTAGATCATGCTCCTTTCCTCAATATCGCCAAAGCGATAAAGAACATTCATCAACAGCACAAAGCAAGTGAACCAAATCACCACTATTTGCCTGATTCACGCTCTGAAAGAAGCACCAAAGCTCATCATCGTGGGTTGGGAAACAAACACTTATGAAACACATTTCCAAGTAAAAACCTATAGAAATGATCCTGAAAGTATAGTCTTAATTTAACTGACAAAACACAAGAGGAAGTCTTCTCTGAAGAGTATTTCCTCAGAAACGGTTTGGCGTGTTTGGTATGCGCTAACCTTACCGTTCGAGCCACTTTTAAAAGTATACGTTAAAAGAACTGGCAGAAAGCTCCTAACGTTTATTCTGTTGTTTTTAAAAAACTTACGTAAACATAACGAGTATCTGCAATTTTGACTATATAACCTCGAAAAAGTTTAGCCCTGTAATTGAATACACCAGAAAAAATCAACAAAAATACTCAACTGAGCAAAATCTGGAAAACCAGCCATAACTTTCTAGGACTTGATTCAAGGTAAGTTACCTAAAGCGTTTTCTTTTTCAAGTACTCACAAAGACAAACAACCACTTAGATCATGCTCCTTTCCTCAATATCGCCAAAGCGATAAAGAACATTCATCAACAGCACAAAGCAAGTGAACCAAATCACCATTATGTGCCTGATTCACGCTCTAAAAGAAGCACCAAAGCTCATCATCGTGGGTTGGGAAACAAACACTTATGAAACACATTTCCAAGTAAAAACCTATAGAAATGATCCCTGAAAGTATAGTCCTAATTTTACTGACAAAACACCAGAGGAAGTCTTCTCTGAAGAGTATTTCCTCAGAAACGGTTTGGCGTGTTTGGTATGCGCTAACCTTACCATTCGAGCCACTTTTATAAACGTATATGTCAAAACAACAGGCAGAAAGATATTTTCGTTTATTCTGTTGTTTTAACATTATTTAAAGTCACATGACAAATTTCTGCAATTTTTGACTATACTAACAGCTAGCCTATAATTGAATACAAACTTTATCAAAAATACTCAAATAAGCTAAATCTGAAAACCCAACCAAAATGTTCTGGGGGTTGATTCAAAGTAAGTTACCTAGAGTATTTTGTTTTTCAAGTACTCGTAAAGACAAACAACCACTTAGATCATGCTCCTTTCCTCAATATCGCCAAAGCGATAAAGAACATTCATCAACAGCACAAAGCAAGTGAACCAAATCACCACTATTTGCCTGATTCACGCTCTAAAAGAAGCACCAAAGCTCATCATCGTGGGTTGGGAAACAACACTTATGAAACACATTTCCAAGTAAAAACCTATAGAAATGATCCCTGAAAGTATAGTCCTAATTTACTGACAAAACACAGAGGAAGTCTTCTCTGAAGAGTATTTCCTCAGAAACGGTTTGGCGTGTTTGGTATGCGCTAACCTTACCATTCGAGCCACTTTTATAAAGTATATGTCAAAACAACAGGCAGAGAAAGATTTTCGTTTATTCTGTTGTTTTAACATTATTAAAGTCACATGACAAAATTTCTGCAATTTTTGACTATACTAACAGCTACGCCCTAAATTGAATACAAACTTTATCAAAAATACTCAAATAAGCTAAATCTGAAACCCAACCAAAATGTTCTGGGGGTTGATTCAAAGTAAGTTACCTAGAGTTTGGTTTTTCAAGTACTCGTAAAGACAAACAACCACTTAGATCATGCTCCTTTCCTCAATATCGCCAAAGCGATAAGAACATTCATCAACAGCACAAAGCAAGTGAACCAAATCACCACTATTGCCTGATTCACGCTCTAAAAGAAGCACCAAAGCTCATCATCGTGGGTTGGGAAACAAACACTTATGAAACACATTTCCAAGTAAAAACCTATAGAAATGATCCCTGAAAGTATAGTCCTAATTTACTGACAAAACACCAAGAGGAAGTCTTCTCTGAAGAGTATTCCTCAGAAACGGTTTGGCGTGTTTGGTATGCGCTAACCTTACCATTCGAGCCACTTTTAAAACGTATATGTCAAAACAACAGGCAGAAAGATATTTTCGTTTATTCTGTTGTTTTAACATTATTTAAAGTCACATGACAAATTTCTGCAATTTTTGACTATACTAACAGCTACGCCCTATAATTGAATACAAACTTTATCAAAAATACTCAAATAAGAAATCTGAAACCAACCAAAATGTTCTGGGGGTTGATTCAAAGTAAGTTACCTAGAGTAATTTTTTTCAAGTACTCGTAAAGACAAACAACCACTTAGATCATGCTCCTTTCCTCAATATCGCCAAAGCGATAAAGAACATTCATCAACAGCACAAAGCAAGTGAACCAAATCACCACTATGTGCCTGATTCACGCTCTAAAAGAAGCACCAAAGCTCATCATCGTGGGTGGGAAACAAACACTTATGAAACACATTTCCAAGTAAAAACCTATAGAAATGATCCCTGAAAGTATAGTCCTAATTTTACTGACAAAACACCAGAGGAAGTCTTCTCTGAAGAGTATTTCCTCAGAAACGGTTTGGCGTGTTGGTATGTGCTAACCTTACCATTCGAGCCACTTTTAAAACGTATATGTCAAAACAACAGGCAGAAAGATATTTCGTTTATTCTGTTGTTTTAACATTATTTAAAGAACATGACAAAATTTCTGCAATTTTTGACTATATAAAGCTACGCCCTATAATTGAATACAAACTTTATAAAAAATACTCAAATAAGCTAAATCTGAAAAACCAACCAAAATGTTGGGGGTTGATTCAAAGTAAGTTACCTAGAGTAATTTGTTCTTTAAGTACTCGTAAAGACAAACAACCACTTAGATCATGCTCCTTCCTCAATATCGCCAAAGCGATAAAGAACATTCATCAACAGCACAAAGCAAGTGAACCAAATCACCACTATTGCCTGATTCACGCTCTGAAAGAAGCACCAAAGCTCATCATCGTGGGTTGGGAAAACAAACACTTATGAAACACATTTCCAAGTAAAAACCTATAGAAATGATCCCTGAAAGTATAGTCCTTAATTTAACTGACAAAACACAAGAGGAAGTCTTCTCTGAAGAGTATTTCCTCAGAAACGGTTTGGCGTGTTGGTATGCGCTAACCTTACCGTTCGAGCCACTTTTAAAAGTATACGTTAAAAGAACTGGCAGAAAGCTCCTAACGTTTATTCTGTTGTTTTTAAAAAACTTACGTAAACATAACGAGTATCTGCAATTTATGACTATATAAACCTCGACAAAAGTTTAGCCCTGTAATTGAATACCAGAAAAAATCAACAAAATACTCAACTGAGCAAAATCTGGAAAACCAGCCATAACTTTCTAGGACTTGATTCAAGGTAAGTTACCTAAAGCGTTTTCTTTTTCAAGTACTCACAAAGACAAACAACCACTTAGATCATGCTCCTTTCCTCAATATCGCCAAAGCGATAAAGAACATTCATCAACAGCACAAAGCAAGTGAACCAAATCACCATTATGTGCCTGATTCACGCTCTAAAAGAAGCACCAAAGCTCATCATCGTGGGTTGGGAAACAAACACTTATGAAACACATTTCCAAGTAAAAACCTATAAAATGATCCCTGAAAGTATAGTCCTAATTTTACTGACAAACACCAGAGGAAGTCTTCTCTGAAGAGTATTTCCTCAGAAAAACGGTTTGGCGTGTTTGGTATGCGCTAACCTTACCATTCGAGCCACTTTTATAAAAGTATATGTCAAAACAACAGGCAGAAAGATATTTTCGTTTATTCTGTTGTTTTAACATTATTAAAGTCACATGACAAATTCTGCAATTTTTTGACTATACTAACAGCTACGCTTATAATTGAATACAACTTTATCAAAAAATACTCAAATAAGCTAATCTGAAACCAACCAAAATGTTCTGGGGGTTGATTCAAAGTAGTTATCTAGAGTAATTTGTTTTAAGTACTCGTAAAGACAAACAACCACTTAGATCATGCTCCTTTTCCTCAATATCGCCAAAGCGATACAGAACATTCATCAAACAGCACAAAGCAAGTGAACCAATCACTATGTGCCTGATTCACGCTCTAAAGAAGCACCAAAGCTCATCATCGTGGGTTGGGAACAAAACACTTATGAAACACATTTCCAAGTAACAAACCTCTACATGATCCCTGAAC